>OY757914.1:53578226-54048226 GCA_963585895.1 Sepioteuthis lessoniana
GATTTTTATGGCACCAGATTATTTATGATCGCTTTGAAAATTTTCCAATCATTTTTTACGGGAACTTATGCTGACATGATGTCCAAATCAAATTTAATTGAAATGGAAAATACAACTAAGAATTTGATGGAGAATCAACACATTTCTTACGAGTGCTTTCGGAACTCATAAATCGTTGAATCATCCGTATTGGAGTTTGCTTCACGGATGATTTTATGGCATCTTAAAAAAGAAAAAAAAATTATTTTCCTGTTATTTGTAAAATAACGTATTCTATGGAGTTGATTAATTAGAGCATAATATTATTACAATAGCATATAACTAAATTATTAAGATTCTGTTGAGGATAAAACACACAAAAGAAAATTTCCATGATTGATCTCTGAAATATCAACCTGCGGCTCTGTCTAACAGGGTTTTGTGAATAATGTTATTATTATAGATTGTAATTGTTGGTATTCACCCATCCCCTTAGCATACGACCAGGATTCGGTCTGAATTCAGAGCTTTCTTTTCCTAGACTGGTTGCGTAATCTACCCTATGATTTTCTCATAACTCGAAGAAAATATAGACATGCCTTTTTAAGGGTATATACATGAAGTGAAATGCAAAGACTCTCGTTTAGGATTTGAATCTGATTCGCCGAGTTCATTTCCCACAATTATAAGTTATTCCACTCGTGTTGGATACCGTTATGCACATTATTGTGTGTATATCTTATATATTCAACATTGCATATAGTAATAAAACCTATCAGTGGTTCTTTTCATAACATTTCGTTTGGACTGGGTAGATGGGTCAGTATATAGACCAAAGAATGATTAGTTTTAATACATTTCCTTCTTATTACACAAGACTATATGTGGCCCATTATTTTCAAATGTTATAACAAGAAAACCGATGCATTCACAAAAATTGCCCAATACCAATTACAGCCCATGTGTGAAAATGTTAAAAAATATATCAGTATATTATTTAAGTCAGTTATTGGGTAATAAATTATCCTATTTTTTAATTATTCTATCGATTATATGTTAGTAACGACTATACTTTTTCGTCGAATTGAATTTCAAATATTAAAAAATAGTTGATGATTTCTATCCTAATAAAGGTATAATTTCGTTCTTCTAAATGATCCGGGAGACCACGGTTCAATCCCAGATCGCGTCATACCAAAGACTTTAAAAATGGTACTTGATGCCTCCTTGTTTAACACTCAGCGATATAAGGTACGTATTAAGGGTAAAGAAGAACAATCCAGGGAAAGGAGTAGCGCCCTCCACTACACTTCGGTGTAGTAGCAATTGAAAAGGGAGCCTTCTGGTCACCCTCGACTACGGTCGCCAACTATTGTCTTCTTCCAATGAGATAAACGGTAGAAGACGTTTTTGTAAAGTATAGTATAACATGATGTCTATTTTTACATGGCAAAGATCATATCGCCCAACAAAAAAGAGGATGTTCCAAAATAGTAACTTTTAAATGGGTTTATTCATTTTTTAAACACATATTTTTACTTCTTTTAAATATGTGCAAGTAAAAAGGAAAAAATAGCATGAATTAAGCTTGTAATAGCGGCCACATTCAAGAGAATAGTGTCCTCTTATTGAATCCGCCTCCTGCAAAACGAAATGATTTTTAATTTGTAATAATTGTATAACACAAAAACCAACTTTAATAAAATCTACGTAATCTTCAGGAGAATTTTATTCTGATTATCTTTTCATATTTTACTAAGTCAAATAACACATGATCAAAATTCTTATCAGTTTTTTTTTCTTTTTACATTCCCACATTTATTTTCTTCTTAACCGTTCGAAACCTTGCCGACCTCCATGATAGTGACCCTCTCCATATTGTGCTTCTACCTGAAAAATTAAAAATATTGGAATCCGTTTTTAACAGCTTCACAATAATTAGTTATAAACAATAGAAATGTCGAAATAATATTGTTGATGATAAAATCAAATAACAATAGAATAATATTGTTCATTATAGATATTAGCAATTCAAGCTATTTTGTAATCCAATTCAGCCGGAACTAAGGTACCCTGTGTATATGTACATCGAGGGAGAAGCATACATTGCAGAGTTAAATCGTGAGCACTTTCATGAAACAAGTTCGTGTAAACAGCAGATTTGAAAGGCAATACATTAAACTGTTCATAATTAAAAGCTTTTTAATTCGTTCATATTATAAAGAATTAAAAATTTCAAAATCTTAAAATATTCTCAGCAAAAGATTGTAATATCTTTATTAGTTTTGTTTTCATATTAAAGACAACAAATAAAATAAAAAATGAGAACCTGCATAATTTGCTCATTTTATTGTAAATTATCAAATATAGCTTCAACTGAACAAAATTATTTCAACAAAAAAATGGACATGAAATCTTGATGAAGAGGCAAAATTAAACAACGTGATTTTACAAAGTTCAGTTACATGATGGTATATGTCACTAATGATCTTAATTCTGGTCTTCTTTTTATTAAGATGCGTTTGTTCCCTAATTCCTTTTATTCTTTTTACTATAAAATGAAAAAGGATTCAAGTGTGCATTTTTCTTATTACAAGTCACTATTTCTTTGTCACCAAACCAAAAATCGATGAAAAGATACATAGAAACACACACATATACACCTAGACACACACGGACACTCACACACCCACACGCGCACACACACATACATACATACACACACGTTTTTTTTCCTTTTTTATGGTTGATGCATTTAAGTCTTTTTGTGAGTCATTTGAGTCTGAATTGAATGAATTAAAGTAGTCGCAGTATTTATAAAGATTAACAAATCTTCCTAAAACAACATCAACTTTAAACATAGGAGTCATATTCTAAAATGACTATAAAATTTTTTTTACAATTTTCCTCTTACCTCAAGTAAAATTATTCTCTTCCGTAAATTTCCTTCCTACTTTTTCTCACTATTCTTTATCTAATTATATGACTCGTCATTGTGTTTGTCATGTCATTATTCGTTTCCCTTTTGATGGCTCCAGCGGCAGTCCAAAATACTGGAGAAAAATAAAACGCTTTCTTGAATTCATTCCATCCAAAAGTCAAACGAACATTTGAACCTATTTACGATAAAATAGGCAGAAATTAAGAGTGTCCAATTTAATCAAATATGTTCAAAAAAGAAAATGTGATATATATATATATATATATATATATATATACATATATATATATATATATATATATATATATGTGTGTGTGTGTGTGTGTGTGTGTGTGTGTGTGTGTGTGTGTGTGTGTGTGTGTGTGTGTGTGAACATATCCCCATGAAATTGGCGTTTCATAGATATTTTTTCTTAAAGCAATGCACTTGAAACATTCTAACTTAGAGAATAAAACAATTTACACTCCAGTACGCAAGCGAGTAAGTATTATATGAATCTGTGTACGCGCTGAACGCTATCTTTTAATCCTCCAAATTCTCGATAATACGGAAATAACTGTGGAATAATAAGATTATTTTCTCATTCCTGAATGAAATATCATGAAACTATGTTACAATGAGAACTCAATGAACGTAGGAAACGTCTAGTAAATTACTTTAACCTTTAAGAAGTGACGATATTGTCAATTAAAAGCGTATTAAATGTGGTGGATTTGAAATGGTCGCGTAACCATTGATCGTCTTAGTGTCTGTTGGTTTCTCTCAGAGGGAACAGTAGGGTACGAAGCATTGGTGGAATGGATTTTCCACGCGAGCATACGAACAGGGCTTTTCCCCCAGTGACAATCATAGAGTTAAGCAGGGATTAGGCAGGAAAATCTTGTGGAAACAGATGTAGGTCCTAACGGGTAGATTCTGATTCGTTTCTGCTTAGAGCCAATTATTTAATGAACGAACAAAGTGCCCTTTATATCTGGTTTGTTGTCCGTAATGCTACACATTCGATGGCCAATTGGCACGAGATACTTATCTGGGCACAGTCCGTAATGCTACACATTCGATGGCCAATTGGCACGAGATACTTATCTGGGCACATAAGTAGTTTTAATATCTTAATACGTAAATATAAACAGCATAAGTTGGCGACCGTAGTCCAGGACGACCAGAAGCCTCCCCTTTCAGTAGCAACTACTCCGAGGTGTAAGTCAAGGCGCTACTCCTTTCCCTGGATTGCTCCACTTTACCCATGATACGTACCTTATATTGCTGAGTGTTAAGCCAGGAGGCATCAAGTTCCATTTTTAAAGTCTTTGGTATGACGCGACCTGAACCCAGGTCTCCCAGACCTTTGGTGGACACGCTACCCTCTAGGCCAATGACGCGCCATTTAACTCAATCAATAACTAGAAGTTAAATAAATATAAAGAAGAAAAAGAGGTCACAAAATTAAAATAGAGACGAAGTGATTTGTGGAAACAAAATGAAATATTAAATAAGAAACTGATGATGACAGAGACTGGTGACAGCAGACTACAAAATAAATATAAGAATTAAGCCCATGCCCTCATCAAGCAAATACAAAAAAGTTGGAGTATCGATTGAGAAAGAAAAATTGAATTTGAATAAACTGAAACAGATGCAAGAACGAAAACGGAAAGAAATTAATATATAAAATCAACGACAGCCTATATTCAATTGTCAAGACAAGTATAAAACAGTTTATAAACTGCATAGTTTTGTAAAATTACAATTTAGAACTGACAAATAAAACTTATTATTTGGCGCCCAAAATTGTATTTCTTAGATTTCACTATCAATAGGGAAAATGAAATACAAAAAAGTATTTGTTAACTTGGAAATAAATGGGAAAATTTCTCGAAATATTTAACCCTCAATTTAAAGAAGAAAAAAGCGCTGATAAATATGATCATGAAAAAGTTCGTACTAAAGTCGTCTGGCAGATAACCAATATTTTATTAGTGATTTTATTTTTTATTTACTTTCTTGATTCGTTTAAAGGAAAGGAATGGGACTGGCCGCAGTCTATTGGCTTGTTGCTAATAATGGACTAGCCAGGCTACAACTAGAATAAATATATTAAAGGGAAATAAAGAAATCTGACGACAACTTATCAATATTTATAACGATATTTATATGACTCTAAAATTGTATTCTATCGCTTTCAAAAGAAATAGTTTTATTTTATTTTAGAATATTTATGCAGGCATTGAATTTGAAATAAGCATTGAATAAATTACTTGATTTCACGCAAATAGTCTATGCATTAGGCAGAATATTTTTGCAATGCATCTTTCATAATTCTTTTCTGATCGTCTGGCCTCGTCGCATAAATTCAAACCCATGATAAAATACGAAGAATTTCAATCTTCCTCTCTCTTTCCTGTTAGATCTGCTGTGAATTAAATTATAATCGATTTTTATTGGATAGAAAACTGGTTAAAAATTCATAAGCCACGAAGCCACTGAGAAAAAAACACATTTTCCAGATTGTTTCTTCTTTCAAATATATTTTCAAAGGATTTGGACTGACTATCAAATCTCTGTATTAAAACTCAAGGAATAAATGCATTTTAACATGTCTTTTGAAATAGTTATTTAGGGGATAGGGGCAAAAATTTAACCGTGCAGATTTTATTTTAGTTCATTCATTCAAATTCAAATCTATTTGGGTTAATGCTTTGTTATATTCTTGAGTTGATCGTTTTTAGTGAAAATGATCATTAGAAGCAACTAGGCGCTTACTCAGTACTTAGATGAATGATTAGTTACGGATAGAAGATACATACTATTAACATTTTGAGGCCAGCTTACCAGACTAAGCAAAGCTTAGTAAATTCATTGAATTATCATTGTTATCCAGTTTTTAACTGCAGCTGTTTTCTTTCTTCTTTTGAATTAATCATGTTTTATGACATATTTATAAGTTTTCTTCGGTTAACATTTGTTGTTATGTTTTTAAGAATAAACACTTTTTATCGTATAAAAATAGAAACAGAACTTTGAGAATACACACACACACACACACACACACACACACACACACACACACACACACACACACACACACACACACACACACACACACACACACACAACTTAGAAGGTCGAAATCAATGAAAAGCATTTAAAAAACAAAAACCGAGTTAAATAGAAAATAATTAAATTCATAATTAAATAATTCAGTGTAAACCAAACTTTCAATCTACTTCTCAAAGTTGGTTTTGTAAAATAATTGCACCAAAAAATTCTTTATTTTGGACCAAAAATCCAGACAAAATAGAAGAAATGGATACATCTCTGAGAAAATCACTTATAATATTCTTTTTTTACAAAAATCAAGAAATCATTAAGAGATAAGTATTAAGCTCTGGTTTTTGTTCGGATTCTGACAATCTATATATATATATATATATATATATATATATAAAAAGTAAATGTGTCTGGCACTTTTGAATTATGAACGATCAGTGCACGTTTGTATCTTTTCATTGTATATTTTTCCTTTGCTCCTGTTATCTCAGCAAGCATCCATCGCTCTGTCAACTATTCTGATATCCAAGTCATTATGATGGTTACTGAAACCGAACCGTTCAACGTCGACTTTACATCATATTATTTAATTATGTTTTTCTGCTATCTTTATGTATATATATATATATATATATATATATATATATATATATATATATATATATATATATGATTTAGTTTGGTTTAGTTTCTTCGTTTAATGTTTTAATACCCTTCATTTGTTATTTAAAGCCAAAATCCTCTTGATGGAAGAACATAGCCCAGGGAATAATAGGGTCCATACCTTTCCCAAGGTATTAGTCTAAAAATGACTGGATTCCGAACACACTGAATACGATTTCGTAGTTCAGTTCTTTAACTATGACGCCATGGAAAATTGTCCACCCTCCCTCACCATATTGAAGTTCACAGATATAAAGAAATATTTAAGAAGAATAAAATAAAAGATCAGAATTAATATCTTAGAATCACCATTGTTGTAGGTAGCTGCAGAGTCATTTACTCCAAGATTGTGTTCTTTCGTAGATTGTGTACATTTTGATATTTGATCGGTGAATTTTGTTTTTTAAGTTTTCATAGGTTGTTACTTTTTTTAAAATCTTTAATGAATATAAAAGTGAATAAAATTTTCGATTTCATTTAATTTCAGTCTGATGATTGCAGAGTAACAGGATATTTGAATTAACAGCAATTGATTGCTCATGTGATCATTTTCGGATCTGTCTCAGGTTTAGAGCATCAACCACCTTTTAGGGAGCAATTTTTGTTTTTCGTTTCTTCCATTGTAAGAAAATGGACGCAGTGACTCGAGTTCAAATCCTAGACGTGATTGTTTGCATTTGACATAACCCTTGGAAAAGGTATGCATCCAACTATCTATCGATAGTTGGGCAGACTGGACTTTTTAACCTTGGTATGGTAACCGGTAGCAGTCCGGAAATAAGTCCTCATCATCATCATCATCATCAGGTCGTGCAGCAATCACGGGTTTCCCTGACTCTCTCTCGCCACTCATCTCTATCGTCCATCGCTCCTGGTAAGTCTTCAAGGCTACATCTGGCTCGTCTAAGTTGGATAGTTTCGTGATGGGTGGTAAGTGTCCGTAAAGCCGCTGCTTTGTGTGATGCTGCCTTCAGGACTTGTTCAATACTGCTGGCAGTATTCTTGTGTAATTGCCGTCAAGCTTTTTCTCCATCCGCTTACTTAGTGTTCCTGTGGTGCATCCATATAGCAGTATTGATATGACTGCTGCTTGGAAAAAACTTCCATATGACCAATAGATTATCGATAGTTTTCCATGCCTTTGTTAGCTGTGTGTTGATTTCCTTTTCGATTAAGGAAACGCTACTTTTGAGGTAGTGAACCTATCCACGAGTTTGAGAGAACCACCATTTAGTGTGGACATATCGCCTATTTAATTAAAGCACATGTATTTTATTTTGTCTTCGTTCACATGGAGGCCTATGCCACCTGCTGCCCGTTCTAAACTATGTAACTGGGATTCGGCCTTGTATGTTTGCCATAAGCCCTATCACATCAGCGTAGTTTGCGTCCGTAATAGTTTTTGAGAGGTACTTTTGCTTCTTTCCTTTGACAGCGGAAGGTCATTTTCTTTTATTAACTCTATAGATGTTTAAAGCGCGTAGTCTAGGCTGATAATAAACAGGTATGGGGCTAATGTACCTCCTTGCAGCACACCTACTACAATGTCAAAGTAGTTTGTGTCTCCATCCGGTTAGCAAACTTTATATTTTTGTTTTTATATAGTATCATTATGGCTTTGACGGTTTCTTTGGGGAGACCGTAGGCGAGAAGTATTTTCTCTATCTTCCCTAAGTGTATGGAGTAAAATGCCTAAGAGAAGTTTACAAATATAGTGTTGCCTTGAGGTTTTTGGCACGAACGCTTTCTAGAATTCGATGGTTAGTCAAAATTTGTGATGTTATGGATTGATTTCTGCAAAATTCATTTTGATTCTTCCTGAGCATTTTCTCAATTTTAGGTTCTATGCAGTTAAGTAGTAGAGCCTTGTAGATCTTGGCTACTATGGAGTACCGTCAGTAATGAAACTTATATACTATTTCACATGTTCATCGCATATTTTCACACACGTAGCTCATCGTTTCTCATCTTTCTATAAATCATAAAAAATCAATAAAAATTGAAAACAGATCATTCTCTTTTTGGTGAGGAGCAGAACATTTCAGCTACGCTTTGTAAAACAGAAAACATGATAGTTAAAAGAGGTGATTTTCACATATATTTAGTGATTGACTAATCCAAAGTTGGTACCTGTTCCTTCAGGTGATTTGATAAATTATTTAGTTCATGTTTTGGCATGGCATGACATCTTTGTTTGGTTAGTTAATACCAAAGTTAGTCTTTTTCGTTTTCTCTTTGCAAGTAATCATATTGTGTCATAATAGCTTTTTATCATATATCATAATGATGAAAATAATGGCTCAGTTGACTGGAGCTGCAGAATACACCAAGTACATCTTTTCAGAGGAGTAAGAGTCCCCCAACGAGTGTCCTGGATATGACACTAAACAATCTGATGGTGAGGTTTCAGTAATACAAGAGCTTTGGGGGATGCGGATTACTATTGCTATTGCTCTTAAGTCCACTCGACCGGAGAGGTAGCACCTAATAGGGTCCTACCAATGAGTTAAACAGAACTAAGCTGTGTGCTTATGGTAAACCAAATTGTTTGAAATAGAACTCTTTTTGATATTAAAACTAAATAGCTGGAAATACGATTGTTTTTACATTTAACTGTGTGTAAACAAAAGACTGTACTCAGCTAAACTGAATTGTTCGAAATAGAACTGTTCATATGTATGAAAATTGATTTGGCATTAAATAACTTCAATGGTTGAAATATTAAAAAAAACAACCAACCAACCAAAAATTAATTATTGTATATTCGGAAATAATCATGAAAATTAGTAATTATTATTAATAAAACCATTTGTACACAATTCGAGGATTTCAAGTATTCCAATGAAATCCAAAATTTTCCGACACATTGATTTAACACATAGATGGGACTCAACAAGTAACATAAGTGTGTGCCAGAAAGTAATGGTAAAGAGTTGATTACTCGCAGAACTTCCAAAAAGGATCCACACCGCTGAAAGAATTTTACGACATGCATACAGAAAATGCACATCACATGATTATTAAGGTAGCAAATATTTAGAAAGAGCTCAAGATGAATTCCTATGTGTAAAGTACTCAATGGAAAAAATCCTTTCAAATGCGTTAAAGACAATCTAAATATGAAGAGAAAAAACGTAGTGCTTTCAGGTTCTTTCTTAAAAATTTATTTGTCTTACACTCATTATAATTTTGCATAGGATATCCCATTCCAAATACATTTTTGGATTCTTATTCCAAAACCTTATAAGCGATGAGAGCAAATACAATTAATTAATATTATTGAATAGAAAATTACAAAATAGTAACAACAGAACAATTTAGCCTTACAATAGTTTTATTCATCAAATTATCTGCGATTTTTTTTCATCTTTATTATTATTTTTCTCAATAATAACCAGTGTGAATTTTTTTTTCACAAAATTAAATCATTTGACATTCTACGTTTCACTAAACATAAACATTTGATAAATATTAATGAGCACATACAAAATAAGTCGTTAAAAAGGAATTACTGAATCATTCGATTAATTTACTGTTTCAGAAATTCCTCAATGCTTTAAATCTTAAAAGTCGTAAATACATATGACACATATTAGTAACTGATAAAGGACTATTGATTGAACCATAGAAAAATCCAGGAATATTACAAAGTCCATTCGTTAATCATCTCACTGATTCTTTTTACTCAGACGTTTGACATGACACCTTAGGAAAAAAAAAAGATTATAAGAGGTGGGATCGAAATGTACCAAAACTGAATCTTTAACTTATATTTTTTCAAGTTTAAAATTCAAAGTTTATTGACAAATTATGTTCTGCTGAATAATTTATAAAATGAAGAGTTCATATTTACATGTTGACATGAAGCCTTCACGTGTTAATTTACGAAACTTTTTGATTAGGAGATTTTGATGAACCACAGGATTGTGCAGGGACAGCACTCTACATAAAATAAACTAGATCTAGCTCTATGTGACTGCCTGTTCTTTACCAATAGAAAATGTTATCTCAGTGGTAGGTTTTGAATAAGTGGAGAGTATTAAAAGATGGCGAAGCTTCGGACTGCAGGAAAATATGAGGTACAGAGGTACTTCGACTAATAGAAAATTCTTAGGAATAAGTTCATTGCATATACATGGGAATCTTGGGAAGAAAATTATGGCTTCATTGATTGCGTATGTCTATCTTTGTAAATGCAATTTTTGACTTACCATTTAGAGTTTTCGGACAATTGTCTTTATTGTTATATTCGTAACATTTCGGCTGTTACATCATTCGGCTTTCTTTAGGTGTTTCATGTCGAAATCGGGAGTCTACACGGAACCTCGAACTGAATCCATTATTTGATCCATATGGGTAGATTGCTCTAATTCCGTTTACCATAACCGAGAGTAAATGGTAAGTTTACAGGGCACTGTAGCCCAATATATGAGCTGCTTCTTTAAGATGTCTTATCCTCCAATGCTCTTCCCGATCAATTTTTATAATGTCATCCCATTAGGGTAAATAGGTTCCCTTTATCTTTCCATATATGTTCAACCGTATTCGACTTTTTGATTTCACCGCCTACTACTGTATTTCGATTTTCCTCTAAACTTAACTTTACTGCGCAGCATGCCTCGCCGTTGTATACCCTACCAAAACTACATACTGACTACTGTAAATGATGAAACTTATCAGGCTTCATCTCAGAAATTTAGACAAATAATACAGTTTTAATTAGATACTTTTTGAACACGCCTCGACAACGACATTAGCTCGAATAATATATTGGCATCCTTCAATCTATATATTTTGAGAGTCAACAAACTAATCTCACCATCCCTCACAGCATTCAAAACAGAGTGCAAAATCTTATTTCAGGATCACCATGAGCTACCGCGTAGTTTTTTCTTTATCTTATCAACGACGTTTTTGCAGCAATTTTAACTTTGCCACAACCCAGAATTAGAAGGTAAGTCAGACTGTCAAACTTGATTAGTCTCTTTTAACAAATGTAGGGTTTTAAGTAAAATTTATGCATATTTTCTGTGAATGCAACGATCACACAATACACAAGCTCATTCAATATATTCTCATTGCCGACTAATTAACATTCATTTGATGTTTGTGCGTAAATATTATTTCCCAGTGACTGTCACAACTGGACCGACTTCATAAGAGGTGCAATTTTTGTGTATATATATAATATTAAAGGTAGAATTTAATAAAGAAAGAAATTCACTCATTCGTATATCAATTACTATACTTGACATTTTATTTACGCTAATTTAGTATCAAATCTATTTAATCTTATAACACTAAAGAAATTTATCGATTTAATTTTTCGAATTCTCTGTCCTAATGAAGCAATAAAGTTCTGTAATTATTTTATATACGATGTTTTCAAGAGTTACCCACGAGCATCATTTTTGATTAATTGTAAATAATTGTTTATATAAGATAAAATAATCGATCAGTTTTTTTCTTTCCATGTTTAGAAATTTACATTCTGTACGATTAGTTAATTCTTGAAACTACGTGGTAACTTGCCAGTTATTGCTTACGATGAAAATACTTCCATTATTCACGAAGAAATTTGCAAGTTTAAAAATTCCCCTAGTTCAATGAGTATTATTAGCCAACTCCTCTATCACGGGCAGAATGACACAAGATCAATTTTCAGCGGAGGATCGTTTGAATTAAGAGTTTGCCTTCTCTTAGACCAGTAGAGGTACCAAGGTTATATAACCCAGTCTACCCAAGTATTTACTCATAGCTTTGGGCATACATATCAAATTTTATAATTTTACTCCAAATTTTATCCATTGAAGACAGACAATCTCTGCTCATTTTTTAATGTATATCTAACTACTCATCTATCCTCCGATTCGCTTCGTATCTCTTTTCATATCTATCTATCTATATATATATATATAAAGAACTGAGAGGCATAATGTAGGCGTAGTTCACAGACCGTTGAGCATTATTATTCAACTACGTTTCTCGGTCATCAATAACAGAAATACTTGACGTTTAATCGAACTAAATTGTATATATAGTCCATAAGGAGAACCCACCACATAAAAAGAAATGCCGTCAATATAAATGATAAATACTCGAAGAAAAGCTTTAATAGTTATCTTCTCTAGGCACACCTGCCTGCCTTTGTGGAATTAAAGGAGTGTGTAAACACATAGATAGATAGATAGATAGATAGATACGATCAGAATTACCATCACAGAATAACGAATATAAAGCAAGAATTTTAAAGCATTTAGAAAAATTTGATAACTTTACACAAAACCGTGTAAAAGACAAAGTCAGCTTATTTATTGATATGATAAAACTGTTCACCTCTCCTCCTATCGCTTTCTTTTTCAGACGTGCACTCGCAAACACACACATTTATTTATGTGTGTGTGTGTGTGTGTGTGTGTGTGTGTGTGTGTGTGTGTGTGTGTGTGTGCTGAACATTCATATAAAAGAGGAGGACACCTGTTTGTACACAAATGCACAAGACTTTTACGTAAGAATGGTTTATATGCAATTTTTAAAAAGACCGGAAATTACGTTTTTAAAATCTACACTCAAACTTTAAAAAGGAAGGAAAAATGTCTCATCGTGATGAAATAAACCCTGTGATGAAATAAAAAGAAACAGGCCAGAAGAAATTTAGAAGTACACACTACAAAAATAAACGAAAAAAAAAACCAGCTATTCTTCTCTTTTTATTTTAGTTTCCTCGGAAAATTACTCGGAATAAAGGAAAAGAATCTCTTTTTTTTAATCATCATACTAAACGCATTGTCATCGAACGTAGATTTATTGAACGTTAACTCCTGAAATTAATTAATGCTTCTATTGCATAAGACTGATATTTCGGCCCCGGGACATCACGCCAGATGCGATTAATTAAAACTGTTAGTTTAACAGCCATTCAGAGATTTTCTTTGTAAATTAAATGACACAATGGCTTTAAGCAATGATGCCTGACTTCTGAAACGAAACTTGGATTGGTAATTTCTGCTCCAAGTTCTGTGAGCCTTACTTGCCCCGTATTCGAAGGCCAAAGTCAAAGTATTTAAACATTTAATGAATTAGAAATGTTCACCAGATGGAGACACGGAATACTTCGACATTGTTGCAGGAGTACTACAAGGAGACACGCTAGCCCCATACCTCTTTATCATCTGTCTAGACTACGTGCTTAGAACTTCGATCGACAAAATCAGAGAAAATAGCTTCGAGCTAAGAAAAGAAGCAAAAGTTACCCCGCAAAAACAATCACTGACGCCGACTACGCTGATGACTTGGCGTTACTGCCGAATACGCCTAATCAAGCAGAGACACTACTACATAGTTTGGAGCGAGCCGCAGCAGGCACTGGCCTCCATGTCAATGCACACAAAACTGAATATATGTGTTACAACCAAACGGGCAACATTACCACACTAGACGGAGCCTCTCTGAAACTAATAGACAAATTCACCTACCTAGGAAGTAGCGTCTCATCAACCGAAAACGACATCGACACACGACTGACGAAAGCATGGACGGCTATCGATAGGCTCTCGATCATATGGAAATCAGACCTGACCGATAAAATGAAACGCAGTTTCTTCCAGGCAGCGGTTGTATGGATACTACTATATGGATGCACTACATGGACGCTAACTAAACGACTGGAGAAGAAACTAGATGGCCACTACACAAGAATGTTGAGAGCAATATTGAACAAGTCCTGGCGACAACACCCCACGAGACACCAACTATACGGCCACCTGCCTCCCATCACGAAAACTATAAAAGTTAGACGAACCAGACAAGCAGGACACTGCTGGAGAAGCAAGGACGCGCTCGTAATTGATGTACTCCTATGGACCCCCACATATGGCCAAGCAAAAGCAGGACGACCAGCTCGAACTTACATACATCAGCTATGTGAGGACACAGGATGTAACCCTGAAGACCTGCCGGAGGCGATGAATGATAGAGAGAAGTGGCGAGAGATGGTCAGGGATATCCGTGCTGGTGACACGACATGATAATATATATATATATATATATATATATATATATATATATATATATACGAGGTGCATACGATAAGTTTCGAGAATTTTTTCGTATGGGCACTTTTATTGATAGTACACACATGATACTCAAGTCCCCTTCGAAGTAATCTCCTCCGGCTGCAATGCACTTGTATCGTTCCAACAACTTCTGGAAGACCCCATAGAAGTCCTCTTGTGTGAGCGTGTCCATGACCTTCGTCACAGCCACTTTCATCTCCTCGATTGTCTCATAACGACAGCCTCTGAACTTAGGGAATAACCAAAAGTCACAGGTCTGGAATATAGGGACGGTGCCGAACTGTCTTGATGCCCATCTTGGTCAAATAGTCTGTGATAAGGATGGAGTTGTGGACTGGTGCATTGTCCTGGTGGAAATGCCTAGAGCCGATTTGAAGAGTGCTGGCCTTTTCCACATGAATCTCTTCCTGAACTACCTTAAAACCTCAACATAGTAACCCTAACCCTAACCCTTTGGCCCATCAACTCTGGTGTATTGACTTCCTTATTCTTCCCACACCCCACAGACTTCCCCACAGACTCCCTGCCTTCCTTGAATCTCTTATGCCACGCAAAAACTCATGCTCGATTCATGCAAGATGCTTGAAAAGCAGTCTGAAGCATTCCATACGTTTCTGTGCCATTTTTCCAAGTTTAAAACAGAATTTTAAAACAGAATTTTAAAACAGAATTTTATTGCATCTCGTTCAGATTGCATTTTTGAAATTCACAAGCTGTGACAATCAGGTTTTAATAGGGTGTATTCCAATTCTTGTTGTAGCTGTTCATTTGAACCTGAAATTATAAATATTGGTTAGTCATCTTATAAGATGTATAGCAATAACATACTGAATTTTCAAGAGTCTACGACAATTTTGAATGCCCATACGAAAAAAGTCTGGAAACTTATCGTATGCTTTTCGTATATATATATATATATATATATATATATATATATATATATATATATATATATATATATATAATAAAACAATTTCTGAAAACTTGATTAATATGTTATAAGTCTATCAATATAAGATTACTCTCAGGAAAGGATTTGATTTTTAAAACTCTATTTTTTTCATTGCAAATTTTACTGTTCTACTAAAAATAACATAATCCTTGAATATTTGGTCTCTAAGAAATATAAATATTGGTAAAAAAAATCTATATGAAAGTTATTTAAGAATGAACTAACATGCCTTAGCTGAGGATTGTTTTTTTTTAGATGATACATAAAACTGGCCGTATTTAGATTGCCAGAGAGGGGCAAGGGAGCATTTAATCATTTTACTTTACTGGCCTGTATTGAGCTCTTTTTAAAAATAGGAAACTCTGTTTTATATATATATATATATATATATATATATATATATATATATAATAATATGTGTGTGTGTGTGTGTGTGTGTGTGTGTGTGTGTGTGTGTGTGTGTGTGTGTGTGTGTGTGCGCGCTTTTCATTTTTGATGAAAAGGCGTAATCAATGTTGGTGATTTTGAGTTTAAAACTATTTTGTAGCTGAAAAGTGGCTCTCTACAATGTCATTGTGCTTTCTGTATTTGATGTATTTTCTGTTGCAATAATTAGTAGGCATTAATTTTGGAGCGAACTTCGTACGTTGAATAGAATTTCGCTAAGTTTGTACCAGTTTCCTTTGTATAACGATACATTTGAAATAGTCTATATAAAATAAGCTGCAAATATAATTCAATTCTTTGCAAGCTCAGATTCGGATACTTTCAGTTTCTTTTTATCTGTTTTCATAATCAGGTCACAAGTTATTATTTTTATCAGTTTCTTAGCCTATCGTAGGATTATTAGTCTATTTGATCAACAAGAGACGAGATGTGCAAAACAAGTGGAAAAAGATAAAAGAAAACATAGAAATAAGCCATTAGTAGATGATGACGTACTACAGAATAAAGATAAGCTATCTGATAAAGATTCATTCTTTCAGGAGAGGTGATACTATGTCTTAGAAAATAGATTTCACAATGACATGGAAGTAAATCCATATTAAAACTTCGAGTTGGTATATAAGTTAATTTTAGAATTCGTGTGTTGGTTGGTAAACTGTTTTCTCATCTTCATTGCTGTTGAATTGTGAGTTCGATCGTCACAAAGAGCTCCTTATTTTTAGCCTCGAGTAAAGTTTAATTATTTTATCTTTATTGAATCATTAATAGGTTTTTGTTTTAACAAACGTAATTACCAGGCCCATGGCAACCCAGTTGTGAGTTTGATTCTGACTGAGTTCCCCAAGCTTGCAACCAGTTGATAAAATATAAGGTTTTTTAAAACATTTTGTGACAGCAGGTACTATAAGGAATCTACGACCCGGATGTCACACTAATGAAATAACACACTTACTAAATAACAAGTAAATGTCAGGAATTTGGTATTTTTCCTGCAATAGAGATATATATAGGGGAGGTGAAAGTGAGAAAGAGAGAGTGGGGAGAGAGAATGAGAAAAAGAAAGAAAGACAGATTATACATTGACAGGAGATAGAGAACATAAACAAATATTTTGGGGCTAATTTATTCTTAGACTTCGTTAAAACAATTTTAAATGATGTCCAACCCATTGGCTGAATACGCATACGAATTTTAGTAAAATCTATTGTACGGGCTATTATTAAATTTGACTTATGAAATTGATCCTGAGTATATGCGCATATATATGGATATAGGAGAAGAAATGAAATGAATCTGAGAGAATGTATGTAGAAAAAGGAAACCAACGATTAATATCTATCGGCGTAGTTTTAATAATTTATTTATAAACTTATTGTGACGTTGTATCCTACTCTGACCTTAAGAGATCGACATCTTGGTCATTGTCCTCAGTAGAAGGTTGTTACACAGAATGTGTATCGCCGAGGGCAGTCTGGCACTTGACACTCAATAAAATTAATCCCGGTTAAGACTCCTATTTTGGGTGTATGATAAACAGACAAATGATGTAGAGGCTAATCCGGGGCTAGACTGACCTCAGACGTTGGTAAGGAGGTGCCAATTCACTTTCACATACACCCCCAAGTCCCTCGTCTTCCTACTCTCTCAGATCACGGAAGAACGAACTTCTAAGTTAGATAATATTAACTGTAGACAGATTTCCAAATCATTTTGTAATGCTTAAGGAGGCAATAAAACGTTAGCGAGAATTATTGAAAGCGGTACGACGCTGAGACAGGATACATGCAATAGAAGTCAAATCAACAGAGGAGAGAACATCAAGCAAAAATGTCTCTCAACAGTCCTTTTCCTTCTTTCTCTTTTTTTCTCTTTCTTTTTTTCTTACTTGAGTAAAAATGTCTAAGCCAATTATTGGTGAAATAGAACATTTACAGTTTCTCTTGAATGCATGCAACTTTCCAATATTTAAAAATTGAAGAAGGAAAACGATTTCAGCTGTACTTATCTTTGACGGGTTTTCAGATTTTTTTTCTCTCTTTTTTACGGGTGAGTGACTTTTCCCGGAGTTGGCTAACCTCAACGATTTTACTGCAACGCTGGATTCGTCCAAACTGAAAATCTCCTCCAAATTTCTCTAATGCATGCGAAGGGCCCGTTGACCAATCATCCGACTTTCCTCTTCCACCCTCTCGCCAGGTCACGCAACCGGATTGACCTTGACTTCCTTCGTTCAACAGACTAAAGGGCATAGGGTGCAAATAGCTTGCCCTTTCTCTCCCCTACCACTTTAACGGTCAGTCCCTGTTATCCGATCTTTCTTAATGCCTGTTGATTCAAATAAAGAGGGGTAAAGGTAATGACCTCCCTTTCACTCTGACTCTCTATAGTATACCTCGTCACAATATCATCAAAACTACACCAATATACATTTCGTTCGTTTCTTTTTTCCGCACACACACACCCACACACACAACCACACACACACACACACACACACACACACACACACACACACATATATATATATATATATATATATATATAGCCCGTATTCGTTGATAAAAACAACTACTAACTTATAATAATGAGCTGGTATATGGTGTTTCCCTTAAAATTATATTGTAGAACTGGAAATAGTCTTGAAAATCCTAAAAACGTTTGAAAAATCAATGTTTGTTGAAAGCTGATGGTGTTTTCAGTCTATTTTCAATACATATTTCAACATTGCCCAAAACTCAGATTCATTACATTGTCTATTACCGACAATGAATTCTTAAAGTTGTTTGAATTATTCTATTTGAGTGATACTTATTATAAATATATATGCGCGTGTGTGTGTGTGTGTGTGTGTGTGTGTGTGTGTGTAATTAGATTCTTGATCATAACACATCAATAAGGATTTCTTATTATTTAATTAATTTTTTTTGTAAATCGTATGGTCCAATGAGTATGCTCACCTAATTTGATAATTTTACATTAAAAAGTTCGTTTGTCTCTAATGTGAAAAGTAAAACAATATCTGCTCAAGTATGTAACTGTTCATATATATATATATATATATATATATATATATATATATATATATATATAAGTCAACCGGGTTTCGATCCCAGCTACGGGAAGATACTGTCTAGCCACACTGATGAGTTCTGATAGAACGAAACAGATCTGTCTGTGGATGACTATATATATATATATATATAATGACTATTTTTATTAGAAAATACATGAAACTTATAATCATGACATGAAGAGGGGAGAGAACATTGTGTTATGATTTGATTTAGTTTAGGATTTGAACTCGTGTAACCGTGTTCATTTCCTAGAATAATAATTGTCTCGCTAAAAGTGCACTTTTTCATTTTAGAATATATATATATCTATATATAATTAGGATTGTGACGGTGCATGAATATCTATCCCAGGACGGGAGTTTATTTTACGCCCGTGTGACGTTGGAGCAGTCTGGCACTTGATCCTAAGCAAAATAAATCCTAGTTAAGATTCCTTTTTCGGGCACATGGGAACTGGCAGATAATGTAGGGGTTAATTTGGGGCTAGATTGATCACCACTGGCAAGGGGGTTTCCAAATTTCACTTTACACCCACCCACCAGGCCACTTCGTCTTCCTACCCCCTAGGATAACGGAAGACATGGACCTCTAGGTTGAGATAAGATATTATTATTTACTGTAGTCGACAATTCCAATTTCCCGTGTAATGTTTTTAAAGGCGAATAGGACATCTAGCGAGAATGAATTGAAGCGAATGAAGCTGAAAAGGAAATATGCAAAAGAAGGCAACTCGAGGTAAACAACACAACAAATAACAAATAAATTTCAACGAGGGGACATTTAAAATATAACCAAAATTTTAATAGTCGGGGTCCAAACAAATATTTATTGGAGCCGGCTATATTTCCCCGGCAAACAGTCTCCAACACAAATATCTGTCTTTCTTCTTTTTTCTTTTCTTTCTACTTTTATGTCTTTACTCTTGATTCTTGAAAAGGTAGCAAAGTCTACTCATACGTTTACAGTTTATGAAATGAATCTTTTCATTCTATTTCTCTACTTTTCTTAATGCATATAATTCTTTATATGCTTCTTTCTTTAGATTGAAAGAGAGGGCATATAATTGCAATACTTAGGAAGGGTGGAGGGAGAAAACAGTTTTAAGGTTTGCTTAGCTTTTTCGACGGGTTTCTTCTGAGTATTTTCTTTTCCGGGCGAGCGGTGTTCTGTAGAATTTGGCGGGAAGGCACCTGCTAACTTCCTCCGGAGTTTCGGCGACAGTTTCAGTATATATTGTCACGCCAACTGCAGTCCTAAAACTCCCATTTCTTTTCACCGGTTAGGTACCCGGGAGTTATTTTGGCATCAGGTCAGCACGCCCTCTCACGTCGACCTCCGTCCTAATAACTAATTTTTTTATCCCTATTTCCTTTGACGAAAAGGGTACTACTTCCGGTGCTGAGGCCTCGGCCAATTATTTGGCTTATTTCTTCCTCCTCACCTCCCCCTGTCATGCTATTCATTCGGGCTACTATAATGACCTTTATATCCACTTCTCTGTCCAACCAACTTGGGGTTATGGGGTGCAGATAGCTTGACCCCTATTTCCACCTGCCTCAGCGGTCAGTCGCAGGGCAGTTAGTTCAAGCACAGATGGGGAAGGGAAATTAAATCTTACTTCTTTCCTCTCAGTGGCATACCACGTGACAGGATCATAAGAATAAGATGTTAATAGTAAGGTTTCAAACGCTGTTTTGTAAATGTTTACAATCGATAAACATTTTGATATTCCATATGTTAATTTAATGCGTTCATCTTAAATTGGTTTTAATAGTTGCAAAGGTTGTCGGAACCTTTCATAATATAATACAAGAGTGAAAGCAGAAATGTTTTTTTCTTCTTTTTTGTTTCATTTTTTTTTTTTTTTAGTCGTGCATGTGGGTGTTGTTACAGGAAAAGGGAATATAAGTTTTGCTGTTTAGGACTTTTAATTGTTTTGAAATGTTTTAAGACTAATATCTCTTAATCAGTATTTTGAGTGTCAGTGATCCGCTCTGTTGTAGAGTGGGCGATTTCGTTATCGCTGTTTTTCTTTTTTATTTTGTTTAATTTATTCTTACTTATTAATTATTTTTTAAAACAAGTTTTATTTTTATTTATTTATTTTTCTAAATTTTATTTTTGATTTTTTTAATTTGGAAAACGCTGAAATTGTTGAAAGAAATTTTTAACAGATTGAAGAAGGAATACAAACCCTATCGTATGTGGTCTTTTAAGTAAATAGTTCAAAAATTATATTCTTTGATCAATGTGTCAAACGCCAGTTTTTTGTTAGATTGTAAATAGGTAAAGTGAATCATAGCTTTTACTGTGATTCACTAAGCATTTTATTATCAATTATGATTTTTTTCCGGTGGGGAGGAAGTAAGGGCAAAAAAGTTTTAATAACCGATGTAATTAAGTCGCACTTTAAAATAACTTATTTTTATATTTAGTTGATAAAAAGCTGAGTTTGCATCGAGGGATTTCAGTAGCCCATGGAAATGTAGAATCTTTCAATAAAACCGTTCCTCTAAAACGTAGATTTCTCGAGCTCAGATAATTTAGCCCGTGGTGTAATGGTTATCGTCGTAGGAAATGGAAACGGCGACACGAGTTCAAATCCTGGACGAGATTGATGGCATTTCCCATAGCACTAATACCCTTGGGAAAGGTATGAATCCAATTATTCTCCCTCCAGCTATGGGTAAATAGTAGGACAGACTGGGTCCTTCAGCTTTGGAGAACAACTAGTCTAGGAGAAGGAAATCTCTGAATTCTTACCTGCTAAACCCCGCGTAAAAATTGACCTTGTGTCATATCCAGCTCGAGCGGAGGGGTTGTTAAATATAGATAATTTAACCTTAGTGAATTTGGAAATTTGAAGATGTTTCAAGGGGAAATTTTTAAGTGGGTGGAAGAGCAAGAAAGGAAATAAAACTCACTAAGATAAAAGCTGTGTAAATGAATAATTCCGAACAATCCATGTGTTAAAAAATGTGAATATTAGATTGTCTCAATGGATGAAAATGATAGAAAATCAGTTCTGCAGCCTTAATCGCGGGAAAAAAAAAACTATGAATTAAAAACCTTTATTGTTCGAGATATTCGGTGGCACTCGTACACAATTCTTCTGATATTAGTTTATACAAAGAGTGTAACGGGGGCTACACAATCGTCCAACACTATAAACCACTCTCTTATATGGGTAGTCCAACGGTTCACATTTCTAATCGAACAATTGGGTCTTCATACGTCGAGGTCAACAGGAGTCAATCACACACGCGCAGTCAAACACATGTTCTTTCATACACGTTGTATGTATGGTATGCGACACTGTAACCAAGACAATCTGATATTTGAATACATAAACAATAACACATCGAAATTATTTTGTGTGACATTCAAGTCTGCATATATATATATATATATATATATGTGTGTGTGTGTGTGTGTGTGTGTGTGTGTGTGTGTAATCTCTGAAAAAAAAGCGTACAATCTATATTTGTACACAAACATGTATAGACAAATAATTGCTCCTCATACAATTTATTCATTGACCAAATGCACCAGTTGTCCGTTCAGATTTTAAGAGCACATCGATCATTTCCCTTTAAAAATGTTAAATCAATTTATAGACGTAATTGATAGGAAGGCGATATGCTAACTCAAGTTGATTTAATTAATTTCTTCCTTAGCCCCAAAGTGACTCTCTTTGCGGTCCATTTTTTAAAATTATATCTATACATTCAAGCAACATAAATTGTTCCCACAAGGATAGAGTTGTAGGAGTAATATGGGAGAGCTTTTGATGCTAAACGAATCTGAAAAGATCAAATCCAAGGAATCTCTTCCGTTAAAGACAGTGTAAGAAAGTGGGTTTGTGGGTTGGACTCCTATGATCAGCTGCCAAAATCGACTTGTATTAAAAGAATATTTGTATGAATAAAATAGTTTACTGAGTCTTTCCAGTATTACAGAAAATGTAAAATAGCATATGTGCGTGAGTGTGTGTGTTTGTGTGCACGTATGTGCGTATGCATATATATATATATATATATATATATATATATAAATATATATAATTCAGAATTAGGCTGTTTTAATAACAGATAGCACTTATACCCTTGGGAAAAATATGAAACCAACTATTCTCCTCTAGCTATGAGCAAATAGTCGGTCAGACTGTACCCTTTACCTTTGATATGGCAACTGGTTAAGAAAAGGGAAAACACTGAATTCAGACCTGTTAAATTGCACAAAAAAATTGACCACGTATCACATCCTGCTTGGCAGGGGAGTTGGTATATATATATATATATATATATATATATATATATATATATATATATATATCTTCCATTTTCGTTTTCACTTTCTGTGCGGTCTGTATGGAATACGACACTTATTGCATCATGTTGTATAGTAAAATATAATTATATATTTCCTGCATTGGTCTGCCTTATAATACTCTGTGTCACCTAGTTTGAGCTTTTCATATAAGCAACGGTTATCTCTTTCTTAAACTGAACACTTCTTACAACGGGCTTTTCATATCATGTGTCATTTCATTTGTATTAATTTTCTTTCTTTGCCACGTTGGTTTATTCCCCTTTTCAGTTTGAATTTTTGAAACAGTGTGCTCCTTTTGTTGTGCAGTTACTTCTTTGTCTTTTTATTCGATATATATATATATATATATATATATATATATACTAACCTCTCCGTACGAAAAGAAGATGTGTCACAAGGTCAATTGTTTAGTTGAGTAGTTACTTCATAAACTTAGGAAAATGCAACAAAGCTGAGGATTCTCATTAAATTTGCTTGTTTTAATGATCGGAATCATAGGTGATGAACTAATACTAATCAGATGCGTTTCAGTTAGAGTTTCAAACCTGAAAAATATAAATATAAGTTTCAGGAGTCTGTTGAAAATCTGTCAGCAAGTTTTGTTAAAGAAACAAATCCTCTGCAACTGCAGGACCTTTATTCTCCTGATCAATGTTCTTTTAATTATTTCCCGTTTCTAAAAAATCAAAACTCTTCACCTTGATTGCCATTTGAGAACGGTTTTCAAGAAAATCAATTTGATTTGAAATCAACTTGATAATTTTTATCATACAACATGTTTCATTACTTAATAAACTGGCTTCGGATTATATGATCGATATTTTCCTCTTTTACTAGAAAAGAAATCATTTACAAATGTCCTTCGCTAAGCTTCATTACAGATAATTCATAGTCGCCGCTTAGGTGTAAATTGGTAAAAGAAAAAAAAAAAAAAAGAAATCGCCTGCAGATAAACGGGACGACGTCCTGAAAACGTAAAGTGGAACCTAATCCATCCTTATGCACACCCTATTGAATACATATCAGCAAACAAGTCAGGTAATTACTGATTTTGTCATCAATCATGGCCGCTTTCCATTTCCGGTGTTCCTAGAAAACAGGAAGTGCTGAAAAACGTGAGTTGACAGGAAGTCAACATTGAATGATTTTGACTTGCATTAGGAACGCACTGTTATCGACTTCTTCCGTCACCTTCTTTGAATGTAACAAAACTCGATATCGCCATGTTTATATTCGCACACGTTTCTGTAATTATTAAGAACGTCCATAGCTTAACTGCGCCCACCCAATCAATCATTCGGGAACAAATTGATGTTACTATAAAGCAAAACATGCTGGCAAAAACATTGTGTCATTTTATCGAATGCTTCAGTATTCTCCTAGGCAAGTTTTCATTACCTGAAAAATTTAATAAAGAGACATCTTTGTTGCAAAATAAAGCTTTTGAATTCATCCACCAAAGATTTCTTTTTTAAGTAATTATAAGTAAAGGCAATTTGTTAAAACGTCTCAATTTTTATCAAGTTTCTTGATTAACTTTTGTATGTATCTTTATAGGTAATGAAGAATTATTTATACTGAGCAACAAAAATACATTTTTATCGATAACATTGATTCCAATTCGGTATTCCTAATTATCCGTGCACGTCAAGTTTTTGATATATGCGAATAATCGTGTATTATTAGGACATTTGTTTATGGGATATTTATGTTCAAGGAAAATATTATATCAGTAGTAAATTTATACTGTTAATATCATGTGTATTCATACTCTATATGATATAATTATTGATACTGTATATAACATATATTAATGGTTGGGGAAAATTTCGTCGATGGGAAAATAAGCGAATATAAGTAAAATACTCAGTTTATTTCTATCTTCGGAAATTTATCTTTATATAAATAGAGAATATTGAAACAATTTACAAACATAAAAATCAGACGTGGGGTTAGAAGTGACGTTAAATTAACTGGATGAGGAGAGTAGCAAGATAGATGTAGATATGAGTGGAATTTAGATAAAAGTAGTTTTCAGCAATAACGTCCCAAATAAAATTATAAGAAAACAAGACACAGTTATGAACGAAAACAAAGAATGCAACTGATAAAATAGATATCCTTAGGCTTAGATTTTATAGAGAATAACGAAGGCTTTATAATAAAAAAAACATATTGACGACAAATAGCTAAGTCTGACAATTAGGGGTGATACCACAGTTTCGGTGACTCTGGCGGTATCGCTACCTCTGGTGACACCAGTAGGTTTGGCCACCGAACAAGGTAATATTATGTATAGTTTATAATGTGGTGTAATTCTTGTCAATTATTCCCGTTAATTATGTAGCGTTGATTAATTTGTGTCTTATCTATCCATTAATTATTATGTATCAATACAATTTTGTAAATAGTTTATTAAATTTCAACATTAAAAATCGTATGCATGAGACACTCAAGGACTGGTCAAAAACAGAATACATACAAGACAGCCACCAGGAACAAGCATCAGTCAAAAACACCATATGCAAGAGACATTCACCAATAAACAAGTACGTATCATAAACATCGTACTCAAGAGACAGTCACTAGAAACAATCACGAATCAAAAACAGCATACACACAAGACAGCTACCAGGAACAAGCACCAGTCAAAAAAAAACATACACATGAGATAGTCACCAGAAACATGCATGTGTCATAAACATTGTACGCAGGAAACAATCACCAGAAATAAGCATGAATCATAAGCAGAATACACACAAGACAGACACAAGGTACAAGCACCAGTCAAAAACAATATATGCAGGAGACAGTTACCAGAAACAAGCTTGAGTCAAAAACAGCATACACAGGAGACAGTCACCAGAATCAAGCACGAGTCAAAAATAGCATACACAGAAGACCCTATTTACCCAACCCCTCCGCTCGGGCAGGATATGACACAAGGTCAATTTTTACGCCAGGTTTAACAGGTTTGAATTCAGAGTTTTCCTTCTCTTAGACTAGTTGCCTCACCAAGGCTGAAGAACCTTGTCTGTCCTACTATTTACCCATAGCTGGAGGGAGAATAATTGGATTCATACCTTTCCCAAGGGTATTAGTGCTATGTGAAATGCAATTAGTCTCGTCCAGGATTTGAACTCGTGTTGCCGTGTCCAATTTCTACGACGATAACCATTACACCACGGGCATACACAGGAGACAGTCACAAGAATCAAGCACGAGTCAAAAATAGCATACACAGGAGAAAGTTACCAGAAATACGCACGAGTAAAAAATATCGTACATAGGGGACAGTCTCTAGATACAAGAACAAGTCAAAAACAGCATACACAGGAAAAAGTCACCAGAAACAAGCACTAGTCAAAAACAAGGTACACAACAGTCACCAGAAACAGGCATCGTCATAAACATCTTTCGCAGGAAACAGTGACCAGAAACAAACACAAGTCATAAACAGCATGAACAGGAGGCAGTCAGAAGATAAAAGCACGTGTAATAAACATCATATGCACGAGACAGTCACCACAAACAAGCACCAGTCAAAAACAGCAAACACAGGAGACAGTAAGCAGATACTAATCGTGTGTTCTCAGGAGTAAATTCATATAGCACAAAATTTTACTTCTTTTTAAACTTGAGCTCGCAAACATTGACCATTTTTTTCTTGCGAGAATTCTTTTGAATAATTCTCCCACTTATTTCCCTTTACTACCGGATAAAAAGTTTGATTTAACAAGACTTTATTATTTTTCATCTGTAGTTGATTTTCCCAATTTCTGCCAAAAACCAAGAATTAGAAATTCTCTTTGTAACTCGTCAGCATTTTACAGAAGACGTTTATCAAAGAAGTTCCGACCTGTTACTTATGAGTCCATAAAAAAATCTCAAATGCTCTATTACATGGGGAAAAGTGAGTCAAGAAAATGATTTTAAATCGTTTCTTCCTTCTTTTATTTTCTTTCAGCTAGTGTTTAGATGAATTGAAAAGAAGCCAGAAGCCTTGTCCTGCTGATGCACATATTTTCCAGCAGTATAGATTTTCTGTTAAAACTAATACGCAAATAGTGTATCCTTGAACATTGAAGAATTTAAGTTCTTTCAACCCTAATTAGCTGTGAGAAAAAGTTTCATAAAAAAATAAAGAAATTTAAAACTCTCAAATGCAGATCTATTTACCGATAGCGGAATACGTAGAAAAAATGTTTGAACATCATTTCTAGTCAGAGGTATATCGAACAAATCAGCCCCTTGAATTCAAAAATTGTTTACACATACCATATATATATATATATATATATATATATATATTTATATATATATATATATATATATATATATATAACAGTGTATGGTTGTCACTATCACACTTGGTGGGTTTGTGGCAGAACAAATGTATAATTTGAAGAGTGCTGAATATCTGTGATAGAGCTATAGTATAATAATAATAATAATAATAATAATAATAATAATAATAATAATAAATTGTCGACTTTACTGTCCCGGCAGACCACAGAATAAAACTAAAAGAATGTAAAAAGAGAGGTAAGTACCTCGACCTTGCTAGAGAATTGAAAAAATTATGGAAAAAATTATACCAATTGTGATTGGTGCCTTTGGCACGGTAACTAAAGGATTATTAAAGGGCCTGGAAGAATTGGAAGTTGGCGACCGAGCAGAGACCATCGAAACAACAGCATTATTGAAAACTGCAAGAATACTAAGAAGAGTCCAGGAGATCTCTAGTAAAATACTATCAGCTTACGCTGATGTGAAAACTCTAATGAGTAAATAATAATAATTAGACATATACTGATTTATATATATATCTATTAAAAAACATGGATGTTTATCTGCGGCCCAGGGTTTCATGCGACCTTATAACGATAATCATCGGGTATTGAAGAAAGATGTTTCTTACCTGACCAGTGATTGTCATAATAAAGCGTCATGAAACCCTGGGTCGCAGATAAACACCCATGCTATTAAATGAATATATATAAAAAGTAATATATATTTATCTATTATATATATATATATATATATGAATATATATATATATATATATAATGGATATTTTTACTAATACAATGAAGCTAATATATATATATATATATATATATATATATATATATATATATATATATATATATATATATATTAGCTTTATTGTTTTAGTTGAAAATCCATTTTTAATATGCATGTGTTTAAGTAGATAAGACAACGTAAATTAGAAAAGAAAATGGGTCTACATTTAGATAAGCCCCTCTATCATCACAATATTACCTGACACTTTCAATTTGATATATTAAGAGTGTTCCATGAGTGTGTCCCTGTGAGTTTTTATTCACGTATAAGTGAGCGCGTACGCGGTTGCCTACGTGCATATTTCTTAATGGGGCCGGCCATTGTTTTATTAATATGATATTTTTCAGTAGTCTATGTTCAGCATTATTGAAGATAGGAAAAGATGGTGAGCGCAAAATATTCTACGACGGCAATAATAAAAGTGGTGCATGCTAAACCACACACGTATCCTAAAATGAAAAAATAAATAGGACAAATGTTTATGCTTGATGCATTTGCAATGATCTATGAATAACAAAGTAATATTAGCCTGATTGGAGTTTTTATTATAAAAACAGATTTGAATTAAATATTAACTATTAAAGTATATGAATGCGTGTATCTATAATATCTATCGATATATGAAGGATATATAAATATATCTGAAGAATGGTATTTATCAAGCTAGTGTATCACCTTATAAATACGTTTACCTTTACTGATTTTTATAAAAAGTTGATTTCTTTCTTAACAAGCATTTTGCTTATTTTTTTGGTACATGAAACAATCAAACGAATTTTATTTGGTCTTTTTATCACTCAAATTCAATGTCATTTGAACTCTATAACCCAAAATAGAATTGCAGCACCTTTTTAACCAAAAAAAAAATGGCATAAATATATTTAAGGTGTTTACTTATTTTTATACTAATCATATTCACATCCATGAAGGCACTTGATGCGTAAATGTAATCTGTATTGGGAATGAACTTAATGACCCAGATTCAAATATCCGACAAGATAGTTTCCATTTTGCACATTGCTCATAATCTTGAGAAAATTATTAATCCAACAGTTCTCTCTGCAGCTATGTGTATAGCTCTTTAACTTTGGAATGGCGACCGTTTTAACAGAATTCAAATCAACTTAAGAATCAACATTGTATCACATTCTCATTGTGGTGTAAAGGTTCTGTATATACAAACATATTCACGTTTTTGCTTACAGCAGTTATGATTGATAATACCCAAAATTGACCGTTTTAATTGTATTATATCCCACTAATGATAAAATCTAACTTTAGTTTAGAATTGAATTTTCAAAAAAAAAATTGGGGTGTACTTTTTCATTAGCGATGAAATACATGGGACTGACAACTACAAACTTATGTGTGCGTGCACATGCGTGCGCACGTATATTCGTACGTCCGTGTGGGTATATTATGACGAGAATCTGTGGGTTAAATCTAACAATTTTTTCTATAAAAAAAGGCGCTGTTTGGCCAGTAAACGAATCCGAGTGATATTAAAATTAATGTTAAAAAACACTGCAAATGAAATCTGAAACTATTAGTCAAAGTTTCATGTGGTGTGAATACTATTAATTTCAGACAGATCATTTCAGAATGATTTAAACAGACAATTTGTTTCAAATGGCTGGCTTTAAGAGTTACACGCAGAAACAGCATATTTTGTGCTTTTTCAAATACATGTTACCTGTAATTTTTATAGCTTTTATCAATATTAACTCACAGAAAGTGCTGGTGAGGAATATTTTGACTAGTAGAACATTTTTTCTTGTTCATGATTAGGGAGAGCAATAAGTATTTTGAATAGTGTAGGGTATCCAAATTAATTAAATTGTTTCGGAATTTTTCATATCACCGAGTGGGTCTGCCTTCACAATCTCTTATTCTGAACATGCTTTCAAAAAAAAGCGGATTGACTTATATTTTAATCTGGCGATTTAATTTGAATAAAAACGTATTTAATAAATCTTTCTTTTAGAAAACCAAAACGTGATTAAATGTATACTTTATGTTGAACTCGAATCTCACTCTACTTACTCTGTAATGTCCCTTTTATCAATGCTTAAAATCAAGGCAGAAAGAAGAATTTTGTTCGTTTCTTCAAATGCTTATGAGCAGTACTAATAAATTTATGTCATCGATCCTTATCCAGTTATATAGTCTATGCAGGCTCCATCCGAATAACGTTTATGTAAATGATAATGGTTAACTGTTTCAAAATAAAAATCATATTGCATTGCAAATAGAGACTTTGCTTCTTGCTTTCATAATGAGGAGAAATCTTACCGAACTTAAATCGATTCTTATGACAATCTTACTGAGAAATATTAAATGTTTAATCTTAAGTGAATTTTATTTAATATTCCATGAAAAAATTTTAAAATTGCCATGCAATGGGAAAACTGCCAAGTGTCAGTAATTGCAAAGGATAAATGAATTCAACGCCTTCAATCAGAATCATTCAACAAATAGTAGTAGTAGTAGTAGTAGTAGTAGTAGTAATGTTAATAATAATAATAATAATCAAAATTGGGCAAATGAAGAGAAATACATGCCATTTTAATACTTTTTTTCGACATGTCAATTTGATGAAAAAAAGAATAAAAGGATAAGCTGAAAATAAAGCGTATAAGCAAGCCGAATCTAATTATCACGTATTCGAGAAAATGACGCATGTTGTGGCTAATTTTATACTTTGGAATTAAACCGATAAAAATGCCTCATTTTTATTGTTCTTTTTTATTACTTTAAAGTGAAATAAAATATGAAAATTCAAAATTCCTAAAACAACTGTATACTACATCTTTAACAGATCTAGTTAATGAAAACGAACAAGGTTGACGGACTAGCAAGGAAAATAATAAAAAGTGTAAAAGGAAAGGGAAAATTAAAAAGCTAATAAAAGCGGATGTCAGCAACAGGCATTCGCCGTTGGGTTGACCTGTGTTGAATGGATAATCGTAATTTGAGGCCAGAATTTGAATTTCATTTGCAGCTGTTTATTCACGCCAAAGCCATTGGCACTTCAATGAATATTTGCCAAAGTATTCTTCACTGGAGAGGGAATTTAGACTCTTTCGAGTTGCCCCTGCTCTTGATTCTCTTTTCGAATCGTTGAATTTTTTTATCATATAATCACAGACGGCAATGTCTGTTCTTTTGCATCAACTTATTCAGATATTGTATACGTTATATATATATATATATATATATATATATATATATATATATATATATATATATATTGTGCGTGTGTGTATGCTAAAAAATTTAGAAAAGAGTTAAGATACGAAGTCTCTGCAAAAAGTTCTAATTCTCGCCCAGAAAGAAGAGAATAGCTAAATATTTTTGTTGTGGCAACTCAGTGTCTCTTCTTTCATTAGGAAAAATTAAGATTTTTCTAGTTTTAAAATAACTTCCAAGTCCTCCAGGCCCTTTAATAATCCTTGAGTTACTGTGCCTAACGCACCAATCACAATTGGCGCAATCGTTACTTTCATGTTCCACAGCTTTTTCAATTCTCTAGCAAGGTCGACGTACTTATCCTTCTTTTCACTTTCCTTCAGATTTATTCTGTGGTCCGCCGGGACAGCAAAGTCAACAATTTTGCAGATTCTCTTTCTTTTGTTGATTATTATGAGGTCCGGTCTTCTGGCCGGGATTTAGTGATCCGTTTGTATGTTAAAGTCCCATAGGAGTTTATGCGAGTCATTTTCTTGGACAGGCACTGGGTTGTGCATATACCATTTGTTTGTATGGTCGAATTGAAATTTCCTGCACATTTCCTAGTGGATTACCTTGCCAACCCAGTCGTGTCTCGCCTTGTACTCCTTCTGTGCTAATTTGCTGCATTCGCTTATAATGTGATTGATCGTTTCGTCTCTGTCACCACATAGCCTACATTTACTGTTTTGTTGCGTCTTATCTATTCTAGCTTTGATATGATTCGTTCTCATGGCATTGTCCTGTTCTGCTATTAGGAGGGATTCCGTTTCTCTCTTAAGGTTTTCTTTTCTTAGCCAGATCCATGTTTTCTGGTGTGAGATGTTGTTTATTAGACGCTTAAAGCGGCCATAGAGTTGTTTCCCTTCCCATTTTTGTTTCCAAGTTGTTGTCATTCTTTCGTTGATCGTGTTGTCCGTATCGACTCTGATGGTTGTAATTAGTTCTCGTTCGTGTTTTTCTATGTAGTCTTCGAGCCGTTATTATTATTAATATTATTATTATTATTATTATTTACTCCTTTAGATTTTTTCACATCAGCGTTAGCTGATGGTCTTTCACTGAAGTTGAGTGACAGCAGGTCACCTAACGTCTCCAGCACTCTTCTCAGTATTTTGGCCGTTTTCAATCATGCAGTCGCCAACTTCAAAATCCTCCAGGCCCTTTAATAATCCTTTAGCTACTGTACCAAATGCACCAGTCACAATTGGTACAATCGTAACCCTCATGTTCCATTGTTTTTTTTTCAATTCGCTAGCAAGGTCGAGGTACTTATCCTTCTTTTCACATTCTTTCAGTTTTATTCTGTGGTTAACCGGGACAGCAAAGTCGACAATTTTGCAAATTCTCTTTTTCTTTTGTTGATTATTATAAGGTTTGGTCTTCTGGCCGATATTAGGGGATCTGTGTGTATGTCAAAGTCTCATAGGAGTTTATGAGTGTCATTTTCTAGGACAGTTGCTGGCTTGTGCATATACCATTTGTTCGTATTATTATTATTATTATTGTTGTTGTTGTTGTTGATGATGATGATGATGATATTGTTGCTGTTGTGTGCTGCTCGTGTTTCGGATTTTTGCGTCTTCTTAAGGCGATTTGACTAGTACGTTCAAATTTGAGTAGTAAGTACCGACTGTTTCTTTTTATAGTCAAAATTATATATATTATGTTTTGAATTTGCTTTTTTGTCCGTGAGTGACCAACTGGAGTTGTTTGTCCGTGAAGTCCTCTAGTCTAGAATTCTTTGTGTATCTATAATAATGTATTCTATGTGTTTGTGTGTGTGTGCGCACACGAATACGAATATATAAACTCGTGTATACATATAATCGTACACACATATTTTTAAGGATACCGTGTTGATTTTCAGCTTTGTTCTTTCTCTTCATTTTACACTTTTTGTTTTATATATATATATATATATATATATATATATATATATATATATATATATTTATATCCTTTTGGTGTGCTGGTGTGTGAGCGCACAGGTATATGTGTATAAATGTATATATACAGTATACATAGTCATTTAATTTCGAATGTATAGTGGGGGGATTTACTGTATACGAGATTGCTCGTCGTTATGTGATCATGAGTGTGTGGGTGTGCGTGTGCATGATGTTTATTTCTGTTTAATGTTGGTTTAAATCTGTCTATAAAGAATTTTTCGGTGCTTTTTTTTTTGTGTTTCTTTGTTTTTGTTTTTTTTGTTTGTTTTTCTTGGGGGGGGGCTTACGGGATAATAAGCACTCATCCGTCTGGTATATTGACACTATTTTAAGTCGTCATTGTTACATTCATAAAGGAGTTTTGCAGAGATTAAGTGCAACCTATTCATTTCTCGTTGCATTCTATACATTTGATTATGTAGACAACAATTTTTGAATTTTAACTTAAATTTCTATTAATTATAAATTTCAGAGGTACAGGATTTTTTTCCATGATTATATTACATAGTACAACATTTTGTTGTTTTTTTTATTTTGTCTTCTTATACTCCATACGTCCTGTGTTGCCCAAATTTAGATGAGGTTAGAGTGTGTCTTAAGTTTTTTGTAGTTGTTTTATTTTAATGGTTTCGTTGAGTCTAATATAGTTTTAATTCTATCAGTGCATGCAAGTTGATCTCGACGCATTCATTTTTCCTTGAATAGTTCTGGGTTGTTTCTGTTGAATGTTGAAAAATATGCTAAGGTTTGTTCGTTGCTGTGATTTTTAGGGAGGATATGTAGTTATTTCTATTGATATTAGTGTCATGGGATATCCTTTCTGGTTAATAGTTTATGAGTAACTTCCGACAAAACCCCCTTGAAAAGTCACGTGATATATATATATATATATATATATATATATATATATATATACATATATATATATATATATTGTCAATCTATATTCAGATAATGGATTTATGCAGATTTTTCTATATCCTGTTTCTGTAAATTATTATGATTAATTGTTCCCAATTCAGCATTATATGGAATTCATCCAACATATTTCTTCTACCATGAGTAAATTCGTGCCGTGCAAAATATTGGATTTTATAACAGTTTTACAGATCGAGGATGAGGCCTTAAAAGAACCATTTAATATTCAATGCCAAAGCACACACACACACACACACACACACACACACACATATATATATATATATATATATATATATATATATATATATATATATATATATATATATGTCAGTGGCGACTCTAGCCTATTTTTGCTACTCGTGACCCCCCCCCCGCCCTCTGTCAACTTAGTTCCCAACGCGTGGTCCGTGGACCCAAAGTAAGTCATCATAATGGCTATTGCTTGATTCTCCATTGTATAGCACAGATTGACAAACGTACCTTGCATGGTGGGTTTTTTTGTAAACAATCAAGATACTATATAATTTGTAGTCTTGTTAATACAGTAGATAAGATAATTTTTTTTTCCTTTCAAAAGTATAGAAGAAAAGAGAAGATGTTCATTACTATGACGAGAAAAATATGTTTATTAGAATAAAGAAATTGATGACAATATACACAGACACAGCTAGTAGTTTCAATTTCGCTTAAAATAAAGATTATTTGTTGAAAATGTATTCAAATAAACAAATTTTAGTTACAGAATGTAATATATGCAACATTCATTAAAGAAATAGAGATCTGTTTGTGAAAAAACGAATTAAAACACGCCGTTTAACCAACATTTACCATAGCGATGATGATGACGTCGGCGACGGCTATAATCTGCTACCCCCTCTCTCTCTCTCTCTCTCTCTCTCTCTCTCTCTCTCTCTCGGTCCCTCTCCCTCTTCCCAAGACAGTTGTCAGTTGTGCTAATTTCTTTGAGCACGGTATTCTGGCTTGCTTTTTCTATTGGCTACAGCCAAAAGCGAGATTTCGCTAACATTCCTGTTATTATAAGGGTCTAGTGCCTGTCACGGATTAGGCGTGTTCAACATCATAGCCGATTTTATGGGATGTTCAATGGATCTGACGGTGGCCGGACAAAGACCATCCGTTCAAAACAGCATCGTTGTATTATTCCCAGATATATTTATGAACTTTTGGCTACTTATTTATCGACTCTTGAATAGACACGTAATTTAATTGAGATCAGACTAAGTATGTTTGCTTGAAATTAATGGATGATTTTTAATCCATTTTGAATAACATTGACCGAGTTATTGGTCGTGCCGGGCACGAGTAGCACTAGTCCCATCTCCGACCCTGATATATATATATATATATATATATATATATATATATATATATATATATATATATATATATATAATTATTTTCATCCGCAGACAGACTGTTTCGTTCTATCAAAACTCTTCAGTGTGGCTAGACAGGCTAAATTCCCGAAGCTGGGATCGAAACTTGGCTGAATGTATTATGTTATATTTATGAATAAAGTGTGCCCAATATCATTGATAGAGTTCATATGTTTAACTTAGTATAGCGTACCCAACGGTGCTGGACAACGGTCAGTTTCTCGCTTCTGCGTCCATCAGGCCAAAACATTCAAACTAATAGGATTTGGCATCGATACAAAAACGAACTTAAACGAAACTGTCTTTTAAGATATAACATTTAACCAAAGAAAAATTTAAACGTATCAACGACTCCTCACTTTACATGCGTATCTCCAACACAAAGCCATCTATAATAAAAATAACACAACAATCCATCAGTAACAGACTATTTAACAACTCACAGAACCAAACTATATTCAACAAAGCTAAAGAAGAGAACGGAATAGTGATATTTTTATAGACAAACTGACATACACCCCAAGAAAAAAAGCAAGAAGAAACAGATTTTTTGTTTAACCCACCAAACGATAAAAATGTAAGAACTGGAATATATTAATTAATCTAATAAATAAACACTTTCCTCACATCAAAGAAACAACACAGAATATTTTGTAGGAATACACTTAAACTTATGTACAGTTCTACTTTCAATGTACTGTAAATAACAAAAATCACAATTAGAGAATCTATACACTGCAAACGACAAGGCACCGAAAGATCAAAAGAAAACACAGACAAAATATGTACAGGCGTAACAGAAGTCGCCTGAAACTGAAGAGCCACACACAAAAACATCTTTTAACAATGAAGATGCTAACACAGCACAATACTTTCTAGAAACCTCAAAAAATCAAACCAAAATTAATCTAGAATTAAGCTGGAATGCAACAAATATAACACCAGCTAAGAACCGCTCAAAACAGTGGAACCTTTAGTTAGAAGATAAAATAACCATGATCACCTTCCCCCACCCAAAAATAAATAAATAAATAAATAAGCGGTCGAAACTTATATCCAAAATGAAAAACACGAAAACAAATTTCTATCAAGTCATCTGAAAATTAATGACTCCAAAAACTAAATAAATAAATAAAACAGAATAAAGAAAAAATAAATTGATAAATAAGTGCTGAAATAAAGGAACAACGAAAAGATAAATAAAATCTAGAATATGCAAATAAAAAAGAAAATAAAAGCAATAAAAAGATTAAAGTTTCAAAGGTAACAAGTCAATAAGATAAATGACCGTGTTGCGGGACCGATAAATACGTCGATCCCACAAACCTTTGAAAAATAAATGATTGACGACAAACTAGGCAAGGATGAGAAAGACTACAGAGTTGATTCGACGAGCCAAGCTTTTATTTGACCAATCGATAACAATGAAATTGGCCCGCTCAAGGACCAGAGTGTAGTCTGAGCTGGTGCGCGTGAGTGGTCTGTCACGGGTCTGAAAATGCAGATGCTTGTAGCAAAGGTTGTTTGATCGATGTTTATTCAATCCTTGTTAAACCGGGGGTGTCAATATAGCCTCTAGGTGCTGGTGCTAGTCCAAATAGAGTGGTCACTTGTGAACTCGGGTGATGTCAGCTGCTGCGTGAAGCTGGAGTTGGTCTGCAGGTGCTAGTTGCTGGAAGATGCCAAAACTGCCACTGGCTGAAGCTAGAGCTGGTCAGCAGTTGGTGCTGGCTGCTGCGTTATTGTCTCCAAGTATGTGCCAAGAGGTGTAATGAGGAGACCAAAAATGATCTCGGAAGATTTTCTGGAGTTAGCCTTAAGAAGGGCTGTTTGAATGAGAGAGCAGCGAGGATTAGATGGCCCCTGCGTCGTCTGCTGGCTGGAGTCAAGACATCAGTTGTTGGGTTTGTCTGATCCTGTGCGTCTTCAGTAGCTGCTTTTGATAAGGTTTTGGTGCTATGACCAGAGGAGATACGGATATCTTCCTCGCTCACAGGCTCTCAGCCGGAATGTGTCTTTGGGTCGTTGACTACTGTGTTTCTGTAAAACTAGCAGCTGCTTCTTTTGTGGTTTTAGTTGAGGGAATTTTGTGTTACCAAAACCTGGAAGTCCTTCTTTTTATATTAGTGATAATTGGATATCTTATTATACTAACACGAAGAGCTTTTAAATACATGTTGCTTCATTCTGTCTTTATGTGTTAAACAAAATTCATTCGGTCTTCTGTTTGTTCAACAAAATTACTTTTGGGGGGAAAATAGCTTTCGTGTTGGTAACGGAAATTTCCATTCGATACGTAAACATGGCGTGGTTGTTGGCTGACGTCAGATGACTTCACATCTTTTAAAACGGGGATTTTTATGTTTGAGTCGCCAGTACGCTACGCTACGATTGATAAAACTAGGAAAATTGGCAAATGTTACAACAATAATAATTTGATAAGAACCAGAAAGCCATAAACCAAATATAGTAGTGTAGACAAATTTACATATCACAAGGTTAACAAAATATAACCCCATAGATAAGCAGGCTCAACCCTGAATCCACCACAAACTAGTCTACCTTCTCCACCCCCAGTACGCAACGTATAAAAAGACACCAACAACAAACCAATATCACTTGGCTTGATGAAGGCATAGGCGAGAATTGAGAGTTGCCAACCACCATTGACAAAACTAGTGGATACGAACCTTATTATTCTACGTTTCAGTAGCCGATAAGTATCAAAATACCTAAAAGCATATCTTAATAAATCAACAGCGACACCAACATCGAATAATAAAAAAATATTCTCGATAATTTCTTTGACGCTTTTTTCTACTTCATACGATTTGGAGAAAAAGGAACAATTAAATTTATTTCAAATTTGAAAATATTTTTAGCAATAGCCATGCTTTAAGTGAAATGTCATTCAAAAATATTTGAAATTGATAAACACGAATTCTAACGTTCATACGCCTGCTCCATAAACAGACTTGAAATATATTACTCTTAAAAATCTGCAAGGCCCGAATTCATTCCAACCAAATGGTGAGACTTGATGTAGTAAGCCTATTCACGAGGGAGACCACTAATGAGATACTAACAGTGGTATGGCAGTTTCGGTAGAGTATATCAGAGCGAGACATGCCACCCACTATAAATAAGGCTAGAGGAACACCGGAAAGCAATATCTCGAGGACAAGTTGAAAAGTCGGGTCTGGCTGACCATATATGGAAAAAAAGGGACACCATCTGCTCTTGTGGGATCATGTTAAAATAATTGACAAGGAAGAACACTGGAAGATAAGGCGTCTAAAAGCAGCGGCGCACATGATGGGCTACAGTAACCTATTGAGTAGACCAAGTATAGAGATTAATATGATTTGGAAACCATTAATCAAAAAGGCTCAATAAAAGAACGAGATATGAGCTAAGGTAAAAAATATCTGATATAATATTGGAGAGGAGTATATAATGGAGACTTTATATTTATAAGTCCAAAAAATTCAAATTCAGTAAGGTAACATGGAGGAATGTATAAGGCGTTTGGTTAGAAAGTGCTTCTAAGGGAAATAAACTGGAGATTGTAGGTTCAATCTTATCAACAGGCAAGAAATACCTAGTAGAACTTAACCCTTGTTAACAGAAGTGGGGTAGGCTAGTTCTGTCGTTGAAATAAAGGGTTCCGTTTGGGATTCTGTGTGGACTCCAGAGTTCGACATAAAACACCTAAAGAAGGCAGAAGGACATGTCGGACAAAACGTTGTGAGTATAGCAATAAAGATGAGGCCAAATATTCTAAGATATAACATATTACTTTTAATTCAAATCTTCCAGAAATTGTTGTAGGGTGAATTATAGATTATGAGTGGATTTTTTGTTCACAAACATACGCACATATATAATCAACGGCTGCACTAATGTGCATGTTATCTAGTGGGTTTCTGTAAATTACACGTGAAACCATGTTTAAATGTCAGTTAGTTTTAATGTATTTATTTATTCATTTATATATTTAGAATAATCATAATATTTGGATACTTCAAAACAGGTGATCGGTTGCCCAGTCGGCTGGGGCAGTTTAATACACCGACTGCACCTCTGCAGAGGGGTAAGACCCTTCTCCCAACGAGTGTCATTGATATGACAGTAAAAAATCTGATGGTGAGGTTCCAGTGATGCTGGAACTTTGGGGAATGCGGAGTACCCTTTCATTGCCATTGCTCCTAGGTCCACTCTGGACCGGAGTGGTAGCATCTGATAGGGTCTTATCTATGGGTTAAATAGAACTAAACTGCATACTAATGCTAAACGGAATTTTTTGAATCAGAACTGTTTGATTAATCTGAATAGCTTTAAATAGAAATGTTTTTGACAATTAAGCTGAGTACTTACATTTAAACCGCGTACTTATGCAAAACTGAATTGTTTGAAATAGAACTATTTTATATGCTAAACTGAACTGTTTGAAGACCACGCAACTGTATTTACTCTAGATTTAATTGTTTAATATATAACTATTTTGACATTTAGCAGAGAGGAAACTAAATCTATACTTATGCTAAACTGAATTGCTTGAATTAGAATTGTTTTACTAAACTGAATAACTTGAAATAGAAACAATTTTAATAAATAAACTTTGTAATCATGCTAAACTGAATTATTTGAAATAGAACAAATTATTTGCATAAAAATGGATTTAGCATTAAATAATCGACGAGTGTTGATATGCCATAAAACCCAAACAACCAACCAACAGGTGACCGAAGAGTTTACAAACAAGAACAAAAAAATTGCAGCAGCCAAAAACAGCAACAAAAGAAAAAACACAAGGATAGATGGAAAATAGGAATAACTAATCATAGAAAAAAAATAGAAAAAGCAACAATATAGACTCTTCTGAAGAGAAACAATGGACATTGCACATGAAATAAGGTGGGCATGACTATCTAAAAGGGACCTAAAAATAGAAAATCCTTATTAATAACAGTCCAAAATAACGCCATAAAAATTAATTTTACAAAAGCCATGTCCAGGTCATCCTATCCTCCAAGCCCATAGTTAAATAGTACCACTATGTTCTTCTCGAAGGATACATTTGGCATTGGATAACCAAAGAAGGTTAGTATACCATTAAAAATCAAAGTACAATCATTCTCGGGTACAGGTCCGTGTGCGTCATTATCTATTTTTTGTTCTGCTGTTTTGATGACTATTTCCTCTTGCTTTTTCAATTTTTAGTTGCTTGATTGTTATTGCAAAACACTCCGTCGTTTCTCGAAGCCGTTTGTGAGAAACAATGTGAATTAGTGACTGTAATAAAGATTAGGCTTTAAGTACTCGAGAGTTTGCCTTTTATTCGATCTGATTCACGCTTTTTCTTTCTCTCGTGAAAATTTCAATACGAATGAGTTGCTATAAAAATATTACAACTAAAAATAAAAACGATAAAACAAAATGTTAGTCACAACAATGAGGATAATAAATTACTAACCTAATAATAAAAATAAATAAAACATAGAAAGAAAACTTGTTGAAACAATTAAGTATATATATATATAAGCGTGGATTCTACGTATTCGTCTATTCCAATAACCTTAACATCGTGTTTTTTTAACGTTTTCTTTGAGTTTCTTGCAGTATTTCCACATTTAGGCCAACTAAGTTTTAACACACACACACACACACACACACACACACATATATATATATATATATATATATAAGTGTGTGTGTGAGTGTGTGAGTGCGCACATTGCAACAAGCAAGTCAGAAAGTCCGACACTAGCACGATCTCGGTGCAACTTCGACCTTGAAATCGGAACTGATCTTTCGTACCGACTTTTTTTAAAAATAGATTCTACCTGAAAATGGAACATGTTTTCTTGAAAATATCCCACTGCGAAAAGTGCTATTTTCGTGACTTCTACCGAAATGTTTCCCCATCCACTAACATGACTTCTGTGAAACATTTCTCTCCATCTATATAACTATCTATCAGTATTATATTCTTCTTCTTCTTCTTCTTCTTCTTCTTCTTCTTCTTCTTCTTCTTCTTCTTCTTCTTCTAATAAATTCTTTCTGCCTTTCTTCTTTTCTGATTTTTATTCTGCCTGTTGCAAACACCTCCAGACTCACTTATATGTGATGTTTAGAGTATAAAACGGATCAAAATCCCTCTACTTGAATATAAAAACGTATTACGAGAAAATTGTGCCATTTTATTATTTACATAAAAATATTTAATAAAATATTCAGTTTTCTAGTTCTGATCATAAAGTTATTTTAGTTTTTCTATTGACTTAACACATTTTCACAAAGGGTAACAACATATATCTGTGTCAATTGTATCAGTATTTTAAGGCGGAACATTCCGATTCCAATGGGTAAATAAGAAAATAACAAACCAATCTTTCAAAGACATTCAATACATGTATTGTAAAATAGATCGTACTCTAAATTAGAACAATAAATTTATTTTACTATGAAACTTGTCTGATTCATTCCTCAGTATGTACCCAAAACCACAATATAGAGAGATAGATAGTTGTTTTTTTATGTTTTATGGCATATCAACCTTTGTAGATTATTTTATATCAGATTTGGGTTGAGCATTATAGTGAGAAATTTCCCAGCTTCCACTTTGGTTGAAATGCAATTGCTCTTCTCAAGATATAAGCACTCCAAGATGCCAATAACGTATATGTAGAAAGATGTATGTAAAAAAAAATTCCTTCACTTACGCTGAGAATGACGATGTCAATGGGTAAAGTTGTCCGACAGACGTCAAGTCCGCCGGGTTTTGATACTAGCTTGAGGCATATCACCGGTATAGCCTCACTGAATCGTTGGGATTCAACGAAACTGGTAGTCTGTGGATTATTATGTTATATAATTGCGGAAGGATTTTTTTTTTATATTATCGTTTTTCGTTTTGTATATCTTACCTTTCGGTTTAGAAAGGCTGAGAATATTTCGGCTTAGTGCATGGATTAGTTTGGTGCACACATTGAGTGCAGGTGTTCACGCGTGCGGGATGGATGTGACAATCACAGATGTCACAATAAAAACCCCAGATAGGAAATAAGACTGGGGATTTGAATAAGTTCATGCCTGGAAGCGATAAGCTAAGGATTTGGGGATTTGAAAAAAAGTAGTGCGTTGAGATTGGGTGCTAGACGAAGCAAGTTGATCTTCGGAGCTCGCCGAGGCCAGACCAGTAGTTTTGCAGCGGGGTGCCGCACGTGGTGGGGTCAGATGGAAAAGTCAGCATAGTAAGAAATTGTGTGTCTCTCTCTCTCTCTCCTCATGTCGAAAAACCTTAAACTCAAAAAAGTAATAAAAATTTTTGTACCGGGACCAAGAGAGTCGTAACTGTTTCGTGTTTTCGGATTCCTATATGCGTATGAACATTCTATGAACATATGTCTAGTTCACGAGTTCATATCTTGGTCATATATTTTTGGACGTGGATATGCTATAATCATATATATATATATATATATATATATATATATATATATAATATGATTTGTAAATGAATAGATAATCGGTAATATTATTTTTAAACAAGCCAGAATTAATTTGTTCGCTTACCTTGAAATGGTTTCAAGTGTCGCTATTTCTATTTAACATTAATACTTCAATTAATCAAATATTCCTATCCAGTAAGAACAATGGCACATGGCTGTATGATTTTAAAAGTCAACAATAATCCGTAATAAAGTTTAAACAGCTTTATGATATTTATGGATGGGACCATAACAGATACCACCACTCCGGATCTGAGTGTACCAGGGATAGATAGCAATGAAAGCGTACTCCACATTCTCCATACATACAAGTATGGAGCTTCACTATCGGATTTTTTTAGAGTCATAACAAAGACACTTACTGGAAGAGTCTTAGCCATCTGCAAAGATGTATTCGACTTATTATACAACCTCAGTCGACTTGGCTGAGTAGAAAGAAAGAAAGAAAGAAAGAAGCCATGAGTCTGGTCCACAAAGCAAAAAAAAAAAAAAGAAAGAAATAAGTTCCTAGTAAGATTGCATGTCGATTTTATTAATAACAGTTATAGCTTTACCCAGACAATTTTTTTCTCTTACCATGTTTTCTTCCTACATAAGATTTCCCTTTATCTTTCCTTTTAATCTTCAATCAATTATTTCCTTATTCTTTCCTGGTAAATACAATCTTTCATCATTTTTAAATACAATCTTTCCTTATTCTTTCTTGTTAAATACAATCTTTCATCATTTTTAAATACAATCTTTCCTTATTCTTTCTTGTTAAATACAATCTTTCATCATTTTTAAATACAATATTTCCTTATTCTTTCTTGTTAAATACAATCTTTCCTTATTCTTTCTTGTTAAATACAATCTTTCATCATTTTTAAATACAGTATTTCCTTATTCTTTCTTGCTAAATACGATCTTTACCTATTCTTTCTTGTTAAATACAATCTTTCATCATTTTTAAATACAATCTTTCCTTATTCTTTCCTGTTAAATACAATCTTTCATCATTTTTAAATTCAATCTTTCCTTATTCTTTCTTGTTAAATACAAACTTTCATCATTTTTAAATAAAATCTTTCCCTATTCTTTCTTGTTAAATACAATCTTTCAACATTTTTAAATATAATCTTTCTTTGTACTTTCCTGTTAAATACAATCTTTCATCATTTTAGAATACAATCTTTCCTTATTCTTTCTTGTTAAATACAAACTTTCATCATTTTAAATACAATCTTTCCCTATTCTTTCTTATTAAATACAATCTTTCATAATTTTTAAATACAATCTTTCCCTATTCTTTCTTGTTAAATACAAACTTTCATCATTTTTAAATACAATCTTTCCCTATTCTTTCTTGTGAAATACAATCTTTCCCTATTCTTTCTTGTTAAATACAATCTTTCATCATTTTTAAATACAATCTTTCCTTATTCTTTCTTGTTAAATACAATCTTTCAACATTTTTAAATGCAATATTTCCTTATTCTTTCTTGTTAAATACAATCTTTCCCTATTCGTTCTTTTTAAATACAATCTTTCATCATTTTTAAATACAATCTTTCCCTATTGTTTCTTGTTAAATACAATTTTTCATCATTTTTAAATACAATCTTTCCTTATTCTTTCTTCTTAAATACAATCTTCATCATTTTTAAATACTATCTTTCCTTATTCTTTCTTGTTAAATACAATCTTTCCCTATTCTTTCTTGTTAAATACAATCTTTCATCAATTTGAAATACAATCTTTCCCTATTCTTTCCTGTTAAATACAATCTTTCATCATTTTTAAATACAATCTTTCCTTATTCTTTCTTGTTAAATACAATATTTCCCTATTCTTTCTTGTTAAATACAATCTTTCATCATTTTTAAATACAATCTTTCCCTATTCTTTCCTGTTAAATACAATCTTTCATCATTTTTAAATACAATCTTTGCTATTCTTTCTTGTTAAATACAACCTTTCATCGTTTTTAAATACAATCTTTCCTCATTCTTTCTTGATAAATACAAACTTTCATCATTTTTAAATACAATATTTCCCTATTCTTTCCTGTTAAATACAATCTTTCATCATTTTTAAATACAATCTTCCCCTATTCTTTCTTGTTAAATACAATCTTCCCCTATTCTTTCTTGTTAAATACAATCTTTCCCTATTCTTTCTTATTAAATACAATCTTTCCCTATTCTTTCCTGTCAAATACAATATTTTATCATTTTAAATACAATCTTTCCTTATTCTTTCTTGTTAAATACAATATTTCATCATTTTTAAATACAATCTTTCCCTATTCTTTCTTGTTAAATACAATCATTTATCATTTTTAAATACAATCTTTCCCTATTCTTTCTCGTTAAATACAATCTTTCATCATTTTTTAATACAATCTTTCCTTATTCTTTGTTGTTAAATACAATTTTCATCATTTTTAAATACAATCTTTCCTTATTCTTTCTTGTTAAATACAATATTTCATCATTTTTAAATACAATATTTCCTTATTTTTCTTGTTAAATACAATCTTTCCCTATTCGTTCTACTTAAATACAATCATTCATCATTTTTAAATACAATCTTTCCCTATTCTTTCTTGTTAAATACAATCTTTCATCATTTTTAAATACAATCTTTCCTTATTCTTTCTTGTTAAATACAATCTTTCGTCATTTTAAAATAAAATCTTTCCTTTTTTTTCTTGTTAAATACAATTTTCCCTATTCTTTCTTGTTAAATACAATCTTTCATCATTTTTAAATACAATCTTTCCCTATTCTTTCCGGGTAAATACAATAGTTCATCATGTTTAAATACATATCTTTCCCTATTCTTTCTTGTTAAATACAACCTTTCATCGTTTTTAAATACAATCTTTCCTCATTCTTTCTTGTTAAATACAAACTTTCATCATTTTTAAATACAATCTTTCCCTATTCTTTCCTGTTAAATACATTCTTTCATCATTTTTAAATACAATCTTTCCCTATTCTTTCTTGTTAAATAAAATCTTTCCCTATTCTTTCTTGTTAAATACAATCTTTCATCATTTTTAAATACAATCTTTCCTTATTCTTTCCTGTTAAATACAAACTTTCATCATTTTTAAATACAATCTTTCCTTACTCTTTCTTGTTAAATACAATCTTTCATCATTTTTAAATACAATCTTTCCCTATTCTTTCCTGTTAAATACATTCTTTCATCATTTTTAAATACAATCTGTCCCTATTCTTTCTTGTTAAATAAAATCTTTCATTATTTTTAAATACAATCTTTTCTTATTCTTTCTTGTTAAATACAATCTTTCATCATTTTTAAATACAATCTTTGCCTATTCTTTCTTGTTGAATACAATCTTTCCCTATTCTTTCTTGTTAAATACAATCTTTCATCATTTTTAATAAACAAACTTTCCTTATTCTTTCTTGTTAAATACAATCATTCATCATTTTTAAATACAATCTTTCCCTATTCTTTCTTGTTAAATACAATCTTTCATCAATTTTAAATACAATATTTCCTTATTCTTTCTTGTTAAATACAATCTTTCATCTTTTTTAAATACAATCTTTCCCCATTCTTTCTTGTTAAATACAATCGTTCATCATTTTTGAATACAATCTTTCCTTATTCTTTCCTGTGAAATACAATCTTTCATCATTTTTAAATACAATCTTTCCCTATTCTTTCTTGTTAAACACAATCTTTCATCATTTTTAAATACAATCTTTCCCCATTCTTTCTTGTTAAATACAATCGTTCATCATTTTTTAATTCAATCTTTCCTTATTCGTTCTTGTTAAATACAATCTTTCATTTTTTTTAAATACAATCTTTCCTTATTCTTTCTTGTTAAATACAATCTTTCATCATTTTTAAATACAATCTTTCCCTATTCTTTCTTGTTGAATACAATCTTTCCCTATTCTTTCTTGTTAAATACAATCTTTCATCATTTTTAATAAACAAACTTTCCTTATTCTTTCTTGTTAAATACACTCATTCATCATTTTTAATTACAATCTTTCCCTATCCTTTCTTGTTAAATACAAACTTTCATCATTTTTAAATACAATCTTTCCCTATTCTTTCCTGTTAAATACAATCTTTCATCATTTTTAAATACAATCTGTCCCTATTCTTTCTTGTTAAATAAAATCTTTCCCTATTCTTTCTTGTTAAATACAATCTTTCATCATTTTTAAATACAATCTTTCCTTATTCTTTCCTGTTAAATACAAACTTTCATCATTTTTAAATACAATCTTTCCTTATTCTTTCTTGTTAAATACAATCTTTCATCATTTTTGAATAAAATCTTTCCCTATTCTTTCTTGTTAAATACAATCTTTCTCTATTCTTTCTTGTTAAATACAATCTTTCATTATTTTTAAATACAATCTTTCCTTATTCTTTCTTGTTAAATACAAGCTTTCATCATTTTTAAATACAATCTTTGCCTATTCTTTCTTGTTGAATACAATCTTTCCCTATTCTTTCTTGTTAAATATAATCTTTTATCATTTTTATAAACAAACTTTCCGTATTCTTTCTTGTTAAATACAATCATTCATCATTTTTAAATACAATCTTTCCCTATTCTTTCTTGTTAAATATAATCTTTTATCATTTTTATAAACAAACTTTCCGTATTCTTTCTTGTTAAATACAATCTTTCATTATCTTTAAATACAATCTTTCCCTATTCTTTCTTGTTAAATACAATCTTTCATCATTTTTAAATACAATCTTTCCCCATTCTTTCTTGTTAAATACAATCGTTCATCATTTTTGAATACAATCTTTCCTTATTCTTTCTTGTTAAATACAATCTTTCATCATTTTTAAATACAATCTTTCCTTATTCTTTCTTGTTAAATACAATCTTTCATCATTTTAAAAATACAATCTTTCCCTATTCTTTCTTGTTGAATACAATCTTTCCCTATTCTTTCTTGTTAAATAAAATCTTTCATCATTTTTAATAAACAAACTTCCCTTATTCTTCTTTGTTAAATACAATCATTCATCATTTTTAAATACAATCTTTCCCCATTCTTTCTTGTTATATACAATCTTTCATCATTTTTGAATACAATCTTTCCTTATTATTTCCTGTGAAATACAATCTTTCATCATTTTTAAATACAATCTTTCCCTATTCTTTCTTGTTAAATACAATCTTTCATCATTTTTAAATACAATCTTTCCCTATTCTTTCTTGTTAAATACAATCTTTTATCATTTTTAAATACAATCTTTCCTTATTCTTTCTTGTTTAATTCAATCTTTCATCATTTTTAAATACAATTTTTCCCTATTCCTTCTTGTTAAATACAATCTTTTATCATTTTTAAATACAATCTTTCCTTATTCTTTCTTGATAAATACAATCTTTCATCATTTTAAAATAAAATCTTTCCTTTTTTTTCTTGTTAAATACAATCTTTCCCTATTCTTTCTTGTTAAATACAATTTTTCATCATTTTTAAATACAATCATTCCCTATTCTTTCTTGTTAAAAACAATCATTCATCATTTTTAAATACATTCTTTCCCTACTCTTTATTGTTAAATTCAATCTTTCATCCTTTTTAAATACAATCTTTCCCTATCCTTTCTTGTTAAATACAACCTTTCATCGTTGTTAAATACAATCTTTCCTCATACTTTCTTTTAAATACAATCTTTCATTATTTTTAAATACAATCTTTCCTTATTCTTTCTTGTTGAATACAATCTTTCCCTATTCTTTCCTGTTAAATACAATCTTTCATCATTTTGAAATACAAACTTTTCCCATTCTTTCTTGTTAAATACAATCTTTCATCATTTTGAAATACAAACTTTCCCTAATCTTTCTTGTTAAATACAATCTTTCATCATTTTTAAATACAATCTTTCCTTATTCTTTCCGGTTAAATACAATCTTTCATCATTTTTAAATACAATCTTTCCTTATTCTTTCTTGTTAAATACAATCTTTAATCATTTTTAAATACAATCTTTCCTTATTCTTTCTTGTTAAATACAATCTTTCATCATTTTTAAATACAATCTTTCCCCATTCTTTCTTTTTAAATACAATCGTTCATCATTTTTGTATACAATCTTTCCTTATTCTTTCTTGTTAAATACAATCTTTCATTATTTTTAAATACAATCTTTCCTTATTCTTTCTTGTTAAATACAATCTTTCATCATTTTTAAATACAATCTTTCCCTATTCTTTCATGTTGAATACAATCTTCATCATTTTTAAATACAATCTTTCCCCATTCTTTCTTGTTAAATACAATCGTTCATCATTTTTGAATACAATCTTTCCTTATTCTTTCTTGTTAAATACAATCTTTCATTATTTTTAAATACAATCTTTCCTTATTCTTTCTTGTTAAATACAATCTTTCATCATTTTTAAATACAATCTTTCCCTATTCTTTCTTGTTGAATACAATCTTTCCCTATTCTTTCTTGTTAAATACAATCTTTCATCATTTTTAATAAACAAACTTTCCTTATTCTTCTTTGTTAAATACAATCATTCATCATTTTTAAATACAATCTTTCCCCATTCTTTCTTGTTAAATACAATCTTTCATCATTTTTGAATACAATCTTTCCTTATTATTTCCTGTGAAATACAATCTTTCATCATTTTTAAATACAATCTTTCCCTATTCTTTCTTGTTAAATACAATCTTTCATCATTTTTAAATACAATCTTTCCCTATTCTTTCTTGTTAAATACAATCTTTTATCATTTTTAAATACAATCTTTCCTTATTCTTTCTTGCTTAATTCAATCTTTCATCATTTTTAAATACAATCTTTCCCTATTCCTTCTTGTTAAATACAATCTTTTATCATTTTTAAATACAATCTTTCCTTATTCTTTCTTGATAAATACAATCTTTCATCATTTTAAAATAAAATCTTTCCTTTTTTTTCTTGTTAAATACAATCTTTCCCTATACTTTCTTGTTAAATACAATCTTTCATCATTTTTAAATACAATCATTCCCTATTCTTTCTTGTTAAAAACAATCATTCATCATTTTTAAATACATTCTTTCCCTACTCTTTATTGTTAAATTCAATCTTTCATCCTTTTTAAATACAATCTTTCCCTATCCTTTCTTGTTAAATACAACCTTTCATCGTTGTTAAATACAATCTTTCCTCATACTTTCTTTTAAATACAATCTTTCATTATTTCTAAATACAATCTTTCCTTATTCTTTCTTGTTGAATACAATCTTTCCCTATTCTTTCCTGTTAAATACAATCTTTCATCATTTTGAAATACAAACTTTCCCCATTCTTTCTTGTTAAATACAATCTTTCATCATTTTGAAATACAAACTTTCCCTAATCTTTCTTGTTAAATACAATCTTTCATCATTTTTAAATACAATCTTTCCTTATTCTTTCCTGTCAAATACAATCTTTCATCATTTTTAAATACAATCTTTCCTTATTCTTTCTTGTTAAATACAATCTTTAATCATTTTTAAATACAATCTTTCCTTATTCTTTCTTGTTAAATACAATCTTTCATCATTTTTAAATACAATCATTTGTTATTCATTCTTGTTAAATACAATCTTTCATCAATTTTAAATACAAACTTTCCTTATTCTTTCTTGTTAAATTTAAACTTTCATCATTTTTAAATACAAGCTTTCCCTATTCTTTCTTTTTAAATACAAACTTTCATCATTTTTAAATACAATCTTTCCCTATTCTTTCCCGTTAAATACAATCTTTCATCATTTTTAAATACAATCTCAACTTATTCTTTCTTGTTAAATGCAATCTTTAATCATTATTAAAGACAACCTTTCCCTATTCTTTCTTGTTAAATACAATCTTTCCCTATTCTTTCTTGTTAAAAAAAATCTTTCATCATATTCAAATGCAATCTTTCCCTATTCTTTCTTGTTAAATACCATCTTTCATCATTTTTAAATACAATCTTTGCCTATTCTTTCTTGTTAAATACAATCTTTCCCTATTCTTTCTTGTTAAATACAATCTTTCATGATTATTAAATACAATCTTTCCCTATTCTTTCTTGTTAACTACAATCTTTCATCATTTATAAATACAATATTTTCGTATTCTTTCTTTTAAATACAATCTTTCCCTATTCTTTCTTGTTAAATACAATCTTTTATCATTTTTAAATACAATCTTTCCTTATTCTTTCTTGTTTAATACAATCTTTCATCATTTTTAAATACAATCTTTCCCTATTCCTTCTTGTTAAATACAATCTTTTATATTTTTTTAAATACAATCTTTCCTTATTCTTTCTTGATAAATACAATCTTTCATCATTTTAAAATAAAATCTTTCCTTTTTTTTCTTGTTAAATACAGTCTTTCCCTCTTCTTTCTTGTTAAATACAATCTTTCATCATTTTTAAATACAATCTTTCCCTATTCTTTCCTGTTACATACAATCTTTCATCATTTTTAAATACAATCATTCCCTATTCTTTCTTGTTAAAAACTATCATTCATCATTTTTAAATACAATCTTTCCCTACTCTTTATTGTTAAATTCAATCTTTCATCCTTTTTAAATACAATCTTTCCCTATCCTTTCTTGTTAAATACAACCTTTCATCGTGGTTAAATACAATCTTTCCTCATACTTTCTTTTAAATACAATCGTTCATTATTTTTAAATACAATCTTTCCTTATTCTTTCTTGGTGAATACAATCTTTCCCTATTCTTTCTTGTTAAATACAATCTTTCCCTATTCTTTCTTGTTAAATACAATCTTTCATTATTTTTAAATACAATCTTTCCTTATTCTTTCTTGTTAAATTCAATTTCCATCATTTTCAAATACAATCTTTCCCTATTCTTCCATGTTGAATACAATCTTTCCCTATTCTTTCTTGTTAAATACAATCTTTCATCATTTTGAAATACAAACTTCCCCTAATCTTTCTTGTTAAATACAATCTTTCATCATTTTTAAATACAATCTTTCCTTATTCTTTCTTGTTAATTACAATCTTTCATCATTTTTAAATACAATCTTTCCTTATTCTTTCTTGTTAATTACAATCTTTCATCATTTTTAAAGACAATCTTTCCCTATTCTTTCTTGTTAAATACAATCTTTCCCTATTCTTTCTTGTTAAATAAAATCTTTCATCATATTCAAATGCAATCTTTCCCTATTCTTTCATGTTAAATACAATCTTTCATCATTTCTAAATACAATCTTTGCCTATTCTTTCTTGTTAAATACAATCTTTCCCTATTCTTTCTTGTTAAATACTATCTTTCATGATTATTAAATACAATCTTTCCCTATTCTTTCTTGTTAACTACAATCTTTCATCATTTATAAATACAATCTTTTCGTATTCTTTCTTTTAAATACAATCTTTCCCTATTCTTTCTTGTGAAATACAATCTTTTATCATTTTTAAATACAATCTCCCCTTATTCTTTCTTGTTAAATACAATCTTTAATCATTATTAAAGACAATCTTTCCCTATTCTTTCTTGTTAAATACAATCTTTCACTATTCTTTCTTGTTAAATACAATCTTTCATCATTTTCAAATACAGTCTTTCCTTTATCTTTCTTGTTAAATACAATCTTTCATCATTTTCAAATACAATCTTTCCCTATTCTTTCTTGTTGAATACAATCTTCCATTATTTTTAAATACACTCTTTCCCTATTCTTTCTTGTTAAATACAATATTTCCTTATTTTTCTTGTTAAATATAATCTTTCCCTATTCGTTCTTGTTAAATACAATCTTCCATTATTTTTAAATACAATCTTTCCCTATTCTTTCTTGTTAAATACAATCTTTCATCATTTTAAAATACAATCTTTCCTTATTCTTTCTTGTTAAATACAATCTTTCGTCATTTATAAATACAATCTTTCTTTATTCTTTCTTGTTAAATACAATCTTTCATCATTTTTAAATACAATCTTTCCCTATTCTTTCTTGTTAAATACAATCTTTCATCATTTTTAAATACAATCTTTCCCTATTCTTTCTTGTGAAATACAATCTTTCCCTATTCTTTCTTGTTAAATACAATCTTTCTTTATTTTTAAATACAATCTTTCCTTATTCTTTCTTGTTAAATACAATCTTTCATCATTTTCAAATACAATCTTTCCCTATTCTTTCTTGTTGAATACAATCTTTCCCTATTCTTTCTTGTTAAATACAATATTTCATCATTTTTAAATACAATCTTTCCCTGATCTTTCTTGTTAAATACGATCTTTCATCATTTTTAAATACAATCTTTCCTTATTCTTTCTTGTTAAATACAATCTTTCATCATCTTTAAATACAATCTTTCCCTATTCTTTCTTGTTAAATACAATCTTTCATCTTTTTTAAATACAATCGTTCCTTATTCTTTCATCATTTTTAAATACAATCTTTCCTCATTCATTCTTGTTAAATACAATCTTTCATCAATTTTAAATACAATCTTTCCTTATTCTTTCTTGTTAAATACAAACTTTCATCATTTTTAAATACATTCTTTCACTATTCTTTTTTGTTAAATACAATCGTTCATCATTTTTAAACACAATATTTCCTTATTCTTTCAAGTTAAATACGATCTTTCATCATTTTTAAATACAAGCTTTCCCTATTCTTTCTTTTTAAATACAAACTTTCATCCTTTTTAAATACAATCTTTCCCTATTCTTTCCTGTTAAATACAATCATTCATCATTTTTAAATACAATCTCAACTTATTCTTTCTTCTTAAATACAATCTTTCATCATATTTAAATGCAATCTTTCCCTGTTCTTTCTTGTTTAATACAATCTTTCCCTATTCTTTCTTGTTAAATACAATCTTTCATCATTATTAAATACAATCTTTCCCTATTCTTTCTTGTTAACTACAATCTTTCATCATTTATGAATACAATCTTTCCGTATTCTTTCTTTTAAATACAATCTTTCCTTATTCTTTCTTGTTAAATACAATCTTTCATCATTTTTAAATACAATCTTTCCCTATTCTTTCTTGTTGAATACAATCTTTCCTTATTCTTTCTTGTTAAATACAATTTTTCATCATTTTTAAATACAATCTTTGCTTATTCTTTCCTGTTAAATACAATCTTTCATCATCTTTAAATACAATCTTTCTTTATTCTTTCTTGTTAAATACAATCTTTCATCATTTTTAAATACAATCTTTCCCTTATCTTTCTTGTTAAATACAATCTTTAATCATTTTTAAATACAATCTTCCCTTATTCTTTCTTGTTAAATACAATCTTTCATCATTATTAAATACAATCTTTCCTAATCTTTCTTGTTAAATACAATCTTTCATCATTTTTAAATACAATCTTTCCCTATTCTTTCTTGTTGAATACAATCTTTCCTTATTCTTTCTTGTTAAATACAATCTTTCATCATTTTTAAATACAATCTTTCCCTATTCTTTCTTGTTAATTACAATTTTTCATCATTTTTAAATACGATGTTTCCTTATTCTTTCTTGTTAAATACAATCTTTCATCATTTTTAAATACAATATTTCCCTATTCTTTCTTGTTAAATACAATCTTTCATCTTTTTTAAATACAATCGTTCCTTATTCTTTCATCATTTTTAAATACAATCTTTCCTCATTCATTCTTGTTAAATACAATCTTTCATCAATTTTAAATACAATCTTTCCTTATTCTTTCTTGTTAAATACAAACTTTCATCATTTTTAAATACATTCTTTCACTATTCTTTTTTGTTAAATACAATCGTTCATCATTTTTAAACACAATATTTCCTTATTCTTTCAAGTTAAATACGATCTTTCATCATTTTTAAATACAAGCTTTCCCTATTCTTTCTTTTTAAATACAAACTTTCATCCTTTTTAAATACAATCTTTCCCTATTCTTTCCTGTTAAATACAATCATTCATCATTTTTAAATACAATCTCAACTTATTCTTTCTTCTTAAATACAATCTTTCATCATATTTAAATGCAATCTTTCCCTGTTCTTTCTTGTTTAATACAATCTTTCCCTATTCTTTCTTGTTAAATACAATCTTTCATCATTATTAAATACAATCTTTCCCTATTCTTTCTTGTTAACTACAATCTTTCATCATTTATGAATACAATCTTTCCGTATTCTTTCTTTTAAATACAATCTTTCCTTATTCTTTCTTGTTAAATACAATCTTTCATCATTTTTAAATACAATCTTTCCCTATTCTTTCTTGTTGAATACAATCTTTCCTTATTCTTTCTTGTTAAATACAATTTTTCATCATTTTTAAATACAATCTTTGCTTATTCTTTCCTGTTAAATACAATCTTTCATCATCTTTAAATACAATCTTTCTTTATTCTTTCTTGTTAAATACAATCTTTCATCATTTTTAAATACAATCTTTCCCTTATCTTTCTTGTTAAATACAATCTTTAATCATTTTTAAATACAATCTTCCCTTATTCTTTCTTGTTAAATACAATCTTTCATCATTATTAAATACAATCTTTCCTAATCTTTCTTGTTAAATACAATCTTTCATCATTTTTAAATACAATCTTTCCCTATTCTTTCTTGTTGAATACAATCTTTCCTTATTCTTTCTTGTTAAATACAATCTTTCATCATTTTTAAATACAATCTTTCCCTATTCTTTCTTGTTAAATACAATCTTTCATCATTTTTAAATACAATCTTCCCTTCTACTTTCTTGTTAAATACAATCTTTCATCATTTTTAAATACTATCTTTCCTTATTCTTTCTCGTTCAATACAAACTTTTATCATATTTAAATACAAACTTTCCCTATTCTTTCTTGTTAAATACAATCTTTCCTTATTCTTCCTTGTTAAATACAAACTTTCATCATTTTTAAATACAATCTTTCCCTACTCTTTCTTGTTAAATACAATCTTTCCCTATTCTATCTTGTTAAATACAATCTTTCCCTATTCTTTCTTGTTAAATACAATCTTTCATCATTTTTAAATACAATGATTCCCTATTCTTTCTTGTTAAATACAATCTTTCATCATTTTTAAACCGAATCTTTCCCTGTTCTTTCTTGTTAAATACAATCTTTCATCATTTTTAAATACAATCTTTCCCTATTCTTTCTTGTTAAATACAATCTTTCCCTATTCTTTCTTGTTAAATACAATCTTTCATCATTTTCAAATACAGTCTTTCCTTTATATTTCTTGTTAAATACTATCTTTCATCATTTTTAAATACAATCTTTCCGTAATCTTTCTTGTTAAATACAATCTTTCATCATTTTTAAATACAATCTTTCCTTATTCTTTCTTGTTAAATACTCTCTTTCATCATTTTTAAAAACAATTTTTCCCTATTCTTTTATGTTAAATACAATCTTTCATCATTTTTAAATACAATCTTTCCATATTCTTTCCCATTAAATACAATCTTTCATCATTTTTAAATACAATCTTTCCGTATTCTTTCTTGTTAAATACAATCTTCCATCATTTTAAAATACAATCTTTCCTTATTCTTTCTTGTTAAATACAATTTTTCCCTATTCTTTCTTGTTAAATACAAACTTTCATCATTTTTAAATACAATCTTTCCATATACTTTCCTGTTAAATACAATCTTTAATCATTTTTAAATACAATCTTCCCTTATTCTTTCTTGTTAAATACAATCTTTCATCATTATTAAATGCAATCTTTTCTTAATCTTTCTTGTTAAATACAATCTTTCATCATTTTTAAATACAATCTTTCCTTAATCTTTCTTGTTAAATACAATCTTTCCTTATTATTTATGGTTAAATACAATCTTTCATCATTTTTAAATACAATCTTTCCCTATTCTTTCTTGTTAAATACAATCTTTAATCATTTTTAAATACAATCTTTCCCATTCTTTCTTGTTAAATACAATATTTCATCATTTTTAAATACAATCTTTCCTTATTCTTTCTTGTTAAATACAACCTTTCTTCATTTTTAAATACAAACTTTCCTTATTCTTTCTTGTTAAATATAATCTTTCATCATTTTTAAATACAATCTTTCCTTATTCTTTCTTTTTAAATACAATCTTTCATCATTTTTAAATGCAATCTTTTTTTATTCTTTATGGTTAAGTACAATCTTTCATCATTTAAAATACAATCTTTCCCTATTCTTTCTTGTTAAATACAATTTTTCCCTATTCTTTCTTGTTAGATACAATCTTTCATCATTTTTAAAAACAATGTTTCCCTATTCTTTCTTGTTAAATACAAACTTTCATCATTTTTAAAAACAATCTTTCCCTATTCTTTCTTTTTAAGTACAATGTTTTATCAATTTTAAATACAATTTTTCCCTATTCTTTTATGTTAAATACAATCTTTCATCATTTTTAAATACAATCTTTCCTTATTCTTTCTTGGTAAATACAATCTTTCATCATTATTAAATACAATCTTTCCCTATTCTTTCTTGTTAAATACAATCTTTCATTTTTTTAAATAAAATCTTACCCTAATCTTTCTTGTTAAATACAATCTTTCCCTATTCTTTCTTGTTAAATACAATCTTTCCTTATTCTTTCTCGTTCAATACAAACTTTTTTCTTATTTAAATACAATCTTTCCCTATTTATTCTTGTTAAATACAATCTTTCCCTATTTTTTCTTGTTAAATACAATATGTCATCATTTATAAATACAATCTTTCCGTATTCTTTCCTGTTAAATACAATCTTTCTTTATTCTTTCTTGTTAAATGCAATCTTTCATCATCTTTAAATACAATCTTTCCCTATTCTTTCTTGTTAAATACAATCTTTCATCATTTTTAAATACAATCTTTCCCTATTCTTTCTTGTTAATTACAATTATTCATCATTTTTAAATACAATGTTTCCTCATTCTTTCTTGGTAAATACAATCTTTCATCATTTTTAAATACAATCTTTCCTTATTCTTTCTTCTTAAATACAATCTTTCATCATTTTTAAATACAATCTTTCCCTATTCTTTCTTGTTAATTACAATTTTTCATCATTTTTAAATACAATGTTTCCTCATTCTTTCTTGGTAAATACAATCTTTCATCATTTTTAAATACAATCTTTCCCTATTCTTTCTTGTTAAATACAATCTTTCATCATTTTTAATACAATCTTTCCCTATTCTTTCTTGTGAAATACAATCTTTCCCTATTCTTTCTTGTTAAATACAATCTTTCATCATTTTTAAATACACTCTTTCCTTATTCTTTCTTGTTAAATACAATCTTTCCCTATTCTTTCTTGTTAAATACAATCTTTCATCATTTGTAAATACAATCTTTCCTTATTCTTTCCTGTTAAATACAAACTTTCATCATTTTTAAATACAACCTTTCCTTATTCTTTCTTGTTAAATACAATGTTTCATCATTTTTAAATACAATTTTTCCTTATACTTTTTTGTTAAATTCAATCTTTCATCATTTTTAAATACAATCTTTCCCTATACTTTCTTGTTAAATACAATCTTTCATTATTTTTAAATACAATCTTTTCCTATTCTTTCTTGTTAAATACAATCTTTCATTATTTTTAAATAGAATCTTTCCTTATTCTTTCTTGTTAAATACAATCTTTCATCATTTTTAAATACAATCTTTCCCTATTCTTTCTTGTTGAATACAATCTTTCCCTATTCTTTCTTGTTAAATACAATCTTTCATCATTTTAAAATACAATCTTTCCTTTTTCCTTCTTGTTAAATACAAACTTTCATCATTTTTAAATACAATCTTTCCCTATTCTTTCTTGTTAAATACAATCTTTCATCATTTTTAAATACAATCTTTCCCTGTTCTTTATAATTTAATACAATCTTTCCCTATTCTTTCTTGGTAAATACAATCATTCATCATTTTTTAATACAATCTTTCCCTATTTTTTCTTGTTAAATACAATCTTTCATTATTTTTAAATACAATCTTTCCTCATTCTTTCTCGTTAAATACAATCTTTCATCATTTTTAAATACAATCTTTCCTTATTCTTTATGGTTAAATACAGTCTTTCATCATTTTTAAATACAATCTTTCCCTATTCTTTCTTGTTAAATACAATCTTTCCCTATTCTTTCTTGTTAAATACAATCTTTCCCTATTCTTTCTTGTTAAATACAATCTTTCATTTTTAAATACAATCTTTCCTTATTCTTTCTTGTTAAATACAATCTTTCATCATTTTTCAATACAATGTTTCATCATTCTTTCTTGATAAATACAATTTTTCATCATTTTTAAATACAATCTTTCCCTATTCTTTTATGTTAAATACAATCATTCATCATTTTTAAATACAATCTTTCCCTATTCTTTTATGTTAAATACAATCATTCATCATTTTTAAATACAATCTTTCCCTATTCTTTTATGTTAAATACAATCATTCATCATTTTTAAATACAATCTTTCCCTATTTTTTCTTGTTAAATACAATCTTTCATCATTTTTAAATACAATCTTTCCTTATTCTTTCTTTTTAAATACAATCTTTCATCATTTTTAAATACAATCTTTACCTATTCTCTCTTGTTAAATACAGTCTTTCATCATTTTTAAATACAATCTTTCTTTATTCTTTCTTGTTAAATACAATCTTTCATCATTTTTAAATACAATGTTTCCCTATTCTTTCTTGTTAAATACAATCTTTCATCATTTTTAAATACAATATTTCCTCATTCCTTCTTGTTAAATACAATCTTTCATCATTTGTAAATACAATCTTTCCATATTCTTTCTTGTTAAATACAATCTTTAATCATTTTGAAATACAATCTTTCCTTATTCTTTCTTGTTGAATACAATCTTTCATCATTTTTAAATACAACCTTTCCCTATTCTTTCTTGTTGAATACAATCTTTCCCTATTCTTTCTTCTTAAATACAATCTTTCATCATTTTCAAATATAATCTTTCCTTTTTCCTTCTTGTTAAATACAATCTTTCATCATTTTTAAATACAATCTTTCCCTATTCTTTCTTGTTAAATACAATCTTTCATCATTTTTAAATACAATTTTTCCCTATTCTTTCTTGTTAAATACAATCTTTCATCATTTTTAAATACAACCTTTCCTTATTCATCCTTTTTAAATACAATCTTTCATCATTTTCAAATACAATCTTTTCTTATTCTTTCCTGTTAAATACAATCTTTCATCATTTTTAAATACAATCTTTCCTTATTCTTTCTTGATAAATACCATTTTTCATCATTTTTAAATGCAATCTTTCCCTATTCTTTTATGTTAAATACAATCTTTCATCATTTTTAAATACAATCCTTCATTATTCTTTTTTGTTAAATACAAACTTTCATCATTTTTAAATACAATCTTTCCATTTTCTTTCTTGTTAAATACAATCTTTCATCATCTTTAAATACAATCTTTCCTTATTCTTTCTTGTTAAATACAATCTTTCATCATTTTTAAATACAATCTTTCCCTATTCTTTTATGTTAAATACAATCTTTCATCATTTTTAAATACAATCTTTCCCTATTCTTTCTTGTTAAATACAATATTTCATCATTTTTAAATACAATCTAATAATAAGATATAATTCATTGTGCTAAGAAAATTTTCTTAGATATATTCCTCGGCTCTTTTGTGAAATCAGTTGTCGAATGCAGTTGATAATAAGAAGTAAAAACATTTGTCGACAAACTACAATCATTCCTCATTTTTGTGTCATGATTGCTCGACACATACACCGTTTAATCGGTCACCATTTGATTTTCTTCTTTCTCCATTAATTAATCGATTTTATAAACTTCACTAATGAACTAAGGATTGGTTCAAACGAATACCATACCGCCCCATAAATTAATTCATCGTAGCTGATTATTTTTTAAATATAACAAGACATTCTTCTGAAAAATACTCCAGCATATTGTTACTTCTCCTGTATATTATACAATCAATCAAAAACGGATAATATTGGTTATTATTAATTACCAAACTCTACATTAATGAAATCTGTTCCCAAATATATGAATATGTTTTTGTTAAAAAATAATTGGCCCTCTTATTCATATATTTATGCAATTTATTTTTTTACTTTATGTTATTTTTGGTTTCAGTGTTTCACTGCCGTAGTCTTTGTTATAAATCCCGTTGGGTTTGTAAAATATTTTATAAGAAATAATTCAATCCCTGTATCATTACGTTAGATGTTTAATAACCTTTTATCTAAAAAAATAAAAAGGAAAATGTGCCCTTATATATGGGCTATAATGTAGATGGACTTCTGAAATGCAATTATATAAAATGAAATGATAAATTCCACATCAGTTCTTATAAAAGTTTATCTGGGACTTGAGGTGAAAATTAGCCGTACAGAACTTTTAAGGTAATAAAATGTAAATAATTTTGAAGTATAAAACGTCGTCGAGAAATTAGCGTTTACGCCCGCACAGTAATAGCTACAAACTACACAGTATATTGAATATATGATGATAAACCTGTAATTTTTCCCCCGTTTTTGAGTAATGAATGAAACACTTATGTTATGAATAAGAGAGTCAAAGATAATATATATGTATATATATATATATATATATATATGTGTGTGTGTGTGTGTGTGTGTGTGTGTTTGTGTGTGTAAATAGATAGATAGATAGATAGATAGATAGATATAAAGTAAGTAAAGTTGACGACCGAAGTCAAGGGCGACCAGAAGGCTCCCTTTTCAATAGCTACTACACCGAGGTGTAGGGGAAGGCGCGACTCCTTTACCTGGATTGCTCCACTTTACCCTTGATACGTACCTTATATTGCTGAGAGTTAAACAAGGATGTATCAAGGACCATTTTTAATGTCTTTGGTATGACGCGACCTGGGATTGAACCCAGGTCTCCCGGACCATTGGCGAACACACTACCCACTAGGCTAATGAGAAACTGGACCATTTGCCTAATGAGTTGAGTGTTCACTAACGGTCCGCGAGACCGGGGCTCAATCCTAGGTCGAGTCATACCAAAGACTAAAAAATGGTACTTGATGCTGCCTTGCTTAGCACTCTGCATTATAAGGTAAGGATCAAGGGTAAAGTGGAGCAATCCAGAGAAAGGAGTCGCGCCCTCCCCTACACCTCGGTGTAGTAGCTTTTAAAATAAGAGCCTTCGAGTAACCCTCGACTAAGGTCAAGATAGATAGATAGATAGATAAATAGATAGATAGATTTAAATTGAAGAATTATTCATTGACCTGAAACATAAAAAAGCATCTGAATTGAACTAATTTTTAAAAATTATAACATTGGTTTGTAGTCATGAAATATTCAGTATGAATATATAGATAACAAAAAGATTTGGTTCGGCTAGCATGAAAAATACAAAATAAAGATCAATTGTAGTTCTATGCCTAACTTAAAAAAAAGAACTAAAAAGTTTTCATTTTTTTAACTATATTAAAAATATCTAATACGGTATCATTAGTAAGTCAGTATAAAATTTGCTACCTATAATTGTAGCAGTACTGAGTTTTGCAATGAAAGTTTTACAAACAGGAAAATATTTAGTGAATTATCGTAAGATGATTGCATTTGTTTTCTTTGAAAATTCTATCAATACAAATCTAAAACGAGGTGATTATTTGAGATAGGCTCAGTTAAAATAGCAGGCAAATAAGATGGAGTCCTTCTCAAGCTGATTTGATACCCAACATTTTAAAGTAAAAGGAAATAAGGATTACTACAATCCATGATATTGCAGACAGAAATCTTTAACAGGAACAACGGGAGAACTTGACTTGTAACAAACAACGATTTTTTACGTTAAGAGAAGACTCTAACCTCAAAGATTATTGATCTTGGGCTGCAGAGAAAATATCTTTGATGTAACATGTTTCTAGAACATGTTCGTGTACTTCGTGAATATTACATGTCTTCACTTGACATACGTTTATCTCGAAAAGAGACAGACTTATACTAAATTCACTTTGAAAGAAAAGTACTTGCTATTTGTTTATTTTATTTATTTTCATTCTTGATAAATTTTACAATCACCAGTGATTCTGCTGCCCTGATCTAATAAAAATGTCCTTTTTTTTTCAAATAAAATCAAAATTCACAGTGATTTACTTCTACTCGTTAGTTTAAGCCATGTATTTTTATTATATTCCAGCATTTGTTTTAGCAATATTTATTTAAAAGATCTTATCACTGACTCTTACATACCGTGTATAGTCATATATAGGTTGAATTTTGATGACCAAATAAATGTCTTGCCAAAAATTTGTTGCCGATACAATGATTTTATGCAAGCATAATGGAATTGACAAGTATTAAAAATGAATTCTACAAATGAATTATTCCACAATTAAGAATAAAAATTTTGACTTATACATAAAATCGAATCATGCATTTGTATATGTGATATGTCGTAATTGAATTGATAGATTTGTCTTAAAGAAGAACAAATATAGATTCAGGTCTGCTAAGTTAAGTTTTCAAAGATTTTACTTATGACTACTCAACAACTAACTTCAAAATCCGTCTGCTATATTGATTTTGTTTCGTTTTTAGTTTCGTTTTTTGTTTTTGTTGTCTTTTTTCTTTTTTTTCTTTTTTTTTTTTTGCATCGTCCAATAAACAAGAAGAGCTGGTCAAGCTGCTAAATACCTAATATAGAAAATGTCTGTTGTATTGTAGAGGAAACATGTCAAAGTATTGCAAATCTTACAGGAAAATCATTTGAAAAATATGAACTTATAGCTCGACTTGATGGTACAGGAACATATGTATGCAGTTATTTTGCTAGAAAAATTAAATAGAAGTGACTGATTATATAATATTTTTCAGTAAAGATTTGAATTTTAGTGGCTGTGAATCATTCACTTCGTCATATTAAATTTATCTCTACTGAGAAATAAAATCCATGTAAAACTTTACAATGGACGTTTTATTGATGAATATGTAACCTTTTTTCATCATCATCATCATGTCGCGCCGCCAGCGCGGATATCCTTGACCCTCTCTTGCCATTTCTCCCTATCATTCATCGCCTCCGGCAGGTCTTCAGGGTTACATCCTGTGTCCTCACATAGTTGCTGTATGTATGTTCGTGCTGGTCGTCCCACTCTTGCACATCCATATGTGGGGGTCCACAGGAGTACATCGCTTATGAGCTCGTCCTTGCTTCTCCAGCAGTGACCTGCGTGTCTGGTTTGTCGAACTTGTATAGTTTTCGTGATGGGGGGCAGGTGTCCGTATAGTTGGAGTCTCGTGGGGTGTTGTCGCCAGGACTTGTTTAATACTGCTCTCAACATTCTTGTGTAATTTCCGTCCAGCCTCCTCTCCAGCCGCTTCGTAAGCGTCCATGTGGTGCATCCATATAGCAGTATCGACACAACCGCTGCCTGGAAGAAACTGCGTTTCATTTTATCAGTTAGGTCCGACTTCCATATGATCGAGAGCCTATCGATAGCTGTCCATGCCTTCGTCAGTCGTGTGTCGATGTCTTTTTCGGTTGATGAGACGCTACTTCCTAGGTAGGTGAATTTGTCGACTAGTTTCAGAGAGGCTCCGTCTAGTGTGGCAATGTTGCCCGTTTGGTTGTAACACATATATTCAGTTTTGTTTGCATTGACATGGAGGCCAATGCCAGCTGCGGCTCGTTCCAGACTATGCAGTAGTGTCTCTGCTTGATTAGGCGTATTCGCTAGTATCGCCAAGTCATCAGCGTAGTCGGCGTCCGTGATTGTTTTTGCGGGGTACCTTTTGCTTCTTCTCTTAGTCAGCTCGAAGCCATTTTCTCTGATTTTGTCGATCGAAGTCCTAAGCACATAGTCTAGACAGATGATAAAGAGGTACGGGGCTAGTGTGTCTCCTTGTAGTACTCCTGCAACAATGTCGAAGTATTCCGTGTCTCCATCTGGTGAACGTACTTTCACTTTGGTGTTTCTGTCGAGAATCATTATCGCTGCTACTGTTTCTTTTGGTAGGCCGTATGCTAGTAGGATTTGCTCCATCTTCCCTCTGTGTATGGAATCGAAGGCCTTGGTAAAGTCGACAAATAGTAATGTCGCCTGTAAGTTTTTTGCCCGAACGCCTTCCAGGATTCTACGGATGGTCAGTATTTGTGAGGTTGTGGATCTATTTCTCCAGAAGCCATTTTGGTTTTTCCTAAGGATGTTGTCTATTTTGGGTTCTATGCGGTTTCGTAGTAGGGCATTGTAGATTTTGGCTGCTATGGATGTAAGTGTTATCCCTCGGTAGTTCTTGGCTAGTCCGAGGTCGCCTTAAAATTCTAATATTCACTCGTTCAATTAAAATTTCTAAGCTTTCAGATAATAAAAGTAAGTAATTATTTATTTACAGCAATTATTACTCAAAGGAAAAAACGCGATGGATTTACGGATTGTTCTTCCAGCAATACATATAAAAATATGTATATTGCATTATTGCAATCAATCTTAACAAAATTGAAAAGGTTTTAATAAATGAACCCTTAAAATATCACTGACGTAATAAAGAATAAACAATAAAACACTGTTAAATTTTCACAGAACAATATCAAGTCCATAAAACAATATAATTGTATTATTGGTAAAACTGTTTTGTTATGTTGATGTATCTTTCATAATGACTATGATTGTAACGATTTGATAATCCTATTCAATATAGAGGGGGGTGACCTCTTAGTAAAAGTGGCCATTTAAACGATCTAAAAAAACGCTAGACGAACTGCGTACCCGTTGGATTCCCATTGCAAAAGTGCTCCATGATAATGGTGACGTGTTTGTTTAGTTAAGGATTGAACGAAGACGTGCAGGATTTTAATTCGATTTTCTATTTCCATTATCTTAACAAAATAGATTCTGCAAATCGGACTGTAAACTGATTTATTTCCGACGTAGAATGTTAACCCTTAGTACTCGAATGGCAGGTATTCATGCCACTACTGATGCGGCCTGAATTCCGGCTGGGACTACTCATTTCTACAATGCCAAAAAAAAAAAGAGTAATATTTTGTTATTTAACATTTTCAGGTTTTTTTTTTATCCAGGCCCCAGAAAAGGTGATAGAGCAGACCGAGATCAATTTTTTAAGAATTAATTATATTGTTATAATAAAAATCTAGCTATTATCTGGAATTTTAGTAAGATAGATAGATAGATAGATAGATAGATCTGAGACATCTTTATCTTCAACAACAATTGTCCATTAATATTGCTTCTAGGACATTTTCTTCTTGAACGAGATTTTTTCCTCACAATGTCACTAATAATCTATAGAGAAATTAACTGATTTCTGTTTGTGTCTTTATTACTGTACTGCCAAAAAACAAAATCGTACCGAGATTTTCTAACATTAAATGTTCTGACGTGAAAAATAAGGCCATTTCCTGTTCAAATGACTACTTCATAAAATTAATAGAGTAAAGTCTGTAGGTACACTCACCCCGAATGATTCAGTTTCCCAGAAGAGATAACTCCAATTATTATAAATGGTTGGTAGAGTTTGGTTTACATTATTTATAAATTTGCTTGCAAATAATAATTATATAAATTTTATGAATACGATATTATGTTAGTTGGTAACGAATTCAAAGATTTCCAATGGTGACCATTAAAAGAATTATTCTTAAAGTTAGTAAAATACTAAAATAAAATAATAAATAGATCTAGATGATGGGACCAAAAAAGATTCAGTTGATAAAACACAAATACAATCACAGCTAAGAAAGTACAAATCTTTATTCTAAACAAAAACCATGTAAAAAAAACTCATTTTAATTAGTTTCTCAAATAATAGCTGGTCTTTGTTTTCCACACCACGTGCAACAATTCATTTTCTTTTGGTGTAAAGCAAAAAGAGATGGATGGGTTGGTCGTACTGAACTGAAAAATCAAACAACAACAAACATTATACGACTAAAGAAAATAGGTTGTTGTTACAAAAAGCGTATTTTGTATGAAGGGGGAAAAAGAATGCTTTACAAATAAATTTTTTTAAGTAAAAAGAAAAGAAAGAATCCCAATTAATTTTCATCGGCTGATGTTTTCAAACTAAGAAAAATATGATTATAAAAAGAGGTGGATGAAGATCGGAACTTCATTCATCTATTTAATTTTCGATCGAAATATTTGATTTTTAATCGATAAGATGAAGATGACAGTGTCATAAATATGATGATGTTGATGTATCGAAATATTCTATCTAAATCTATTTTTTAAGTAAATATATTTGCAAGTGATTATAATTATTCGACTCTATGCGAGTTTTTCGCAACCTTTTTTAATAGTGGTCTTTCACTTGAGTTGAGAGACAGCAAGTCTCCTCTGGCCTCCAAGACTCTTCTTAGTATTCTTAACAATAGTGTGGTCTGGGCAGTTTCTTCCCGGGATTTTTAATTCCTCAATCCTTTTTTCCAAGCCAAGTACAATTAGTATCGACGTCATCCTCATCTTCTACAGTTTTTGTTAGTTCCTGTGTATTTGTTCATCTTTTCAATTTCTTTCATGTTCACTATATGGACCCGTTGCAAGGGTTAAAACCAAGAGACTATGTGTTCTTTTCTTCTTGTTAATAAAAGCTGGATCTGGTGTTCTAATCGGGATTAGGTAATCTGTTTAGATTTCATGATCCCAAAGAAATTTACGCGTCTCATTGTTAAGACAGATTCCGATTTGTGCGTATACTATTTGTCAGTATGGTTAAATGTTAATTTCTTGCCTAATTCGCAGTGGATCAAACTCTTGCTCAGTCGACTAGAGCAGTAGAATATACCGACTACTTCTCTGCAGAGGAGTAAGACCCCCCTTAACGAGTGTCCTGTATATGACACTAAATAATCTGATAGTGCGGTTCCAACAATGCTGGAGCTTCGGAAAAAGCGGACTACTCTTTTATTGCCATCGCTCCCAAGTCCCAGTGTGGTAGCACTTGATAGGGTCCAATTTATTGGTTAAATAGAACTAAACTATGTACTTATGCTAAACTGATTTGTTTGAAATAGAACTGCTTTGACATTTAACTGTGAGTAAACCAAACAATGCTTATAGTAAACTGAATTGCTTGAAATAGAACAGTTCATTTGTATAAAAATGAATTTGACATTAAATAACCATCAAAGGTAGATATGCCATAAACCTAAACAAACATCCTATCCAGCTATGCCGACTCTTGGATTTCTTTTATGCAAGTTTGCTGCATTCACTTATTATTATTAACGACTTGAGAATTTTTCACACCAGTTTTAGCTGATGGTCTTTCACTGGAGTTTGACTGAGAGCAAGGCTCCGCAAGTCTCCAGACTCTTCTCAGTATTCTGGTCGTTCTCAATAATGTTGTAGTTTGAATGGTCTCCACTCGTCCTCCTACTTCCAAGTTCTGCAGTCCCTTAAATAATCTTTTGGTGGCTATAACAAAAGCACCAATCACGATTGGTATAACTGTCACCTTCATGTTCCATAGTTTATTCAATTCCCTAGCTAGGTAAAGGTAATTATCCTTCTTTTCACGTCCATTCAATTTTATTCTGTGGTCAGCCGGGACAGCAAAAGCCACAATTTTGCAAGTTCTCTTTTTGTGTTGATTATCATAAGGTCTGGTCTTCTGGCCGAGATTTGGTGATCCGTTTGTATGTCATAATCCCATAGGAGTTTATATATGTGATTCTCTAGGACAGATGCTGGGTTGTGCAAATAGCATTTATTCGTATGGTCCAATTTAAATTTCTTGCACATCTCCCAGTGGATCACCTTGCCCTTCCTGTCGTGTCTAGTCTTATACTCCTTCTGTGCAAAATAGAGTTGTTTTTCTTCCCATTTTTGTTTTCTAGTTATCATTCTGTTGGTCTTTGTGTTATCAGTATTTTTTCTAGTGGCTGTAATCTGACCTCCTTCGTGCTTTTCTATATAGTCCTCGAGTCGTTGTATCGATGTGTCAACTCTGTCTTATTATTATTATTATTATTATTATTATTATTATTATTATTATTATTATTATTATTATTATTATTCCTCGCAAGTTTTTCATTCCAGCTTTAGCTGAGGGTCATTCAGTGAAATCTGAGGGACATCAAGTCTTCTCAGATTTCCAATACTCTTCTCAGTATTCTGGCTGACTTCAACGAAATGGTCTTCATTAAAACTTTGATTTTCTACTTTTCCTGTCCCCTTTCCTAGCTTAGTGGACCGTTCCTAGTGCAACAATTACAATTGATATCACTATCTCCCTCATTTTCCACAACTCTCTTAATTCCCTGGCGACATCAAAGTACTTATCTCTCTTCTCGCTTTCTTTGATTTTTACTCGGTGGTCCGATGGGACGACCATGTTCTCTTTCTTTTTTTTGTTTTTCCTTTTTTTTAAGTGATTATCATTTTGTCTATTCTTCTGGTCGAGATTAGGTAATCCGTTTGTATCTAAAAATCACTGTGAATTTTCTGCTTTTCATTCTCAAGGATGGATTCTGACTTGTGCTTATAATATTTGGTATTTGGTAATAATTTCTGATTCTTACACAATTCTCAGCAAATCAATTAATCCTGTCATGTCTTCTACTCCCTTTGCGTTTGTTTGCTCCATTATTATGTGACTAATTGTCTCATCTCTATCACTACATGACCTACATTTGTGAATCGATTTTCGTTTTAACATAATTGGTCCTTATGGCGTTATTTTGTGCTACTTTTAGAAAAGAGTCAGTTTATTTCCTTTGTCGTTATATCCCCGACTTCTCGTGTGTGTGATTTCTCCATTTGTCGAGTGAAATATTCAAATGAATATTTTCGTTCCCATTTCTGTTACCTAGTTTTTGTTGTAGTTCTGTTGGTCCATGTGATATCAGTGCTGTCACTGGCTATTCTAATAAGCCTTTTTTTTCTCTTTTTAATGTTGTCCTTATATTAATACATACACGCAATCTTCAATGGTGACAAGTCCTCTTCTTCCTTATTTTCTTAACGCATATACACTGACAATGTTATCTCTCGGGTGTAAGGCTATGTTCAGGGTCATCAACTTTCTTTTGTTCTCTCCATTTGTCTGGGTTTCTCCCTTCTCAATATTTTTTTTTACTCATTAAGAGTTTTTCACACTAGCATTAGTTGATAGTTTTACACTGGAGTCTGGCTGAGAACAAGTCTCCTCAAGTCTCCACAACTCTTTTTAGTATTCTGGCAGATCTCAACAATGGGTTAGTTTGGAAGGTCTCCACTCGTACTCCTATTTCCAAGCCCTCCAGTCCCCGTACCAATCTTTTGGTGACTGTAACTTGTGCACTTGTGACCATTGGTATCACCATAACTTTCATTTTCATTTTTCAGTTCTCTGGCAAGGTGTCGGTATTATCTCGCTTTTTGCTTTATCTTGTGGTCATCCGGAACGGCAAAGTCCACATTTTGGCATTTTCTCTTTTTTGTTGTTGAATATTATTATGTCTGGTTGTCTTGCAGAGATTAGGTGTTTCTTTTGTATCTCAAAATCCCAAAGAATTTTTGGGTCCCTTTTTCTTGGATGGATTCAGTGTTATGCATATAACATTGGCTCGTATGGTCAAATTTAAGCATCTTGCACAATTCCAAATGAATTCCCTTCTTCACCAAGCCGTGTTTCTCTATGCGCTAATTTACGGCATTCGCTTATTAAGTGATTGATCATTTTGTCTTTCACCACATAATCTACATAGGCTATTTTATTGCATCTCTTCTACCCTTGCTTGACATACTTTGTCCTTATGGCATTGTTTTGTACTGCTATCAGAAGAAATACAGTTTTCTCTTAAGGTTTTCCTTTCTTAGCCATGTGTGAGAGTTTGCTTGTTTGTCACTTGAAATGTCCAAGTTGTCCGAGTTGTTTTTCTTCGCATTTTTGTTTTCGGTTATTTTTTTTTCTATTGATGCTTGTGTTTCTGTATTATTTCTGTTCGCTGTTATCAGTCTTCCTCCGCAATTTTTATGTTGTTTTCTAGTCGTTGTATTGATACATCGACGCTATCTAGAATACTGGCAGGTTCTCTTCCTCCCTTTATTCTTGGCAAATACACACTATCGACGTCATCTCTGGAATCTAAGGCCTTGTACATGGTATCTAGTTTTCTTGTTCTCTGGTCCATTTGTTGAACTTCTTCTCTCGTCCATTTCAGAAATGGTCCCGAGTATCAGACAAGGTTGACAGGCCAAGTGTTTATTCATTTGATGAGATTTCTGCTGTGTAGTTTATTTTGAGCAGGTTCATCGTTCTCCTGAGTTAGTCTTTTTACATTTTTTCTTTCATCTCAGCTTGTTTGATGATATCCGCTTCCAATATGCCCAAGTATTAGTAGGTTTTCTTTTCTCCAAGCTTTCTGATTTTCTCTTGGCAGGGCAATTCTATTCCTTTCGTTATTTGTCGTTTCCCACTTATAAGCATAGCACATTTTTTATACACCACCATGAGTTTTCTTGTTCTCTAGTTCATTTGTTGAAGTTCTTCTCTGGTCCATGTTAAGAATGATCTTGATTATCTTACGAGGAGGATAGTCCTTTATATATTTAATGAGATTTCTGCTATGTATTTTGGTTTAGAGTAGTTTCCTCGTTCTCCTGATGTATTTTTCAATTTTTTTTTCATTCCCGCTTGTTTGATGGCGTCCGCTTTAAACATTCCTACATAGTTATAGGTTTCTTTTTCTCCGTAGTTCTGATATTTTCTTAGTTTGTTTGTTTGTTCTATTCCTTCTGTCAGCTTCTCATTATTGGCATGGTGCATTTTTCGATTCAAAGTTCGGTCTGTATATTTTAACTATTAGTATTAGCATCTCCAATTTATTATTATTATTATTATTATTATTATTATTATTATTATTATTTCCTTTAGAGTTTTTCACATCAGTGTTAGCTGATGGTTTTTCACTGGAGTTTGAGTGACAGCAAGTCTCCTCAAGTCTCCAGGGCTCGTCTAAGGATTCTGGCCGTTCTTAGCAATGCTGTCGTTTGGATAGTCTCTACCCGTCCGCCAACTTCCAAGTCCTCCAGGCCTTTTAATAATCCTTTAGTTATGGTGCCTAATGCACCAATCACAATTGGCACAATCGTTACTTTCATGTTCCACAGTTTTTTCAATTCTCTAGCAAGGTCGAGGTAGTTATCTTTCTTTTCACTTTCCTTCATATTTATTCTGTGGTCAGCCGGCACAGCAAAGTCTACAATTTTGCAGATTCTCTTTTTTTTTTGTTGTTGATTCTTATGAGGTCTGGTCTTCTGGCCGGTATTAGGTGATCCGTTTGAATGTTAAAGTCCCATAGAAGTTTATGCGTGTCATTTTCTAGGACAGGTGCTGGGTTGTGCATATACCATTTGTTTGTATGGTCGAATTGAAATTTCCTGCACATTTCCCAGTGGATCACCTTCCCGACCCAGTCGTGTCTTGCCTTATACTCCCTCTGTGATAATTTACTACATTCGCTTATTATGTGATTGATCGTTTCGTCTCTGTCACCGCATAGCCAACATTTACAGTTTTGTTGCATCTTATCTATTCTCGCTTTGATATGATTGGTTCTTATGGCGTTGTCCTGTGCTACTATTAGGAGGGATTCCGTTTCTCTCTTAAAGTTTCCTTTTCTTAGCCAGGTCCAGGTTTATTTTACTCTTTTGAGAATTTTACACACAAGTGTTACCTGATGGTTTCTCACTGGGGTTTGAGAGACAGCAACTCCGCTTAAATCTCTAGGAACATTCTTAATATTCTGGCCGATCTTAATAAAGCTGTAATTTGGATGGTCTCTAGTCATCCTCTTACTTCCAAGTCCACCAATCCTTTGGTGACTGTACCAAGTACACCAATTACCATTCGCATCACCGTCCATTTCATGTTCTGTTGTTTTTCAGTTCTCTAGCAAGGTCGAGGTTCTTATCTTTTTTTTTCTCTTTATTCAGTCTTATCTAGTGATTGCCCGGAACGACAAAGTCCACTACTCGGCAGGTTTTCTTTTCTATGTTTAATATCAGAAAATCAAGTCATCTTGCAGCGATTAAGTGATCCGTTTGTATTTCTAAATGCCAGCGAAGATTATGTGTGTCATTCTCCCGAACAGATTTTGGGTTGTGCATAAACCATTTGTTCGTATGTTCAAATTTAATCTTCTTCCTCAATTCTCGTTAGATCATCTTTTCCACCCAGTCATGTCTAGTCTTATACTCTTTTAGTCCTAGCTTACTTCATTCGCTCATTATGCGATTGAGGGTTTCGTCTGTGTCATCACATTTCCCTAGTCGGTTGAGGCTGTAGAATGCACCGCCTGCTTTGCTGAAGTTCCTCTCTCATTCACCTCAAAAATGGCCCCGAGTATCTGACAAGGGTGACAACCCTTATGTTCATCCCTTTGATGAGATTTCTGCTATATAACTGGGTTTCGAGTAGTTTCCTGGTATTCCTAAGATACCTTTTTTTTTTTAATTTTTACCCTTATCTCTATTCGTTTGAAAGTGTCCACTTTCAATATTCCCAAGTATTTATAATTTTCCTTTTCTCCGAGTATTCTGATCTTTTCTTGGTTTTGTAGTTCTAATTCTTCCATCATGTGTCGTTTCCCTCTCCCCATTATTAGCATAGTATATCTTTCTATGCCGAATATCATACCCGTCTTGACTCTATATAGACATAGTCTGTATTTGGGTTTCCATTTCTTTTTTCATTTTTAGTAAACAGTTTGGTATCTTCCATGTCCATTAAGTGAGTAATCTTTTCTTTTGATTTAATAAGTTTTTATCCGCCGGTGCATTTCCTTTTCAGATCAATTAACCCTCATACAGGCACATTCAGGAATTATTTTGGTCATCCCTTGGAATATTTTAAACTATATTAGTTTTTTTTTTTCTTTTTGGGAGTATAATCTATTGCTCTTCGAATTCTTGTGTTATTGCCACCCTCGCTGTAAGAATATGTCTTCTTTGTCCAGTAATCAAAAGACAAAGCCCAGGGACTAAGTCTAACCCATATCAGCATCTGCCTAATAAACAATAGCTCGCTTTCTGTATCCTCAGAGTTGGAAATGCTGAGAGAATTGTCACCAAATATATGTTGTAAGGATAATTGTTTTAACTTATAAGTATGTGAAAAGATATTCATCAGAAATTTACTCTACTAAAAATGAAAAATGAAAATGTTAAAAATAGAATAAAATAAGAATAATACAGCAAAACTCGTGGAAGTAAAGTAAAAAGATAATTTAAAAGAATCGGGGGAATTTGTATTTTGAAGAAAATAAAAGTTACGTTGAGAAAAGAAATAAATCAAAGAAAATAAGCAATAAAAAATTTCAAAGAACTAATAAAATAAAGGTAAAAAACCAAAAACAGATAAAATAGAAAGAGAAGTAATTGAAGAAAAAACTATCATCATCTTTTTATTTATTGTTATTTTCCTTATTATTCTTGTTATCGGCAAAATAACTGACGATAATGGCAATAATGTTGATGATTTGATTGCAAGAAGTTCTATAATTAAAATGCAACACGCGTTGCTGGGCTGTTGTTATTGTTATTGCTTTTGTTGTCGCTCCTGCTGCTGCCGTAAAAAGTAAATATTGAGGAGAATGAACGCAAATGCGAAAGGCAGACAATAATTGGATGTGAGAAGGGAAAGAATAAATTAGTGTGTCCACGGGCACAGAGTTTATTTGGCATTGTTATTTTAAGAAATACTGACAAATAATCAATTTTTCTTCGTAGATCATTTTAATCGCTATCGTCCGCTAGAGTGAAGCTAATAAAAGTATGTTTCTGCTTTAATGGCACAGCGATAAACATATGTTCTTGCGCGCACACACACACACACACACACACACACACACAGATAGATAGATAGATAGATAGAGAGAGAGAGAGAGAGAGAGATAGAGAGAGAGAGATAGATACAGTATTGTATATAAATATGTTCCTCCTAATTTATAAAAAAAAAACGTTATTTACCCCTAAATCATAGATACAATGATTTTAATATTACTTGTGAAATATAAGGTAATCAAAACAGATATTATTTAGTAAACTCTGTAACCAAAGATATGAATATGAAGCATTACCATCTCACGAAAAAATACAATCCTAATGCAATTTCATCTTTGATTACAAAGGTGTTGCAATTATATATCTTTAGCTACAGATTCTTAATGCTTACGAGTATGGAAATAAATAGCACCTAATAATAGCTATTTGTACAGTATAAGGTTCCCCTAGAGACTTTTTAAAAACCCTACCATCTTTGGTTTAGAATAAAAATAATCTATATCTAAAACAATTTTAGGCGCATATTTTTTCCGGGTGATAATATATATAAATATATATACATTGGTCTAATGAGTGTTCGCAAATGTTTCGGGAGACCGAGGATCATGCCAAAGACTCAAAAATGGTACTTGATGCCGCCTTGTTTAGCACTCAGCACGATAAGGTAAAGGTAAAGTAGAGCAATCCAGGGAATGGAATTGTGCCCTATCCAACCACTTGGTGTAGTAGCTATTAAAAATGGAGCCTTCGGATCACCCTCGACTAAGGTCACCAACTTTATGTACTTTATGTATATATATATATATTATGTGTTTTCTTTTCAAATCTTTCGGAAGATAGCTTAATTTGAATCTGATTTAGTTTTCTTCAACTATGATAGAGATTCTTCTTCTTCGCCATCCCTCCCTATGCGCCTCCTTTGACTTTCAGACTCACGCTGTCTATTCAAATATCACACACACACACACACACACACACACACACACACACACACACACACATATATATATATATATATATATATATATATATATATATATATTTCTTGGCTCGTCCTTCATCGGGAAAGGCATATCAACGTGTTCAATGTCCTAGCATCAACAAATTTTTGCCCGGTAACTTGGCAGACAGCTTATTTAATGACCAACCTTAAATTCTTTAAGTTATAGCATTTAAGTTGAAATAAGTGAAAGATAACCGTTGTCGTGGATGATGGTTTTGTTTTTGGTTTGTTTATCTATTCATTATTTATTTACTTTTTTCTACTTGAGGAAAGTTTGCAAAAGAGTTAAACGATAAAATCCCAACTCAACCGAACAATGGGAAACCTTAGCGGTGAGAGAAAAACGTGCACTAGTGAAAACAGCCTCCAAAAACTATCGAAAAAACCCAACAAACACAAATGCCTTAAAACTAAAAACGGCACAAAATCAATTAGCAGGCATATATATAAAGGAACAGACAGAATACATTCAAAATCAGATAGATAAGATCAGAGACTCGGTAGAAGATAGACAATCTAGAATTGCCTGGCAAACAATAAACGAAGTGAGCAGAAGAAAGAGCACAGCCAAAGCAAAACTTAAAGCAGCAAACCAACAAGAAAGAATAAAACTGTGGAAACAGCACTTCGAAAACTTACTTGGAAACCCACCAAAAATAACGCATGAACCAATCACCAGAATAATTAGCAAACAATTAGACATTAAACTTGGACCGTTCACACAAGGAGAACTCGACTCGGTTCTCAGAAAAATTAAAAATAGGAAAGCTGCAGGACTGGACGAAATTCCCCCGGAAGTATGGAAGACCAGACAATTCGACGACATACTGCTCCGACACTGCAACGCAGTATACAATCAAAATCCGATAGATAGATGGACGAAGGGATGCATACTCCCCTTCCCTAAAAAGGGGGACCTCGGATTAGCCAAAAACTACCGAGGCATAACACTTACATCCATAGCTGCCAAAATCTACAATGCCCTACTACGAAACCGCATAGAACCCAAAATCGACAACATACTTAGAAAAAACCAAAATGGCTTCCGAAGAAATAGATCTACGACCTCACAAATACTAACCATCCGCAGAATCCTTGAAGGTGTACGGGCAAAGAACCTACAAGCGACATTAATATTTGTCGACTTTACCAAGGCTTTCGACTCCATTCACAGAGGAAAGATGGAACAAATCCTACTAGCGTACGGCATACCTAAAGAAACCGTAGCGGCAATAACGATTCTCTATAGAAACACTAAAGTAAAAGTACGATCACCAGATGGAGACACAGAATACTTCGACATTGTAGCAGGAGTACTACAAGGGGACACGCTGGCTCCGTATCTCTTTATCATTTGTCTAGACTACGTACTTAGAACATCGATTGACAAAATCAAAGAGAATGGCTTCGAACTGACGAAGAAAAGAAGCAGAAGATATCCCGCAACAACAATTACCGACGCCGACTACGCCGATGACATAGCGATACTGGCAAATACACCTGACCAAGCCGAAACACTTCTGCATAGCCTGGAACGAGCAGCAGCAAGCATAGGCCTCCATGTTAATGCACACAAAACGGAATATATGTGCTATAACCAAACGGGGGACATCTCCACTCTAGAAGGAACCCCTCTTAAACTAGTAGACAAATTCACGTACCTAGGAAGCAGCGTCGAATCAACCGAAAAGGACATCGAAACGAGGTTAACGAAAGCATGGACAGCTATCAATAGGCTATCGACTATATGGAAATCAGACCTAACCGATAAAATGAAACGCAGTTTCTTCCAGGCAGCGGTCACATCGATACTGCTATATGGATGCACTACATGGACGCTAACAAAACGGCTCGAGAAGAAACTAGATGGCAATTACACAAGAATGCTGCGTGCAATCCTCAACAAGTCCTGGCAGCGGCACCCCACAAGACACCAACTGTACGGCCACCTGCCCCCTATCACGAAATCTATTCAAGTTAGGCGAACCAGACATGCAGGACATTGCTGGAGAAGCAGAGATGAACTCATAAGAGATGTACTCTTATGGATCCCCACACACGGCCGCGCAAAAGCAGGACGACCAGCACGAACGTACATTCAGCAGCTATATGAGGATACAGGATGTTGTCCTGAAGACCTGCCTAGGGCGATGAACGATAGGGAGGAGTGGCGAGAGAGGGTCAGGGATATCCGTGCTGCCAGCACGATATGATGATGATGATGATGATGATGAATGGCACTGCGGAATTAATAATTGAGAATGTTTTGTTTGTCTATCCTCTATAGAGCTACAGTTGGGTCTGCATACTTATTAACTGAAGGGAAGGTTATTGGAAGATTAAAACAGAAAAACGTTTCCTTCTGGAGAAAAAAAGACCCTCTCGTAGGTGGTCAGTAACATTAAGCAATAATCATGAGAAAGTTGTGTTGCTGCAAGATTTTACTTAACGTACAGAATTCTAATTTCAAAAATTCAAAAAGAGAAAATATTTCGTTCATTATTATGATTATTCACATTGAATCAACCAAGACTACATAGTTCTTTAACCAGATATGTGATATAATTATATGACATTATTGTTTTGTTAAAACGAAGAATATTGATGAAAAAACCTTAAAATGGAAAATTATCTTAATCGCCAATTACTACAATTAAAAATATATCTCTACAAAAATTCAAAAATTTTTCACATAAATGATTAACTTCATACGATTATATAAAGTAGAAGTGGTTATTCTGTTTTCTTTTATTTTTCTTCGTCTTTTTGGGTAACAAATCTCCTTTGTAATTATTTGAGTAAATTGTGTAAAAAACAAAAATATTGTCAAATAGACATAGTTTTTGACTGAGGCGATGAACATTCAGGAGCGTTTGTGTTAAATGTTAGCGATCAACTTCTTAAATCTTCCTCTCATACCCATAATTTTTCAGTATGCAAATTTAATAAATTTGGGAACGCATGTAGAGAAAATTGCCCCGCACACTCCAAAAATACACAAAAATTATTTCCCTTGAATTATAAGCAATAAATACAGAAATAAAATGATTAATCTCAGGGATATGTCTTCTTTCTTTTTTTCAAATAAAAAACATATCTGCACGTGCCAATAAAATTTTTTTGTCGGTGTAACTTGCGCTAGCTCCTAGGTTAGAACTAAGAAAAAAGGAGAAAGGGTATTTCTAATTTTTTTTTTTTTTTTTTTTGCCAGACTCACCGCGTTTAGGCTAAAAATCTTGACCAACTACTCAGGGTAGATATATACTTCAGCAAATCTTGAATATACTCTGTGTTCACTATGAACACAGCCTGGATGCATATTGGGCTAGTTCAAAAAGAATATCAACAAAAAGAGTAAGATAAATAATTTTTCGCAGACAAAGCGAGCAACTCTTCTTGACATAAAGTATACTAATTTCGCTTCCTCTGGGAAAAAAGTTTGACTCAGTTTATAATTCACTTTGGCTCACTCAAACACAAAGAAAGGCAATAAAAAATGAACGAATACTGAACGCCTTTGGATACTTAGTGGATACATTATTTTATTGTAAATGTCATTTTGAAATATACACTAAACACAGATATGCACACACACACACACACACACACACACACACACACACACACACACATATATATATAATTAAATAGGATTGACACTTCGTTTCTGCCTATTTGAGCAGTGATCCGCTCAAGTTTCCGTATGAGTAGTTTGACTTCTAAATGGATTTAATTCAAGAAAACACCGTATTTTTCTCAAGTAGTTTCGGACTCAGCTGGAACAATCCACGGAGGGACGAATAAGGAACTGACACACACAATGGTAAGTCGTATGCATTTATATAAGAAGAATGAGGAAGAACAAGTAGGATGGGAATTTACGAAAGAAAAGGACTTTACAAGTGGTAAGATGCCGAATTGGCGTGAAAAGTGTTAAAGGCATTTTAGAATATAGCAGCAATATTTGAAGTTGATTTTGATTAGAAAAAGTATGTTAATCTTTAAATATAGAGCTTCAAGTATTTGGAGTTTTTGCTTATTTGTTTTTTCTTTGTGTAATATTGAGGTTAATTTTTTTCTGAATTGAGCAGAAAGGCACAAATGAGTTTTAATATGTTGAGAGAAGGAACGAATGTTGTATGAACAAACTCTATAAATCTAATGAAAGAGAACTAAAACAAGTCCAATATGTAATAACATCTGCCTGACTGACTCATTGAATAAAATCAAACTTATCTTTTTATCAAAAATCTAATATAACTAACCTCGTAATTATAATAACTTCTCTACCTCGACTAGTTACCTCAGTACGAACAATGTAGTGTACCAGTTTACATGTCCCCCATGAAAATGTTTCTCCAACAATGTAAGAACCAACATTAGCCTAACTGACACACTCTGTTTAACAATCCACTTACACGACCTATCCCCAATTTAACGACTACGAAGAATGCTCATGTACGGTTTGCCCTAATGGGCTATGAATCCCAACAGAATATATATCTACTTAGTAAAAACAACTTATTTTGTTTAAAATACCTTGAAATTTCAAATCAAAACAAATCTGATTGCTTCAAGTCTGAAGCTTTGTAAAGAAAAAGTTCATACTCCAACTTACTTACAGTTGTTGGATGGGATCATCCAAAACATGTGTAGAGAGACGTTTTATAATTTTCCAGCTTCCTTGTCATATAAATAATATCATTATGTCCAAAACTGATAGTATTTATCGCTGCCTCCCACCAGACACGACTTGACCCAAGGTCAAAAGCCCGAAGGCCGATTAAAGTGGGGATAAGGGGGAGGGAAGGTCGGGAACGAGTCGAGACTCGAACCCTGCTGGTCTGTGCTGCTCATCGGCTCATTTGGTGCAATGTGAGCCTGATGAGGCAAGCAGTTTCACGAACCCAAATGCGGGCCCGAGCACGTATGCAGGGTTATGGCTTGAACTAGACACCAAGGTCTAGTGCCATACATAGGTTCCTGAGCCGAAGAGCGGCTCCTGAGAGCATCCAAGATGTCCAAAACTGATGCCCTTTAAACTAAGAAAAAATTACTGCAAGACCACGTAGTTGCATTTGCATGAGAGTTTCACAATTTGTAAGACGCAGGAAGCGACTGATTTGTATGTAAACACCAATCGATCACTGAAGTTCATGTCAAACATGTATTCTTAGCTTCTAAGTTGTTTTTAATGCATATAACACTGGTTTACAATAAATTTTTGGTCTGAGGCAAGAATGGAGATAGGTGTTTTTGGTTAATTTGGGTGTGCTGAATTCAAATTTATAAATAGTTTTGCTCTATCACCATTAGTTTTGTGACTTCTAAATAGTCTCATTTTAGAATAAACAGAGAATATATGTGCATATTTCAAGAGTTGCAGCAGCTTATAACAGATAAAACTGGATAGATAAAGAGCACTGATTGAATCAATATACTTGGATGACACAATTACACAATTCATAGTACCATAGACAGTCAAAAGTGTTTTCTTAGAAGATCTGGTGTATTTTGCCTCCAGGATGACACGCAAGAGCATCCAGCAGAAGTCTCCCATCATGCCGGGGTTCCATTTGCCTTGATAGTTGCTCTCCATCTTCGTTATGTCTTGGTGGAATCTTTCTCCATGCTCATCACTCACTACTCCAAGGTTTGGCGGGAAGAAGTTGAGGTGGGAATGGAGAAAATGAATCTTGAGTAACATTCGGCACCCCTTATTCTCGTAAGACTTTAGCAACTTCTCAATACAGGCTTGGTAATTTGGTACGCGTGTGTTACCAAGAAAGCCACTACAGACTGACTTGAATATTTCCCATGCTCTCAGTTCCTTTAAGTTAAGAAGCTCCTCAAAATCAGTATCCTTCAGCTCTTCTCGGTACTGAGGTCCGACAAAGATGCTCTCTTTGAGCTTAGCAGCACTAAGACCTGGAAACACAGTAGACAAGTGTTGGAAGGCAGCACCATTTTTGTGCAACGCCTTCACGAAATTCTTCATGAAACCAAGCTTGATGTGAAGAGGAGGAAGAAGCACCTTATTTATGCCCACCAGAGGATTCTCCTTGAGGCTGTGTTCACCAGGAACAAAAGTGCTTCTAGACCCCCAGTCTTTCGGCTTGTAATGCTGGGATACAGCTCGACAATCCCAGAGACAGAGAAAACATACGTACTTTGTGAAGCCCGCTTGCAAGACCAATGACCTTATTTGTTCCAATTCCTGAAACTGGTGATCCTTACATCTTCCTGAACTAGGTTCCACTGTTTAAGCCGAGAAGCCAAGAGCTCTGACTGCTGTTTTGACAGAAACAAATCACGAGCAAGATCATTCAGGTCTTCTTGCGTGATCCAGTGCGGCTCATTGCCACTTGTTCCTGAATATGTAGACTCAATATCTTCCAAAGATATTGACTCGGCAGAATCCTCCCTTGAAGGCATTTCTTCATCTGATGAGGAAAGAAGATCCTTATTTACTGGTGGTGTGGGTATAGGAAGATCCTCTGAATGGGGAACGGGTCTCATAGCAGATCGAAGGTTGGGATATTTGATCTTTTTCCAAGAAGATGCATTGAAACCAGTTATATTTGTTAAACAAAAATAACAATCATGTGCGTGGTTTCACGGCTCTTTCCAAACCATCGGGACTGCAAAGTTGAAAGCCACTTTCTTACCATTAAACCATGCAGTTAGTCCATTGTAGCAGGGTTTACAACAGATGTGTGGAGCCCAAGACTTGTCCTGATCACCAATTTTACTGTCAAAATAGTGAAAGTAGGCGGTTCCGAGGAGGGACGTGATGGTTCGACGCTATTCAACTGTCGTGAAGTCCCCACTCACGTAGCAGAAAGAATTGGCCTTGTTAAGGCATCCTCGACATTTTGACGTGCTTGAAGCCATTGGAAAATCTGAAAATATAACAAAGTAAAACTAAATGTGCATTTTAAAATGTAATACTAATATTTAGTAACCCGAAAGATGTGTAACACGATAGTTGAGGGACACCAACCTGCTACGCCGCCTGCGAGACAACCTCTTCCAATGACTGCCAGAGTGTGGATTGAGACCTGCTGTCTTAACTGTCAAAATCCGTCTTGATATATATATATATATATATAATGTAATGCTATCACTTTCATCTAGTGCATAATAACTAAAAAATAAGCCATAAGTTTCACAATATTAGAATTAACGCCTTTATGTACCGTATATGCACAAAATGAACACTATGCATATCTACAAAAAACTAGAGGTGATGAGTAAAAACGGATTTCAAATTTGAATTCAGCTCCCTCAAATCAGGTAAAAACGGGTATTTTTGTGCTTGCCTCAATTTCTTTGTAAACCAGTGTAATTAAAGTAATACAGTTGAATGATGGCTATGCTTCCCTATGTGTCTGATGACATACGTGGTGCTTTCAATAAGTTTCCATACTTTTTTGGTACAGGCATTTAAAATTGTCGTAGACTCTTGAAAATTCAGTATCTTATTGCTATACATATCATGAGATGACTGAACATCTTTTATGATTTCTGGTTCAAATGAACAGCTGCAGCAGGGATTAGAATACACCTTACTAAAACCTAAATTGTCACAGCTGGTGAATTTCAAAAATGCAATCTGGACGTTAGGACACTTTAGAAGAACGATATGCAATAAAATTACGTTTTAAACTTGGAAAAAATACCACAGAAACGTATGAAATGCTTCAGACTGCTTTTGGAGCATCTTGCATGAACCGAGCATCAGTTTTTGAGAGGCATAAGAGATTCAATGAAGGCAGGGAGTCTGTGAGGGATGATGAGAGGTGTGAGAGGAGTAAGGAAGTCAATACACCACAGTTGATAGACCAAAGGTTTAGGGTTAGGGTTACTATGTTGAGGTTTTAGGGCAGTTCAGGAAGAGATTCCTAGGGAAGAGGACATCACTCTTCAAATCGGGCCAGTGGCATTTCCACCAGGACAATGCACCAGTCCACAACTCCATCCTTGTCACAGACCATTTGACCAAGATGGGTATCAAGACAGTTCGTCACCCTCTCTATTGTCCAGACCTTGCTCCTTGTGACATTTGGTTATTCCCTCAGCTCAGAAGCCGTCGTTATGAGACAATTGAGGAGATAAAAGAAGCTGTGACGAAGATCATTGACACGCTCACACAAGAGGAGTTCCATGGGGCCTTCCAGAAGTTGTTGTAACGGTATAACATGTGCATAGCAGCCAGAGGAGATTACTTCGAAGGGGACTAGAGTTTCATGTGTGTACTATCAATAAAAGTGGTCATACGAAACAAGTCTGGAAACTTATTTAATGATCCTCATATATCTTGAGAAAATATCTCGTTACTTACATATCACAATAATTAACGAAGAGGATAGGGTCCATAAACATAAACAACACTTTAATAACTGACTTGCTCAGGCAATTGCAGCTAAAAATCTGTCAAACTATTACCAAATTTGACATACTGTAATCAAACAGATATTTACTTATTCAAAATGATTTGCTTTTATTAAAATACAATATTTACAATTGATTTATATGTTAGTGATTGCATAATAGTAAGAGTGTTTGCCAATTTCCCGGGAGACCTGGGTGCAATCCCAGGTCGATTCATACCAAAGACTCAAAAATGGTAATTGATGCCTCCTTGTTTAACACTCAGCATAAGGTACGGATCAAGAGTAAAATGGGACAATCCTGGGAAAATAGTAGCACCCTTCCCAACACTTTGGTGTAGTAGCTATTGAAAAGGGAGCCTTCAGGTTACCCTCAACTACGGTCGCTAACTTTACTTACTTTTTATATGTTAGTGATATGCTAAATGCCATTAATCTTGAGCCCGTATACACAAAAGTGCTTTAAATTTTGCCAATGATTTTTTTCAATGATTCTTTGATACACAACGTCATCTGTACTTGTTTAAAGCCAAAATTCATGAACTGATCCCATCAGCAGCAAGAGGAGTATTCTCTAGTTTCTGGAAATTTGAGATCCGTCGTATCCAAAGCAATCTATCTTATTAATTCACTTGATGATGAGAACTGTTATAAGGTATCCATTGCAAGGTTGTTTACAGGTTTTATTATGAAGTCAGTTGGAATACAAAACAACTTTTGTTTTGTTATTATTTTCTTGGACATATAAAATGGTTCTTAGCAGTTTCCAGAATCGGCATGAATCTATCTACTATTCGGATGATGCATCACATGCTTGAGTATAGCAATGTTTTTTATCATAGATAAACAACGATCGACAGTAGCAAGCATACCATTGTGCTTTGGTTCGTTTTGCATTTCTCTTGCTCAGAGAAGTTATTAGAGAAAGGACGCTTTCTAAAATGTTATCGGCTATAGACATCAAGACCATAGACGCTAAGCCACAACTAAATATGATATTCTTAAAAGAATAGAGGATTATGCCCCATCTAAAAAAATCGAAGCAAATTATTCAGACAAGGTTAATGCTAGCCGTATGGCATAAAATAACAAACTGTAAATTATCTAGGTTTAGTACATTATATTAGATTTGTACAAAGTGATCTAGAGTTTTATATTAAAATTGATTAATTAATGATATTTAGTGTATATATTATATTCATTTTGAAATATCTTCCTTGATTTTTTATGATCTTAACCAATATTTAAGAAGTTTCGGAACTCATTCTTTATAAAATGATTCCGTTTCATAATAATAGAATAACCAATTTCAATTTTGAAAACATCTTTATATTTTTGACCTGATAAGAGTATCATTGCCGCATTAAACGAATTATATTTCGTATTTACGATACAATTTCTGTATTGTAGTAGCAGCGAGAACAAATGACTATATATCTTTCATCAGAGGTGTGAGTGCTAAAGTTTCTTCGGACTACTATATTAGGAGTGGGTTTTTTTTAGAGTGGCGCTTTTCCTGGCTTTTCGTTTATCCTTTTGTTTCCCGAGGACTAAGCAGTATCCCGACTTCTTTCTAAATGCAGGATGCTTCTGTTTTCATGTTAAGACTCAAAGACACCAGCGCCAGGAATTTCAGATTTACCTTTATTATCTCTGTGTTCATAATAAATCAAAATACTGTTCATTTTAGGATTAAGAGGGAGAAAGAAAAAGAAAGGCGGACAATTAGATATTTCTCGTGGATTGCTGAAAAGACCGACAAGACTTTTAGATTTGGGAGATCGAAACTGTCAGGTACCTCTTACTTCTAAAAAACCTTCACCTAAATCTTCTGACCATACAGCATGAACTTGAAAGTAGAGCCAAAAGTCTGTACAGAATTTAATTTTTTTCTGTGAGTGAGGCCTGAATGGGGATTTTTCTTATTTATTTAAATCAAGCACAACCATCCATCCTCTGACATAATGTAATATAATGAATGAAAACATATCCGATGACGTCATGTCTGTAGAATATACCATGCAATGAATTTTCAGCCCTACTCGTAAACTTTTTGTTTGTCCTGGATGTCTCAAAATTGATGCAGCCCATAAATATAATCATGTTTTATTACCGAGACAAGTGAAAAGGCGGTCATTTGGAACAGGTCCAGGAAAAATGTATCCTTTGTGTTTGTGACATCAAATCAATAAGTGTTTTAATTGTTTCTATATCAGTTTCCATGACATGCAATCTTTTTTTTCTTGTCTCAGCAATAAATCATAAACATATTAATGGGTTGCATCTATTTTGAGACAGTTTTGAATGATTTTGTCTCCAAATAAGTACTGACGCAAAATATTTTCCCTTCTTGTCCGAGGTATTGCAATCGGGGATTAATAGTTGTTATAGTACACTATTTTAAAATCTAAAACAAAAAAGAACAACGTTATTATTACTCGAGTTATTAGCAGTCACATGGATCCCATGTATATTGAGATACTCTGTATGTGTCCTTTGTTGAGGGAAGGTCGACTAAGAAATGCGTTGAAGAAAATTTTCATGCAGCAATATGTCCTTCTATATTCCGAAGTAATCATTCTTCTAGCCGAACTGCTTAAACTTCGAAGATGACGACTGCACCACACCACAGTAGCAATTTCATAAAAATTTAACAATTCTTTAGAAGAAAAATTGACTGACAAATATGTTTTCACAAATCATTCTTTGCCCAGTCGGCTGGGGCTGTAGAATACACCGACTGCTTCTCTGCAGAGGGGTAAGTCCACCCCCCAACGAGTGTCCTAGACATGACACTAAACAATCTGATGGTGAGGTTCCAGCAATTCTGGAGCTTTGGGGAATGCGGAGTACCCCTTTATTGCCACCGCTCCCAGGTCCACTTTTGCCCGGAGTAGTAGCACCTGATAAGGGTCCTATCAATGGGTTAAATTGAACTAAACGGTGGTTGGCGTTTACTGTTTTTATACATTTAAACTGCGTAGTAGTCCTAAACTGAATTGCTCGAAATAGAACTATTTTGATGTCTAAACTGTGTACTTATGCTAAACTGAATTGCTCGAAATAAAACTGTTTTGACATTAACTCTGTGTATTGCCCAGTCGGCTGGGGCTGTAGAATACACCGACTGCACTTCTGTAGAGGCGTAAAAAAAACCTAAGAAGTGTCCTGGCTATGACACCAAACAATCTGATGGTGTGGTTCCAGTAATGCTGGAGCTTTGGGGATTGCGGAGTACCCCTTTATTTCCATCGCTCCCAGGTCCACTTTGGCCTGGAGTGGTAGTGCATGATATGAATCCAATCTATGGGATAAATAGAACTAAACCATGTTTCCTTCACTATACTGATTTTTGCATTTAAACTGCGTATTCACGCTTAACTGAATTGTTTAAAATAGAACTGTTTTGACATTTAAACTGCGTACCTATGCAAAACTGAATTGCTCGAAATAGAACCGTTTTGACGTTTAAACTGTGTACTTATGCTAAACTGAATTATGTGAAATAAAACTGTTTGACATTTAACTCTGTGTATTGCCCAGTCGGCTGGGGCTGTAGAATACATTGACAGCACCTCTGCAGAGTGTCCTGATATATGACTCTAAACAGTCTAATGGTGAGGTTCCAGTAATGCTTGGGCCTTGGGGAATACGGAGTACCCCTTCATTGCCATTCCTCCCAGGCCCACTCTGGCCCTGCGTGGTAGCACCTGATAGGGTCCTATCTATGGGTTAAATAGAACTAACAGCATACTTATGTTAAACTGAATTGTTTGATTACTCTGAATAGCTTGAAATGGAAATGTTTTGGTCAATTAAACCGTACTTACATTTAAACTGCGTGCTTATGCTAAACTGAATTATTTAAAATTGAAACTGAATTTACACTAAACTGAATTGTTTAACATAGAACTGTTTTGACATGTAACTTTGTGTAAACAAAATCTGTACTTATACTAAACTGAATTAGCTGGATTAGAACTGCTTGACTAAACTGAATAGCTCAAAATAAAAATGTTTTTGACAATTAAACTGTACTTACATTTAACTGCATGCTTATGCTAACCTGAATCATTTGAAATTGAACTGTTTTTGACATTGAAACTGTACTTATATGTATATAACTGCTTGAATAGTTTGAAATAGAAATGTTTTTGACAATTAAACTGTGTACTCATGCTAAACTGAATTGTTTGAAATGGAACTGGTTATTAACATAAAAATGGATTTGGCGTTAAATAACCTACAAAAGTTGATATGCCTTAAAACCCAACAAATCGAACCTAACAAATTATTCTCCGTTTTTAGCAGCCCATGTCGAACCTTTTCCTTCTCAGTTATTTTTTAACGCATGTAATGAGAGTACTACAGCTGAATGATTCTACAATTAGAAGGTGTGCAAACTTCTAAAATATTTCCTTGACATCGCGCAAAAATTGTTATTGAAATTTCCTCTGAGGACTCTCTCTCTCTCTCTCTCACACACACACACACACACACACACATGTATATATACATACATACATACATATATATATATATATATATATATATATAGAGAGAGAGAGAGAGAGAGCGATCATAAGGTTTTGATAAACTCCTACTTTAGCTAAAAAGGATGCCAATGGTGTTGTCAAAATCTAGCACTATTAACACTATCACAACCGTGCCCTTTCGTATTGTCTGGTCATTAGATGAGGAATTATTTTCTTTTAAGCAATACTCTGCCCAGCCCTTTTCGTCTTACGATTAAACACCTACAAAATTTGGCATACATATAAGAAAAATAAACGGAGGAAAATATAACTGCTGGTGTTCCTATTATATTGATATCAACGAGTAATAGATATATAGAAGATTAGCTTACACGTTGATCCATTATGGCAAAACAAAGATAAGAGGCACTTAATAATCAGAACTCTAATTTGCTTTTTGAATTAATATTTATACCATATACTTCCAAATGGGACACATGTTTTTAGTTATTTCTTTAATATCATTAATAGCTTATTCCTTTATTCCTTTAAGGAAAGAATCCCTCGAATCCATTAATATCTTTGGTAGCGATTGATTTAGCGCCTAGCTTAAGAAAATAGTTCGTATAAAGTCGAGCAGTTCGCAAGACGCCTTGAGACTGAATATACATCTTTTTAATTGATTTAAAATTTTAATGAAAACATCTACATGGCTAAGAAATTCTTATAATAAAATAAGAATGTATTTACGAGCCAATTTTCAAAATGAGCAGTTTTTGTCGAAAAACTGAATCTTATCATCAGATCTCACTGTGTTTTTATATTTTACATTCATAAATTGAAAAACTCACCTTACGTGTAATATTTAAGGACGTGGAGAGTGTTTAAAAAATTAGACTTCTCAGGTTTACCAAAGCGAAAGAAGCATTGCAGAGGAGCTTCAACCAATGAAAGATTCATTGAAATCAGTGTGCTGGCGAAAATTAACGTTTCATTCATTCTATATTTAGTTCCGTCTCGATAAATACAACTTCAATTCTCGATACAAAAATTCCTGAAAACAACATTTCAACTATATATAAATTCTCATTATTCTTAAAGTCACAATTTATGTCCCTGACGGATCATAAATATAAAATTGTACAATAATTTTTATGTCCATTAAATGATTATATCCAACAAATTGAGAGAGGCTGAACTAACCGTCCAGTCAGGTTGAAAACACCATTTCCGGTCAGATCAACGAAGTTATACGTTGATAGACATGTTCACTTCTAAGTAAGATCAAGCATTGTAAGTAACCAATATGTACCAGACTAAGCAAAAACTCGTGATACAAAGTATATATACAAAGTATATACAGACAGAGATAAAATATTGATAGGCAAATGTATTTTAATAATTCACTTCAAGAAATGATAAAAAATAAATGATAAAATTAATTTACAATTGTTAATTATATTTGGAATTTTCTTCCAGCGATGAACCATTTGTTTAAGAAAATAGAAGCAAATAAGCAAAAGCATTTTAAACGAATGAAAATATATGTACGACTCTACTTTCTATTTACCCGTCATACATATATCAAGTTATTGTTGTGGTTGCTCTTTTTAAAAATAGATTTTTTACGTGGCAAATGTATATTGAGTACCATATATATATACACACATATGTGTGTGTGTGTGTGTGTGTGTGTGCACGTGTGCGTGTGTGTGTGTGTGAACTCAACTGATTTCCATATTAAAAAGTGTTAATATTTTAGAAAAAAATAAACTCGAGAAGCTGAAATTTTTGCATCTGTATTTTTCCCTCTTAGGTACTAATTGGAACATTCGCGCTTATTTCAATATTTCGAGATATTTCACAGACGACAATATTTGACTTGCCGCGATAAATTTGAACTATCACAACTCTAATTCATTTTAGAAATCTTTTCCTTCCATAATAGTTTGAGATACAGTTTCTTAGCTAATTAGATTCATGGATTAATCATCAACTCTTTTAGCCAATTTCAAGCCTATCTTTTCATGTTCCTTATCCATTCAGTCATTCTGTGTTTTCTTCCTGTTCCCACATCATGCTCCAAAACAGTTTTGTTTCCTTCCCAGCCGATTGTTCATTTATTCTTGGGCTTTCTTCACCGACTTGTTAGCTGAGAATATTCCCATTATTTTCAAAGGACTTGTCGTGTTTGTTATGCTTTACCCTCTCCTTTTATCTCTTTAGTCTCTCTTCTTTCACTAATATGTTTTGAGTGATTTCTTCCAGAAGCATTATGAGTCTTATCTCTTGGTTTTATTTGATCTCGACATTCCATTTTGCTCTTAGGAATTTAATTTCTTTTTTAGTACTTGTTTTCGCCATTTCTTTATTTGTCCTTCTAGTCTTTTTTCGCATCATTGTTTTATATTTCTTTCGGGTTACTTTAGGGCATATCAACTTTAACACGGACTACTTTTGCTGCAGCATACATTAGATCATTTGTTTTGGTGATGATATCCTTTGGGGTATTTTTAATAAGTTATTTGCTTTTTCGGTTTCTATCTTGATTTTTTCCAGACTACATTCTTTTGGGATGGTAAAGTAACCTTTTTGGTCATGATTTTTTTTTTTGTTAACTCAACATTTTTCTTTTTTTTTTTTTGAGTTAACATTGATTGTTACGATGCTGGGTTGTATGATATTGGTTTCGGTTATATTTTGTCTTTCAATATTTTGAGTTTCTGCTCGTTTAGAAGTCTTTCTTTGCACATTATTTACGGCTATCTGTCGACATATTTCTGTTATCTTGATATCACAAAAACAGCTTTTCTTTAAAATCACCCTAGCTTTGTCGGCAAATCTTTGGCTTGTATTAAATTCAATGGATTCTTCCCAAATTTCGATCTTCTCAGTTTTTCACACTCGTTTTAATTGGCAGTTTCTCACTGTAGTCTAAGGGGCTGTAAAACACCTCAGATTCCTTTTTAAGTATCCTATTTGATTTTAACAGTGATGTCGTCTACACGGATTCGATTCTTTCTCTGATTACGAGTTTATCAAATTCCTTTTCCGTGTTTTTGAAGACTGGCCCAAGGTTATTAACTACAATCTTCATATTCCACAGCTTTTTCAGCTCATTTGTAATTTTCAGGCATTCGTCTATCTTTTGATTTGCTTCTATTTTCACTCTCTGGTGTTACTCTTGTGGCAAAAACTTCAAGATGATAGATTATTTTCTTATTGTTAATTAACGCGTGTTCTGGTTTTCTGATTGTGGTATAGCAGCCCGTTTATATCCCAAAACTCCAAATAATTTTTTGCGTCTCATCATCAAGAATAACTTCTGTTTTGCGCATATTTGATTATTTTTTTGTGTTTTGCATAATTTCCAGTGAGTCACTTTTCATGCCTTCCCTTTATCTCTTTGTGTAGATTTGCTGCATTCGCATATCATCTAATAAACTGTTTCATCTTTATCACCGTATAACTTGCACTTATTCTTCTGCGTATTATGAGTTTTGCCTTGACAAAAACCTTGTGAACTTTTCACACAATTAGGAACTGGTTTCTTCGGTGAAGTATAAGTGACAAGCCGCCATAGCTTTCCTTGATTTTTCTTGGAATTCTTGCTGTTGTCAACAGTGCTCTGATCTAGACGATTTTTCTTCTATTCTATTATGGATTTTTATTTCCGCAGTCCTTTTTTTGACAGTATATTGTGCTGCAATTAATAGAGATTCACTTCTTTTTATGTTTCCTCTGCGTAACCCGGTGCAGGTCATCTGGCTTGCAAGTTCCTTACATTGTCTTCAGAATTGTCCATAGGAACCTTTTCTTCCTATTCTTGCTTGTTCTTGTGTTATCCTTGAAGTTGCTATTATTGGCTTTGGTAATTAATTCATTTTTACTATTGCTTAAATATTCTTTGAGCCCCTTAGTTAAAGCATTCACATATTCTTCAATGCTAGCTAGCCTTTTTTCACCTTCTTGTCATTTAACATATAGTATATCCACATCCGCTTTCGAGTATAAGACACTGCGCGTAAAACCTCAACCATGTGATCAAAACCTGCTAACAAGTTGCTATAAGCTAGAAAACGTCTTTAAACATCCGTGTTTTGACAACAGAAACAGTGACATATGTAGATCAACGCTCAATTTTACCATTTGACAGGTGAAGCCACACGATACGTCTTTGTCAATGGAATTAATCGGAACCTCCAATGCATACACGTTTACGTTACCATCACAGTTTCTGAAGCTAACTCTCACTGACAAAGCCCACATCACTTTACATTGAAAGATCCTTTAAGTTTATCTATTAAACGTATGTATCGAGTTAGAATTCTTATCTACTTTTCCTTTTGTAAGTTTTACTTGTAAATAAATATTTGTTTCATTAAATGTATTTTATGTTTTACATATATGTTGATTTTTTTCTTTTTTCACTTATTGATTGTTATTGTTCTCAACGTAAAAGTTTTACTGTTTTCTATCATAAGGCACCATGCATTAAAAATTCTATGACACCAACGTCACAATAAGATGTCACACTACCTTACGTATCACTAACGTCTCAAACAATAACTCGCTGAAAGCGGCTACTACAGATATGTCTCTTAAATTAGAACTTCGGCTAATCACTTCAAGAAGTAACACCTGGGAATATTCATTCTTCCACACTTACCTTCACTCAAGAAACTATCATATTTCTACAAAACTTTCGCTTAAAAGGTGTCCTGGTATGGCACTAAAATGAATCTCATGATGAAGCTCCAGTTCTTGAAATCTGGGGCGTGTTGGGTACTTATTTCTTACTCTTACTCCCATGTCCACTCGTACCCAGAATGGTTGTATTTGTTAAAGTTCCATCTGTGAGTTAAATTGATATGTTTAAAAATTATTCTTATTCGACTGGACTGTATCAAAAAAATAACTCTTAAGTAACAATTACGAAAAATGCAGATTTGAACATCAATGAACACGAATCCATATAGGCATAAAATAAAACTAGACGGGTGGACATGCCATCAAAATCAATCAATCAATTTACATGATTTGTGCATAAAGCACTTAGTCTGACAAACTGGCCTCATGTTGCTTATAATATCTTCTATTCCTAATCTTTGCAGCGATGAGTCAGTTCGATTCTGAAATAGTAACTTCAGGTTCTGTAAGTGAGCCTATGTGTCAGACTTTGCTAATATTTTTTAAATAAATATTCTTATATCACTAAATTAGTATCAGCTGGTATTTAAAGTGACCCTAAAGACGTTTTTCCTTCGCTATCACAGAGAAAAAAATAAACAATGTACTTGTGATTTTTAGATTCCTTATTGAAAAGCAAAATTAAATATTACTCGTGTAGGGCCCTAAATTTTCTGGTATTGGATATAAAATGATTTCTTACTGAATCTACTTGGGATGGAATCAAAGATAAAATTATGGAGTACTGCTTTCTATGAATGGGATATGTCCACAAACGCTTCTTTTATTCGGTATTTGCTGCTGATTTCTCTGCGACCCTATCCCTTTAGATAACTTCAAAAGAACCATTGCTATATCCCATGCTTGAAAGAACCAAGTACTCCACTCAACTGCGCCATTAGCGACGTCAATACAGTGGGTCGTGGCGGGACAACAGCCTGACTTTTACAGGCAACAACGGACTGAGCGAGTTCAGTACAATAGTCCACTGACAAGCCGGTCATTTTCACAAAGGTTTCGTAAGGTGCAATCATTGCTCTATTCACATCAGCTCGACACATCGACTTCCACACGATCGACATTCCATCCGCGCACTCGACCATTTCTGCCAATTCAACACACGCAATTTCCTTCGCTCCGAAGAAGGACGCAAATCGATGTAGATAGTACGAAAAGTGTTCTTCAAGCAGTTGTACTTTTTCAAAGATTGAAAAGCTGGTGATAGCTGAGTATATTTTTGTTATTATTATCATCATTATTATTAACGTTAATAGTAGTAGAAGTAGAGGGTTTGTGGCAGCATTAATTCTGGTGAATGTAGCGACGGTAGGGGTAAGAAATTGAGAAGCTGATTTTGTGTGTTACAAAACTGAGCCAGGGGACAGGAGTATGGGGAACCTACTGAAAGTCTATCATTAATAATGGTCTGCTAGACCCTCAAGCTAAACACCACGTCATACGTCAAAGAAGCTGATTCTGGTAGTTGAAAGACTGCTTTAGTAGTAGTAGTAGTAGTAGTAGTAGTAACAACAGAATTAGTTGTAGTAGTATTAGAAGAAGCAGCAAGGATCTAACAATTATCGGAGAAAATTTAAATCGAACATAACTTAAAACACTTAATAGATATTTTTGTAATTCTAAAAAGTTATACAGTATCGGCCATAAATGATCACTTTCCAAACTAAGCTTTGCAAATAGATATTTGCCCATGCGTAAGTATAACCCAAACAATTATTTGCAAAAATTCAATTCTCTTCAAGACATTTCCCATGAAACAGTGGACAAACACTAGGCATATTATTAGATATTATTTATCACCGAACTCTACAGCATTAAAACTCTGTCACTAGAAATATTAATACGTGGCAATACAAAACATAAGCTCACTCCTTATATATATATATATATATATATATATATATATGTGTGTGTGTGTGTGTGTGTGTGTGTGTGTGTGTGTGTGTGTGTGTGTGTGTGTGTGTGTGTGTGTGTGTGTGTGATTTTATATTTATTCACAATACAATGGTTAGAATAGTTAATGGCTAATGGCTTGCAGTTTTCTTTGTCTCTTCTCCACGTTATTCTAGATTATTTTTTAGAGGCCCAAATTTTATCAACATCACAGTCACTTCTGATGTTCAACAGTTTGTTTTTTCAGTTCTCCAGGAACATCTGAGTGTTTGTGTCATTTTTACTTTCCTTTAATTTCAATCTCTCGTTTGCTAAAACGGCGTAATCAACTAGCTAACAAGTTCTTATCTACGTATTAATTTTAACAAGGTCTGGTCTTCTCGACAAGATTGGGCAATTTATTATGCCCGAGTATTATTATTGTTATTATGATCATTATGTTACTGCTTTAAAGACCATTACCAGACAAAGAAGGCATTACGCTCGATATTGCGTCACATACGATTTATAGAATTATAATTAATTGCGTCACATAAGATTTATAAAATTATAATTAATTGTTCATTGCTCGATTAAATACTGTTGTTAAACGTATTGTTTTTGCTATTACTAATGATAACAATAACTATATTCCTGACAAATGTTAGTTAAAAGAAGTCATTATTATATTCCCAAAATAAGATATTGCAAGCCGAACAGACTAATATATTCTTGTTTGTTTGTTTAAAACAGAAAAGCTTTAAGTAGAACAATTAATTAATAACTTAATTACTTAATTCATATTCAATTCATATGATATAATGTAGGCTATACTAAACTCTTCAATGTTGGTAGGATAACCGATCTTGGTAATCGGTGAACTCTTAATACAAAACGTGAGCACGATTATTCGAAGAATCTGTTGACACACGAGTGAGCCATTCTTCTTTTATGAACTCACTCATCAGCCGGGCTGGTTCTTTGCAAAACTTTACCAGTACAAATAAACTGTTTAGTAGATTTGCTTCGGGTTACTTAATGGTCGTCATTGATGCCGATTAGTGAACATCTTTATAATGTAGATACTTATGAATTATAGCTCTCATTTCTATTCCACATCTTTACACATTCAGTTAATAGTGCAAGGTTCTTTAAATTAAAATTTTAGAAGTATTTCTTTAAAGAATATCGACGAATCGTTGTATGAATATGTCAACTTGAAATTCAAAATATTATAACAATTCCAGTATAAACAATTTTATTCTATTTAAACCATGATTCACCTTTGTAAGAACGTACTTTACTTAGATTCCTTTTTATTCAGATTACTCGAGCGTGAAATTGGAATATAACAACGTTTAGTATAATCCATGCAAAACTCGGAAAAGAAACGGAAAATGTAGGTTGAATAACGAAGAGAACATAAAGCTGAAAATCGATTTTTGTTTTAAGTAACCAAAATAGAATGAGGATTTGTCGATTACATTATAACTTGCCTCTTAAAACACATTTATGACAGCGACACAGTCACTTTTCTCTTTTTTCCAGGTTATTTTCATCAAAGCTATTTGGTTTTTTTTAAGTTGAATTTTTTAAATTTAGAAAAAATATCATTAAAAAAAAACATCCAATTTCTCAATTTTAATTGGTATAATTCCATGTTTTACCTTATTATTTAAGTTTGGTACTGCATGATCATTATTATTCTTAATATTTTTCTCCATCTTTTCCATATATCCCATAAATCGTTGCAAATTCTACACTGAATATACAAATTGACATTTGTAAAATGTTTTGCTTTCTTGGACTTTAAACCAAATGAACTTTTTTCCTGGATAGTTTTTATTTTTATTTTTCTTCATCATCAGATACCATTGACAAAACAAAAACAATAATTTCGGGATAGAATATTAGAAGTTAACAATGTTTTATTACTTCAGTAAATGAATGTAGATTTCAATATAACAGATGTTATATCAGATTGCTTTTTAATGATAATTATGATAATAGTACCCTAATACAGACTGTGAGAATATACAATCAGGACATAGGGAAGGAATTTGGCATAGAAAAATTTGACATGCAAGTAATGAAAAGCGATAAGCGACACATGACAGAAGGAATAGAACTACTAAATAAAAAAAATTAGAACACTCGGGGAAAAAGAAATGTACAAATACTTGAGAATATTGGAAGATGATACCATCAAACAAGTAGAAACGAAAGAAAAAAATTAAAAAAGAGTATTTCAGGAGAGCGAGAAACCTACTCGAAATAAAACTATATTGCCGAAACCTTTTAAAAGGGATAAATGACTGGGCTGTCTCCCGCGTAAGATACTCGTGACCATTTTTAAGTGAACCACAGAAGAACTTAAACACATGAACAAGAGAACAAGAAAACTAATGACCATGCATAAGGCATTACACCCCAGAGATGACGTTGACTGACTATATGTATCAAGAAAGGAAGGTGAAAGAGGACTTGCCAGCATTGAAGATAGCGTTTATTCATCGATACAAAGACTCGAAGATTACATTAAAAAACGCGGAGGAAGACTGATGACAGCCACCAGAAAAATACTGACAACACGAGGAAAAACAGAACGGAAATAACCAGAAAATAAATGTAGGAAGAAATACAATTCTACGGGCGTTTTAAGCGAATAGCAAGGGATATCTCACACGAGAAAACGTGGACGGGGCTAAGAAAGGGAAAACTTAAGAAAGAAACTGAATAGCTTCTAATAACAGTACAAAACTGCGCCATAAGGACCAATCATATCAAAGCAAGAGTAAATAAGATACAACAAAACAGTGATGTAGATTCTTGATGATAGAAAAGAAATGATCAATCACATAATAAGCAAATGCAGCAAAGTAGGCCAGAAAGAGTATAAGACAAGACTCAGCTGGGTGAGCAAGGGGATCCCCTTGGAATTGTGCAAGAAGCTTAAATTTGACCAAACGAACAAATGGTATATGCACAACTGAGAATCTGTCCTGGAGAATGCGACGCATAAACTCCTTGGGAATTTTGAGATACGAATGGATCACTTAATCTCGTCCAGACAACTAAACCTTAAAATGATCAACAAAAAAAAAAGAACCTGCCGAATAGGGAACTTTATCGATCCGGCTGACAACAAGGTAAAACTGAACTCAAGCAAAAAGAAGAATAAGTACCGTGGCTTTGCTTGGGAATTGAAAAAACTGTGGAACATGAAAAGTGACGAATATACCAATTATAATTGATGCTCTTGCTACTGTCATAGCATAATTGAGATCAGTCAGAATACTGCGATGTGTCCTGGAGACTTGAGGAGACTTGCTGTCACTCAAACTCCTATAGAAACCATCAGCTAACACTGATGTGAAAAACTCTCATTTGTATCGTGGTAAGGAAAAGATACACGGTGAAATAGAGTTAATTGTTTATTAACTAAAGTGGTACAGTTCGACTGGTATTATAAGACTCATGCAGTTGGTGTTAAGTCCGAAGTTGTTCTTACGACTGACCGACGTCCTTTCAGAGCTGTCTCCCTGTTTCTCTTACTGTTTCCCTCTCGGTCTGCCATCCTTGAGAAACACGGCGTCTTTATACTTCCACGATACCGGAAGTCACGTGGTACGAGCCACTATATAACTCATATAGAAGAAATTTATTACTACCTTGAAAGCTGAGAACTCTTTCCAGAAGAATAGAAAGGATATCCCAAGGGAACAAGAGGAATAGGTGACCTACTATTTATAGATAAGCACTTCTTCAAAAGGCAGCGACTGAGAAAACTAAACTCTTCGGCAGAAATCTCAACCAGTAGCATTGGCAACAAGTGCAGACAGAAAAAGAAAAGCTTGGATAAAGAAATGAGAAGAAAAACAACTGTACCGATACTTTAAGCGACAAACTGACGACATTACACAAGCAAATACGTGGGCATGGCTACGAAAGGGAAATCTCAAGAGAGAAACCAAATCTCTTATAATAGCAGCCCCAAAAAAACGCCAATTGGATCAATTATTTAAGCAAAAATTGATTATACGAAACAGAACCGTAAATGTGGGTTATGTAGACAAAGATATTGAACAATTAATCGCATAATAAGCGTATACAGTAAACAAGTGAAAAAACAGTAAAAGATCAGATACACGTGGGTAGCAAAGATGACTCTCAGGGAATTGCAAAAGAGACTGACATTTGAAGATACTACCAAATGGTACATAGATTAACTATAATCCTTCCAAGAGAATTAGACTCATAAAATCATCTGGGATTTTTAGAATCAAAGGGATAATCTAATACCGGCCAAAAGACCAGACTTAGTGTTAATCACAAAAAATAAAGAGACAGACAGACAGACTGAGCGAGAGCGAGAATTTGTCTTCTTGAAGATTAAAACATTCCAGCAGACTGCAGTGAAAATAAAAGAAGGCAAAAAATTGAAAAATTCTTTAAGTTTGCCAAAGGTTGTGGAACATGAAGGTGACAGTGATACCAACTGTAATTATCAACGGTTTTGAGAAGGGACTGGAGTAATTGGAAATCACTGAAAGAATTGAGACCATCTTGACTACAGAGCTGAAAACGGTCAGAATACTTAGAAGAGTCCTGAAGATCTGAGAAGACTTGCTGTCACTCAGACTCCAGTGAAAGCCCAGCAGTTAACGTTGGTGTGAAATTTTTTTCAAGGACTGATATAATAATGATAATAATAATAATAATAATAATAATAATAGTGGAACATGAAAGTAACGATTGTGCCAATTGTGGTTGCTGCGTTAGGTACAATAACTAAAGGATTATGAAAAGGCCTTGAAGACTTGGAAATTGGCGGACGGGTAGAGATTATCCAAACGACAGTTTTTATTCCATTAATTTTATTTTATCTTTTTTTACTAATTTTTTTTTACATATTCATTTTTTTATTTATTTAGTTTATTTATTTTATATATATATATATATATATATATATATATATTTTATTGTGACCCGCTGTTTATGAACAGTCTCTGATTGTTCATGGTCACATCTATGTCAGGTGCGCAGATTATAAACAACCCCTGGGCCAGGTATAGCCACATTATACCACCCATGATAAAAATGCCAAATCACAATATTACACAATGTGGGACCCAGGCAATAGGCTTGGGTTTCATGACCGGCAGGTGCTCTCCTGATAGCCAACATGGGAGAACCGATCGTCATCCTACGAATGTTGGCTGTTCTTTTTGCAGATACATAAACGACGACGTAACAAACCACAACGAACAGAGACCTAAACGTAGAACATGGACTAGGGAAGAGAATAAATTTGTGCTAGAATGCTATTTCAGGAGCAACCCCTCACAAAGAGGCTACAGGAAAAGGATGTTTGAGATCTGGCAAGAATGTTCGACATTTCAGACAACTAGCCAAAGATTTGCGGATCAGGTTAGGACAATAACGAAGAAGGGTTGGTTTTCTCACCTAGAATTACTAGAAATCCATCAAAAAACACTGAAACAAAACTATAAAACAGTGCCAGACACAACAAGTGCTGTCGAACAAAAACAATCCAACGAAAAAGAACCGCAAACCTCGGCAAATGAAAACACCACACTACCAAACGATACACTACCAAACAACCAGGATGAAACACTATCACAAGAACAAAAGGTAAATCTAGAAAATATAAAGAGAATCATGAATAGTGAAAAGACTATTCTACCATCAATAAGAAACATAGAATGGAAAACACTTAAAATAGAAACGAATAAAATAAATCACATACTACCTTACATACCAACGAATAATATAACTGAGTTAAATGAATTAATATATGCAGGAGCGAATTAGTTTGTGAGAATCTTGGGATCCCCTAAAAAGCACGAAGAAACAGCAAAAACCGGGATGAGAAATTAGACTGGAATCACAAATAAAAAAACTACGAAAACAAGTCCGAATGATGAAGAGAGGCGCTGAAATAAGCAGCGGGGAAGAAGGAACTGGGCACATGGGGAAAAATAACAGTAAAACTTGAGGAAATAAACCAGAAAATACTGGCCAAAGAAGGAAGATTAAAGAGATATCGACAAAGGGTAAAACAGTACAGACGAAATAGGACTTTCCAAAACAACGAAAGGAAATTCTATCAATAATTCGGAGGAAGTGACACGAAAACATACCAACAACCGGATGCAAAAGAAACCGAACGATTTTGGGCTAAAATATAGGGACCAAAGAAACATAACGAAAATGCTGAATGGATAAACAGCATTTCAAGAGAGCTAGACGGACTTGAAGAAGGCTCCAAAATCGAAATACACGTCGACTCACTCAAAACAACACTAAAAAGAATATCAAACTGGAAAGCGTAAGGCCATGATGGAATGCATGGCTTCTAGTTCAAGAAATTCGCCTCCATTCACGACAGACAAGCACTAGAGATGAACAGATGCTTACAAGACGCGCACGTACCTGAATGGATGACCAAAGGAAAGACTACATTAATCCAAAAGGACCCTAGTAAAGGAGCTGCCCCAAACAATTACAGACCCATAACCTGCCTAACAATGATGTGGAAAATACTAACAGCACAAATAAGGGAAAAATCTACTATTCGTTAACAAGCCGCGGATTGTTCTCGGACGAACAGAAAGGATGCCGCAAAGGATGCAGAGGCACAGCAGAATTACTCTTCATAGATCAACACATCCTAAACGAGAGCAAGACAAGACGAAAAAATCTAGCTATGGCCTGGATTAACTACAAGAAGGCATATGATATGCTCCCACAAAGCTGGATATTACACTGTCTCAAAATGTACAAAATATCACATGAAGTCATAAACTTCATCGAACAGACCATGAAGACCTGGAGAGTGGAGCTGACAGCAGGAGGAAGAAGCATAGCTGAAACAAAGATCCAAAGAGGCATCTTCCAAGGAGAAGCACTATCGCCCTTACTATTCATTATAGCCATGATGCCACTGAACCACATACTCAGAAAATGCACTGCCGGATACAAACTCAGCAGATTGCAAGAGAAGATCAAGCACCAAATGTACATGGATGACATTAAATTATTTGCAAAAAATGAAAAAGAACTGGAAACTCTCTTAGAATATACAGTCAGGATATATGAATGGAATTTGGCATAGAAAAATGTCCTATGCTCGTCATGAAAACGGAAAACGTCATATGACTGACGGAATGGAACTAACAAATCACGACAGAATTAGGACGCTCGAAGAAAATGAAACCTACAAATACTTGGGCATCTTGGAGGATGACACCATCAAACAAGTGCAAATGAAAGACATGATCCGAAAAGAATATCTCAGGAGAACACGGAAACTACTTGAGACAAAACTCTCCAGCAGAAACCTCATCAAAGGAATAAATACTTGGGCTGTGCCACTAGTCAGATACTTGGGACTCTTTCTCAAGTGGACCCGAGAGGAACTTAAACAAATGGACCAAAGGACAAGAAAACTAATGACCATGCATAAGGCATTACACCCCAGAAACGATGTTGACAGACTATATGTATCTAGAAAAGAGGGAGGAGGAGACTTGCCAGCATCGAAGACACCGTTGACGCATCCATACAACGGCTCGAAGACTACAGCGAAAAACACGAACGAGAACTAATTACAACCATCAGAGTCGATACGGACAACACGATAAACGAAAGAATGACAACAACTAGGAAACAAAAATGGGAAGGAAAACAACTCTATGGCCGCTTTAAGCGTCTAATAAACAACATCTCACACCGAAAAACCTGGACCTGGGTAAGAAAAGGAAACCTTAAGAGAGAAACGGAATCCCTCCTAATAGCAGCACAGGACAACGCCATAAGAACCAATCATATCAAAGCGAGAATAGATAAGACGCAACAAAACAGTAAATGTAGGCTATGTGGTGACAGAGACGAAACGATCAATCACATTATACGCGAATGCAGCAAATAAGCACAGAAGGAGTACAAGGCGAGACACGATTGGGTTGGCAAGGTAATCCACTGGGAAATGTGCAGGAAATTTCAATTCGACCATACAAACAAATGGTATATGCACAACCCGGCGCCTGTCCTAGAAAATGATTCGCATAAACTCCTATGGGACTTTAACATACAAACGGATCACCTAATCCCGGCCAGAAGACCAGATCTCATAATAATCAACAAAAGAAAGAGAATCTGCAAAATTGTTGACTTTGCTGTCCCGGCGGACCACAGAATAAGTCTGAAGGAAAGTGAAAAGAAGGATAAGTACCTCGACCTTGCTAGAGAATTGAAAAAACTGTGGAACATGAAAGTAACGATCGTACCAATTGTTATTGGTGCGTTAGGCATAGTAACTAAAGGATTATTAAAGGGTCTGGAGGACTTGGAAGTTAGCGGACGGATTGAGACTATCCAAACGACAGCATTGCTGAGGACGGCCAGAATACTGAGACGAGTCCTGGAGACTTGAGGAGACTTGCCGTCACTCAAACTCCAGTAAAAAACCATCAGCTAACACTGATGTGAAAAACTCTAGAGGAGTAAATGATAATAATAATAATATAACTTCAGAGAAAACTCTTCAGCAAATACTTATGTGAGGAACTCTAAAAGAGTAAATAATAACAATAATAATCACATCAGTCCAAAATAACTCGATTTGAACCAATTCTGTCAAAGTGGTGATTCAAAATACGCAATGAAATAGCAAGTGTAGGTTATGTAGGGATAAAAATGAAACGGTTAATCACATTATAATATAATACAGCCCACGAGCACAAAAGGATTTCAAGACACGTTACGATTGGGTCGAAAAGGGTATATTCACAGGGAATTGTGTAAGAGATTAGAAATTGACCATTCTATGAAATGGCATATGTGTTAACCAGTATATATCATTGAAAATTGGACCCATACAGTTTTCTTGAGTTTTAAGATACAAGCGGTTCTCCTAATTTCAGCCATGATGCTAAACGTAGTGTTAATTGACAAGAAATTAATATCAAGTGGATAACATAGACAAATAATTGGATTTTACTCGAGAGCTAAAAAAGCTGTGGACCATGAAGATGATATCAGTAATAATTGGTGGGTTAGGGACAGTTAGTTCCAAAAGTATTGGAAAAGAAGCTGGAGGAATTGTAAATCAGAGAAAGAATCGGAAACATGCACACAACAGCATAGTTGAGATTGGTGAGAATACTAAGAAGAGTCTTGGAGACCAAAAGAGATTACTGTTACGCAGTCTCCAGTAAAAGACCCCCATCTGGATCTGGCGGGAAAATCTCGCAAAGAGTGAAATAGTAGTAGTAGTACTAGTAGTAGTAGGAGGAGGAGGAGGAGGAGGAGGAGGAGTTGTTGTTGTTGTTGTTGTAGTCATTCAATCTGTTTATGACTTCCTGCTAAGGACGGCAATAAGTTGTTTTTTTCTTCTGATAAAACTGTGATCTATCATCGAGAAAAAGAAATATAAGTGATACACATAAAAAAAAAATCTGGAATGCAAAATCGTTGCCACATTCTCAAAATGTTAAATGCCCATGGATAACTTGCGAAGATTTGAAATAACATTACTTTTTTTTCTTCTTTTACAATGGCGATTCTCTTCGAAGATTTCCCTGTGGTGATTTGACACTGACTAAAATATGAATTTTGTTTTGTTTTTTTGTGAGTATCTTATATATATTTTTTTTAATTTAAGATTTTCATGTGGAGATTTCCACAACTTATTTCCGTGTGCAGAATCCATTCAAGTTCCTGCTGCTGCTACTGCTTATTGTGCATGAAATGAGAAAATTTTCTAGAAAATATAGCATATTTTTTCTTAAGTCTTCCATATCAACGCACGTTCAATTTCAATCTCATTTTCCCTAAGCCTCATTCCAAAAGATTCAATTATGGAGATTTTGTGATTTTGAAAATATTAATTTCTGATTTCCATAAACTGCTCAAGAAATCTTTTCATTGTTTTTATCCATTTTATTGTGTCACATGAGTGACTTGATGCTACAAAAGATTCCGTTTTCGTATACCCTTCTTTTTAGTTTTGTTTTTATCTTTGCATGTCCTTGCAGTCGAAAAATATATTTTCAGCTTTTCAATTAATGACGTGAATGCGATGTTTACTTAAAAAGTCGGTGAACAAAAACCAAAAGAAATGCCACTGATTTCGTGTCAATTTGGAATAAACAGGAAGAGATTCCAGTATAAACAACATAAATGTCTCTTTACGAGAAAGTTATTTGCTTTGCCATCAAGACAGGGAATCAAGAGATACGCGGATTAATGAAAAAGATGTGAGAATTAAGCAAAGATTATTCATATATTAATCTAAAAAAATTATTATTTTGAGCATAACTTGAGACGGACAATAGTTTCGAATATTTTTTCGTTGAAATTTTGTTTATATTCATCTTAATTGTTAGAAAAGAAATATACATTGAGCTGATTACCTTGAGCACATTGTTTACAAGAGTACATCCAGGATTACTCATTATGAAAAAGAAGTTTTAAAAAGTTCGGTTCTCTGTAGGGAGTTCGTTTCTCACAGGATGTGTTAAAATAAATTTGTATAGTTATATTAGATAGGAGTATACCTAAAGCAAAAATACCGGCCTTTGGACTCATGAGTAGTGTGTTCGCTAATGGTCCGCGAGACCGGGGTTCAATCCCAGGTCGAGTCATACCAAAGACTCAAAAATGGTAATTGATGCTGCCTTACTTAGCACTATAAGGTAAGGATCAATGGTAAAGTGGAGCAATGCAGGGAATGAAATTGCACCCTCCCCTACACCTCCGTGTCGTAACTATTGAAAAGGGAGCCTTCCGGTCACCCTCGACTAAGGTCATCAATTTTACTTTTATTTTTTATATCTATAATGGGAAAAAATCATTTTAAAACTCATGGGATCAAATGTAATAATTGTAATGACTTAAGTGAACATAAGTTTCATATTTCATTTCTATAGGTACAGGTACATCAGTATGTAATTTTCCTTTATGTTTTTAAAAATATCTTCGTAACTTATTGCAGATTTAAATTCAAATAGCCCATAACTTTTGGATTTCGAGGTTTATCACTCGGGAGGAAATCAAAAAAAGTAAAATGTTTAAAAAGAAGTCAAAAGAAAAACCATCAGTAAACACTGGTGTGAAAAACGCGCAAGGAGTATAATAATAATAATAATAATAATAATAATAATAATGGCCAGAATACCGAGAAGAGTCCTGGAGACTTGAGGAGACTTGCTGTCACTCAATGTCCAGTGAAAGAGCATCAGCTAATGCTGATGTGAAAAACTCTAAAGGAGATAATAATAGTAATAGATAAGTCGCAAGAAAATAGCATATGTAGGATATGTTGTGATTGAGACGAAACAATTAATCTCATATCAAGCGAATACTGCAAACTAGCACAGAAAGAATATAAGGCTAGATACAACTAAGTGGGAAAGGTAATCTACTGGGAATTGTGCAAAAATTTGACCATGCGAACAACTGTTCTATGCACAACCTAGCATCTGTCCTGGAGAATAAGACGCACAAAATCCTCAGGGATTTTGAGATACAAACGGATCACCTAATTTCAGCCAGACGACCAGACCTTATAATAATCACCAAAAAAAAAAAGATAACTTGCCCAATTGTGGACTTCGCTGCCCCAGCTGACAACAGAGTAAAATTGAAAGAAAGCGAAAAGGAACTGGAAAAAAAAACAGTGGAACATGAAAGTAGAGGTTATACCCGTTGTCGTTGGTGCTCGGAACAGTCACCAAAGGTTTGGTAAAAGGATTTAGTGGACATGGAAATATGCAGGCGAGTGGAGACAATCAAAACCACGGCAATGTAAAAATCGGCCAGAATACCAAGAAGTATACTGGAGGCTTGAGGAGGGTTGTTGTCACTCAAACATTGCCAGAAAACAAAAATGGGAAGAAAAACAACTGTATAAACATTTCAAACAACAAACAAGGGAAATTTCACACGAGATAACTTGGAAGGGGTTAAGAAGGGTAACCCTTAAGAGAGAAACTGAATCTCTTCTGATAGCAACACAAAACAAAGCCATAAGGACAAACTATGTCAAAGCAAGAATAGACACATCGTAAACAAATAGCAGATGTAGATTATATGGTGATAGAGACGAAATGACCAATTACATAATAAAAGAATGGCCGCTAATAGCAAGGGGTTTCTGTTATACTGTAAAAGGAAAGGAGACGTTAACCAAATTAAGCAGATTATAATCAACCCCTGAGTTTAGTACAGCCTCAATATACTTCTCATGAAAAACATGACAAATCAAAACATAGTTCAACCTGGGACCTAGATAAAACTTTGTCGGCAAATACTCCCTACAAAACCAACATGGGGGATCCGTGGGCATCCTGCGAATATTGTCTGATTTTTTTTCTTTTTTCCTTGCACACAAATAACTTCTTTAGCAACATCTTAAATCAGAATTCAACGCAGAAAAATGTTGAGGGAGAACAATGAACTAGTTCTTTAAAGCTGTTTTAGGAGCAACCCTACGGAAAGAGGGTATAGAAAAAGAATCGTAGATATCTGGGAAGAACTTGTTAGATTTAAGGCAACCAGCCAAAGACTCGCAGGCCAAATCAGGATGATAATAAAGCAAGGTTGATTTTCTGTCATTGGATTATTAGAATTATGCAAACAGAAAAATAGGGAAACATGTCAATTAGACCCTAATACAGTAACCGTGACGCTAATTACAGAAAAAAAATAACCCTGGAATCGAATCAAAACGCCAAGTAATAGTAATCAAAACATGACACACCCAAACGCTACAGAAGAAACACTAACACAAAAAGAAAAAGGGAATGTAGGGATTTTGAAAAGAATAGGAAACAAAATAGCGGATGCAACAAAATAGCAAGTGAAGATTATGTGGTGACTGAGACAAAATGATCAATCCCATAATAAGCGAATGCAGTAAGTTTGTACACAAAGTATGGAAGACGAGACACCATTGGGTGAGAAAGCTGATCCGCTGGGAATTGCGTAAGAAATGTGAATTTGACCATACGAACAAACGGTATATGCACAACCCTGAAGCCGTCCTAGAAAATGAAACACAAAGCTGTCTGGAATTTTGAGATACAAATGGATCACCTAATCTCAGTTAGACGGCCAGAACAAGAGATAGTCAATAAAAAAGAGAACATGCCGAATAGTGGACTTTGCCGTTTTGGCTGAACACAGGATAAAACTGAATAAAGACAAAAAGAGACTTTACAAGACTTTACAAGAGAACAAAAAAATATGGAACGTGAAAGTGACTGTAACATTAATTGTAATTGATGCGCTTGGTACAGTCACCAAAAGATGGGTACAGGGTCTGGAGAACCTGTAAATAAGAAAACTACAACATCATTGTGATCTGGCAGAATACAAAGAATAGTCCTGGAGATTAGTAGAGACTTGCTGTCTCTCAGGCTTCAGTGGAAAACCATCTGCTTACATTTGTGTAAAAAAATCTCAAAGAGTAAAGAAATAATAATAATAATAATAATAATAATAAAAATAATAATAATAATAATAATAATAAAGAAGAAGCGAAAATTGATGATTTGCAACAGAATATCAAGCGCAGTTTATGTTGAGACGGAAATAAAACGGTTAATCATATCATAAGCGAATACAGCAAAGAAGAAAAAAAGAAGTATAAGATTGGCCATACCCAGGCGGCGAAGGTAATTCACTAAGAATAGTGCAAGGGATTAAATGTGACAATAGCAACAAATGGTATATGCACAACCCAAAATCATCCTGGAAAATGAGACACACAAACTTCTAGGGGATTTTGAGATACAAGAAGATTTCCTAATCTCGGCCAGACGACCAAATCTTGATGTGATAAACAACAAAAAAATGAACCTGCTGAATAATGGACTTTACCATTCCGGTAGACCATCGAGAACTGATAAAACAATGGATCATAAAAGTGAAGGTGATACTAATTGTAGCTGGCGCACTCGGTACAGTCACCAAAAGATACAGTACAGTTACTGGAGGACTTAGAAAAAAGAGGATGTGTGGAAACCATCCAAAGTACAGCATTATGAAGATCGACTAAGAGTCCTAGAGACATGAAGAGTTTTGCTGAAACTCAAACTCCAATGAGAAACCATCATCAACGCTGGCGTGAAAAACACCACCAAAAAGTTAAAGAATAATAATAATAATAACCTTCGGTGATATTTTTTTTAATGTTTTCCTTGCCTGTGATACCTCAAATCACTTAAATAAAAATATTTCAAGACATTTACAGTTCCCATGTTAAAACGTTGGCTAAGAGGAAATAATGAGGGAATAAAAGCAATAAAGTCATAGATTTGTAACTACATTATATCACATCTATGGTATATATCTAAAGGAAGCACTTGATGTGTAACGATTATCTTCGTAGGAAATGGGTATAGTGACTTGAATTCAAAACCTCGACGGGCCTATTTGCATTGGACATAGCGTTAATATAATTGGGAAGCGGGTGCATCCAAATATTTGCCATTGTGCTAAGGATGAAATGTCGAGCAAGCTGACTCTTTAACCTTGTTAAGGGAACCAGTTAAGAAGGGCTGTTCTGAATTTAAACCTGTTAAATTCCATTAAAAATTTGTGTCACATAGATTTCGTGTATATATATATATATATATATGTATATATAAAGAATCCCATTTCCAAAACTAATATTCATTAAAACTTGACAAAATAACAATTTCATGTTTTGTATCACCCATGAATAAGTACAAGCTTATCAACATTTTATTAACAAAAAATTAAACATTTACCATAAATCCATACCGTGGTGGGTGTCCTCGTGGTATAATGGTTAAAGCGATGGACTGCTGAATAGTAGTAAGCGAGTTCGTACAAAAAATTAATTTCTCCTTAACCCAAGGTTACCAGAATTTTATTATTTCTAATGAAAGATTACACAAAAAAATACTGATATTCTTAAATATTATCTAGGGACAAAATCTACTGCATTGAAACTATAAAACAAAAATTATAAATAAGAACACGCGGAAAATAATTACATTATATATATATATATGTACATATATATATATATAAAATTAAGGAATGATTTTTATATTAACCATTTTTCGTTAATTATATTTTATCATTCAATTTGGTTGGGCTTTGAACTATTTGGGCTAAGAGTTCAGGTGCATAGTCAATTGGTGCAGTTTTACGCACCAATTTACGGATTTTGAAAAGAGTCAGTTGAGATTGGACCATTGAGGGATAGAGTTGAGTTCTCTACCGTTGAGGCATGTAGTTCGGTTTTTCGGATCTATGCCGACAGAGATCTTAGACATCATAAGATGCATTGTGAGGGGGTGGTCAGCATATTAAGAAGTGTGTCTCTCTCTTCATGTCACCATGAACCAAAGTCAAGGAATTAATAAACGCATTCGAATCTGAAACAACAGAGTTCGCCTGTATTTGTGTTTTGCATTTGTGTATGTATTTTATCACTGTTGTGATTAATATCATTATGATTATGGCTGTGGTATATATATATATATATATATATATATATATATATATATGTGTGTGTGTGTGTGTGTGTGTGTGCAATTTTACTTTTGGTTATAGAAAGTAATAAGTATCTACCTAATAATTTAATACACAAAGTTAATATTGGTCAAGACCAAAGATACTAGGATTTTTTTTATTCCGAGATTAGCATCATACATTCAAAACGGATATTATTAGGCATTAATCATCACCAAACTCCAGAACATTGAATCCCTGGAACAAAAAATCAAACTGCAAAAGAGTTTTTCTTCAGTATTCTCTGTAGAGATTAGTCATAAATCAAACATAATAGTCGTTGCAATTGTAAAATGTTCCACTGGAAAAAACAATCCTAATGGTTGAATTTTTTACCAAAAATGAGAGGAATATTTTTCTCAATGGGTGATCGTGCATATCATCATTTTGTGAATATTGTGATACATAACGGCTTGTCTTTGTTTTGCCTTTTAGTTTAAAGCAATGTTATGTTGAAGATATTTATTGTTATCTTCATGACTGAAGAAATTAACACGTGTTGCTTTCTTGATATTAGTAATGAGATAAATATTGACAATGACAGTTTCATTGTCATGAATCTCAGTTAATGCAGTTGTCTGCAATTTCCAATTGCAGCTGACGTATCCTGGGGTGTATAATGATACGTAACCGTCTTTCATGCTGAGTCTTTTCTAATTTTGAATTTACATAAAATACAATTTTGTAACATCATTCTGTTTATATATATATATATATATATATATATATATATATATATATATATGTAAAATGAATAGCTTTTTCAGGTGAATGTGGTTTCAGGTTATTTATTTTTTTTACTTCTACACGTGTTTCTGACTTTTAAAGTCGTCTACAAGGAGTTAATGATTGATTTGGGCGTTTCCTTTGGTTTTTATAATGGTGTCTGTTTTGATAGGGCTGCAGTTCTTTTCAATTCCCGAATTCATGTCTGTGAATGTCTAGTTAGAGTTAATTGTCTGTGACAATCTTTGGTCTCCGGAGATGTGTTTGTGCAGTTTTGTTGGGGTTTTTTTTTTCGTATGGGTTTGTTTACAAGAGTATATCCTGTGTGTTAGTGTGTATGCGTGAGTGTTCGTATCCATGTATGTGTATATACTTTTGGGATTCTGTTTTTTCCTTTATTAGTCTTCTTCCCCTAAATAACCTACGATAATTGATATGCCATAAAACCCAACCAACTACTAACCTTCCTCCTTGAGTGATTCTGCTTGTGTATGTGTGCATATGTACGTGTATGTGCGTGTCTGTATGTTTGTGTATAGTTAGGTTCTGTTGAATGTAGGTTTAAATATATCTATGATGCTTTTTTTCTTTCATTTGTTATTTCACTTTGGTATATTGGCATTATTTTGAATATCTATAACTGTGTTAGTAAAGGTGTTTTAAAACATAAACTTCTCTGTTTTCTGGTAAATTAACGTTTCTCCCATGTAAGAATAATCTATTGTTAAGAGTTTGAGTCGATCCTATGCATACTTTTAAAACTTGCAAAGTTCGATTACGGAGGCAACGTTTTTGGTATTGCAGCGTATTTTTTGTGAATGTTGTATTTTGGTATTCGAAGGTATAGGATTTTCCTTCTACGTTTATTTTACATACGCTGCATCTTTTATTCTTAAATCGTCCGACTCCGTGCGTTGTGTTTTCCAAAAATGTTGATGAGATCAGTATGTGTTTTAAATTTCTTGGTTGTCCCTTGCTTTAACGACTTTTGTTTTCTCTAGCAGTTTTTGATTTTGTCATTGTTTGTAAATTCCTTGAGCTTTTTTATTATTTCTGTAAATAGTTCAGGGTTGTCTTTATTGGAAATTGAGATTTTATGTTTTGGGGGGTTCATAGTTCTTTTATTCTTATTTTTTCTGCTAATTTGAATCGCTTATTTATTATTGTTGTTAGGTACCTTCTCTCATGGAAGGTTATGAACAATTCTTTTTGGTGAGTTTATCTGGGGACTTTATTCGTGTCTATGGGTGCATCATGTAAGGGATGTATTTTAAGCCGCTTTTGAGGTGGTGATTTTGAAGTGTATTGTTGGGTATCTGTGGATTTATGGTTTGGTTTCTTTGTTTAATGGCATATCAACCGATGTAGGTTATTTAATGCCAAAGCTATTCTCCTAGAAGAACAGTAGTAGTACTATTTAGCTCATAGCTGGGATGATAAGGGGGGGTTCATACCTTTCCGAAGCGTATTTGCCTGAACGTGAACGTGATAGCGTGACTGGAGTACGAACTCGCTTACAATGATTCTGCAGTCCATCGCTTTAACCATTATACCACGAGGATACCCGCCACGGGTGTGGATTTATGGTAAATGTTTGTGATAATTTGCCCATTTTCGTTTTTAATAAGGATGTCTAAAAATGGTAGTTCTTTGAAGCTGTATTCCATGGTGAATCTCATTTAAGGTTGTAGGTTATTAAGTAAGTTATGTAAATCGACAGTTTTGCCTCATGGGCATTTTCAGAATATGAAACGATCATCTAATTATGTTTTCCATGATTTAATAAATTTTCTGATTGATCTTGGAAAATGAAGAAAATTATACATCAAATGAGCTTAAGAAAGATTTTTTTGTTAAATGCTCCCCCGTTAATTCTAAAAGTTGAATCGCTTATAAACAATTTTAAGTGTCCGTTATCAAAAATGCAAAAAACTATGAATTTCAAAACCAATAATAGATCATTTTGTTCTATTGACACTTTTGTCAAAATATCTTTGTTACGAATATGAATATCAAAGTTTTTTTTAGGTCTTCAGTGATTTGCCGAGGAGAAACAAACTAGTAAAAAATAGTGGTGCTTAATGTCAGAGGGTTGTGACAAGTAGTAGCAACGCAGAAAACAATTGAAATACAACAGACGGATCATGTTCATGACGCAGATTTCTTTTTATCTCACCGAATCAAAAGCCGCTAGCACTTCAAAGAAATTGCAGATTGTTCCGTCGACGGCCAAGCGAAGCAAACAAAAAAGAAGACAGCTTTTGCTCACTGACGCATCAGCTTACAAACACTATTTCAACAATATAATAAATTTTGTCTTGTGGATTTCATGTCTTGGTTATACCAGTTTATGTGGTCGAATGACATACACTAATGGAAAATAAAATACCAACATGCTGGATGTTTCAATTTACTCAAGATCAATCATATAGCTAATAACACTGTATTACCATAAATGACCAATTAAGGTGGCTGCATTGAATGTGCGTGAAGGTGCTTCAACAAAACAACTTGTCCACATATGCAACATTTGAATAATCTATAGCGATATTCAGTATTTGGAACATCCTGATAGGTTTTCATGTCCAGACAAACGACGATATGACGGACACACTTTGCTAAAAACGATCACGTCACACAGAAGGAACATTCGATCATTACCTTAGATAAGGAATCAACCTGATAAGCGTCAAAGTCGAAGTGCCCAACAATTGTTTAATATAGTTTGAGTTCTCATCACAAGCGAAAATTTTTGATTCGAGGTGTATTAAAAGTACTCAGACTCCATCCATATAGTTTATCCAGCTCCAAATCGGTATCATTCTTTCAGTTTTATTTCTCGTTAAATGCATGACTGAGCATCCATAGTTGTACATGGGAATTTTTTGACAAAGATTTTCTGATGAAAGAAACGAAGTTTTAACTAATATTTTGGCAGGTTCCATGAAAGTTGTATTGCTGTAAATAAACTCAATATGTAATTGAAAATATGAAAAATTTAAAAAAAAACAATCTAGAAAAGGAAATAATTTAAGATTTATTACAATAATAGGAAAGGGACAAAATTGTGAGGGGAAAAGAAGCGAAACAACAAAACAGTAAACGAAAGTCACCCAGAAAGAAAGAAAAAAAAACACAAAAGGTAAATAATCGATGTAAAAAAAGTGATGACAGAAAAGCAAATAAATCAATTTTTCTCTGCAGCAATACTCTAAAGAATCTGTGTAGACCTTTCGCAGGCATCAAATATTTATACAAATCTTCAGACATTGCTCTGACGCAAACCATCTAATATTAGAAAACAAAGACCTCCTCACAATCTTCCGAAGCAAAGATTTAGAAAAACTTTTTCGAAGCAAAATGATTGAATTTTTAAAGCACAAAGTGATTAAATCTTTCTCGGTTTATTCTAACCCCCCAGGGCCAATACTTCTCTCTCTCTCTCTCTCTCTCTCTCTATATATATATATATATATATATATATATATATATATATATATATATATATATATATATATAATGTGTGTATGTGTGTGCAAAAACATTATGAAAGTTTTCAAAATTTCAACAAACTATCGAATTTATATAAAACAATACCGACAATTTAAAAACGAAAGAAAATTTTTAAAATGTAAGAAAATACTGGTCAAAATTAATGATGATGCCTGATCATATTGCATCTAAGAATCTTCTTATCAACCAATTGACCATGAATACAGCGGAGGCTCCGATTTCAATCCAACCTGCAGTCATATGTTAGAAAGCCTTATGTGAGATGATCCATCTCAGATTTGTTTTTAAGAAGAATCAATTCCCCACCCTTTATATCTTATTACTGGCCCATTGGTCAAGTAGGTATGGTATTACCCCATGAGAACGGAATTCAATCCCAGATCGAGTCATACGAAAGACTCAAGAAATAGTACTTGATACTTCCTTACTTAACACTCAGCCTTATAAGGTACGTATGAAGGGCAAAGTGGAGCAATCAAGGGAAAGTAATAGCCCCCTCCCTTACACTTCTGTGTAGTTGCAATTGAAAAGGGAGTCTTTGGGTTGCCCTCGACTACGGTGGCCAATTTTTTTTTTTTTTTTTTTTTTACTCATCTTGTAAAATAGTGTCTCTCAATCGTCCAACGTCAGTAAATCCCAATTTTTGGTTAATATCAAATACCTCACTTTCTTCCCAAGATACTCTCTTTTACATAGGTTAATACTAACCTTCTAATCTAAGCAATAATAAAGAAATGTTCGAAATATTCATTGATTCCATTTTTTAGCGGGTGGACGCTGAAATCTGCGTCACACTTAGTGTAAACGAGGCAGTAACCTGCAGTGAATTAACGATAAAAACAAATGAAACGGTTTTATTAATGACCATCTTAAAAGCCATATCGGTATATGATCCTAGAATAAATAAATAAAAATGCTATTAATACTGATATTGGAATACTAACAACAACGACAACCCTGAATTACGGCAGGATCGTGCTAAAAGCACCGTGGTTTATTTCTAATTATTGAAGTTAAGCAGAGATGAGTCTGATCAGTGCTCAGATGGTTGACCACCGATTAAAAGCATACACGGCATGTTTTGTTTGTTTCAGACGAAGCAAAGCTTAGTCTTAAATATTTACGGTTTAAACATTGATGACTATGGAGGAACAAAAGGTACACTAAATAACCTTAGACTCGTGTGTCAGACTAAGCAATCTTATATCAGGACAACAAACATTGCATTAAAATAATCAAGAGGAAATAAAGTTGAAGTTATTGGACGTTTGTAGTAATTTACGAAGCTTTTTGCGTTGATGTGGCTCAAGACTGAATAAATTGGGCCCCCAGTGAGATTCGAATTTACTCGAGAAGATTTGCTAGTCTAGCTTCCTAACCATTACATTACCCGAGGTACCTTTATCTGGCATTTGTAGGTCAGTTGGTCTCGTAGCTGTTGAATTTAAGAAGGCTTCCCGGGAGTGGGAAGTTACGAGTCTCACATATGTCATATAATTCACTCTAATTTTTTTGGATGAGGGTGTTTTTGTTTTTATTTTGTTTTGTTTTGCTTTTTTGTTTCTTTTTGTTTGTTTGTTATTTTGATGTTTTTCTTTGTTTTCTGTTTTTGATTTTGCTTTTTACATTTCTTGTTTTGTTCCAAGTTTTCGTTGGGTAATGACCCGCGGCAATTGCCGGAGAAAGCTACTTGAAATTAAACGATGATTGAAAATATGTTTAAAAATCAATTAAAAGGAAGAAAAATCGAAAATTATCTCATTATTTGATGCAAGAAAGAGGAGGGGTTTTCTGAGTTTTGTCTTTTTTAGATATTCTCATTAGAACACATGAATTACTCTTATCATGCAAAATCATATTGCAGACGTACACAAGGCACACTTAATGCAATGGTTTTCGTTGTAGGAGATGGAATCAGTTCAAATCCTGGACCAAGCTATTTCCTTTTCCATTACCAATAATATTCTTAGAAAGTAAATGAATCCATCTCTTTTCCTCTTCTCAGTCAAGGTTAAATAGTAGAGCAGACAGGGTTCTTTAACCTTATTTAGCTAACGAGTCTAAGAGAAGGAAAAATCTGAATCCAAACCGGCTTAAAATTTACCTTATATTTACTGTGTATCACATCCTGCCTGTTGTGGAAGCGTTGGGTAAGGACATAAAACTACACTGAAACAGGGCAATGTAAAATAAGTTAAACACATGAATACTTTCTACGAACAGAGTTCATCACTTGACAAAATATAATGATTTAGCATTATTCATAATTTTGTTCATTTTAAGATACAACCGGCAACTGTTTTAAATTGCAGTATGTTATTCATTTGGCATAATTAACTGTCAGTGTTGCATGTAACAAAACGTGTGCATTAATGTACTGTTTAAAGTCATTTAAAATGCTATTTGAATACAATTATTTGCATATGCTACAGTTTTAATTATGTGTAACAAAATAATGTGAAAAGTCTCACAAAATCGAAAATGCAAATCACTTAAATCTATCTACAGCTAGTGTTTCTCTCAAATTCGTGAAATTTAAATAGCATTTGTCAACCAAATAACAGGCGTTCCCAATAGTATTGCACATCAAAATAAATATTATTAGGGGTTATTTATTACGAAATTCTCCCTAAATAAAACTCTGTAAGCAAAGACGATATTTTAAGACTTCTGTAACTAAAAATGAAATTGTAGCCCCGCTTTAGGCAAAAATAAAAGTGTATCCTCAACCTCATAATATATACATATACTATACCAAGGTTAAATCAGAATTGTCCCGCATCATTTCTGTAATAATATATATATATATATATATATATGTGTGTGTGTGTGTGTGTGTGTGTGTGTGTGTGTGTGTGTGTGTGTGTGTGTGTGTGTGTGTGTGTGTGTGTGTGTGTGTGTGTGTGTGTGTGTGATTTAGTTCGTCCAAAGTTAATGCTTTTACGGTACAAAATTCCTTCTCTACCATATTATATATTAATTAAAATAACTCCTGCAAAAGAAAATAAACCACAATTCCATAATTGACAATTTCAGTGCCAACTTATGTTGTCTTTTTTATCAGGTTTGCATGGCAATTACCCAGCTGAAAAGAAAAACAGAGTAACGCCCTTGTAATTCCATATTTTCAAAGTGCATGTTAACTTCAAACAGATAGACATAACAAGCACGAAATCTTATAGGCTTTTAGTTTTATATAACAGACATATCAAAAAGCAACCCCCTTAAGAATGTAAGCTGACTGTTCAATAAAAAAACGGCGTCTTGGAATTTTATTGACCCTGTTATTATCTGGCCAACTAATACATGGTTATGTTTCTCTCTCCTTTAATCAAATGATCAGGAAATAAAAGAGAATGGAAATAACAACAGACTCTTTTCGTGTGGTTCCCAGTGATAATGTGTTAAAATCTAAAAGGGAAGTGAACAAGACTGATTGCAAGAAAGAAAGGAACAACAATCTACACTCGGTAAATGCTACAGCTATTTTCAAATGACAACGTGTTGTTTTAATTTTTTTGAGGGGGTTGCTTGTTTTTTGTTTTGTTTTGGTGTTTTTTTTTAGGAGAGGTGTCTTTTTGTTTTTTGAGCATAGACGTAGAGAAACTTTATTTTGGAAATCTTGATATTTATCTGTGTATTCTGTAGATGTATATAGGATTTTTGAAAGCATGCATTTCTATGCGCACACAGAGAGTAAGCTTTTTTTGTCTGGGCGTATACGCGGGAGAGTTAGGCTTCATAAGAGCAAGTTGTCTCGCTGGCCTGTGTTTCCCATTGCTCAAAAGGCTAATTCCCTCCCTTGAGATTTCATCGATGCTGCCAAGATTTCTAATAATCGACCTCAACATACGATGGGCGTTCTGTCAAGCTCTCCACCTCCAATAAAGCAATTTAGGTTAATTAAACCTGTTCACATTTCAGCTCTCCTCCGCATATTGTTTAGCTGATACCTCTACAAAAAAAGGTTATTCATTGGCATAATCAAATGGAACCGACTATAAGAAGAAAAATATAATATCAAGCAGAAGTACCCGCCTTACACCGGATATGAAGTTAAGACTGGATTGCTGATGATTCTTTTATAATCTTTGTCAAGTAAAATTTACTTCGAAAGGTTGATTGGTTAGTTTTACGGTATGTCAACGTATTTGATTCTAAATTTTACCTTCTGCTTTTGTTTTTGATCTTTTTCAATTGTTTTGACTGAAATCATTTGTAAACTCTAATAGCTTCAAGTAACTCTTTTAATACAAATATTTCGCACGCTGTTATATGGCTTTGAGTATTCTTAATACTAATAATTATTGAACAGATCTATTTAACCCATACACGGGGTTAAAAAAAAGTACTACCAATTCAAATGAAATATACATAGAGAAGAGTTTATTGTTCTAACAATTGTTCCATATGTGCACCACAGCATGTTTCAAAGGGTTTGTCACTTTCTTTCCAAACAAGTGTTAGTATATCTTTATTTACAATTGCAACAACTGTTATGATATATCGTTTCAATCGTATAGAGTAACAGAGATGGAAGATTAAAATATTCAAACCTTTTTGATAAACTTCTATAGTTTCTCAACGAAAAACTTCATCATGAATGTCAGTATCTTGAATCGCTTTAGTCATCTTAAAAACAATTTTTTAGTCTGTTTATTCATTGAGTACAGATATTGTATGTAAACGCGTAATGCTTTAAATGATAAATTGTGTATGAGTGGAAATGTCTTTTTAATTTACTTTTATTTAGATCATACTTGCATATGAAAATTGGTAACAGTCACGGTAGAACAATCAATAGATTATTCACACAATCAAACCAAAGGAAAAAAAAAACTGCAAATGAGGCTAAGATTGTTTATTTTTCTATCCAAAATTTCTTTATATTTTCATTAGATTCTCTCAACTATACGTTGTACATTCAATAACTTTCCCGACATTTTTGTACAGACATTTAAAATTGTCGTAGACACTTGAAAATTCAATATGTTATTGCTATACGTCTTATGAGATGACTGACCAATTTTTATTATTTCAGGTTCAAATGAACACCTGCCGCAGGAATTGGAATACACACTACTAAAGCCTAATTGTCACAGCTGGTGAATTTCAAAAATGCAATCTGGACATGAAGACATTTTAAAAGAACGACATGCAATAAAATTCTGTTTAAAACTTGAAAAAAATGCCACAGAAACGTATGGAAGGCTTTAAACAGCTTTTCGACCATCTTGCATGAATCAAACATCTGTTTTTGAGTAGCATAAGAGATTCAATGAAGGCAGGGAGTCTGTGAGGGATGATGATAAGTGTGGGAGGAGTAAGGAAGTCAATACACCACAGTTGATTGGCCAAAGGGTTAGGGTTAGGGTTACTATGTTGAGTTTTTAAGGGAGTTCAGGAAAAGATTCCTTGGGAAGAGGGCAGCACTCTTCAAATTGGGTCAGTGGCATTTCCACAGGGACAATGCACCAGTCCACAACTCCATCCATGTCACAGACTATTTGACCAAGAGGGGCATCAGAACAGTTCCCCGCCCTCCCTATAATCCAGACCTTACTCCCTGTGACTTTTGGCTATTCCCTAAGCTCAGAAACTGTTGTTATTAGACAATTGAGGAGATGAAAGAGGCTGTGACGAAGATCATTGACACGCTTACAAAAGAGGACTTCGATGGGGCTTTCAAGAAGTTGTTGGAACGGTACAATAACTGCATTGCAGACTGAGGAAATTACTTCGAAGGGGACTAGAGTGTCATGTGTGTACTATCAATAAACATGCTCATACGAAAAAAAAGTCTAGAAACTTATTTAATGATCCTCGTAGATCAGGAATTCAGACATTCCTAAATTCTAATCGCGAATAATAATTTTTCAAAACAGTGTATAAACATATATGAATCCCATCTTGAAAACATAACTTTTAGAAAAAAATCTGGCGTAAACAATGAATGGATAATGAATAAATAATTTTATTATGTTGAAATTCTATCCTGATAAGAAAGCTTAGGAACAAGCATTGGTTTGAAGAATTTATTCTATAAAAATAATCATAAATCAAGGGTCGACCTACTCATAAGATTGACTTATGTACAAGTATATACATTTTATAAATATCCATTGTATCATTTATCAATGAATAATCTATCATTGAATCATTTATTATCGTATTACTTGTTATCATGTCATTTATTATGATATCATTTCAATTATAAATATGTATGTTATTTTATCATTATTTCCAAGTTTCGCCCAATCTCTTACTAATTATACAATTTCATAATTTTAACCGATAAAATACAGGAACCCCAGGTATTGCAATTAAAAAGGAATCAATGGGTCTCGGGTAGAAATAATTGATCTTATGTTTAATTTTGAATCAGATGGGTAGCATTTTTTAGATTTAAATCGGTTTCTCATGGATTTGCTAAGAATCCTTTTAGTAAACGCTGTTAAGTAACATTCTAAGCATTTATTAGAAAAAAATAAAACCAGCTAAAATAAAGCCAAAACTGTTAAATTCGCATATCACTGGATTAAAAAATTCTTCGATTCAAAAATAAATGAAATAAATATTTTAAACAAATTCAAATTGATGACTCTAAAAATTAAAAACAATTCCTTAGTGACGAACCTTTTGTTTTTCTTTCTCACTTGAACCCATAAATCTTAAATGTTTTCAATGAATTTATAAAAGTTACAATATATTTCATATTTAAGAAATAAATAATTTCTTTTAAAATTACATGATATTTTTTATTTGAAACTCTTGCTAATGTCTTATAATCTCATCTGTTGATTTTGTTTGCACATTATGGGACATAAATGTTAACGAAACTCAGTAAGTTTTGCATATCTATTTTTGGGTGTATTCTTTTCAGTTAGCCCATATGTTCAGAGCCACCTATAAATAAGTACACCCCCTACCACTTTTTAATAATATTTCAATTTTCTCCTAAACCAAAGACACAATTGCCCAGTCGGCTGGGGCTTTAGAATACACTGACTGCACCTCTACAGAGGGTAAGACCCTCCTCCAACGAGTGTCCTGGATATGATTCAAAACAATCTGATGGTGAGGTTCCAGTAATTCTGAAGCTTTAGGGAATGCGGAGTACCCCTTCATTACCATCACTCCCAGGCCCCCTCTGGCCCGGAGTGGTAGCAACTGATAGGGCCCTATCTATGGATTAAATAGAACTAAACCGCTTTTACTTGAGTTTACTATATTTTGCATTTAAACTGCGTATTTATGCTAAACTGAATTGCTTAAAATAGAACTGTTTTGACATTTAAAATGCGTACTTATGCTGAACTGAATTGTTCGAAATAGAACTATTTTAACATCTAAACTGTGTACTTATGCTAAACAGAATTATCTGTAATAAAACTGTTTTGACATTGAATTCTGTGTATTGCCCAGTCGACTGGGGCTGTGGAATACATCGACTGCACCTTTGCTTTACTAAACTGAATAGCTTGAAATAGAAATGTTGTTGGCAATTAAACTGTGTTCCTATATTTAAACTGCGTACTTATGCTAAACTTAATTGTTTGAAATAGAACTGATTATTTGTATAAAAATGGATTTGATATTAAATAACCTAGGAAGGTTTATATACCATAAAAACCAACCAACCAAAGACACCAGGTGTTTGCCATTTCTTATGGAATTATGTACAGTGTAAACATATTATAAGGTATTACTTATTACCAAATACTATAGCATTTTATACTTCGTGGAACAAAGGTGCGATCTAGTGAAATGTGGGGTTTTAACATCATCATCATCATCATCATCATATCGTGCTGGCAGCACGGATATCCCTGACCCTCTCTCGCCACTCCTCCCTATCGTTCATCGACCTAGGTAGGTCTTCAGGACAACAACCTGTATCCTCACATAGCTGCTGAATGTACGTTCGTGCTGGTCGTCCTGCTTTTGCGCGGCCATGTGTGGGGATCCATAAGAGTACATCTCTTATGAGTTCATCTCTGCTTCTCCAGCAATGTCCTGCATGTCTGGTTCGTCTAACTTGAATAGTTTTCGTGATAGGGGGCAGGTGGCCGTACAGTTGGTGTCTTGTGGGGTGTTGCTGCCAGGACTTGTTCAGGATTGCATGCAGCATTCTTGTGTAATTGCCATCTAGTTTCTTCTCCAGCCGTTTTGTTAGCGTCCATGTAGTGCATCCATATAGCAGTATCGATGTGACCGCTGCCTGGAAGAAACTGCGTTTCATTTTATCGGTTAGGTCTGATTTCCATATAGTCGATAGCCTATTGATAGCTGTCCATGCTTTCGTTAACCTCGTTTCGATGTCCTTTTCGGTTGATTCGACGCTGCTTCCTAGGTACGTGAATTTGTCTACTAGTTTAAGAGGGGTTCCTTCTAGAGTGGAGATGTCCCCCGTTTGGTTATAGCACATATATTCCGTTTTGTGTGCATTAACATGGAGGCCTATGCTTGCTGCTGCTCGTTCCAAACTATGCAGAAGTGTTTCGGCTTGGTCAGGTGTATTTGCCAGTATCGCTATGTCATCGGCGTAGTCGGCGTCGGTAATTGTTGTTGCGGGGTATCTTCTGCTTCTTTTCTTCGTCAGTTCGAAGCCATTCTCTTTGATTTTGTCAATCGATGTTCTAAGTACGTAGTCTAGACAAATGATAAAGAGGTACGGAGCCAGCGTGTCCCGTTGTAGTACTCCTGCTACAATGTCGAAGTATTCTGTGTCTCCATCTGGTGATCGTACTTTTACTTTAGTGTTTCTATAGAGAATCGTTATTGCCGCTACGGTTTCTTTAGGTATGCCGTACGCTAGTAGTATTTGTTCCATTTTTCCTCTGTGAATGGAGTCGAAAGCCTTGGTAAAGTCGACAAATATTAATGTTGCTTGTAGGTTCTTTGCCCGTACACCTTCAAGGATTCTGCGGATGGTTAATATTTGTGAGGTCGCTGGTGGTGTAATGGTTAGCAAGTTAGACTAGCAAACCTGCATGAGTGAGTTCGAGTCTCATGAGGTGGGGTTTTAACAATAAGCATTAATTAGCAAGAAGTCCCTTGATACAATGGCGAAAACTGTATTACTTCAAGCTGAAGATGTATATCAACTAGATGGGATTATTGCTTAACTCAGTCTACCTTTACGGACAAACACAAATTAATTTAAATCGATAAATCTCTAAAGTATCTCGCTCCTATATTAAAATATTTCTTTACTAAACACTTCAAAAATTATAAACATACAATTATCTATCTATCTATCTATCTATCAATGTGTGTGTGTGTGTGTTTGTGTGCGCACTCTCTCTCTCTCTCTCTCTCTCATATATCAACAACTCCGCACCTTAAAACAACTACCAGATTAATTTTTTTCAAAAAACTTCAAGATATAGTAATTCTGGCCGCAGGAAAAAAACATATGATGCCAATGTTGTAGGACAATATCAACCCAGCGTAATGTTTATCGAACCCATATTCTTCCAGAACATTTTTTACGACTGTAGAACATGGGTAATGTACAAACGTCACCTAAAAAGTCTCATATAGATTCCATTAACACAGTTTACAGAGAATCTTTTATCATAAAATTGATACAGGGTTACTTGACAGATGTCTAATGCCAAGTATAGAAAGAAGTCTTCTCAAGAGTTGTCTTTGATGGTCCTGATACTTATTTTGAATGAATGATTATCGTGTCCACAAGTAAATGTTTCACTGTAAAATTTCTGCTGCGAATCGACTCAAATGCCAACCAAAAATTCCGTTTCTCTGAAAAACTCCCAAAAGGAAACCAATATATTAGTGGATGACTGGGAAGAACTTGTAAAGGTCAGACTCTTGGCCGCCCTCTTGGCTGAGTTAAGAATATGCCGACTGTATCCGATGTAGAAATGTAATATACCCCCACTAAAAATAATACGTCTATCCAGTGTATGACGCTAAAATGTATCTGGTGGTAAGACTCAATTTCTACAGCTCTGGCTAATATGAAGAACAACTTCACTGCCATCGCTCTCAGATTCACTTTGACTAGAATAGACAATACCTGTCGGGGCCTCTTCTACGGGCCAAATCAAGCTATTTATTATTCATATCAGATAGGAAAAATTAATATCATATCGATATGTGCAAATTATTTGTATTAAGCTGCGATGCCTGCAGCTATAACTTCACTAAGGATTAGAATAATTAGTTACTTGAAAGCATATCATTTCTCGCAAATTATTGGAGTTAGATAGAAATGCATGAAAACTTTTCGAACAAATTATCATTGTTAAATAGAAATAATTACTTAAAGCCATATAATTGTATGTAAATTAGTCTGAGATAGGAATACTTGAAACCATTCAATTGTGTGCACATTTGTATTAGATTTGAAATGTATGTGTTTAATAGAGTACCTTACCACAAATAGTGGTCTTGCTCGAGTGTGAATTGAAGTAATTAATCAAGAAGTGTTAGATTAAGTGCATTGGCAAGAAAGAGTGTTATATTTTGGAAAAAAATATGTTATGTAAAATGAATACTAGACACATCATTAACTTACGTACTCATTGATGTTCTCACATACACACGTTCACATAAACATAAAACAATAATGTTAATTCTGCTCCTGGTAAAAATTATTGAATTAACACAACTTAATTTCTTATTCTTGTAAATGAAAAACCAAGTATTAATTCAGATATCTTTATCAATGAATTCTTTAATTTTCCCCTAAACATTGGGATGTTTAATATTTTTATCTGTATTGTTAGGAAAAAATTATACCATTTATTTAAATAATCTAATTTTGTTTAAGGAATATTCTTTGACGTTACAATGCTCTGATACAAGGTAAAAATGTTTTGTGTTTTATCTGTGATTAGTTTATTTACTACTAAATAAAAAGACCAGATTAATTTCCCTCAAGCGTGGTAATTCCATAATTTTGCAAGAGCAAGTAAATGAATCAGTATTGCTTGTATTCGTTTAAAAAAATTATTTTGTGTCTTTCTATCTGGAAAGATGTACGTGGTGCTTTTAATAACTTTCCAGACTTTTTTGTACATGCATTTAAAATTGTTGTAGATACTTGAAAATTCAGTATGTTATTGCTATACATCTTATGAGATGACCGACCAATTTTTATGATTTCAGATTTAAATAAACAGCTACAGCAGGAATTAGAATACACCCTACTAAAGCCTGATTGTCACTGCTGGTGAATTTCAAAAATGCAATCTGACACTTTAGAAGAACGATATGCAATAAAATTGTGTTTTAAACTTGAAAAAATGCCACAGAATGTCAGGTATGGAATGCTTCAGACTGCTTTGGGAGCATCTTGCATGAATCGAGCATCAGTTTTTGAGTGGCAAAAGAGATTCGAAGAAGGCAGAGAGTCTGTGAGGGATGATGAGAGGTGCGGGAGGAGTAAGGAAGTCAATACACCAGAGTTGATTGGAAAAAGGGTTAGAATTAGGGTTACTATGATGAGGTTTTAAGGGAGTTCAGCAAGAGATTCTTCGGGAAGAGGCCAGCACTCTTCAAATCGGGTCAGTGGCATTTCCACCAGGACAATGCACCAGTCCACAACTCCATCCTTGTCACTGACTATTTGACCAAGATGGGCAACAAGACACTCCCATACCCTCCCTATAATTCCCTAAGCTCAGAGGCTGTCGTTATGAGTCAATTGAGGAGATGAAAGAGGCTCTGACGAAGATCATTGACACGCTCACACAAGCGGGCTTCTATGGGGCCTTTCAGAAGTTGTTGGAGCGGTACAACAAGTGCATTGCAGCTGGATTAGATTACTTCTAAGGGAACTAGAGTTTTATTAGTGTACTATCAATAATAGTGCCCAATTGAAAAAAGTCTGGAAACTTATTTTATGATCCTCATAAATTTAATCAGAATAAATTATTACCAAAGAAGAAATATCCCAAACGGAATTTAATATACCAGTAAATACACTCAATAAATAATCACTTTCAGAACGATGAATCATACCACTAGTTCTCTCTCTCTCTCTCTCTCTCTCTCTCTCTCTCTCTCTCTCTCTCTCTCTCTCTCTCTCTCTCTCATCAGCCCCTTTTAACAATAAGAACACAGCTCATTACTCAGGTGTGTAGGAGAGATACTGAAATATATGGAAGCAACAACCGACAACATTACCTTGTTTTTCATGATAGTTTGATAGATTGCTTATGTACTCTTGTGGACCCCTTCACATGGCCGTGCGAACCTACATACAGCAGCTCTGTGTAGATACGGGATGTAGCCCTGAAGCCCGGCCAAAAGCGATAGACGATAGGGAGGGGTAGCGAGAAAGGATCCGGGATATCCGTGCTGATGCGCGACATGATGATGAGATTGCTTGAATTTTTGTATTATAAAAGAAAATAAGGAGGCAGGAAATAAATATCGGGAAAGAAGAAATAATACGGAGCAGTTTGTGTGGAGCAAAAGAATAGAAACTGTATTTAGAGTAAAAAGAATGTAAATTTTTTTTTTAAAGAATGCCAGACAAAATGCAAAATAAAAGAGAAGTAATAAGATATAATAGGAAGGCATAAAAAGACGAGTTTTTCTACTTTGATCATTGGATTCTGAACCTAAATAGAAAGAATACATTATTTTTAACAAGTTCTTATAATACAAAAAGAAACAAAACTTAAAAAAATAAACGTGACATGATCATTTACGATTCAGTTCCAGTCACACCTCTTTTCGCATGTCTTCTTCCTTTTTAAGAAAAAGATGGATCATAAACGCTTCGCATAAAAACAAATGGCAAATAAGAAAATTTTTCAGAACACATTGTCTCGATATAATGCTGGAAACTAGCCTCAGAGATCAGTTTTTAATGAGTTCGATCATCATTAAATACCCTATACGTTGCTAAATTAAAGCTTCGCTTAGTTCTTTTATATATGCCTTTTTATTTTTATTTATTTATTTATTTTGTACTTATGGTCCAGCCACACTTAAAGCACGAGTTCTCGCTAAATAACCAAAGTTAATCAGAGATGAACCAGGTTAGTAATTACATAGGAGATTTCTTAAGAACACATGATTCTATCAGCAATATGGGACCTATGTGCCCCACTATGCAAACTTTGGCAATTTCCAAGAAAATAATTTGCGTCACAAAACTGTTGAAGAGAATAAAGACAAATTCTTCGTAGACACTTTTATTACTTTAAACCAAATGAGAACTTTATGGGATTTTTTTTTATTGTTATAGTTGAAAAAATAAGAAAGAAAATGATTTTTAAAAACTGCCTTAAATGTTATATATGCCTATAAAAATAATTCCGCTTCTAATAGAGATAAATAGCTTTCAAATATATGAAAAATTAGGGGTTTTTTTTGTCGTTTTTCTCTTTTGTGTTTAAATCAAGTAATTTTAAAGCTCTGTTTTACTTCAATTTAGAGAAATTTATCAGCTTTCAACTTGAAGAAAACTCACACAATTATCTTGCAGAATAAAAGATTTTATGCAACTGAAATAATCAGCAACGATTCTTTTGTGCAACACTCAATAAAAAAGTTTGATATTTCAAGTACAAAAGTAATAATTAATTCATTGAATTAAAAATCTAACTGCATATTTAATCTTCTTTGTTTTCAATTCAATCTTGATTAAATCTCATTATTTTAGGGTTGTGAAAACGTAGGCTTTAGCGGTTTCGATTTAAATGCAATTGTTCACATTCTCGTGGGTTGATTGATTATCTTGTACTTATCCCTCCACCTACTGCAAAAGGGGATATGAACTCCAAGTTTAAGCAGTGTCCTCGCCGTAAACACTAACATTAGACTATTTTGTTATTGCTGTTTATTTTTACAGAGTCTTTGTGGAGAATAGAGCCAAAACCTCACCAAGAGAAGCTACTTGGCCTTCAGGAACAAATGAATATTCATGGCGTCACGGCTGTATCCTGACACTCGAGAGTGATTGCCCTCCTAAGCTAAAGAATCTTCAACTGCCCTACTATTCATCTATATGAGAAGTGGATTCATGTCTCCCCCAAGATCATCAGTGGAATGTAAACGCGAAATTCTCCTGTGGGTGTTAAACTTGGTTCATATATTCCACTCATCGAGCCACTAACCACTAACTCTTATTTTATAGAGTAACATTATCTTTAAACGAACCAAACATCATTTATTCTCATAGTTAAATGGTTCAATTATTTCTATCTAACACTGATAAGTCTATTTACACACAGTTAAATGGTTTCAAGTATTGCTGTCTAACACTAATAATTCTTTTTAAATTCACTCATTGTTTACACACAGTTTAAATGGTATTACTATGTCAACACAACTCTCAGCCACCGCTTTCTAACACCTTTAAGATAAAGTAGAGTTAGCTGCTTTTTTGCCACAAGAGCAAGAAGAAAAATAGTTGAGACAATCCTATAGTTGCTGGGACTTGACATGAACCCTCTAGCACAGTAAGAGCTAAAGTGGAGTGTTTGCAGATCACGTGCCCACTTTCGTTATCAGGTCACGTACTTCTCAGCCCGCAGGAACCTGTCCTGAAGAATTAGTGGTACTATTTACCAACCCCTCCGCTCGGGCTGAATATGACACAAGGTCAATTTTTAAGCGGAGTTTAACAGGTTTGAATTCAGAGTTTTCCTTCTCCTAGAGTAGTTGCCTCACCAAGGCTGAAGAACCTAGTCCGTCCTACTATTTATCCATAGCTGGAGGGAGAATAAGGGGGTTCATACCTTTCCCAAGGGTATTTGCCCGAAAGTGAACGTAATAGCGCGACTGGAGTACGAACTCGCGTACTACGATTCCGCAGTTCATCGCTTTAACCATTACAACACGAGGAAACCCCCTGAAGAATTAGTGGTTACCCCTAGAGTTAGCCTGCAGAGGAGCAGTCAGTGTATTCTACAGCCCCTGCTGACAAGGCAGATGTTATAGAGTACTTCCCCTATTCATTTATGAATTTTTAATTAGTTATTATAATAATGGATTTTATAAAGAGGATGAGACTTGACAGTGAACATGATTGAAATGATGATAATATTAATAGTGATGCTACAGAAGAAAAATGTCTCTATTATAATTAGTGTGTAGAGGCAAGCATCGGGTAATAGCTATTGTCAAAGAAAGTCAGCCCAAAAAAGTGAGACCAAATCTTTGTCGCGGTTATTTGCATTTTGCATGACAACTCTTCTTCCGGTTATTGTTGGATAAACTTGGCTCTTTTAACCTTAGCATTGCTACTGCTTTAAGGAAAGAAAATTAAATTCAAACGAGTAAAACTCCGCTAAAGAAATTGACCTTATGTCGTATCCAGCTCTTGCGGAAGGGTCGATGAATATATTTAATAATTAGGACTTTTTTATCCTTCCACTAAGTCTACGCCTTTTCCAACTAGCACAGTGAAAATTACTTGTTTGTTAATGCCACCCGAAATTCAAATTTAGGTAGTTGCGTTATAAACTGTAGATGATAGACTTATAAAATTTAAACCGCTTTTACATTTTCTTTTCTCCTTTTTTTTTTTTTTTTTTCAAATATTTATGGATCAGGTTGAATATAGACGCCAATGCAGCTAAACTCATATCAGAAAACATCAGATGTCCTCGTGTACAATGAATCATGCAGAGCATTCATTTTTATGGAACTAGTCTCCTCTCAATGGTCAATAGATGTTGGCATTTGTTCACAAATTGCTGGCAGATTTTCTTATATTCGCCTAAATAAAAGAAAAACGATCATGAAATTCCATATCATTATTTATAGACCCAGACTTTGACACTTGTACACAAATCGCTCTCAAATTTTCTTTAACAAATACAAATCGAGTAAAAAATACTGTGAATTATTTACAAAACCTGAAGGATTAATTTTGATTTAAATAGGAATTATTCCCTTACACCAGAAAGGCTGTCATTATTTCCAGTCAAAGGTGGCAGTGCCTAAACCTCCGTCGAAAAAAAAATTATTTTGACTGCAATTGCTCACTTTCTTTAAAGTATGATGTGTATAAAATTACACTCTGCTTTCGTTCAATTTTTTTTTTTTTTTTTTTGATAATCGCGTTCATATATTACACAAAATGATTAAAGTAAAGTAAGCAAAGTTGGCGACCTTAGTCGAAGGTGACCCGAAGGCTCCCTTTTCAATAGTTACTAGAGGGGAGGGCGCTACTCCTTTCCCTGGATTGCTCCACTTTACCCTTGATCTTTACCTTATAATGCTGAGTTTAAAGCAAGGCGGTATCAAGTACCATTTTTGAGTCTTCTATATGACTCGACCTGGGATTGAACCCTGTTCTCCCGGACCATTGGCGAACGCTCTACTCATTGTACAAAAATAGATTAATTATGTAAGCTTGACAAATGTTAAAAAATGCAATCTCTTGCAGTTTTTTTTTATAACTGAAACCACAAGTATATTAATGTTTTCTTTGATTGAATTCATAAAATAGTTCGATTTTCTTTTGATTCTGTTTATTGAAGACTTCTACAGAAGTTGTTATTTACGAAGTTTTGCTTAGATATGGAACGCAAGACTAAGATTGTTTACAGTGCTTGCAGTTCCTCAAGTGGTCAACCATCTATGTACTGAACAGGGACACATTTGCTTAACTTCGGTGATGTAGCAGAGACTTGACCATAATCATGAGCTTCAAATAGGTTCATTAATTTGAGAGTTAAGCAGATTTATTATCATTATTATTATTATTATTATTCCTTTTCAAGTTTTTCATACAGATGTTAGCCGATGGTTTTCACTGGAGGTTGAGTGACAGCAAGTCTCCTCAAGTCTCCAAGACTCTTCTCAGTATTCTGGCCGATCTCAACAATTATGTAGTTTAGGTGGTCTCCACTTGTCCTCGTATTTCCAAGTCCTCCAGTCCCTGTAACAATCCTTTAATTTTTATATTAAGAGCGCCAATTACATTTGATATAATCGTTACAGTTTTTTTAATTGCTTAGTAATGTCTGTGTTCTTATCCTTCTTTTTACTTTCTTTCAATTTACTCTGTGGTCAGCCAGATTGGCAAGTCCACAATTCGGCAAGTTCTCTTTTTTTCTTTTTCTTTTTTTTTCTTTTTTTTTTTCTTTTTTTTTTCTTTTTGGTTATTACAAGGTCGGGTCGTCTGGCCGATATTAGGAGACCCGTTTGTATCTCAACATCTCAGAGGAGTTTGTGCATCTCATTCGCCTGGACAGATTCTGAGTTTTGCATATACCATTTGTTTGCATGGTCAAACTTCAATTTCTTGCGCAATTCCCTTTGGTTCACCTTACCCATCCTTTCGTGTCTTGTCTTATACTCTTTCTATCATTGTTTACGCAGCTTTGATTTGTTTATCACACAAACCTCGGGCTGCTAACAATACCTGCTGTGTCTACGTGGTCTCTCATTTAAGTACTGAACAGACTCACCATTGCTTAACATCGGTGATCTGACAGGAACAGGTGCTTTCAGTATGTCTAGAGACGTAATTATTCAGTCTTAGAATTTTGTCGAATAACACCTGATCATATTACATTCAGAATGGGAAGTTCCAAACAATTCTTCCATGCTCAGAAAGAGGCAATTATTGAATTACAAGTTAGAGTCGTAATGAAATATGTAATCAATTGAAGATGTGAAATATGTAATCAATTAAACACGTGAAAAAACTGCTGTTTCGTTTTCGTGTAAGAGCAGGTGGATTTCTAGTGTGGTGGTCGAGAAAGATTATATTCTCAGCAACAAAAATTCACTCCAAATTCAAATGATATTTTGGAATCCACAACTACTGATACAGATTTTTAAAAATGGAATTATCTTTATGCAGAATCATACTCTACTTCTACACGTGCAAAAAATAGTGTCAGTATCATGATTCTAAACTGGCGGAATACCCACTCAACCCCCATAATAAAGAAGTAATAATGACTATTTGGACACTCTTGTAAAATCATCTTCGAAAACCCCATTTTATAACGAATTTCAAGTATTATAAATTGTCTCCTCTCCTTACGTTCTAAAATCAATCCTTTCAATCCGTCGTCTCGTTTTAGCAATTATATGGGTCTAAATTTCATGAAAAATTTTGTTAAAAATGAAAAATAATCAAGATGTTCATGAAATACTGCTTCTATTCCTAATTGAACAAAAGTTAGTTCAAGCACTTTGATGATGTTTTTTGTTTGGTTTTTGTTTGAATGTCTTGGAATTGTCAACTGTACAGATAATCTTGAGTATAGGTAAGGGCTTTCGCAACTCTCCCCTAAATGTATGTCTCATCAAAGAAATTCTGAGACAAGATTTTTATTTGACAGTTTACCAGATTCAAATGAACTAAAACAAATATAAAAAAAAAAATTCCCCATAAACCAGACACAAGTAGTTGGAAACCGATGTAAATTTAAAATGTAATTTATCTCCATAATTGCCTCCATTATTCTGCGTAGTTCACTTCATCCCTTGTCTTATTTCGTCTACTAAATGTCTGAAAATTCTAAGTCGATGGGAATGCCTTATTCCCTGTGAGGGGAAAGGCAGTAAAATACAAAGTGATAGTAGTATGCAATAACAACGACACACGTATATCTAAAATCTATGCTTCATTTTCTACAAACCACCATTTTTCTCAGCAGCAATTTTTAACAATATCAATCAACGAAGATCACGAAATGAAATATTATCTATTCTTAACAAATAACTCGACAATTTATTTGTTAATGTTCATTAACTGATATGGAATCGTTTAATTACATTATATGCAGTGATTTCAGTCGAAGTGTTGATCGATTAGTAAGGGGTCCCACTTGCGTGCCGTCACTTATTGAGATAGAAAAATTTAAACGAGTATCGAGTAACATACACTGTTCTATTCAGTTCTGATTCATGTCAATTCAATATATGACAGTATTGCATCTTAATGCGTCTCGGTAATGAGTACTCTTTCCGAGTTGCATAACAGTGATAGCATTTTTGAGTTCGTACGCACGTTAAAGTTTCCATAAGTTATTAATGGTTGTATAGGCATGAAGGTTGATGCCGGGTTTGATGAGTCAAAAGCTACACTAGGTGAGAATACTTAAATTCGCATTTATTCCAAACCGTTTCTATAACATCGGGATGGCACCATCATGGAGGTGCCCGTGGTGTAGTCGTTATCGTCGTAGGAAATGGACACGGCGACACGAGTTCAAATCCTAGACGAGACTGATTGCATTTCACATAGAACTAATACCCTTGGGAAAGGTATGAATCCAATTATTCTCCCTCCAGCTATGGGTAAATAGTAGGACAGACTAGGTTCTTCAGCCTTGGTGAGGCAACTAGTCTAGGAGAAGGAAAACTCTGAATTCAAACCTGTTAAACTCCGCTTAAAAATTGACCTTGTGTCATATTCTGCCCGAGCGGAGGGGTTGGTAAATAGTACCATCATGTTACTTGATACAGAAAATGAAATATGTTTTAAAAGATTAAGATTTTTTCAATTGACGCTGAAGCTGAAGTTGCTATTTGCTATAACATTAAAATGAAACCAGAAATTAAGCCAAGGACGGAATGAAAATGTGGATATGACCTTCAAAAAATAGGTTCCAGTATCCAGAGACAAGTTAGTTAATTTTAATGCTGGCCAGATCGTTCTTTATGGTGTAAAACTTTTTTTTTTAAATTGAAGACTTTGTATACAACAGAAGTTGGAAAGTAAATTATATTGAAGAAACAAACAAGTGTTTCAACCTGAAAATGTGCAAGTGCATTATTTTTTTACTTTTTTAATTGAATTTTTGCGTTAACATGAAATAGAACAATGGAGATAAAGATGACCACAAGAAAAATATTTCAGATAGTTACTTACTTGTTCTCTAAGCGGCTGCAAAAATTTAACATTTAAAAAAGTATTCAAAATCCATGTCTTCACTATTTAGTTTTCAGAATTTGTTATGAAAGGGCTAGGATTGACTATCGCGATTGTTAAAAACACCAAAGGATACCCTTGCATTGAAAAAGAGGCAATATGCAATATACCTGTGCGATATTGTAATTAAGACATATAGTATACACACGGGCACCCACACAAACATAGAGAATAACCCTGCCACCGGGGTTTAAAATACGCCGACTCCATCCTCTGCATAAGGTTAAGATCGCCTGTTAAAAACGGTTATTTTGAGCATGATTCCAACCTATCATGGGGCTCCAGATCTGAATCTCAGTTCTCTTCTGACCCGCAGTAATACTAACAAGGGGTCAAATAAATCTGTTTAAAAATGATTAGTATTGGATTAGAATATATGAAATCATATAACTGTTTACTAACAAATGATTATTATTAAAAATAGTTATTGATGTTTGATGTGAATGCTTGAAATCGTTTCAGTGTATGCAACTAATTGGAATTATGAATAGTTATTTGAAGCTACAATAAATAACAAAATATTATTATTTATTTGAAACTATATAACTGTATGGAAACACATGATTGTTATTGAATATCTATAGTGGGGTCGTGTCCGTGGTGTAATGGTTTTCGTCGTAGGAAATGGACACGGCAACACGGGTTCAAATCCTGACCGAGACTGATTGCATTTCACATAGCACTAATACCCTTGGGAAAGGTATGAATCCAATTATCCTCCCTCCAGCTATGGGTAAATAGTAGGGCAGACTGATCCTTCAGCCTTGGTGAAGGAACGAGTCTAGGAGAAGGAAAACTCTGAATTCAAATCTGTTAAACTTCGCTTAAAAATTGACCTTGTGTCATATCCTTACGAGCAGAGGGGTTGGGTAAATATGATTAAATAGGAATAGTTACTTTATACTATATAATTGTGTATAAATTATTAGTATTAGATGTAAATACCTGATACTATAAATGATGTCAAATAAAAAGAGACATTTTGAAGGATGGCCTACAGCTCAATAAAGGGGCTGCTTTACATACAACGTCAAAATTACTTGTAAATTCATTTTCATTTTCTACACATTTTAATAAAATAATGAATCCCCCTTTTCACTTCATTAACATTATATTCACCTACTAAAGTCGAAGTAATAAAAAAAATCTTTCTCATTTGAGGCTAAACAACAAATATGAAAGCATGTCATTTAAAAAAAAGAATATATTTTTTATTTTGTCATGTGCCCGCTTTCCATTTTTTTACATTATGTCTTGCCTTTCTCTAGAAAACAGAGTATGATGTCAATATCTTGAATAGTTATTATGATAAATGCCCGAAACAGAATATTTCTTTTGTAGACGAGTGATATATATATATATATATATATATATGTGTGTGTGTGTGTGTGTGTGTGTGTGTGTTTAAGAAGAAATACAGTATCGCAGAAAGCTAGACCTAACAAATGTAGAGGGTGCTACACTTTCACAATAGTGTGTCACCAACAACCTCTGGACAAAAAAAGTCGATGCCGCAACTCAAAACTATTAAGACTTCTTATCGAAATATTGATAACTGTTCTAATCAGAATCTACACGACTAGTAAGTTATCTTGACGTTCATATATCCTTTCTTTATCAAGCTGTACTGATCACATGTCCTTATTTGAATTTTATATTTTAAAGTATAAGGGTTACATTTTCTGTCGCGTTACATTCACACGTCTTTATACATCAATCTTTACCTATCTATCTATAAAAACACGTACGTTGGACTTCTTTTCTCTTTATATCCATGAGTGTGTGAACAGATATAAAGTGAGAAATAGTCCAGCTATGCATATGTGCTTTTATAGATAGATAGATAGATAGATACATACATACATACATACATACTTCCTTTTTATTTTTTTGTCTTCCATTTTTTTCCTAAGAAATACATTCGCTTTTTATTGTATTGCTTTACAATTCTAAGTATCGTGTTTGCTTTACTAGCACAAGCAGATCTTTTTAACTCGTCGATAATAAAATGAACACCTATAAAAAATTTTAAGGAAAATTGCATAAGGACAAACACTAAATATAAGAATATCCGCAACATCTCAAAGCAGTGCAAAAACGGAAATTTTAAAAAATAGTTTCAGACAAACAGCAAAATTTCTTACTTATAACTTCCCTTTTATAGCACGCATTTTTCTTTGTTATTTCTTCTTTTTGTAATAAGACTAGCTTTAAAAGCAAATACTTCGATACGTAAAATGTACTGACATAAAATTTCCGGCACATCGTAAAAGCCGACAAAAGAAATTTCCTTTCCAACTTTAAGTTCCTCAACCGTATAAAAACAATAAAGAAATTCCTTGTGATTTCAAAGACAGAATCCGGAATTTAGCATGGCATTTATAGAAAGAAGAATGATTCTTTGATTGAACCAAGTCAACTTTATCAGTAAATTTATATCCGTTTCTTTGTCAAGTTTTTACACCTTTAATAATAGTCAAAATGTTACATTTTAACGTAAAATAAGAATATGTTAGCTTTTTCCTGGTAAACATCAGAAATACGGCAATATCACTTCTTTTAATAAGATCCACTATAAGCAAGCATAAACAGACCACTACCCAGCGAAAGGTTTCGATGATATGGCAATGATATGAAATAACTGAATATTAAAATGATTAGATTTGAAGATGAGTGAAGATAGGATGAATGGATGGATGGGAATTATTCAGATGTCTTAGGACAAACAAAATAATTTTTGACTTTGCAATTGAAGAGGTCAAGATTATTTGCTGTTGGAAAATGTTCAGGAAATAGTTGATTCCCAATTTCTACATTTCTTTGGAAGCAGCACTTTGTTTTGATCTTCTGTCCGAATGAGCGATTTCTCGAAAGCCTTGATGAGGTTTTCACATCATAGGGAACAGTGTTTTAGTTGGAGATTTCTGGATTTTGGTTATTAGTACTGAAGCTTGCATAGCATAACGGTTATCGTTGTAGAAAATGAAATCGCTAACCCGAGTTCAAATCATACACAAGGCTGTTTGCGTTTTATTTTGTGCTAATGTTCTAGGGAAAGGTATTAATCCCTAGTTTCACTCCAAATATGGGTAAATAGTATGGCAGACTGGTTTCTTTAGCCTTGGTTATGTAGCCAGTCAAAGAGAAAGACAACCCAGTTTCAAACCAACTTTACTTCACTTAAAAATTGACTTCTGTTTCATTCTGCCTTTGGCAGGTCTTAAATGAATACATACGCTACCAATATATCCGACTCATAAATACATACTTCTATTGAATAATAATTGATTATTTTCAATAACTTTTAAGAAATTATCTAGTATAATGAAACTGAATAAAAATTTAAAAGAAATTTAAGGTTAATCGGTACTATAAAAATTGGTGTTTAGATGGATTTTCAATTCAACAATTCATCAACAATTTTAATTTTCTTTATCCATTGTCGAATAAAAAGTTTATCTCTATCAAGACAGTACACCGACCTGGAAAAAAAATAAATAGAATAAAATAATTGTTTCAAAATTTTAAAAAAACATCCAGAAGAGTCATCCTTTTTAAAAAGAGTCACTGTGTATTAAAAGAATCAACATGTTTTGAATCCCATATCCTCACTGAGCTGCTTTATGTAGGTTCGAGCTGACCATCCTGCTTTTGTTCGATCATATGACGGTGTCCATAGGGGAACATTACTTATGAGCTCGTCCTTGCCGCTCCAGCAATGTTCTGCATGTGTGGTTCGTCTAACTTTGATAGTTTTCGTAATGGGAGGTAGGTGGCCGTTCAGTTGGGGCTTTGTGGGGTGTTGCCTCCAGGACTTGTTCAAAATTGCTCGCAGCATTCTTGCGTAGTTGCCGTCATTTTATCAATCGATGTTCTAAGCATGGAGTCTAGACAGATGGTAATGAGGTATGGGGCTAGTGTGTATCCTTGCAATACTCCTGCTACTATGTCGAAGTAGTCTGTGTCTCCATCCGGAGAACGTACTTTCACTTTGGTGTTTCTATAGATAATCGTTATTGCTGCGACGGTCTCTTTTGGTATACCGTATGCTAGTAGAATTTGTTCCATCTTCCCTCGATGAATGGAATCAAAGGCCTTGGTAAAGTCGACAGATAGTATTGTCGCCAGAAGGTTTTTTGTCCGTACGCCTTCAAAGATTCTATGGATAGTCAATATCTGTGGGGCTGTGGATCTATTTCTTCAGAAGCCATTTTGGTTCTTCCTAAAAATGTTGCCAATTTTCGGATCTGTGCGGTTTCGTTGTAGGGCATTGTATATATTGGCCGCTATGGATGTAAGTGTTATACAACGATAGTTCTTGGCTTATCCGAGGTCACCCTTTTTAGGGAAAGGGAGGATGCATCCCTCAAAGTTTCTACTCCCGATACGACAGGAGAAACTGAGGAGACAACTTGTGACTTTTCGAGAGTCGACAACGAGACGCGATAGTGTGAAGACCTCAGTAAAGCACCGGCCACGAGGATGTTGGAGGCGAGGGTTTGTGAGTCCTAATTTTTTTCGGGGAGGGGGCTTTCTAAAAGGGGGCGTTACACTACGAGACCCAGCGGACAAGCATGTTAGAACCAGGAAAAAATTCAAGATCTGTCTCTGCTCTCTTTTTTCCCGCCATGATATGTTGCTTATATTTTTATCTAGCTGGAGCGGTTGTCTCATGCTTCGATACTCCCTTTTTTTCCCCCGGCAGCAACTTGCTACCTTCTAGTAATGAACCTTGGTATATGTTTAACAGTTTCACGTTCGTTAACTTGTTATCACGGCGAAGTCACAAAGGGGGTCGAAAAAGTTACTTTAGTAGCGCTACGGTGCATAAATGTACCAGTCCATGGCCTCATTACTTCAGAGAGAAAACGACAGAAAAGTTTGAAAAAACGACGGAGTAAAGAGATATAAGAAAAAGAGAGGGAAAGAAAACATGAAAAGAAACGAAAACAAAGGAAAGAAAAATAAACTGACAAAAAAGAACAAAGAAAATAGACAGAAATTAACGGAAGAAAACTGACAGCAGAGAAGAAAAACAGGAAAAGAAAGACGAAGTAAAACGATGCAAGCAAAAGAAAATAAAAAGAAAACTCAGAAGAAGGAAGATAAAAGAAATAAAAGGCAGTAAGAGAATACAAGGAAGAAGAGAAAACTACAAGACGAAAGAAAGGAGATAAAGAAAAAGGTAAAATATATAGACAGTCGTACTGCTAAGAATATAATGTAAACAACCCATGGGGTCGTAGTAAAGATAAAAGCAAAAGGAAAAGAGAGAAGCTCGTTAATACAAATTAAAAGAATAAAAAATTAATATATCATAAAATAAAAACATTAGAGGAAAAGAGAGAAAAACACGAGAAAGCAATATGAAAGATTGAAACAAAGGAAGAAATATACAAGACTGCGTGTTGAAGAAAAGATTGAAAGAAGGGGAAAATATTGAAGAATCGAAGGTAAAGAAAGATACAGGACCGCGTGTATGAAAAAGAAATTACAAAAAAAGAGCAGGAAAGGAAAGATATACAAGACCACGTGTTGAAAAAAAACCCCAGAAGAACAGGATGATAAGAAAAATACAAGACCATGTGTTAAAAACGCCAAAAAACAGAAGACCCGGATGAAAAGAAAAATTCAAGACCACGTATTGAGGACAGGATAAGGAAAAAAAGAAAATAATGAAAAGAGAGAAATACAAAACAACGTGTTGGAAAAAACATAATGAAAAGAGAGAATTACAAGACCACGTATTGAAAAAATAATACAAGATGGACAAGGTAAAAACATCACCGATTAGATTTAGATAAGTGTTCCACTACGGTTTTTTTTTTTCTCCTTGTTTAACTCAAACTCTATAATCCGTGCCTGTGATTTAAAATGAGCAAAGCTAAACGAGGTACTAAGGAGGGGAAAAATTATAGACGACAAGAGGAAAAGGTAGGAAATGCAATATCTTTTCTCTTAATGTGTTGGTCAATTTGCTGTTTTTTCGTTCAGTTCAGTCTGATTTCGAGCCTGACTATTGGATATTTTATCCACGTTTTGTTTTGGATTGTTCTGGACATAGGCAAATAAAGTACTTTTATAGGAAAACCCACTGTCTTATATTTGAAATCATCGATGTGGAAAATGCCTCATCGAAATTGAGCAAGACGATGGTTTTCGTAAGGCTATAGAGCCTGCATTTTCTAACTTCCGATGAAGTAAATAGATAAATGACACCTGTTCCACTTGTTTTAAGGTAGTAATTTTTTAGGGGTGGAGTTTGACTTGGGGGGTGATTTTTTCTGGACTATTTTTTTGTTTATTTGTTTCGAATGAAGTCTTAGATTTGTGCGTTGGCAATGGGATGAACAAAAAGATTTAAGAAAGAAGAGACGCCAGTACCGACAGGGAAAGGTCCCCCAAAGAAATATCTCATTGATTGGTGATTAGATAGAGGGGCGTTGAAGGACAAACACAAAGAGAAAAAAGGCTATTTTAAAAATAAAACTTGTTCTGGAAACGGGTCGAGAAAAATACGGAAAAATGTTAGAGCGTATTATAAACTTACAGGGCGAATATGTGAGCTTGATGAAACAGAGGAGGAAAGATGAGACGAAAAAAGATATAGAAAGAAAGAAAAGTGAGAGGAAGTAATTTAGGAGCACAAAAAAGAATGATATTCAGCGAAACGAGAAAAACATTGGTTAAAGGAAAAAAAGAAAACAAAAGTGGTTTTGGAAGAAAATAAAAAAGAATACTGTATTGAGTTTAGCAACAAGACGTTCTAAGCATGTAGTCTTGGCAGATGATAAAAAGGTATGTGGCTAATGCGTCTCCTTACAGCACTCCTGCTACAATGTCGAAGTAGTCTATGTGACCATCCGGGGAACGGGTTTTTACTTTCGTGTTTTTATCATATTTACCCACCCCTCCGCTCGGGCAGGATATGACCCAAGGACAATTTTTTAAGCGGAGTTTAACTGGTTTGGATTCAGAGTTTTCCTTCTCCTAGACTAGTTGCCTCACCAAGGCTGAAGAACCTAGTCTTCCCTACTATTTACCCATAGCTGGAGGGAGAATAATTGGATTCATACCTTTCCCGAGGGTATTAGAGCTATGTGAAATGCAATCAGTCTCGTTCAGGATTTGAACTCGTGTCGCCGTGTCCATTTCCTGCGACGATAACCATTACACCACGTGTTTTTCTAAAACATCATTATGGCTGCCACGGTTTCTTTGGGTATGCCGTAGGCGAGTAGTACTTGCTCAATCTTTCCTCTCTGGATGGACACAAAAAGGCCTTGGGGAAGTTGACGAATTCGAATAAAAAGGCCGAGGCGTTCATGGTGATTCGGGGTGTCTGGGGAGGGTTGGGGTGCGATATCTCTTTCGCCTGCTCGAGTGGAAGTCAATGTTTCTACTCCTGACACTCCAGGTGGAAGTGAGGAGACAACTTGTGGCCTTTCTAGAGTCGATGTCAGGAGGCGAGAGGATGATGAAGTCAGTAGAGCACTGGCCACGAGGATGTAGGAGGCGAGGGTTTGCGAGACTTAATTTGGAGGGGTATTCCAAAAGGGACGTTAGAATACGCGACCCAGTGAACAAGCATATTAGAACCAGGAAAAATTTAATGCCTGTGTCTGCTCTCTTTATCCCACCATGACATGTTGCTTATATCTTTATCTAGCTGAAGCGTTTGTCTCATGTTTCGATACTCCCTTTTCTTCTCCTGGTGGTTACTTGCTACCACGTAGTAAATAAACGATGTATGTTTAATAGTTTCACGTTCGTTCACTTGTTATCACGGCGATGTCACAACTGGGGTTTATTGTATATACCCTATGATTTTTCTGCAGGTATTTTCCTATTAAACGTTCGCTTCTTTACTCTACATTCAAAAACATTGCATTAATTTCTCGTTCATCTGGCCCGACACCTGCTGCACATAATGAAACTTATATTCGTTGACATCGATTGACTATAATGGTTTCATTAAATACGCTAGTTCAGTTGGGAAATGATGGCAGATTTTTCTTTTAGATCTTTTATTAATAAATGGCCATTTTTTTTCAAAACTACTCCATATTTAATAGTTTAATAAATTAGCGACTATATATAAACGTAAACAAAATTGTAAATGTTTATGTCTGTTCTGTCATTAAAAAAATCAAGTAAAAGTGTTTCCAAATAAGAGGTAACGTCAAACAAAAAAATGATCTGATGTTTCTTTGCAAGTCGCAGTAATACAGTGAAAATGGAAGATTGTTGCGAGGTTTCGCAACCGTAACAACGTTAAAATGATTCCAAATAATAAAGCAATTAGCAATCCAATTTGTAATTTACATCCAGACTACAGCATTAAGATCTGCCAGAATACCGAAAAGATTCTTGAAGACTTGAGAATTGCTGTCACTCAAACTCTAGTGAGAAACCATCAGCCAACGCAGGTGTGAAAAACTCTCAATGGTGTAAATAATAATAATAATAATAATAATAATAATAATAATAATAATAATAGTGTTGATCTATTATCATGCTTCATCTAATCATTATAAGAAATCAAGGGAGATAACTAGAAAATGCTAATTATTGTATGCAACTTCACCTAATTGTTCATTTTTGATAATAAAAATTTTATGAATAGAATTTGACTCAACATCGAACTTAATACTTGCCAAAAGCTGCATTTAAGTGAATGTATAAAAATAAAGAAGGAAAAAGAGAAAAGAATAAAGATAAATTCTGAATTCAATATTTATTCATTTTGTGATATTTTTTCAAGTTCTGGAGACAGATTGACGTTACATGAAACGCCTAAAAATTATACATAATACACACAAAAAATAAAAATTTAAAAAAAAATGTTGCGTATTTAAATAACTAGATTCGAGATGCTCAACGGCGTACAGATGTTCCTGAGCCAAAAACTTTGCATATTCCATGAATGTGAAGAGAATGTCTTCCGACTCGCTATTGTTGGTCACAATCAATACAAACTCTTGCCGAATACATTTAAAATGCAAAGGTGGGCGGGTGAGGCTACTGCTGCTAATGGTAATTTTTTTGTTTTTTACCTTCAACATTTTGGCTTTTTTGATTTTTTGACATTCTTTATTGTCAAATAATATTTTGTTCATATTCTTTTACACCCACATTTTTAGATTTTTAAAATCTTTTTGTATTTTCCTTTGAGTTTTAACATTTTTCTTTGCTTTTCTTCAAATTCACACCATTCTTATTTTTGTTCTGTTTCCTTTACTCCTCTTTTTTCTCGCTGATGTTGGTTCTATTATTATTATTATTATTATTATTATTATTATTATTATTATTATTATTATTCCCTCCATAAATGATGAGATAATTTAAGTATCCATCAACACTTAATCATTTTTCATTCTGTGCTCAGTTTCTCTGATGTTGTTTCAGTCTTTTTTCTTCTCTTTCTATGTTTAATTCTTCTTCCTCTTCTGCATCACTCCATGTTCATTCAGTCTTTATCAATTTCATTTTGCTTCTTATCTATTCCCCTTCTTTTTCATCCTCCTATGGTTTTCTTTTTTTCTTTTTTTACGTCTTCAATAAACTTGACTGTTTCATTATTCCGCAGTAGGACGAGATTGCTCATATATACGTGGTGCTTTCAATAAGTTTCCAGACTTTTTGTACAGGCATTTACAATTGTCGTAGACTCTTGAAAATTCAGTATGTTATTGCTATACATCCTACGATATGACGGACAAATTTTTATGATTTTAGGTTCAAATGAACAGCTACAGTAGCAATTGGAATACACCCAACTAAAGCCTGATTGTCACTGCTGGTGAATCTCAAAAATGCAATCTGGATTTTAGAAGAACGATATGCAATAAAATTCTGTTTTAAACTTGGAAAAAAATGCCATAGAATGTCAGTTATGGAATGCTTTAGACTGCTTTTGGAGCATCTTCCACGAATCGAGCATCAGTTTTTGAGTGGCATGAGAGATTCAAGAAAGGCAGGGAGTCTGTGAGGGATAATGAGAGGTGTGGGAGTAGTAAGAAAGTCAGAAAACCAGAGTTGATTGGCCAAACGGTTAGAGCTAGGGTTTCTATGTTGAGGTTTTAATGGAGTTCAGCAAGAGATTCCGTCGGAGGAGAACAGGACTTTTCAAATAGGGTCAGTGGCATTTCCACCAGGACAATTTACCAGTCTACAACTCCATCCTTGTCAAAGACTATTTGACCAATATGGGTATCAAGACTGTTCCTCAGCCTCCCTATAGTCCAGACCTTGCTCCCTGTGACTTTTGGTAATTCCATAAGCTCAAGGAAAACCTCAGAGGCTGTCGTTATGAGATAATTGAGGAGATGAAAGAGGCGTTGACGAAGGTCATTGACACGCTCACACAAGAGGACTTCCGTGGGGCCTTGCAGAAGTTTTTGGAACGGTACAGCAAGTGCATTGCAGCCGGAGGAGATTACTTCGAAGGGGACTAGAGTTTTATGAGTGTACTATCAATAAAAGTGCCCAATTGAAAAAAGTCTGGAAACTTATTTAATGATCCTCGTATATAGACGACTCGCCAATCCGTTTAGTCTCCATAGTAAAAACGGTTGATGATGATGTTAATGCTTCTATTTAGGAAGGACTGAAGAATTCTAATAAAAAACTATACATTTTTTGGGGGTATTGAATTTTCACCCTAAAAAGAACTAGTGGTTATTTCAAGAGAAAAAGTATGAACAAGTTTCATCAATACTTCAGCCATCACTCTCCTCAGTATTCTGACTTTTGTCAGGAATGCCAATGCTTCCGGATCTTAATTCTCTCTCGGGTTTACAATTCTTTCCGACTTTTTTTTAATTGCCAATTGCTCCAACAACGATAGGCACAATTGACACCTATATGCGTCATCATATTTTTCACTTTATTTCATTTTTATTCTTTGGTCTTCTAAAACAACAGCATTTCTTACCTAATAGTTTTCCTTTTCCTTGTTTATGATAACTAAATCTTATTGGGTATATGTAGCTCAATTTACCTTCTATATCCTTTCCCCCTAAACTTGACAACATCGAGGTCACTTCCAGTTCACTAATTATAAACCTGCTCACAGATGACATTGAGTCGTATCTTTATCAAGTCGATTCAGTATTCAAAGCTGATTAGCTCTTTCATTCACTCATATTACCATAAACCTTTGGGTACAATGTTAAGTATTGTCGTCAGTTTCTTTGATAACTGATCCAATTTACAATATTTTCTCCTATGTAATTTTACAAAGGTCATTCTACCCACTGTATTGCTCAAGGTTTGAACTCATGATATCCAGATAACTAAATACTTCTAAATCAATTCCAATGTCCAAAATACCATAGGGCAATTGAGAAAGGGTAACTGAGTCTTGAACCTGTTGTCCTTTTATAATAATAATAATAACGGTTGACCTAATCTCGGCCAGAAGACCAGACCCTATAACTTGCCATCAAGTGGATTTTGCTGTTCCAGCAGAAGAAAGAGTAAAAATACTAAAAATCAAACGAACGAAAATACTTGGATATTACTAGAGAGCTGAAAAAGCTGTCGAACACAAATATTAAATACGGTTTTCGTGATTGGCAAAAAGACTGGAGGAATTAGAAATTTGACGAAGAATCAAGTCCCTACAGATCACTAGAATACTCAGCAGACCACGGAATGAAAATGAAAGAGATGAAAAGCTAGGCGAATACCTAGACCTTGCCAGTGAACTGAAAAATTAGTGGAACATGAGAGTAACAGTATTTCTGATCGTAGTTGGAGCCCTTGGAAGAGTCCTCAAGAATCTGGAAAAAGGGACTGGGGAAACTATTGATTAACGGAAGAATTAAAACCATCCAAACCACAGCACTACTAAGATCGGTTAGGACAATTAAAAGAGTCGTTCTTGTTCCTCAAACTCCTGTGAAGTCCATCATTTAGAGATGGGGTCAAAAAACGAGAAGGAGTAAAATAATACGAAAGATTGCTGCATGAAAGTTGAGGGCTGAAATTGCTACGTGTCTTCTTCCAATTCTCTATCTTTTGAATATCGATTTTTGATGTTGGCAATCAAGTCCAGAGACACTGACGCTATACAATGTTCAATTTCTTCAGTTGACCTTGAGTCGTATTAATCTTGTAAATATGCAGAAAAACATTATTCATTATGCTGCTCTCATCCTGTTTCTATCTACCTCCTTCTTTCATTTTTGACCTTTGTTCTTTTCATTTCAAAATCACTTTCGAAAAAATGTTCGATAAATTTCCCAACCCCCGTGATATGTAAATAAACTCGTGAATATTTAAGGAGAAATTATTTATCTTTCATCGATTGTGAAAAAAGGCTTAGAATTATTCTTTTTTTTTTTTATCAAAAGTAACATTTTTGAGGGGAAATGAAAAATAAATTCCTGATAGAAAGTAGAGGAAAGAAATAATGTCAGTTCAACAAAAAGAAAAGTAAATAATCAATTTGAATATTTTTTTAAAAATGTACATGAAACTTTTATATCAATAGTTGGCACAAAAATCTTAAACTGCTGATTGAACATTTTTTTAATCAAAAGATTTTTTTTCCCTGCATTAGCGCAGATTTGTCAGCCTTTGGATGTAAGTGCTTGTGTTTGTATAATTATATATTTGACTATTTTCGTATGGATTTCTATGAATGAGATTCTCTCTTTTTTAAAAATTTTTTCGACGTTTATAACTGAACGATTCCGTCTCTCTAATTAGACGATGCATGCACCCATTAGTAACCAATGAAATGTTAAACAGCGATAGCTGTGGCAAAATATATGACACTCTCCGATATCCCAACTTCTCGTGGTTGATTTATCGTCAGCCAAGTTGGGAATATAAAGCTCTACGGGAAGAGCAAGTTTCTGGGCCTTTAGCCTTGAATCGAAATTTAACGCGCTCAATATTTTCCTCTGCGGAAGACAACATTGCGTGGTTTGAAGTGTTATTTCAAGATTACAGGTCTCACAGAATTGGTAATATTGCTGTGGAACTCTTTCTCCCAATCAGTGGCCATGAGATCATCCTCGAGAAATTGAGATATCATTTTGTTGTGTCCAAGACCAATCGACTGATGAACATTTGATTTGAGACCACTTTCTTAGAAGAGAGAGTTTACGCATTCATTTACCGATGGGCCACGTATCAATATCGATCACGTTGAAAAATGACATCATAGTACTGGTAACATATATAGAACTATTTGTGTTGTAATAACCATGGGTGAGTAAATGATTGTTGCTCACCTTATAGCTATCCCTTGCAATATGGAATTCCTAACATCCTGGTGATTAGACTAAAGCCTTAACCTTGTCATAAGAAAAATGTAACTGATCGGCCAAATTGATAGGAAAATAAATAACACAAATCTGTTTTATTTTTGATTAATAAAAGCATTCGGTCTATTCCACTCATTTTTCAAGAACTGGTTATATATATATATATATATATATATATATATATATATATATATATATATATATATATATATATATATATATATATATATATATATCGAAGCTGTGGTTATTTTGAGCAAGTATAATTTCGACTTTTGCAAAAAGTATTGTAAAGTTGAGCGTATTACTTTTACCAGTGCATTTTTACCCTTCCAAACGTAAGATTTTGGTACAGAAAATGTAAGAGTAGGGTGTATGTCGTTACCAGGTAATAGGGGTGTTATGAAGGCTATCTTTCACGGCAGTGATATCTTGTCGCCATTATCAAGAACGTGCGCCCTCATGCAAATTCATACACGCGTGTGTGCGCATACGCAACGACACTCGTTTCTTTAGACTTGGTTGGTCGACCAGTCTATGAAAAATAAAACACTGAATTTAATCCGGTCATGTCAAAGGGGTTGATGGAATAAACATAGAGAGATAGATTGATTGATAGATTACCACTCATAAATAAAAACATCCAACCATTTTCTGAAGTTATTCTTCTAAATTGGGAAACATATAATCAAAGCAGATTGTTAGGTATTATTCATCTCCAAAGTCGGCAGCATAAAAGCGAAAATAAAACTGCATAAATATTTGTAAAAGTATACATATTTTTGTACTGCAACATATTCATATTTTTAGTTGGACAATTACATTGTTATAGAGGGTGATAATAATTAATAACTTAAATTATTTCTAGAACAATAGTACTACTAAACCTAGTAGTACTATTGTTCTAGAAATAATAAAAAATATTTCTATCTTTGAGAAGCAAATTAGCTTTTTATAAAAATTTGATAGATTGATAGATAGATAGATAGATAAATAGATAGATAGATCGAAATTTTGTCAGCTTTCAGTATAAATCCATATATTAATATATGTTTGGCTTTACATACAAAATCAAAAGCATAGTGTTAGGGGTGAGATAAAGATTTAAAAAAAGAAATAAGATAATAAAGAAAATGAAAATAAAAATATCTAAATTGAGTAAGTCTATTTGAAAAATGAATTAAAAAAAATTAATGTCAGTAAAAAAAAAAGCTATCAAAACATTTTAAAATGCCTGGTATATAATATTGGTTTTTTTCCCCGGGATGAAATCAAGATAATATTTGAAAGTACATATCACTCATTTTGGCCCTAAAGCCATTTGACTGAACGTACGTAAAAAGAAAGGAAAAAGCAATAGTAGCGTAATCGAAGATTGAAATTGAAGATATCTGTCCTGGCTACTGACCAGTTCGCCGCGTCTGGGAGGCATGACTCACCCTAGAAATCAATGTTCTTGGGAAAGCAGCCAGAAGTCTATTGTAATTTTTTTTTCTTTTCATTTTACCTTTTTCGGCCGGTTTATATTTTACGATTAACATAAGTAATTTTCCACCAAACTTCGTATTGATATAAAACATAAAAATTATTCCTTTACAGGTCAAAACAATGACGAGTAAGGAAGTAAATATTAAAAACTATTCTGCTATAATAAATTGGGAAATTTTCTTAGTCCAAACCAGCAAGTAGAAAATGTTGTGTTTGTATAAGTATACTAAGTTTGTGTCTACAGAGAGTTTATTAGATTTAAAAGAATTTAAATTCCACTTTTCAAAAATAAGCTATTTTAAAATTATATATATATTATATTTACTCCAGAATATCTTCAGATGTTCATATACAGGATTTTAAAAAGTATTATTTTTGAAAACGCAATTACACTATGCAACAGTATACGAATATATATATATATATATATATATATATATATATATATATATATATATATATATATATATATATATATATATAGAACTACTTATCAATGAATTAATGAAATGGTGTCTATGTATGTATATATTCATATCTCTGTTTATCTATTTACATATATATCTCACCGTCTCTCTCCCCCCTCTCTCTCTCTCTATCTATCTATCTATCTATGTATCTGTTATATTTTGACCCGTGCAAAATGCCATTTAAGGTGATGCACCGGAAGGAAGTGACACATTCCAATGGCAGTTATGTGAGGAAATTGCGTGGGCGAAAATTGGCTGATGAAATAGGACGAGCTAAAAAATTTCCATGGTATGCTCATAGACTGATGCACCGGAAGAGAGTGACCTCTGAACTGCATGACAGTCATTTCCGCTTGATGACGATTAAACATTCGATTTCAAAGATCGAGTGGGCGTCAAACGATTATATAATTCAGTTGAGTTCGACGAGCCAGTTGAGTTGCCAGTAGAGTTCCAGACAGTTGGAGACGAGATGTGGTAGGGAAAGCCACACCCGACCGAGGGGGCCCTCGGGAACCCTGATGGAGTTTGGGATCCAGAGAAGATGCTGATAAGATGCAGTAAAGAAAGCCAGCATCCAGCAGAGTGGGCCGTAGGCCTCTGGTTGAGCAGCCCTAGAGAACAAGAAAGACACAACCTGACGGTCATAACAGTGGGGTCAAAATATTACAGTTTATGTTCGATCTCCAGCTCCCTCTCACAGTAAAACCCCACACAACCCTTTCGAACCCTTGCAATAAAGTGAGAGGTAAATATTTTTTATAAAGAAGTCTTCCTGCGTCTCCCTTCCTGCATCTTTATCATTGCGTCTGTCCTTATTATTGAGGGGTTGTGATGCAGTAGATGACGATATAACATATCTATCTATCTATCTCTCAAATCCAAAACAAGTAGCAAATTGCAGCAGTATCCTTTTTCAGAAAAACATTTTGAATGCTCTCTATACAAGAGAATAAAGCAATTACCAGTATAATTTGATGGTGATTTTGTGAGATCTACAATTAAGGTGAATGTCTCTTTTACACATCTGAATTCAAAGTACAACGGAGATATTTATAAAATCCTAATTAGAACTCTTCAATCCATAGCAAATCTCTGTAACTAGTGTCGGTTGTTATAACAGATTTACCTCTCAATATGTATGTCCCTAGCATTCTGGGTAAATACGAATTTTTTCATTACTTGATTATTTCCAGTCTATGTAATTCCAGAATCAGAAATTATCATCCTATAAGTATAAACGTGGTAAATATGAAGAAGGTTTATGCAAATGTATCAATAATATAAACTTTTGGAGTATTGCTTACAAACAGGTTTTTTTTTTTTTATAAAAGTTAATTTTCTTCAAAACCAAACATAAGAGGATTTTATTATTTCTTTTTGAACATCACTTAAAACAGATATTATCCGTTGTTATTTATTAAGAGGTGCAGCAATCTTCTTTTAGTTCCAGAGTTTCAATAATGTAAAACATTATTTAATAATATTCGTTTGATTGTATATTGTTCGGCAAGAATTACCTTTTTTAATCGATAGAGTTGTTTTTATTCATCGAAAATACGATAAATAAATAAATTTTAACAATTGAAAACTCACCTTCATAAAAAGATCTTTTATTTGCGACACAAAAAATAAACGAAAATACGATATTTGATTCATTTCTATGAAATAAATATCAAATGATAAAATGAATATGCAAAAAAATATTAGGAAAAACAGAAATCTAAAAAAATCTACAAAAGAAAAGCTACTGAAAGCTTTCAAGAAGATATAACAGTCCTGGGTTAAAGAACAGACGTCTGTAACGTTCTAATAGTTTTCTCTTTTCAGGTATTAAATGAAAGACATCAACAAAAAATAGATCTTTTAAAACATGTTAGGTATAAGTAAGGTATGCAAAACTCTAAAGTTATTCTCAATAGAACATGAAAATTTCAAAGGAACGTATATAGATATAAAATAACAAAAGAACCGACATGAGAAAAATACTGTATGACAAATCAGTAATCGGGAAGATATAATAGAAAATCTTCAAAGAAAGAAAGAAAGAAAGAAAGACAGAAAGAAAGAAAAAAAGAAAGAAAGAAAAATAGAATTTAATGTTATCATATTTTGTTAATATCTGTTGCCTTTTTTACAGCGCAATTATTCTCCAATGTCTGGCTATACGGAAAAATGAAGACGTTTACTTGATTTTATTATCGTTATATTGATGATCACAGAAACGACGTTCATGGTCTATTTGATAAAGCTTGTCTTTGCACCATGAACGATGCCGATGTTATCTGCAATAATGCCCTGCAGCTGAGCAGCCTTTTCGTAAAATTGGTTAAATGAAACGATGGGATAAGGGTAACAAATTCACCTGTTGACAAGTGAGGAAACTAAAAAGAAGGTGAAGTCCATGTGGCCTACTAACTAACGTGCTGGACTGCGACATCAGAGTAGAAGTAATAATACTAGTAGTAATAGCAGTAGTAATAGAAGCAAAAAAGAATGGTTATATCTAAAAACTATTTTGGAATACAAAATCAAAATAACTCAATATTTTACATGTCAACCTGCATATAACCATGTTAACGGAGAAGTGGTTACAGAAAAAGGGCCATACAAGATATAGACATATCCTGATCCTTTATATCTCATAACTTTCATTGGGCGTCGGGGTACGATGCCGAGTAATTTCCCATTCATAGCATCTCTATGCAATGAGAGGGTTACTTGGCGAAGTCCATCACTTTTCCAACTAATCTAGGGTACTGAGTTGCATGGCACGATCCCTGACCAATCTTCTACTAATTATTTGAATTCAGAGTTTTCTTTCTTCTTGAATGTTTACCTTCGTCCGGCTAAAGACAACAGTCAGCCCAACTATTTTACCCATTGCTGGGGAAAGAGAAGGATTGATGCTTTTCATAAAAACAATAAGTGAAAGAGCTTCGTTCAAGATTGAACATTGCTCCCCTTATCAATTTCCTACATAACCGTAACGCCACGTACACTATTAGGTCGTAAATCCTTACCCAGGTCAGAATATTTGGTGAAAAAGAAGTGAGGTGGCTGACTGAGAGTCATCGCAGACTGATATATACAGAGAACAACAAGGGTTAGACAAACAGTTAGAGTCCTGAAGGAATGAGCGGTAGTTATGCTCCAGTTTGGAGAAGACAAAATAGTCCGAGAAGACCGTAGAGACGAATTGCCAAAGGCGAAACGTACGAGGTACCTTCAATAAGTTTCCAGACATTTTTCGTATGGGCACTTTTATTGATAGTACACTCATGAAACTCTAGTCGCATTCGAAGTAATCTCCTCCGGCTGCAATGCACTTGTTATACCGTTCCAATAACCTCTGCAAGGCCCCTTGGAAGTTCTCTTGTGTGAGCGTGTCAATAACCTTCGTCACAGCCTCTTTCATCTCCTCAATTGTCTCGTAACGACAGCCTCTGAGGTTTTCCTTGAGCTTATGGAATAACCAAAAGTCACAGGGAGCAAGGTCTGGACTATAAGGAGGGTGAGGAACTATCTTGATACCCATCTTGGTCAAATAGTCTTTGACACGGATGCAGTTGTGGACTGGTACATTGTCCTGGTAGAAATGCCACTGACCCAAATTGAAGAGTGCTGGCCTCTTCCGACGGAATCTCTTCCTGAACTCCCTTAAAACCGCAACATATTATTCCTTGTTGACTGTCTGTCGAGTGGGAGCCCAGTGCATGTAGATCATGCCAGTGCTGTCAAAAAAAAGGATCATCAAAAGTTTGTGGGTGGATTTGCTCTGTCTGGCCTTCTTGGGTCCGGGAGAGCCAGCATGCTTACACTGGGAATTCTGTCTCTTGGTCTCTGGGTCATAGCAGTAGATCCAGCTTTCATCGCAGGTCACCAGAGCACCAAGAACAGTGGGATCTGAATTGATCAGCTCAACCATCTCCCTGCTGTCATGACAAGGTCATTCTTTCTGATCTCCTCTGAGCATCATTGGGACAAACTTCGCGCAAATCTTCTGCATCTTCAGTTTCTCGCAAATAATTGTGTGTACAGATCCCACACTGACATCAAACAGTGCACTTATTGTCACTATAGACACAAGACGGTCCTTATCAATGAAATTCTTTATTTTGCCAATCAAATCTGGTGTTCTGACTTCCTTACTCCTCCCACACGTCTAATCATCCCTTACAGACTCCCTGCCTTCCTTGAATCTCTTATGCCACTCAAGAACTGATGCTAGATTCATGCAAGATGGTCCAAAAGCAGTTTGAAGCATTCCATACGTTTCTCTGGTATTTTTCCAAGTTTAAAAAAGGATTTTATTGCATATCGTACTTCTAAAGTGTCCTAACGTCCAGATTGCATTTTTGAAATTCCCCAGCTGTGACAATCAGGCTTTAGAAGGGAGTATTCCAATTGCTGCTATAGCTGTTCATTTTAACCTGAAATCATAAAAATTCTTCAGTCATCTCATAAGATGAATAGCAATAACAGACTGAATTTTTAAGAGTCTACGACAATTCTAAATGCCTGTATAAAAATGTCTGGAAACTTATTGAAGGTACCTCTCAACTTCTTACAGTCAAATGACTTGTAACAACTAAATTCGGTCTTCCTAAAAGAAAAAAAAATACGAAAATAAACAACGATCTCGTAGTTAGAAACTATTTGTCGTTATTATCTTACCCCACTAGACATTCTTTATTTGATTTATCAAAAATTAAGATGTCTAGGCAGAAGTCAAGATAATAACTGATACTTCTATTTAGAAAAGAAATGAAGGATTCTTATGAACATTGTAGAGTTAACTCTGTTATATCGAGAATGTAGATTATTTAAAAAATGACACCCAATAAATGACATTGAGTGCGAATACAGACCCCTCGAAATAATCATTCAGTTGTAAATTGGACAACTCATTGCTTTATTTTCAAAGAGCATTTTGAATGGACTAATTTGATAAAAAATTCTCTGCATCTTTTTGACTGGGTAACGCTTACATGCAAACAAGCACAATGGGAATTTTAGAAATATACAAAAATACATTGAGAGATGTTAAATAGAAATTTACAAATACTTAATATTTTGTCATTTGAATTTTTTAAAAATTCAGATCGATATAAAATATCGCTAGAACTATTTTTTTACGTTTTTATGGTGATGCGATTTCAAATACTGCATGAAACTGTTTTACATCTTTGCATAGTGCTAATACTCTAGGGAAAACTATGCATCCAATTACTCTTCCCCCAGCTATTGGGAAATAGTAGGGTAGAATGGGCTTTTCAACATTGGTATGTTATCTGGTGCAGTACAAAGAAACCTGAATTTAAAACTGTTAAAATCCACTTAGAAAATTGAGTTTGTGTCACATCCTGTTCCTGCGGCGGTGTTGGCATATATATATATATATATATATATATGGTAGTATAATAAAACACATATCTTATCCTACACAATTATTTCAGTAAAAATAATATATTGGAATTTTAAGTCACAATTTTTCTTTTTCTTATTATTTTTATTTTATTTATTAATCGCGGTTTATTAATTCTCTAAAAAGAAAGATGACATTCATTACATCATAAGATTTCCTTCATTATATCATACGATATAATTTATTACATCATAAGATTCCAATAATTAATATGGGAAAATAACTTAAAAGTCAAATCAACCGTCTCTTTATCTCATTTTATGAATTCTATATAGAATATGATTTGCAAGCTAAAATATTTTGTTTTCTATGAAGATACACACCTACTTCTAACTAATTACAACAGTTATAATATGGCAACCGAATACTTAGACTTTTGTAAAGTTTTACTGTTTTGACGTATTTTCTTCCTGAAAGATTCCGTACTGGGTGTTTTGTTGCACGGTCGTTTGAAGACGAAGGAGAATGTCATTGTCTTTTTATTGCATGAAACAGCTTTGGTTCTTTGTGTGGAAATATACTGGAAGACGGTAAAGGTAATAAAAACTATCAGGAAACATTGGATAAAATTGTACAATATTTCCATTTCATATAAATCGGTCGTTGGAATTTCCACTATGGTAACAACTCAGAAGAGCCCACAATACTAGTCAGAGCCAATTGAAAAGAATATTGAGATACTGAGATAGACAACTCAATGGCCTTACATTCAACTTCATCAAAATGCTTGTAACTTAAATCTAACGCCTTAAGTCCACAATTTCCAATGGTCTTTGCAGTAATGAGGACGAATGTAATGAAGCGTTTCGGTGACAGAAAAAATGATGAAGATTCCGATAAAAAGAAATACCTGTATTGGTAACGTCAAACTTTAAATACATGTTCGATATACATGTAAATTCTTTTGTATATTCCAATGTATGTAAGCATCGGTACATTCGTAGAATGAATATTATTCAGCAAAAATGAATTTAAATATATTATGCTTGCTTTATATTCTCACCAAAAAATGTAGACATCTCTTTCTCCCGTTTTCTCTCCAACCCTCTTCCTGGATCCCTGGATCTCTCTTTCCGTTTTTCTGTATGTCTGTATGTCTGTCTGTCTCTTTCTTTTGCTCTTCTCTCTCGCTCTCTTCCTCTTTCTTTCTCTCTCTATCTCTCTCTCTAGATAGATAGATAGATAGACCAGCTAAAAGTAACTGTGGGCGCGCGTGGAGCTACTTGGACCAGGTATATCCTTACAAGCCCCATCATATGAGTGACATCTAGGATAGCTTGTGTTTGACATTGATATTGCCCACGTGAACTTTAATATAACGTCTTAATCATGCAGTAGACCCACATACTTTGTCACAGAAAGGACATGAATGACCTGTAACTTGCTGCGAAAAGACTTATGTAAAACATGCAGTTTTCTGTTATGAGATCTCATATTAATTGCACATCCGGCTTTGGAAAAACACATCCTATAACAGATGTTACAAACATTTACAGGTGGAAAAATGTCAGGGACCGAAATCTTGTTTTACTTTCGAAGTACTCGTTTCAGACTGGGGTTTTCGATTCTCTCTATTTCAAACGCTTTACACTCATTGTAAATCACTTTCATTCTAGCTAATCTGCTTCCAGTCTCCAATATCAATACTGACTGCTCTAAGATTGTATTTGACGACACCCTTAAATCGTTTCTAAGGTTTATTTCTCGGGCGTCTACCGTGTTGAAACTCGACTTGCAATAGCTACTTGGATAATTTAACATCTCTCTTCGGCTAAGTTACTTAGCCTAACGCATCTAATTGCGTATGAAGATTAGTTTAATTGATGTATTTGTTTGCAATACATTTGCTACCGTAAAAAAGACACTTGTGAACAAAGCCTTCGTTAAATGACTATATAATCATTTCTTGCATTCACTATTTTCTAGTAAGGAAACATTTATTCAGTGATATATGATTTGATTTGGTTTGTTTTTTGGGTTTTATGGCATTGCAACCATTGTAGGTCATTTAATGCCAAATTCTGTTTATAAACATATATCAAATAAATGTGATTTGTAAACATATTTTGTTGGTAACATTTTTCGACGAGCATGAGCTCAATTTTACACACAGTTGAATGGTTTCAAATCTTGCTATCAAATAAAAATGATTCTATTTACTATTAATCACTTGTTTGCTTACAGTTTCAATTATTGCCATGTAATAGTAACAATTAATGTCAGTCATTTTTATATACATTTACATAGATATACATGATATATAAGAGATGAGTCTGTCGGTAACTTCATCATTAAATGAGTTATAGCTAATTCGTTTGCACACTAGCATTGCTATTGTTTCTTAACAGTTGAATGGTTTCAATTATTGTTATGTATCACTAACAATTCAATTAAACATTATTCATTTGTTTACAAGCTGTTAAATGATCAATCAATTCTATTTCAAACACTTCAATTTAATATAAGTTGTTTGCACATAGTTTAAACAGTCAAACAGTTCTATTTGACCCATACCTCGGACTTTATCAGGTGCAGACTTGACTCGGACTTTATCAGGTGCAGACTCTGGGGCAGACTCAAAACACCAGCATTAATCGAGCCTCATCATCAGAATTTTTAATGTCATATCTAGGACACTCGTGGGGGGCGTCTTACTCTTCGACAGAGATACGGTCGGTGTATTCCAAAATTTGAATTGAAAGACTAGGTGACATATCAATAGATTGTGACAAGAATAGAATTTCTGTGTAATCTATGAGCAAATTAGAGGATATTAGACCTCAATAATTAATAATTAATTTAATTATGCGTGTGGTTAGGATTATATGACAAAATGCCAACGTGAATTTAGATTGGAAAGTCACGAGAACCTTCGGCAGATTTCAAGTTGAACCATTTATCTTTTGCCTATGTAATATATATATATATATATATATGCGTGTGTGTGTGTGTGTGTGTGTGAACATTTATAGATATATTCTGTATTACAGGGATGTTCCTTTCGGGCGTGTATACATTTTTGTAAATTACTACCAAGCATCTCACACTGTACTTATCTTAATTTCACCTTTTAAGATTGCTGCCATCACACTCGAATGAATGTAAATCTGTAATGGTATTTACTTCAAACATTTTTTTTTCCTTTTTTTTACTTTTTATCGCATAGCTAGAACTGATTTGACATTTATTTCTGAGAAGAGTAATAACACATAATTTGACGGGCTGTACGTGTAGGTGATTTTGATAAAGAAAAAAATTCTTAGGGTCTGAAGTATAGACAAAAACACTTCTAAAACTATACTGCTGGTGTGAGGTTTCATTCATTCATTGTACTTATCAGCAATATTCCTCGGAGTGAAGGGATCTCCAGCTGTCACCCGGCATTTGTCAATCAAAAATTGAAGGAAGCTTTCCAGTCAAGTTTTGTAAAATAGAAGGGCTATGAGAGCATGGACGATTGACAGTTTTAATCTATGTAACAGAAAGAACGCATTACAACATATAGTACATCCATCCTTGTTTTGTATGAGACTGTGGTGTAGCAGGCTAGCCAAAATACAACTTGCCAACTAATATTCATAACCGAAATAGTTAAGGTGTCGCGGTGGTGTAATGGCTAAAAGTTTTGGTTTGTGGAATCATAGAAAAAGAGTTCGAACTCCAGTCGTGCAATAAGGTTCACTTTCGGACAAATACCCTTGGGAAAAGTATGAACCCCCTTATCCTCCCTGCTATGGGTTAGATAGTACCAATACTGTCCTTATACAAGGGTGGCTTTGGTATTAAATAACAAGAGAAGTTTAATATGCCAATAAACCAAACCAATCCGGAATAGTTGTTTGAAAAAAAAATATATATATATATACCTCCTAAATGTAGAAGGGAACATAATTTTTGGAGTTCTTGCTCGTCGTATGACAACCTTTCTGATGAGCAATCATTATATAAACACATCTGTCCTGAAGGCTAGGATACCTGGCTTCCCCGGATGCCTGGAACATTCACAAATTATATGGAACTCAATACTCTCAGCCAAAAGGGACAAAACGGAACAACATGTGAACTGGCTTGATCTTGCCAATGCATACGGTTCAATTCCGCACCACTTAATCCGAATGGCCCTCGAATTTTTCAACTTCCCTAGCAAGGTTGGGGAAATCATAATGAAATACTTCAATTCAGCTTTCATGAAATTTACCGTGAAAGACTATACCACCAAGTGGCTGGCACTTGAGATCGGTATCATGATGAGTTGTATGATTTCCCCACTTCTTTTTATTTGGGCCATGGAACTCATATTATGAGGTGCAGCAAATCCGTCGGAAAGAGTGATGAAAAATGAACATCTGACTCTTCCTCAGTCCAGAGCGTTTATGGTCGACATCACCATTCTAGCCCCATCCCAAATTGCTGCCGATGGTTTACTACATATGTATTATAACATGGACGAGAATGAAGGCTAAGCCAAAGAAAAGTCGAAGCCTCTCATTAGTCGGAGGATCTGTTAGGGGGGGTCCATTTCAAAATTGGGAGTGATAAGATCCCAACAGTCAGGGAGAAGCCGGTTAAAGAGCCTCAGACGTCTTTATTCAATCCCTATGACGATCAGTCAGAGGGGTACAGTGGTTCAGAAAGTAGCCTTGAACGGGCTTAAATCAATTGATAAAACTTGTCTACCCGAAAGATGAAGGCTTGGTGTTACTAACATGGTCTGCTACCCCGTCTTTTGTGGCCCTTACAGATGTACGAGACTGCTATATTTCATGTTGAACAGATTCAACAGTATAGCAACAAATACCTGCGTAAGTGGCTGGGAGTCCTTCCTTGTTTTTCGAAAGTGGGTTTATATACCAGTTCTGGAAACTTACAGCTCCCAATATCTTCACTGCTAGAAGAATTCAAAATTGGGAAAGTATGCCTTCTCATGATGTTGAAGGACTCGGCCGACGAGATCATTCGGAGGGCGTATCCAGAAATAAAATCAGGTACGAAGTGGTCGGCCGTTAAGGCCACCCAGGAGGCGGAATGCAGCGTAGGAATCAAAGGCATCATAGGCGTCACTCAAACCAATCGAGCTGGGCTGGGTAGCACGAGCAACAAGATTTTCTCTAAAATGGTCCCAAAGGGAAAAAGAGACATGGTAAGCGAAGAAATCAGGATGTTTGAAGAGGAGAAAAGAACAGCCAGTGCTGTTACTCAGGCCAAACAATGTGCTTGGACAAAATGGAATGATATCGAACCAATTAAATTATCATGGAAATCCTTAATTGCAATGGAACCGCTGGCGATATCATTCCTTCTCCGATCTACATATGATCTCTTACCAAATACGACCAACCTAAAATTATGGGGATATACCGATTCGGACCTGTGCTTGTCGTGTAAAAGCGATCGGCGTACCTTGCGCCATGTATTATCTGCATGTCCACAATCGCTTCAGATGTACACATGGTGACATAACAAGGTGTTAGAGGTGGTCATAGAATTGTTAAAAGCACAATGTTAGACAGCAAACCAGCAACCTATTACAACCAAGGAACCCATCATTCAGTTTCTCAAGGAAGGTGAATGTCCTGTGAGGAAACAAAAATCCCAATATGAAGCTAATGAACGGAGCTAGTGACTGGAAAGTTTCAGCAGATCTAAAGACATCTCTACTATTTCCAGTTCACATTATTCAAACAGAAAAGCAGCCAGACATTGTAGCGTGGTCCGATTCAAAGAAGACTGTCCTTCTCATAGAATTGACTGTCCCCTTGGAAGAAAACTGGGAGGAAGCACATGAGCTGGAAAAAGGTTGGATATGCTATGTGATTCCTATTGAGGTTGATTGCCGTGGTTTTCTAGGGCACTCAGTCATTTCGTTTCTTTCAAAAATAGGAATCACAGGCCGCAGTTTGAAAGTTGCCTCAAATCGTCTTCAGACCACGGCGCAACATGCATCAAGTTGGATTTGGTCGAAAGCGAGGAGTTTTCAACATGAATGAAATGCACCGGAACCACCATTCCCGTGTGATTGTGTAACACCAAGCAACGGTTACTGTAAACGCGTAATGACATCAACAACCGAAAGTAAACGTGTTTTTTTTTTATCACAAACTGCACACTAAGAATGAAGATGAACGTCCAATGTCGTCTCTGCTATTGATTGGTCTGGTGTATAAAGATTCTCACTTTATTAAGAAAGTTCTTCTTGTTATAACTTAAAAATTAAGTTTAAAAAAATTAAAATCCCAAGCCTCAATCTCATTGTTTTTAGTATAACACTTATTCACAAAATCTCTGGTATATTTGTTTCTTCATAAAATGTTTGTCTTATACAAGTGTGCGTAGGTGATGGTTATGTTTCCTTAGTTTGATGGTCAGAAAGCTATTCTTGAAAACGAATTGATACTGGGGTCGATTCAAGTTAGGTGCGTCATACTTGAAGCCGTTTATTTTAATGTTAGTGAGAGACGATAGGAAAAAAGGGGAGCTTCCCGAGGAAACATCACAAGAAGACAAATAATAATAATAATTATTATTATCATTATTATTATTATGTGCCAACTATAAGTTACACTCAGTTTTTAGAACTCCTTGCGTAGTCTTATTTTTACCTGCAAGCCGAAAAATCACTGGATGCTCCTCATTTCTCATTAGCCAAAATAAGATAAGCTCATTTTTCTTTTTCAAACTGAGGGTCAAGTCATGTTTAAAGTTCCGGTTCCTGCTAGATCTCCGAGGTTAAACAGGGATAAGCAAATTCAGAGCCTAGATGGGTAACTTTGCAAAAAGCCTTCTGAAACTTGTGTTCCAGACTAACCAAATTTTGATAAGTATATTTTGGAGGAATTACCTTTATCTTTCACGCCTAAAAGTTATCTTGCAGAGACGGTTACTGAATACATCTAGACGCAACCCTTTACCAAATATACATATATATTGTCTTTGTGCGTATATTTTTGAAATATTGGTTAATGATTGTGAGTTGAATTTTTAATTTCCGGTTTCCCACCTTTTCATGGACTTTTGCCAAATATGACTTTGGATATTTCCAGTGTAATTTATTCACTTCCCATGCTTCATTCAACAACAGTCAACTCAATCTCAAATCAAGACTGATTCATACAAAACGCATTTTTACAAGTTAAATGGCAACTTCTATTCTTTATCAAAATGAAACCGACAGGGAATTGTTTTGCCTTATGATTTTTTTTTCTCATTGAAAAGCCGTTTTTCACCTGAAAGTATTTCCTTCTCGTACTTATTTGTGTGGCCCAGTGATAAAACAACTCTTATCTCGAAGTGATAGGTCATTCAAGCGGGAATCGTATTGGAAAAATTTGAAATTATTTGGCTGAGCTCAGTTCTTCAGCTAAGGCAAATTCCCAGTTAAGTGGGAGGAACCTCATGTTTAAAACACCTACTCAATATATTCGTGTATAAGTCGATCTTTTTTTATTGGGTGACCTTGAATTTTTTGGTCACGGAATAATTTATACATGAAATTTTAACTTTATAATATTGTTCATGTGTAGGTCTACACCAAAACTGGCTGCAAATTTCGGTGTTCAAAACTTGACCTTTATAAGAGTGCACAGGTTAATTTTGTTTGTGCATGACTTAAAGAAGTCTTGAGATTTTGTTTTCTCTACATTTTACTCAGGTTGCAATGGCGTTGAAGCTTATCTAAGTTGAAAATGTCCAGTTCCGCTTATTCTAGTCTTGATTTCTGTTACGCCGCCATGAGTCCAGTGGGCTTGCAGGGTGCTGTTTGTTCCTGCCAAGTCCACCAGTTAACGCTGGGCACAGACGTTGACTGTGGTCTGCCCAACGCTATTTAGGGTCACAAATATCCCCAACTCCCTGACGGAACTACATTTTAAAGCTACTAGGCGAGTTGTAGGTGAATTATTAAAAGTCAACACAGCTAACTAGCCAGTTTTCCCCCTCAAATACAAGGTCTTCGCCAAATACAATTCTTCTGAACTCTGAACTGCCATGTTTGGGTTAACAAGATTAACAACAATATTCTTTTATTGAATAAAAGAAAGAAACAAAGAAAAAAGGATTCAGGTAAAATTCAGGAGCGAAAACGTCTTTCAGTATCTCGGATGGAGCCTCCACTAAAATACCCATATCCCGGACTAAGCCCCTCATAAAATATCTTTATCCTCGGACGAGCCAGCCATAAAATATCTGTTAATGGCGAAAGGTGAGAATGTAGTACGCCAGTAATAGATATGTGCTGCTTTCCTTCAGGCTTCGGGGTTTAATGGTAGAGGTCGTGCTCTAAATCTCAAGTTTATCATTGGGGAAATATTCCCCCTTCTTTCTCCTCTATTTTATCAGAGCCATTTCTTCTTCCTGTAATTTGTCTTTCATTCAGGTCCGCTTGAATGCAGCTGGATAAATTCGAATGTACTTAAATTGTATGTTACTTATTTGGGATTCTGTGGAGTTTATTCTTTTCTCTTTTCCCCCTCGTTACTGGGTTTCCATAACACGTTGGTAGAAGGACACACGTCTTATTTCAGATAAGACCAAGATTAATAATTATCTCTTTCCTCGTGGACAAGTCTTTTCTTTGGATATTCGTTTAATGAGGCCACCAGACTTCGGAGTTTGAGTTAATTCAAACGATAAGCTTTTTCTTTTCTCTAGGTTCTCTGCGCGGCATTATTTTGGAATTTAGGTTTCTTCCATATCTCAAATTATGGTCTTGGTTTTTCAACGAACAAAGGCAAATCGTTATGCGTCTTCATCCTTTGAGGAAAAGGCGGAAACACTTTATGTGTCCTCACCCTCTGACATCTACATGACAACTATCTTATTTCCGTAGTTTTAAAAATTACCACGTGTTAACTTTTTTGGCGGTTCCTTCCTTGTTATCAATCATAGTCTCAGATTTGCTTCTCGGCCGACGTACACATGGCTAATAGAGAGTGAGGTCCTGATATGCCTATCTCACCTTGTAATGATAGAGAGGGAGAAGGAGAGATGGCCTCTTCCACATCCACTATTCTGTAATTCTTGCTTACTACTATCGTCCGCTGATTCTTGCTTCCTACCATAATCAGCCGCCGGCTTCCTCCCCCCACAACTCAGAGAATGTATTAGGGTGTCATATTTCCTCGTCACATCTCAAATATTTTAATACAAACTATTAGAATATGCATATATGATAAGTATATCTAAAATGCATCGAAACTAAAGCTAAATTTACCAAGAAATAGATTAACACTGAATGAAGTTTGCCCATTGGTCAAAACACCTCTGTAACTGCTGTGGCCCCGGAAAGGGTCACCAAGGAAAACGCAGACACGGTTATTAGGTAAACAGATTATATTGCACAGGAAAGATAGAGTTTCCTAGAAAAGGTAATAAGTCTGGTACTGTTTCGGATAACTCCGGTATTGTTCAGCTGGCAGCGAAATCTCTCAGTACTAATAAAAGTTAGACGAGTTCATTATGGTGAGATGGGTAAGGCTTCCACAACACCCCTCCCCCAAGCCTTTTACTTCGTAAAAGTACTGGTAGTATTTTTTTTTCTTTTAGGGTCGATCATCAACGGGTTAGTGGATTTTATTTTTCTCCCTGACCGACGTTTTTGAGGTGTTGATTGGGAGGATCTAAATCGAACATGTCGAAAATAGTGTCTATTGGCTCTTCTTTTGTTTGTGGTACGTCGTTGGAGTCGTTCAAACGGCGTTTCTGTAACTGGTTCTGGTGTCTCTTATGTGTGTATTTGGGTCCTTCTACAATATACACCATATCACCAATTCTTTTTTTAATTATTCCACGTTCCCAACAGGACATCTTATTTTGATATTTTTTAAAGTAAATTTTTTCTCCCGGGTTGAGCCATTTTTTAGGCACTAATGTGGTCTTTCGCAGCTTATTTTGTTTCGGAAGTAGTTTATTGAAGATGGATCTTATCTTTCTGGCAAACATAGTCTACGCTGGTGAGACTGCTAGTGGTGTATTTTCCTTCAGTTCAAATTTTGCCTTAATTTTAGTACGTTTGCCAAGACCAGCTGAAAATACTTCGGGGAAATTACTTTTTAATTCCATCTTAATTTTTTCATCTTCAGCCGTAATGAAATCTACTTTTGGCAAAACGTATTAATTGGTTGATCCCAGAGATTAAATTTCTGAAACCAGTCCGACCCAAACAAATTTTCTGTGTTCTTCAGTACGAAGACTTTTAATTTTTTAGTTATACCATTTAGTGATACTGGGATAATTATTTCACCTTCAAATTTTATTTTGTCTCCTGTTACCGATTGCGCCGTCTTGCTTGTCATCTTTATTATTGGCCTATTTAATTTTCTCTAAGTTTGTGAGTTTATGATTGATAGATCAGAGCCTGAGTCTAGCTGAAATCTTATCGACTTATTTAGTACTTTGACTGTCATTTATTTACGAACGACTTCGTTTGACTCGTCCTCGCTTTTATATGTCTGACTCTGTTTTTAATTATTTTTCTGTTTCTTCTCTGTGAGCCCTTATGTCCAAATTTATCGCAGTTTTGATATTTTTTGTACGATAGGGACAGTCTTTAGCCCAATATAATTTTCCATGGCGGTAGCAAGCGCTGGGTATTTTTTTTCGTTGTCACTAGTCTGTCAGTATTGAAATTTTAGGTAATCATATGTATTTGAGTAATCGAGACTTTTTCTCTCTTTTACCGGAGAGTATGATTGAGATCAATGTTTGACATTCCTTAAGTAGGCAACACCAGACTCCTTGATATTCTTTTAGTCTTTTCTGTCACTCACTATCCTCTGAAAGTCTTCAGGCAGTTTTGAAGTGTGAGATCGGGTTCGTTCTCTAATTTCGATAAAACTCTGCGCCTGATTTCTGCGTTCTTTGTCGACACTAGACCTTGTGCGAATATCAGACATTTGAAGTTATCCTCTGACATTTCGCCTAGTTTAAAATCATCGCAATTTTTATTGACGACCGAGGCAAACCCTAAATAATCATCACTGTCCCTTTTTGTTAAGTTGAGACATTTCCATCCAGCTGAATAATTCTGACAGTAATTTAACTGTTTCTATAAACCCAAGTTCGCAAGTCTGTTTTGTTTTTTGTTGTTTTGTTTTTTTTTTGTAAGATATAATGAACATGTTTTCGTAGTAGTAGCCGAACTTTTTTAGAATCAGTCCAATCGGCACAGTTGGTAATATAGATATCTTCATATCTTCTGTAATATGCTTCGAAGGTCTTATCTTCATCTGGTGCGTAGATTAATGTTTCAACCGCATTCCACACAGCATTTTGAGTGAAAACTGCAGTACTATCTGTAGGCTGGTTATTACTTAGACTTTTAAAAAGTACTTCTTGTTGTTTTTGTAATTCAAGAATGAACCGTTGTTGGTTTTTACCGTTTTCTTGTTTCTTTTCCTTTTTTCCGTGTAACAACTGAAAAAGTGTTCCTTCGTTTTTTGTTGAAGTTGAAGTTGTTTTTCTTCGCTTTCTTTCTGAAGTTGAAGGAGTTTTTCCTCATTTTTTTCCTTTTCCTTATTTCCTTGTAACAACTGAAAAAGTCTTTCTTCGTTTTTTTGTTGAGACTCCATTTGAAACATCATCATTTGCGCAAATATTTCTTTAAGGTCTTCCATTTTTTAGACTTTAAAAAAATTTCTATTGAAAAAAATTTTTTTTTCTCTGGAGTGGGTAAGTTTTTTCCCTTCAGTAAATATCTCCAGAAATCAAGAATAATTACTGTGTGAGTGTGTGTTTTTTGTACAACACAATACTGTAAGCGCTGAATTTAATTTTTCTCTCTGAAGTTGGGGAGGTAGAAAGAAAAATATGAAAATCACTTTTAGATTACGTGACAATCAACTTACTGTTATTTTTTTTAAATATCCGTAATCCGACACACTCCATCGTTTGTACAATTTGATAACTCGTAGTTCTTTAAAATAATCTTGCTTGGTTAATTGTATGCTGGAACTTTCTTGTAGATTCTTTAACAACTTGTAGTTGGGTATCTCTTTGTTGTTGGGATATATCTTCGCCAATGTGTTGTGCGATTAACCCCTTTTGCTTGTTGGAGAGTCCCTTGATGCGGCCCCGGAAAGGGTCACTAAGGAAAACGCAGACGCAGATATTAGGTAAACAGAATATATTGCACAAGAAAGATAGAGTTACATAGAAAAGGTGATAAATCTCGTACTGTTTCGGAATACTCTGGCATTGTTCGTCTGGCAGCGAAATCTCTCAGTACTAATAAAGGTGAGAAGAGTCCATTATGGTGAGATGGGTAAGGCTCCCACAACAGTAACATCTTTTCTGACTTGAGTTGAAGCTGTGCCGTCATATTTCTCTTCATGTTTTCCTTATTTGCATCAGTTAACAAAAGATGAAAGTCAGAGTGCCGGGGAAACAACTTGAACTCAAAAATGGCAATTTTCCTGACAGGAATTTGCTGAATAGATTAGTTCATGCCATTGCTAAGGACAAGTATTGCCTTTCAGTAAAACGGGGAGCCACTGTCCTTGTCTTTGTACTGCATCCCATTTAAGAAAAATGCCAGGGGAAAATATATGGCTGTATGCCGATGGTGTAGGGGTTTCGTTTTGAGATATCAATTTTATTTACAATAATTTACACTTATTTACATTTCGAACGACTGTCCTCATTTTGTTGGCATTCACTATGTTTTGGGCACTGTTGCTCCGACTTCTTCGAGTGTTTTTGTTTTTTTTTTATTTGTTTTTGGTTCGTTTTATTTTATTTTTTATTTTTTGCTTTTTTGGTAACGGTAACCTGCAGGGAATTGTATGCATAACGTATGGATGCTTACATCGGTGCTCATATTCTGTGACATATAAAATTCTCGGATAGTCTTCTAGATAATCGAAGTGGAAATATGAAAATAAAAATGAGCAAGCCTCCACTCGTATATTCATAGAATTGTTTCGCTTCGTTTTGCACACAAAGTTGGAAATAAACTATTTAGACTGAACCCATAGCACTGCCCCGAGACGAACCCCAATGTGATAAGTACGTTAGCCTTCAGGCATAAAAAGCTTCGAGGGTTGCGACATAATGCTGTTCTTTTCTTTGAATAGTCCAGGTCTATGCGGAGATTAAATGAGCCAATGCTGGTCTTTAATTATTAAAAAAATCAAAATAGAAGATATCTTTGACGTGTTTCTAAATCTTTCAAGCAAGTTCTCATATGAATATATAGGAGCATTTCTTTTAAAATTTATCTTGAAGGCACTGCCGCCCTTTGATCTGATCTGTAGTTTAATTGTACAAAATGATCATTTAGGTCAAAAACAAAAATAAAAGCAATGTATTTCTACTCCATTGTACTATCTACAAATACATCCGTTCTGAAATCAATACGCAACAGACTTTGGAACAGTTTGTTGCAGCTTGGAAGGCTTTCATATCGTTCCTCGTTTTTAAACAATCTGTTAATGGAACTGGCTTGAAGCCGACTCTCTATGCCAGCCAATAATGGTTTGAAGTAATTAGTGTGAAAAAAAGGACTCAATACACAATAAAAAGTCTATAAGAAGTAATGTTTTACGAACAAAGCTAATCATTTGTTTAACTAAATATATATACCTACAAACACACACTTACGTATATATAAGACTTGTGAGTGATAAGAGTATTTTAAAAAGAGCTAACTAGATAGATAGATAGATCTGAATGAATGAATCTGAATGTGTTTCAATTTACTCAGGATTAAACGTTCAGTAAATGCTCTCAATCATGGAATAGTATGAGTAGAGGTTGGAAAATACAAGATGTATCAACTGTACTTAGATCCTATGCACATAGGGTACCCACATTAAAACTGGAGTCATTCTTTTGAAGTTTTTATTTTTATTTCCCATCAGGGTATTTATGTATGTATTTGTATTTTAAAAGTTTAAATCTCAAACTGAGCAAGAACTATTCCCATTGAAATTATGATGCAGAAATTGCAGTCCTTAATGTGGTCTTTTACTTCCGTCAAGACCACTAGAATGACAAATGCTTTACTCTTCCTTTTATCATTACTCCAATCCCTCAAGTTATCACCACATCTTTAACAGTAAATGTGGGGAGAGAATGGGTTATCCCCTTGTTTGACTTCAAAGTAATCACGATATGCCTTCTTCACAAAGTCAGTGATTTTTGCTTGATGGTTACGAAGAACAACATTACCGCAGATATAAGAGAACGAGCCAGGATAATTCTTACATCCGCGATCCATTCTTACAGGTATACAAATGTCAAGCTGAAAAGAGAAAAATGTAAATTAGCACTCAGCTCGTCGTTTACATTTGACACAGTATACTAAAATCATTCGAAGCTGAGGGATAAACTCTGCTCCCTCAAGGTATGTGGGTGTTAGCGAGTAGGGTGATACACTATGATTAAGTACACATACAGTATTATATGGTACACTAAACTTCAGGCACCCACGATCAGCTGGAAAAAGTAGAGTCCGCAGGCTTTTGAATAAATGTTACTATTATGTACAACTTATGAAGTATTCAAGCACATCTTAAAAACCAGACCTGACCAAATATAATAAAGGGAATTTCTGAATTCAGCTTAAAATAGCGATCATATATCACTTGAAAAACTTTTGAACTTTAGAAAAAATTGAAGGCTGGCCAAGTTTATAGGTTAAACATATGTACTGTCAAACATACATTGATATGTATGTCTGTTCGTGTCCTTCATTAAAAAAAAACGTCTTTCAAAACCATTATCATTAAATTCAGTACAATATTGGACTAGTGGGTAGAGTGTTCGCCTTATGGTCCGGGCAACCTGGGTTCAATCCTGGGTCGGGTCATACCAAAGACTTTTCAAAATGGTACTTGATACATCCTTGCTTAACACTCAGCCATATAAAGTACGTATCAAGGGTAAAGTGGAGCAATCCAGGGAAAGGAGTAGCACCCTCCCCTACACCTCGATGTAGTAGCTATTGAAAAGAGAGCCTTCAGGTCGCCCTCGACTACGGTCACCAACTTTACTTACTAACTTTTTTATCATTGCTAAAAAATAAATAAACTCCTGACAAATTCATTCTGAACTGAAGATTCCAAGATTCTATTATTTCTCGTCGTATATTATGCAATCGAAACAAATTGCATTAGGTATTTTTTTTTTTAATTATCAGAATTCGGGAAAGTTTAAAAAAAAATTTGCAAAACATTCACCATCAAAAATAAAACTGTATAAATATATTTTAGAAGTGTACTTATCTTTAGACTGCTGCATTTTTTATTTCAAGTAAAGAGTTTTAGTGGTGTTTTAATTTGGTAATAAATTAATTCAACTAATATTCGTTTTGATTGTATAATGTTTCACAATAAATAATCACAGTATATTTAGTTTAAAATGAAATTAACTTTTTGTGAAAAATATTTGAAGGGTGTACTTGTTTATGGGACATAGTGTATGTTTTCTAGTTGTAGGTCATTCTCTTCTCGGTAAGATCGAACAGATTCCAGCATTCCTTTGAATATTTATTATGTCCATATTTTCTGGATAAGCTGAAAATATAGATAGACTTGTGCATGTGATTTTGGAAACTTTCTTACTTAAATGCGGACGATTATGTTCAAATTTTTATAGTTCCAATCTTGAAAAGAGGAAAATCTATTGTTTGTTATATTATTGGGGGTACTTTTTGCTTTTAATCGATATTGGCAATTACAAAATATCAATATTAAAAACGATTTGCCAATTCCAGACTATTGATCCCATACATCCGGGGTAAAAGAGATGGAAATCAATGAAAAGTGTGAGAAATGTATTCAATTTGTTGTACAGTGCGTGTAAAAAAGCCGAATGTCTGACTGAATAAATACTTTTGTTAGACGTTTTTCTTCGTTTAGCACCTTGATCAAGAATAATTCTATAATATTGTTCTATCAAATCAGGTTTAAATCATTATCTTTCTTTCTTCTTTTTCTTTTCGTTTTTCTTTACTTCTGTAATTTTTTCCTCTAATTTATTGTTACCAATTATCCTTACAAAAAGAAATGCAACTCTTTTTTGCACTTAATTACTTATTTTCATTTTCATACATTTATTTTGGATGATGTATATAATATTTTTAGAATAACAGTTTTGCTTAATTTTTTGAAGACATCACAGGATTGATTCAAGTCCACTGAAAATCTCCTCAAGACATTAACATTTCTTATTTTATGTTGACATACGTTTTCCATTATTATTATTATTATTATTATTATTATTTAGAATTATTCACATCAGTGTTAGCTGATGATTTTTCACTGGAGTTTGAGTGACAGCAAGTCTCCTCAAGTCTCCAGGACTCGTCTCAGTATTCTGGCCGTCCTCAGCAATGCTGTCGTTCGGATAGTCTTCACCCGTCCGTCAATTTCCAAGTCCTCAAAGCCCTTTAATAATCCTTTAGTTACTGTGCCTAACGCACCAATCACAATTGGCACAATCGTTACTTTCATGTTCCATGGCTTTTTTATTTCTCTAGCAAGGTCGAGGTACTTATCCTTTTTTCACTTTCCTTCAGATTTATTCTGTGGTCAGCCGGGACAGCAAAGTCGACAATTTTGCAGATTCTCGTTTTTTTTTTTTTTTTGTTGATTATTATAAGGTCTGGTCTTCTAGCCGGGATTAAGTGATCTGCTTGTATGTCAAACTCCCACAGGAATTTATGCGAGTCATTTTCTAGGACAGGTGTCGAGTTGTGCATATACCATTTGTTGGTATGGTCGAACTGAAATTTCCTGCACATTTCCCAGTGGATCAATTTGCTGACCCAGTCGTGTCTCGCCTTGTACTCCTTCTGTGCTAATTTGCTGCATTCGCTTATTATGTGATTGATCGTTTCGTCTCAGTCACCGCATAGCCTACATTTACTGTTTTGTTGCGTCTTATCTATTCATGCTTTGATATGATTGGTTCTTATAGCATTGTCCTGTGCTGCTATTAGGAGGGATTCCATTTCTGTCTTAAGGTTTCCTTTTCTTAGCCAGGTCCAGGTTTTCTGGTGTGATATGTTGTTTATTAGACGCTTAAAGCGGCCATAGAGTTGTGTTCCTTTCCATTTTTGTTTCCTCGTTGTTGTCATTCTTTCGTTTATCGTGTTGTCCGTATCGTTTCTGATGGTTGTAATTAGTCCTCGTTCGTGTTTTTCTATGTAGTCTTCAAGCCGTTGTATCGATGCGTCAACGGTGTCTTCGATGCTGACAAGTCCCTTCCTCCCTCTTTTCTAGATACATATAGTGTGTCAACGTTGTCTCTGGGGTGCAATGCCTGATGCATGGTCATTAGTTTTCTTGTCCTTTGGTCCATTTGTTTAAGTTCCTCTCAGGTCCACTTGAGAAAGGGTCCCGAATATCTGACTAGTGACACAGCCCAAGTATTTATTCCTTTGATGAGGTTTCTGCTGGAGAGTTTTGTCTCGAGTAGTTTTCGCGTTCTCCTGAGATATTCTTTTCGGATCGTGTCTTTCATTTGCACTTGTTTGATGGTGTCAGCCTCCAAGATGCCCAAGTATTTGTAGGTTTCATTTTCTTCGAGCGTTCTAATTCTGTCATGATTTGGTAGTTCGATTCCGTCAGTCATATGTTGTTTGCCACTTTTCATGACGAGCATGGCACATTTTTCTATGCCAAATTGCATTCCTATGTCCTGACTGTAGATTCTATTAGGGTGTATGAGAGTTTCCAGTTCTTTTTCATTTTTTGCAAATAATCTAATGTCATCCATGTATATTAGGTGGTTGATCATCTCTTGCGATCTGCTGAGTTTGTATCCAGCAGTGCATTTTCTGAGTATGTGGTTCAGTGGCATCATGGCTATTATGAATAGAATGGGTGATAGTGCATCTCCTAGGAAAATGCCTCTTTGGATCTTTGTTTCAGCTATGCTTCTTCCTCCTGCTGTCAGCTCCACTCTCCAGGTTTTCATGGTCTGTTCGATGAATTTTATGACTTCATGTGATATTTTGTACATTTTGAGACAGTGTAGGATCCAGCTTTGTGGGACCATATCATATGCCTTTTTGTAGTCAATCCAGGCCATTGCTAGATGTTTCCGTCTTGTCTTGCTCTCATTTAGGATGAGTTGATCTATGTAGAGTAATTCTGCTGTGCCTCTGGATCTTTTGCAGCATCCTTTCTCTTCGTCAGGAAACAATCCGCGGCTTGTTAGCGAATAGATCTTTTCTTTTGTGCTGTTAGTATTTTCCACATCACTGGTAGGCAGGTTATGAGTCTGTAATTGTTTGGGGCAGCTCCTTTACTGGGGTCCTTTTGGGTTAATGTAGTCTTTCCTTTGGTCATCCATTCAGCTACGTGCTCGTCTTGTAAGCATCTGTCCATTTCTAGTACTAGTCTTCCGTGAAGGGAGGTGAATTTCTTGAACCAGAAGCCATGTATTCCATCATGGCGTGGAGCTTTCCAGTTTGATATTATTTTTAGTGTTGTTTTGAGTAAGTCAACATGTATTTCCATTTTGGGACCTTCTTCAAGTCCGTCTAGCTCTCTTGTAATATTGTTTATCCATTCAGTATTTTCGTTATGTTTCTTTGGTTCCCATAATTTCCTCCAAAATCGTTCGGTTTCTTTTGCATCCGGTTGTTTGTATGTTTTCGTGTCACTCCCTCCCAATTGTTGATAGAATTTCTTTTCGTTGTTTTGAAATGTCCTGTTTTATCTGTATTGTTTTACTCTTTGTCGATATCTCTTTAAGCTACCTTCTCTGGCCAGTTCTTTCTGGTTTATTTCCTCAAGTTGTTCTGTTATTTTTCCCCATGTTACTTGTTCCTTCTTCCCCCGATTATTTCAGCATCTCTCTTTCTTATCATTCGGGCTTGTTTTCGTAGTTTTTTTTTTAATTTGCGATTCCAGTCTAATTTCCAATCCATGTTTTTGCTGTTTCTTCGTGCTTCTTGAGAGGATCCCAATATTCTCACAAAGTAATTTTGCACCTGCATAGATTAATTCATTTAACTCAGTTATATTATTCGTTGGTATGTAAGGTAGTATGTGATTTATTTATTCGTTTCTATCTTAAGTGTTTTCCATTCATGTTTCTTAATGAATGTAGAATAGTTTTTCACTACTTATGATACTCTTTACATTTTCTTGATTTACCTTTTGTTCTTGTGATAGTGTTTCATCCTGGTTGTTTGGTAGTGTATCGTTTGGGAGTGTGTTGTTTTCATTTGCCGAGGTTTGCGGTTCTTTTTCGTTGGATTGTTTTTGTTTGACACCACTTGGTGTGTCTGGCACTGTGTTATAGTTTTGTTTCTGTGTAATTCCATGTCAGAAAACCAGCCCTTCTTCAATATTGTGCAAACTTGATCCGCTAACCATTGGCTAGTTGTCTGTAATGTCGAACATTCTTGCCAGCTCTCTATCATTCTTTTTCTGTATCCTCTTTGTGAAGGGGTGCTCCTGAAATAGCATTCTAGCGCAAGTTGGTTCTCTTCCCTAGTCCATGTTCTGCGTTTAGGTCTTTGTCCGTTCTGGTTTGTTACGTCGTCGTTTATGTATCTGAAAAAAGAGCAGCCAACATTCGTTAGATGACGACCGGTCTCCCATGTTGGCTATCTGGAGAGCACCTGCCGATAATGACACCCAGGCCTGTTGCCTGAGTCCAACGTTGTGTAATATTGTGATTTGACATTTTTATCATGGGTGGTATAATGTGGCTATACCAGGCCCAGGGGTATTTTATGATCTGCGCACCTGACACAGATGTGACCACGAACAATCAGTGACTGTTCATAAACAGCGGGTCAAAAAAAAAAAAAAATACTGGAAGTAAATCTGAACCTAAGTTTTAACTTAGTTAAAGTCCGTTGATCTACTTTTTATGTTTCCGTCTAGCAACTAGAGTGGACGGCCTGAACGACTTTTTCCAGGTTAATGGGAATACCTAATACTAATACATTTAAATATGGTGGTGATAATTTTTCAAGTGAGATTTCTGAAGATTTTATGGAAAAATACAGGGCTACAACGACTATCATTTGGAAAAGTCGTCAATATGGAGGGTGACGAAGTAAATTTAAACAATTCTTCAGTTAGCTCGAGATAGTTCCAGCTGATAAAAATATTTAGCTGATAAGAGAAATCAAAATCCTTCAATTAAAATATAACAAAAATTCACCAACAGATTTTATAAGACATAGAAAATCCAGTGTTGTATTATTATTATTATTATAATTATCCCTTGAGAGTTTTTACATCAGCATTAGCTGATGGTCTTTCACTGGAGTTTGAGTGACACCAAGTCTCCTTAAGTCTCCAGGACTCTTCTCAGTATTCTGGCTGATCTCAATATTGTAGTAATTTGGATGTTCTCCACTCGTTCTCTTATTTCTAAGTCCTCCAGCACCTTTATTAATCCTTTGGTGACAGTACCAAGGGGACCAATTACAATTGGTGTAAACGTCACTTTCATGTTCCACAGTTTTTTCAATTCTCTAGCAAGGTCGAGGTACTTATCTTTCTTGTCAGCTTTTTTCAATTTTACTCTGTGGTCAACCAGGACAGCAACGTCCACCACTTTGCAAGTTCTCTTTTTTTTTTGTTGATTATTATAAGGTATAGTCGTCTGGCCGCGCTTGATTTTCTAATTTTCCGAATTAGCATTGTAGGGAGTATTTTGACAGCTGTATAAAGATCATCCTCAATTCAAAATGAAGAAATTTAGGTGAAGCTGCAAATGATTTCATTTTAGTTGATACGGAAAAATATTCACGCATTTAGAGAAAAACGACTAATGTTCAGATGTTACATTGTCTCTGATATTTTGAATTATGCCACAATTATATTATCAAAGATTGATGATATTATAGTGATTAACCAACAGAATTTCGTATTTTCTCATTTACTTTGCTATACATCTAACAAAACTCAACATCAATAATTATGCAATAAATAGTCTTAGTAGAGTAGAATTAATCATCTGTTTCTGCCAAACATGTCATACCTGGTACAGCATATCTTAGTCTAACAAATATGTCTTTAAAAGCTCAGTATTCTCGGAAAGATGATAGATTGCATTAATCAAGTTTGATTCAAATTCTGATAAAAAAGAATATATGATTAACTATAATCAACGGGAAATGTTTCCTTTAATTTCAAGGATATTCAGAAACCAAATATATACCTGAATTTTCTTCCACATATGATTTAACTATTTGCCTAACAAAAGTGATAAGAATAAGAGAAATACGTAATATTATCCAATCTATCAGAAAATGAAGGTCATTTAGAAGAACAGAGACAAGGTGAGGAGTAAAGTGAGACAAAATTAGCAACTTCAGTAATTTAAACAAAGGTAATAGGCACGTAATATAACAAAGGCTAAATATGCAGGCACACGCACACACACACACACACACACACACACACATATGTATATAATACCAGCGATAGGAATAATAAATCTAACATAACAGAGTTAATAAATTCACAAATAAATCAATTAATATATCGATGTAAATGAAATAAACTGCACTTCTCAGAATGACGCGGAAACGAGATAATTTTTCCCCTCATGTCTACTCTGAGGGTACATAAGGGTATACCCACCACGTGGAAGCTTTTTTTCTTTTGGTTTTACGATCGGATAGGCGATAAACTGGCCACCATCAAGTACCTTTGACTCTGTGTCTAGACTATTTAAACACCGCCCCTCATATATATATATATATATATATATATATATATATATATATATATATATATATATATATATATATATATATACTGAATACTTCCGTAGCCCTGTCCTCAGCTGGCTTTTGTAACTTGGAGTTAATTTCATTTTCATGATTCTTTTTGCGTATTTCTTTTTTGTTTTTAGAATTTCCATCTTTTTAATAGAGAAATTTTATCAGATATATTTTCTTATTTTCTTATCGTATTACTTATTCGCTTTTCCTTTAAATTTAAATGTTAAAATTTATTATAAAATACATATATGGTTAAAGCTAGAATTGAGGTTGATATTCATAAAGTTGAATTGTGGTTAATATTCATTCACTTCTGAACAAACTTTTCCCAAAAGAACATTGTAGATAAATTCCAATTATCTCTCAATTCACTAACACGAGGCAGTGAGTAAACTGAAGTTATTTCCCTTCCATTAATGTTTATATATAATTTTATATGGGGAATTAATAATATCATCTATATTCGTTGACTTTACGTGATAAAACAGAAAAAAATATCTATACATCCGCTAAGATACAACCATCAATTTTCACTGCTTAGATACAAATGTATGAAATAGAAGATATAAAAGCAAGTCATATTTCTTTCCCGTTTATTTATAATTCCCCATACAAATTTTTACATACACATATAATCAGTGATATATATAAACGGACACATAGGTATATGTATATATATATGTGTGTGTGTGTGTTTGTGTGTGTGTGTGTCACTGGTTAGATAGATAGATAGATTAAGAAGAAAGGGTGTATGAGTGTAAAAGTGTGTAAGTGTGTGCACATACGTGCGTGTGTACTACAAAACAAATGAACATTTACAAATATCGATGTATACATTCATGAATAAGCTTAGGTACAACGTAAATTAGCATGTTTATGCATAAAGGTCAAAGGATTATTTGAACATTTCATGTTTTATACGGAGTAAATCTTAAGGCTTAGTAATGAATAACACCTAATAATATTCGTTTTGATTGTATGAAGTTCACAAGAAATAAACTCCTGATATCTTTGGTTTCGAACAAAATTAGCTTTTCATCAATTAACAAATAATTGTTAGAGATGAACTTATTTATGGAGAATACTCAACCAGACTCTGCAAATAATCACACACACACACACACACACACACACATACACACACACACACACATATATATATATATATATATATATATATATATATATATATATATATATATATATATATATATATAATAAATGAACTCACATACATGCGTATAAAAATGGGTAATGTTCATCATACATCTTGAATGTAATGTTATAAATGAAACTGAAATTTGAGGAGGTTTTTAAAGCAAAGAGATTTTAGCTATGTAGACTGCCAAAATTTTATAACAACTAACAAAATTTCATAACGTGTGTAAACGATTAATTCCAACATTTTCAAAAAAGAAAAAACAAAATTGAATCCAATATTTCATTAATAATCAAAGAATTCAGGAAAAAATATATTGTACCGCACGTTCGATATTATTGATATAAGGGTTATCATTCACCTAGCTTAAGTCTGCCTTTATGTCGCCTCCCAATTCTATGGTTGATTTAGATCGTTTTGCTGGAATATATAATTTTTGTATGTATGTTTACACCAACCCCTCAAATTGTTAGGCAGAGTGTATCAGGTTTGAATTTAGAGTTTTCCTTTCCCTAGACCGGTTGCCATATCATATTTAAAGATTCAAGTCTGCCCAACTATTTGCCCATTGTTGGAAAAGAAACAGCTGGATTAATACCGTTCTCAAGGAGATTAGTGCTATGTGAAATGCTTACTGCTTTATCCAGGATTTGAACACGGTTCGCCATGTCCATTTCAATGACGATTACTATTACGCCACAGGCACCTCTTATGTATGTATACATGTATATATGTACGTATGTATGTATTTATGACTTTGATAGTGGTCCTTAGAATATGTCGATTGCTTCCCCTGCATAGTTTAAGATACCCCCCCCCAACAAAGTGATATCGGGGTGTAATCTTAAACTACATCTAGTTCAAGAGATCTCAGGAGTGTAGAGTATCCCTTCGTTGCAATTAATCCCAAGTTCACTCTTATCTGAAGTTGTAGTATCTGTAGGGGTTCCATCTATGGTATTCAGTGGATCTGTTTGAGAATTATTATATCTAGATAAGAATACTTGAAACCAAAAACTGAGTCAAAATTACCATAAAAACTATGGTGTACAAATCGACCTAAAATAGAAGTTGGCCACTTGATTTGTTGCTACAAATTCTTGGTTAGACCCTCAAACATACAATAGGCTACTGTGACATTCCGGCTAGAGTTTACAGTAGTGCATAATCTGTTGAAAATTATGTATATTAATATAATGCATAATTTGTATTACAGTTTTATTTTTTATCAATCTGTGTTGATTTTTCTAATATATTCCTTAAACATGAGTTTGAATTGGAGATGTTTAAGGCCGTCTTCTTGAGTTACAGTAAATGTTAGGAGTACTGGTCCATTGGTTGACCACTCTGTAGTAACCTTTTAGATTTCAGCCCATACATATAAGTCGACTCCTAGTTTAGTTGCTTAAAAAGTCGACTTTTATACCACAATTTACAGTATTTGCATTAAGAATTGTCTCGAGAAGCTAAAAGTGCTTACAAAGGATTATTATTAATTACTGGAAAACGTATAATTGCTAAAATACTTCGAAATATATAATTTTGTTTTGAATATTAATATTAGATAGAAATACTTAAAAGCATGTAAGTGTGTGGAAAAGATTTTATCAAACAGGAATACTTGAAACCATATAATTGTATATAAATAATGAGTGTTAAGATTAGTTACTTTTATCAATAATTATCTACTAATAATTTTCATAAATCAGTTAAAACCATATAATTGCATGAAAAAAGAGTACTTTCGACAACAAGAAGTGTTCTCTCGCAGTAAAACCAACCCAACAACCCACCATCTATCAATCTCTCTCTCTCTCTCTCTCTATATATATATATATATATACGTAATATGATAGCCGCAGGATTTCGGTTCATGCCTTTAGGTTTAGTTAGGCTGAGAACCTTTCGGCTCAGCACATGGGTTAGTTAGGTGCAACCTTGATGCACTCAGAGATGTCACAATAGCCTGAGATGATGAAATGGGTGACAAAGTGCGGGTGACGTCACGCACCTGAAGCATGTGGAGGATTTTGGGGATTTCGAAGAAAGTTAGAGAGTTTAAGCTAGACGCCGAACGAGGAGGTTCAACTTTTGAGGCTCGCTAAGGCGATACGAATTTGCGCGCGATGGGTGCCGCACGAGAAGCCAACATAAAAAGATTGTATCTCTCTCCTTGTATCGAAACCTTTAACTCAAAAGTAATAAAAGGGTTTCGCACCTGAACAAGAAGTCGTTACGTGTTTTCGAAATTTGAGATTCCTATTTTCTTTATGTATACATGTTATCTAAATGAGTTATGAACATTCGATGTCCGTTTCGCACTGGGACATATTCGTGTATATGGCTATGTAACATATATATATATATATATATATATATATATATATATATATATATATATATATATACGTGTGTGTGTGTGTGTGTGTGTGAACGTAATAAACTTTATAGTGCTCCCAATCAGTGAAGCCTTGAATACGCCAATTGCGTTCAATGAGAAGTAACACATCCAACAAAAAAAAAACGGGTTTCCTGGATATGAAATGGAACTGTATCAGGTGGCGAGGCTCCAGTTCTTGTACTCTAGGGAATTTTATGTCACCCTTTTATTACTATTACACCCAGGTCCACTATGACCCGAAATGACAAACTTGTTAGGGTGCCGAGTAGATCTGAAAATTATTGTTTATCAGTTTTATATGAAACTACTTGAAACATTTAACTTTGAGCAAGAACGTTTATTGTTAAATAGGAATTGTTACTTGAACCCATATAACTACGAATGAATTACTGGTATGAAATATCAATAATTAAAACAACAACAATTAAAATGACTTTGCTATAGAATTAATACTTGGAGCAATATTTGTTTTCAAATGAACGTTAATCACTCGAAATAAGATAATTATATTTCCCAACCCCTCCGCTCGGGTAGGATATGACACAAGGTCAATTTTTTAAGCGGACTTTAACAGGTTTGAATTCAGAGTTTTCCTTCTCCTAGACTAGTTGCCTCACCAAAGCTGAAGAACTTAGTCCGCCCTACAATTTACCCATAGCTGGAGGGAGAATATTTGGATTCATACCTTTCCCAAGGGTATTAGTGCTATGTGAAATGCAGTCAGTCACGTCCAGGATTTGAACTCGTGTCGCCGTGTCCATTTCCTACAACGATAACCATTACACCACGACCACCTACTAAACGATAACCATCACTCCACGGTCACCTCCTAAACACAAGATAATTGTGATCAAAAAATTCAGACTGGCATGAGCTTTAATTATCCCTAGCAAAGTTAATATGTCGAAAAATTAACCAGTTAATCAACCAATCAACATTATTGCATACTATTACAATATTGGATCTCTGCAGTACAGTTTATCTATTTTATTAATTTTGCGTTAATATTAACACAACTCTATCTTTTTTTAGTCCTAATAATTCCTTTGTCATTAAATTCGGATTGTATTGCTTAGATGCCTGATACATTAGTAAAATATCAATTTTTGCCGCAGGACTATCCACTCTCAACTCAAATACGTTTCTCATTGTGACTATTCATACCCGGACCGTGACACAAGAAAGATGTATCACTTGGACAGAGATAGAGGAGGTCACTTTTGCCAAGATATGCTTGCCTTAATAATCCTTGACAACTTTCCTTCTCTTAGAATCGCTAACAATATTTGGATCGATTGTAACGATTTTAACACAATCCAGATATTGTTTCTTCAGGAACAGTAAGCCAGCGTACACTGACATTCACTCGTTGACCCTTTTCCATCTTCACCAGCCTTTTCCTACAGAGATTGTTTATCATTTCGAAGCAAGGGACTTGAAAACTAAGTTGTGAATAGTGCAATGAAAAATATCTAACTGTAATACAAACATAATAAATTGCTTAGCATGAGTTTTTAAAGAATTTCGAATGGATAAAGCGTATTATTATAGACACGATAAACTATGTTTAAAAAATGATCATTGATATTCAAGATAAGCTTCAGTTCTAGCGCAATATACGAGAGAGTAAGAGACGGAAAACAGGAATAAAAAACGGAAATGAATTTACATTAGAGAAGAAGTTGAGACTATGTAAGTAGAGACGTACGAAAGATTCTTTAAAAAATGTATTTCCTGAGAACCTTTTGATGCCTTTAATCTCTAAGATTAATATATATATATATATATATATATATATATATATATATATATATATATATATGCATATATATGAAGATTATATAAACATTATAGTATACAGAGAGTGTAGTTATAGTGCTGTTGGAATCATCGTTATATCACACACACACACATATATATATATATATATATATATATTTGACAACAGTCTGGTAGAAATTATTTATACAGAATACACGATAATATACGTTTTGATATGTTAATACTCCATTAGAAACAATCCTATTGGCTCAAAAAGAAAGTAAGATTATAATAAATGTGTACTCATTCATGGAATAAAAATCTTAAATTCTTGCTCGACATTTCATCAGCTTTTAGCCTTAATGTTAAGACACTCAAGTAGAAACTATCAAAAATCCACTGTAAATCGTCTTGCAGTTTTGATATATTTGATGGATTCTCTCATTCATAAAACTTGAACAAGTTTCAGCTAATATTTTTATCACAATAGAGAAGCTTCAATGATTTGTTGATAACAGTGACATTCGTTATAACTTCCAGTAACGTCTTTTTGAAGTCACATTCAGCCCATCGCTATCATAATACTTATTTTGGGAATGATTTTAATTCAATATTAGTGTTCATACTTATATATATATATATATATATATATATATATATATATATATATATATATTAAATAATAGCCCTTATGATAAAAAAAGAAGAAAAAACCGGCAAGTGATTTGATTTGGTCTGGTTTGTTTGGTTTTATGGATATTCAACCTTTGTAGGTTATTTAACGCCAAATCTATTTCTATGTAAATAATCAGTTCTATCTAAAGCAATTCAATTTTAATATGAATTCACAGTTTAATTGTCAAAAACATTTCTATTTCAAACAATTCAAGTAGTTAAATATAACAATTCAGTTTAGTGTAAGTATAGTTTCAACGTCAAAAACAGTTCAATTTCAAATAATTCAGTTAAGCATAAGCACGAATTTTAAATGTAAGTACAGTTTAATTGTAAAAAACGTTTCTATTTCGAGCTATTCAGTTCAGTCAAGCAGTTCTAATTCAGCTAATTCCTTATCAGGCCTTATCAGGTGCTAACACGCCGGGTAAGAGTGGACCTGGGAGCGATGGCAATAAAGGGGTACTCCGCATTCCCCATGGCTCTAGTATTGCTGGAAGCTCACCATCAGATTGTTTAGTGTCATATCTAGGACACTCGTTGAGGGGATCTTACAGTCAGTGTATTCTTCAGCCTCAGCCGACTGGGTAAAAGTAATTTGAAGATGAAAATATACAACGAATCACTGTCAAGGGGAAAAAATATATATTGGAAAAAATATGTATTGGAAAAAAGAAAAAAAGAAAAGGCCAACCTTGTCATACCAATTGGAAAAAATCAAAAGACAACCAATTGGTTGGTCAAAAGAAAAAAAAACACCGTTAGGGCTGCTAAACTACAATGCAAAAAGTGCTTAATACTAAGTCAAGCCAAATAATAACGATAATGACTTAGTGAGTCAGGAACTAACCTACTATAGTTTCGCGTAAGTGGCTCAACAGGGTACCTAATCCCGACTAAAGAAGTTTGGAAAGAGAACTATATTTATAGGGAAAAAAAAATCTCACACCGGACAGAAAATTAGCATTTCAATAAAATATATATATATATATATATATATATACATATATCAGTAATGTTGTTTTTTTTTTTAATATATCTAAATGAGAGCATGGAATAAAATGGCAGTTAAAAAAAGTTCTAGTTTAAAAAAAAATTATTTGTAGGCCTGCCAATTTCTTTTGTACCTGCAGATGTTCAATATTTCAGACCTTAGGTTTAACAAAATTTTTTAATTGTTAGAGGCTATATATATATATATGTATATATATATATATATATATATATATATATATATTATAACACTCTGAATATGTGTTTCCATTTGTTCAAATGTATCATTGACATAGATTATAGAAAATTATCTCAAATGCAGATAAATACGTACACAAGTACCAAAATGAGGGATGTATTAATAATGCTGATACCCCATGTAAATATGCACTATATCTTCATGGGTCTTAACAAAACATGTATTCTCACATAATAATTGGGCAGTAAATGCAAACATTTTCCAGGCGTTGAAATTTTTCCGTTAGTATATTCTATGTAAAAATTTCTATGTAACAATTGCTATGTAACAATTTCAGATCAAAAGCTTTAGACACAAATTGGGGATATTTTAGTAAATGCTCAAAAATCGCAGAGAGTGTACGGTAAATAATACAAGAATTAATTCATGGAATTATGTATGAATCTACAAACAGTATCATCCACAAATAAGCACACATATATACAAAAAACTCTTAAATAGACACAGACACACAGACACACACACGCACACACATATATATATATATAAGGAAATTAAGTTGGCGACCATAGTCGAGGGTGACCCGAAGGCTCCCTTTTCGATAGCTTACTACACCAATGTGTAGGGGAGGGCGCTACTCCTTTCCGAGGATTGCTCCACTTTACCCTTGATCCGTACCTTATAATGCTGAGTGTTAAGCAAGGAGGCATCAAGTACCATTTTTTGAGTCTTTGGTATGACTCGACCTGGGATTGAACCCAGGTCTCCCGGGCCATTGGCGAACACTCTAACCGCTAGGCCAATGTCCGGTAACTATATATATATATATATATTACAAAATAAATATGGATATTATTAAGTATTATTATCAAACTCAAAATTATTGAAAGTATTTTAACAAAACCAAATTGCCTGTATATGTATAAGACTAGTGCATATTTCTGAACAGCGACATATTGATATTTTAATTACATATACCTTTTGTTTACGCAATAAATGTTTTGGTTGTATAATATTTCATTGACAATAGGAAAATTCTGATATCTTGGTTTAGAAGAATTTTATATTACATTTCATAAAAAAATAGTTGGGTTCTTCTAATTTATGAATGATAGAGTAGGTATATATATATATATATATGTGTGTGTGTGTGTGAGAGTGTGTGTGTGTGAATTGACGTATGTATGTATGCATTCGTTTGTACGAAAGCACACAATTATATATATACATATCCATACATATAGATAAAGAGGGAGATTATAATAAAAGTGGGAAAAAGTGAGATAGATAGATAGATAGATAGATAGAAGGACATTAAAATTGAGCTTCATAACTCATAAAATGATGGAAGACAAAAAAGTAATCCAAAATATATAAGTAAACGAAATTTGGAAGTGAATGACTGTAGCGCGAATTGCTCACTTATCACTCTGATTGCGATTGACAGTGAGATCCTCCATGGGTCATTGTCTGGGTCAGAATTCCATCAAAATATAACTAATTAGAGTCCATTCAACTAGCGGAGAACAGACGGAAGCACTTAGATCCGTGTCTTGTTGGTCGGCCTCGAAAAATATACTCGGCGGTCGTTTCATTCGTTTTGATGTTGGCTTTACAACGGCCGGTGGCGAATGAATTACTGAGCACTTCAATATCATCAAGATTTGGGAATATTATTATTAGACCAGAACGTTACCTGGAGCTGCCCGGGATAAACATTATGTAAAGTTACACATTTAGTGAATCAATAATCATTGGAAAGAAAGGAATAAAGGAATGGTTCAAAGAAAGCTCTTAAATAGAAATGTAGTTATGGCAATGTATAGCTTACAGACGATAACATCATACACTTTCTCTTTTTCTACGATTCATCATAACATCTATGAAAGTCAAAAGAGTTGGAAATAAGATCTCTATGTGTTATTTGTAAAGTAATAAGCATGCTTGATTAGTACATGTTCATACCTTACGTTTCGGATATTCCTCGCATCGGTAAAGCTATCGCACTAGAAATATTACATGACAATGTCGTATATAACCCAAACAACATCGTAGAAGGCATCTACTCAGTTGAAAAGCATGCCCTTCAATACTAATAAAATAATGATCCCTCTCAGAGGAAACAGCAAACCTGAATGAATGAAGAGATGTTGGAACACTTATGTTGACGATATTCAAGAACAATCTTGACTTGCATAGAAAGTCTAACATAATCAGATAACTGCACAAGTTTCATCATTTTGTTAAACTCACTCATCGGAGTTTAGTCCCTAGTAAATGGACAACTTTTTGTATTGAGGCATGCTAATCTATTTTCTATCATGAAATCTGTTAGATGTTGCCCATTCCTATTTGACGTGTTGTGGAGGCTGTATTTGTTGTTTCCGTTTTTCCCGATTTGGGCATTCATGTCTCCGCCAATGACTAACATGTTGTGTTTCGGGATGCTACGCACTAATGAGGATAACTCATCGTAGAAGGTGGCTAGTTCAGTTTCTTCACTAACATTGGTGGGGCTGTATCATGAGATGATTGTTGCTCTGGGGTTTCCGTTAAATGTAGCTGCCATCATTCTAGGTTGTATTTTCTCAACGCTATTAAGCGTTTTTAATGCTCTAGGTCCTATAAGTAATCCTACCCCTCCTACTGCGGCGTTGACAGAGTTTTTCCATGCGGATACAGTGGCGAGCGACCAGCCATTGCCAATTTCGTGATATTTGATATCTTCGGAGTGCGTGTATCTGTGTTCTTGTATGCATATTATGTCTATCTTATGTTCTTCGGCCGATGCGATTAGCTCTGGGAGTTGTCCTATTCTATTTAAGTTTCTTAAACTACCAAAAAAGAGAGGGCAAACTATGGACATACACGTACGCAAACAATACTAAAGCTCAGATTGACTACGTCCTTATAAACAAGAAATGGAAAAATAGTGCACTGAATTGCGAGGCATACTCCTCTTTTGAGGGTGTGTCCACCGATCACCGAATAGTCACGGCGAAAATACGTCTAAGCCTACGAAAAAACGCCAAACGAACAGCGACCACTAAACACTATGACTGGGCCCTATTAAACAACAAAGATATAAGAGATAAATACGTATTAGAATTAAGAAACAGATTCGAAACACTACAAGAAAAGACGGAAAAAAGTACACCAAACGACGAATACGAAAATTTCGTCAATGCACACCTCGAGGCAGCAGCAAAATACATTCCAACAAAAATTAAAACTAAATATAGAGTCCCATGGGAAACTTTAGCGGTGAGAGAAAAACGTGCACTAGTGAAAACAGCCCCCAAAAACTATCGAAAAAACCCAACAAACACAAATGCCTTAAAACTAAAAATGGCACAATATCAATTAGCAGGCATATATATAAAGGAACAGACAGAATACATTCAAAATCAGATAGATAAGATTAGAGACTCGGTGGAAGATAGACAATCTAGAATAGCCTGGCAAACAATAAACGAAGTGAGCAGAAGAAAGAACACAGCCAAAGCAAAACTTAAAGCAGCAAACCAACAAGAAAGAATAAAACTGTGGAAACAGCACTTCGAAAACTTACTTGGAAACCCACCAAAAATAACGCATGAACCAATCACCAGAATAATTAGCAAATAATTAGACATTAAACTAGGACCGTTCACACAAGAAGAACTCGACTCGGTTCTCAGAAAAATTAAAAATAGGAAAGCTGCAGGGCTGGACGAAATTCCCCCGGAAGTAAGGAAGACCAGACAATTCGATGACATACTGCTCCGACACTGCAACGCAGTATACAATCAAAATCTGATAGATAGATGGATGAAGGGATGCATACTCCCCTTCCCTAAAAAGGGGGACCTCGGATTAGCCAAAAACTACCGAGGCATAAAACTTACATCCATAGCTGCCAAAATCTACAATGCCCTACTACGAAACCGAATAGAACCCAAAATCGACAACATACTTAGAAAAAACCAAAATGGCTTCTGAAGAAATAGATCCACGACCTCACAAATATTAACCATCCGCAGAATCCTCGAAGGTGTACGGGCAAAGAACCTACAAGCGACATTAATATTTGTCGACTTTACCAAGGCTTTCGACTCCATTCACAGAGGAAAGATGGAACAAATCCTACTAGCGTACGGCATACCTAAAGAAACCGTAGCGGCAATAACGATTCTCTATAGAAACACTAAAGTAAAAGTACGATCACCGGATGGAGACACAGAATACTTTGACATTGTAGCAGGAGTACTACAAGGGGACACGCTGGCCCCGTACCTCTTTATCATTTGTCTAGACTACGTACTTAGAACATCGATTGACAAAATCGAAGAGAATGGCTTCGAACTGACGAAGAAAAGAAGCAAAAGATACCCCGCAACAACAATTACCGATGCCGACTACGCCGATGACATAGCGATACTGGCAAATACACCTGACCAAGCCGAAACACTTCTGCATAGTTTGGAACGAGCAGCAGCAAACATAGGCCTCTATGTTAATGCACGCAAAACGGAATATATGTGCTATAACCAAACGGGGGACATCTCCACTCTAGAAGGAACCCCACTTAAACTAGTAGACAAATTCACGTACCTAGGAAGCAGCGTCGAATCAACCGAAAAGGACATCGAAACGAGGTTAACGAAAACATGGACAGCTATCAATAGGCTATCGATTATATGGAAATCAGACCTAAACGATAAAATAAAACGCAGTTTCTTCCAGGCAGCGGTCACATCGATACTGCTATATGGATGCACTACATGGACGCTAACAAAACTACTGGAGAAGAAGCTAGATGGTGATTACACAAGAATGCTGTGTGCAATCCTGAACAAGTCCTGGCAGCAACACCCCACAAGACACCAACTGTACGGCCACCTACCCCCTATCACGAAAACTATCCAAGTTAGACGAACCAGACATGCAGGACACTGCTGGAGAAGCAGAGATGAACTCAAAAGAGATGTACTCTTATGGATCCCCACACATGGCCGCGCAAAAGCAGGACGACCAGCTCGAACGTACATTCAGCAGCTATGTGAGGATACAGGATGTTGTCCAGAAGACCTACCTAGGGCAATAAACGATAGGGAGGAGTGGCGAGAGAGGGTCAGGGATATCCGTGCTACCAGCGCGACATGATGATGATGATGATGAAATGGACAACTGATGTTTTTAGGTTTGTTGTCCTCTGTTTATTATTTATACTTTTTCTTTCACTTAGTGAGGTTGCCCTTTATGTCTGTTTTATTATTTCTTCCATAGAATGAGGAAGAAGAGATGTTTTCTCCTATGGTATAAGAGCTTGAATACACCAATATTGAGGGAAATTTGAACTCTGCTTTTCAATTCCCTTTTCCACGCCAATTGTACCGTCTTGAAGATACATGAAACTTTTTTTAAAAAAACAACTTAAGTTTATTATTTCCTAACTACTGATTTGTACAAACTGTTTATTCTAGTAGCATATCTATCATTATTCTAATTGATTTACGGAAATACGATTTTTTGCCTTTTGAACTTTTTAAACAAAGTTTTTCATCATTACTTATTAGATATTTTGAACGAGTATTCATACTTTTATTTTTTTGTCTTACCTGTTTTACTCTCTGATCCTGCTCAAATATCGAGTGTATCTGAAAAGCTTAGACAACGTTTTACATTTCGAAATATTAAAAATAAAATGATTTGGCATTCCAAAATATAAAAGATATCAAAGGATAACCGAAGAATGCAGCGATCAACACTTTACGATAAAGAATGAGGAGAAAAGGAAATGAGTCCAAATCATTTTATCTTTTCTCAGTATTTATTCATTAGCATCACAATGACTTCCGAGAGCCTATTAGATGTCTGTAATTAGCATCAGTTTGGTTTAGGTTGTTTCGTTTAATGGCACATCAACTCGTAATGATATATTCAATGTCTAAATTGGAATCATTTGTAAATATCTAATTGCAATCATTACATTATTTTCAATGTTACATTCCATTTTTATCTAATTTGACTTTAGGCAAAACTTCTTTAAAGCTGTGTTTTTTATAAGTCAATCGTTTTTATTTTTTGGCGTATAATTATTGATTCTTATGTGTTTATCATAACAGATGAGTAGAGTAAACAACTGATAACAAACATGGGAATATGTTGTATCCCTGGCAGAGAAGTAGGATCCCCCGAAATGGGGTGTACTCCTGGATATGACACTAAACTCTATCTGTTGTTGAGGCTCCAGTTCCAAAGATCTGGGAACAGTGGAATACTCCTTAATTGCTATTACTTCAAAGGTTCATTTAAAAAATCAGTGGTAGAAACTGTTAGGGTGCCATCAATAGGTCAAATATATTTATCCAGATATAATGCTTATTTGATTAGACCATGTGCAAACAAAAGAATAAATCAGAAACAATTACACAAGAAATATTAATATGAACATATGCAGTTAGTAACCTTTTAGCATACGATAACCCTAGATGGGATGACATACTTATAATCTTCGAATCGTCCTGGACCTGGGAGCAGTTGTACATCCCACACACCCGAGCTCCAGAACTGGAGCTTCGTCACGAGATGCAGTTTAGTGTCATTAGCCAGAACACCCCTTTTTTGGAGGTCGGCGTTTTACACCTCGGCAGAGGATATGGTTGGTATATTTTAAGTCCTCTAGAAAGCACAAATGATAGCAACAATGATATGAATATTTACATGTGTAAAATGCCTTCATTCTCCTCTTCCCTATATAGTGTTTTGATACAATATTTATGTGACTGCATGTCAGATTTTCTTTTTTTATATAAGCCCGTCTGGAAAACTTTTTCAAGAATATTTGTACTAAATTAATATTAAGATACATAGGATTATTTATAAAACTTTGCGTCGCTGTGGCAAATGTACTGTTGAGTGAGGAACCCAATGAGACTCTACATCACTGCTACTCTAGATTACTAATCATTGTATCACTTGAGGCACCTCATATATATATATATATATATATATATAGTTGAGTCAGATGTTCAGACTCAATATACAAGTTTTTTTTTTTCACAGAAATGTAATTATTTTGAAATTTGTATCAACGTACCAATGTTTGAACAAACAATCGATTATGTTGTTTCTATGGTTCGGCTACTTCAACAAGTAGATTGCGTTGTAAATTCAGTACAAATAGTCAGTTTACAAGAAGACCTGTCAATCCATTTAGCTATCTTGTTGTAACAGTGATCTATGCTGAAATTGATCTTTCTGTTTAGGGAATTGTAAAGTATCCTCACTGCCTTGTCATTTTTATCTACATTATATTGAGATTTTGCATTATTCAAAAAATACATTCATCGTTTATACAGACCCCTGAAAATTATCACTCCGTTATAAATTGGAGCGAAAATTGCTTTATAGTCTACGTTCTAGCATTTTAAGAGTATTGTTCTGTCATATACCTCGCTATGATGTATTGTTTTTCCTGGATTATGGTTAAATATATGAAGACATAATGAAGGTTTTAGTAATATCATCATCCTCATCATGTCGCGCCGCCAGCGCGGATATCCCTGACCCTCTCTCGCCATTTCTCCCTATCATTCATCGCCTCCGGCAGGTCTTCAGGGTTACATCCTGTGTCCTCACATAGTTGCTGTATGTAAGTTCGTGCTGGTCGTCCTACTTTTGCACATCCATATGTGGGGGTCCACAGGAGTACATCGCTTATGAGCTCGTCCTTGCTTCTCCAGCAGTGTCCCGCGTGTCTTGTTCGTCTGACTTGTATAGTTTTCGTGATGGGGGGCAAGTGTCCTTATAGTTGGAGTCTCATGGGGTGTTGTCCCCAGGACTTGTTTAATACTGCTCTCAACATTCTTGTGTAATTTCCGTCTAGTTTCCTCTCCAGCCGCTTCGTTAGCGTCCATGTGGTGCATCCATATAGCAGTATCGACACAACCGCTGCCTGGAAGAAACTGCGTTTCATTTTGTCAGTTAGGTCCGACTTCCATATGATCGAGAGCCTATCGATAGCTGTCCATGCCTTCGTCAGTCGTGTGTCGATGTCTTTTCCGGTTGATGAGACGCTACTTCCTAGGTAGGTGAATTTGTCTACTAGTTTCAGTCTAGTGTGGCAATGTTGCCCGTTTGGTTGTAACACATATATTCAGTTTTGTTTGCATTGACATGGAGGCCAATGCCGGCTGCGGCACGTTCCAGACTATGCAGTAGTGTCTCTGCTTGATTAGGCGTATTCGCTAGTAACACCAAGTCATCAGCGTAGTCGGCGTCCGTGATTGTTTTTGCGGGGTACCTTTTGCTTCTTCTCTTAGTCAGCTCGAAGCCATTTTCTCTGATTTTGTCGATCGAAGTCCTAAGCACATAGTCTAGACAGATGATAAAGAGGTACGGGGCTAGTGTGTCTCCTTGTAGTACTCCTGCAACAATGTCGAAGTATTCCGTGTCTCCATCTGGTGAACGTACTTTCACTTTGGTGTTTCTCTAGAGAATCATTATCGCTGCTACTGTTTCTTTTGGTAGGCCGTATGCTAGTAGGATTTGCTCCATCTTCCCTCTGTGTATGGAATCGAAGGCCTTGGTAAAGTCGACAAATAGTAATGTCGCCTGTAAGTTTTTTGCCCGAACGCCTTCAAGGATTCTACGGATGGTCAGTATTTGTGAGGTTGTGGATCTATTTCTCCGGAAGCCGTTTTGGTTTTTCCTAAGGATGTTGTCTATTTTGGGTTCTATGCGGTTTCGTAGTAGGGCATTGTAGATTTTGGCTGCTATGGATGTAAGTGTTATCCCTCGGTAGTTCTTGGCTAGTCCGATGTCGCCTTTTTTAGGGAATAGAAGGATGCATCCCTTCGTCCATCTTTCTATCCTATTTTGACTATAGACTGCGTTGCATTGCTTGAGCAGTATATCGTCTTACTCAGTATTTCATCAACATGTTTTGTATTGGCAAATGTAATGTCGTAATTATGAAAGAAAAAACTCTTTAAAAATAAATAAATGAATAAATGTAACACTTGCGAAATGCATATCCCATAATTTTGATTCTAAAAATCAATTCAAAAAATGAGTTAAAATGAATTATAAAATACAATTTCATTAATCCCAACTGACAGTTTCACGTTGTCACAAACTTCATGAAAGCTTTTCATTTAGAAATTGTTTCAGGGGAATAGATATTATATGATATTATTTCTTACTAGACCATTTCTTACTAGAACATTTAAAATCTTTAACCCACAATATAATTATATTCAGTATTTCAAAAATAAGAACATATTTGTGTAAATATTTTTTTACAAAAGTGCTGCCATTTTGTTTTTGGTTACAGAGTTTCAATACGAATTGTAATAAATAATATCTAATGATATTCATTTGTTTGCACTAGAAATAATCCTCATATCTTTGGTCGGAGTAAAATTAAATTGTTTATAATCTTTTTATCTCATTGATATAATTAGTATAAGACAGGAATACTTGAAAACATACAGCTGTGTGCAATTTATTTGCGTTAGATAAGGGTTCTTGAAACAAATGTGTACAAAATATTCATATCAAATTTTGGTATTAGATTATAATAAGAGGACAAAATGCCCTTAAACAAATAAACCAAACCAAAGACAAAGATATATATAAATATATACATATATATATATATATATATATATATATATATATATATATATATAGCCTAAAAACTTTCAAAACTCTTTAAAAACACTCTTTACACATGCAAGTAACCACTGATGAGGGCCGATGAATGGTCCGAAAGCGCTCGGGACAATTTTGGTAAATTCATCCACAAATTCCAATCTGAAACCAAGACACTTAACAGGAAACTTAAAAGGATTTTGATAAAATTATAAAGACAAAATGTGTCTATATTACTTAATCAAACATGCTTGAATGAAAGACAGCTGCCTATCTACAGACACACACACACACATATATATATATATATATATATATATATGTGTGTGTGTGTGTGTGTGTGTGTGTGTGTGTGTGTGTGTGTGTGTGTGTGTGTGTGTGTGTGTGTTGGGAGCAATTTATATATATTTATTGGTTATAAAAATCTGGTTTCACTATAAAGTAATGAGAAATTCCGTTATAATGGCAAGATGAGACATTACACAAAAAAGAAATAAAGATAGAAAGAAAGAAAGAAAATCCAAAGGAGAAAGTCAAAGTGAGGAACAAGAGAATAAATTTTAAGAAAAGAAATAAGGGGGGGGAAAAAGACGAAATAACGTAGAGAAGGGAGAATACTTGAATGCAAGTATAGAAAGAAAGGGGAAAAATCTAAGCGGAATAAAGAGAGAAACGATTGCTTCATAAACAATCCCATTTGTAACGTGAACTACGCAGTTATATATATATATATATATATATTACCTTCAAAGTTATTCCATACATAAATAAATTGTACGCATATCTGAAATGTTTGATTCTGAGCAAAATGAGTAGAACTCTTGAAAAACGGTTGTTGCATCGTGCTCGTTGGAATCTTTTTGGCTAATAAAGAATTTATGATATGATACTAGATCTTTCTCCTATTGCTATGGATACTGCACTTTTCTTTTGTGATTTTTAAAATTTTTTACTTTCGACGGTATAACAAATAGAAAAGATTTCCGTGATTGCTTCTAAAATATTCTGCCTGATAGATATGAGTATCTGCACCCACGCACATTTTTACTTTTACTACGCTTACTGAAAAGGTTGAACTGGAATGTACTCAACTACCTATGCAAATACAAAAAGATGTATAAAAAATAAATAGGATATTTACACCCAAATCATGCACACATGCACACACACACACACACACACACACACACACACACATATATATATATATATATACATACATATATATATATATATATATATATATATATATATATATATATATAATTGCCTATAAATAAATAAACCCTCGACGAATTTTAAGATAAAGTTCATTCTAAAAGATATGTAGCTGTCCAAAAATAATTTTTCTCGTTATCTGATTGTTATGGAGATTATATGTCTGTCTGTAACTATGTCAACATCGACAACACAATATACTTATGCCACATGTTCATGATTTTATTTTTATTTAAGTCTAAATTATGAAAAAAAGTGTTTTAAATTATTGATATTGTTCACCTAATCTACATAACAATCATCAAATAGTATATTGATTTTAAAAAATGATTTTGATAAATATTTGCTTGGAGGTTTTTAATTGCTTGATTTTATTTCAATAAATCTGAGAAAAATCCCGTTGATAAATCTTAAAAGACGTTCATTACCAAAAAGAAAGACTATTTTATTCTTTGATATCTAACTTAGTTGAATTGTCAAATTAGGAAAATTCAGCAATGAAAGTCGGGAGTGATAGGAAGAGCAACGGAATAAGTTGTTCGTGTCTTCAATCTTCTAAATAAGTTTAACGAAATTTGATTTGTAAAATATTAAATGCTTTTTTTATTTCATTTATTTTTTAATTTTTTCTTAACCCAAAATGAATATTTTTAAATGTGTCTACTCATACATGCACAAATAGAAAGTCTTTAAAATAAAGAAATACCTGTAATTCTCATGTAGTTAGCTTCATTTATATATATATATATATATATATATATATATATATATATATATATATATATATATATCCTACCTTTATTTTTTTTCCTTCAACCTATTCTTTACTCGTTAGGAGATTTGTTTTCTCGAGAGAAAAACTCTTGGTGGCAAACATAATATGCATTTTTATTTTTATTATTCAGGAAACACAAAATATTAAGAGAAAACATTCAAATTAGTTTTAGCCTCGATTATGACCTATTTTTCAGAAAGATTATTTCTAAATTCTTATGGTATTTATATTTATCTATTTAGTTTTGTTGTTGCATTTTGTGTACTAACCTTTGAAAGTCTTTTTTCGTCAAAGATTAGAATCATGTTTGATGTAGGGTTTGCCATTTACCAAAATCACTAATACTAGTAAATTTCCGATAAAAATTCTCTTAAATGGGTTTAGTTCTATTGTTCTTTAATTGGTGACAAGACCATACCTTTTTGTGGACACTGATTTTATTTACACTTATAATATTTTGACATTTCTTGTTGCCTACTTGGCTACATTCAATGTATCATTTACTGCAAGGGTGGGTAAACATTTTGGTTAGAGGGCTGCATCACTTGGTTATGAATTATCAAAAGACCGCATTTTTTTTTAAATCAAAAGAATTTAGTCTCAAGTGTTTATTTCTCATTGTTTTAAAGAGTCCCGCGGGCCACACAGTGCTTCGAGGCGCATGCAGCCCACAGGCCGTAGTTAGCCCACCCCTGATTGACAGTTATCTTTTCTTTACAATCTTTTAAACTAAATCTGTAAAAATCAGCTGAAGCATAACATGTAATCAGGATTATAGCCAAGATTCATGATCACCCACCACCCCCTATGTATGGGTCCGCAGTCACACTCTTAAAACTCGGGAAAATTTTCCAGCACTTGATAGAGGAATAGGAAAGAAAGGGTATGTATGGAGCTTGTTTGATTTCGGGGAGTTGCCGGTTCAAGTTGGGTGCGGAAATCACTGAAGACATATGAATGAGAAGAGAGAATGTACAAAAATGGAAAAGAAGGTTTGGCCCAGAAAAAATTGGGCTGATATATGAAAGCAAGAGAGTATAAGACTAAAGTGTGAGAGAGGCAAATAGCCCGCCCCTATTCTTAGAGACAGTACAAATTAGCATTGTATTTGGCATAAACTATTACAGCGTGTTGATTGGTGTTAAACGGTTATAATACAAAAACAAAAAAATAGAAGCGTCACCAAAATAATGCAGTGAGAACACTAGTTGGTCAAAAACTGTACAAATATATATTCTTGATTAAAAATCATGCTCAAATTTATGTTTCCGATGGTAGGATCATACACCCTCTCATCTTCTATCTCCCCCCTCTCTCTTTCTCTCTCTCTCTCTCCCTCTGTTCCTCTCTCTCTTCCTCCTTCTCTCTCTCTCTCTCTTTCTCTCTCTGACATGCCTCCGACGATTCTCCTATATGCAATTAAAATAGAATAAAAAAGCGAGGTTAATAAAAATTGATATTATCAATTACATTTAATAGATAAACAAAAGGTATACATCATCATAGCTTCTCTGTTAACAACATTAATTTCACTTTTCTAGACTCAAGAAGTTATATCTTAAAGAACCAAAAAGCATTTAATTTTTTCGATGACAGTCGTAAATAAATCTCCAAAAGAATGTAATCAATTCTTTTGTAGATTCCACACTCATTACTTTTATTAGCTTTTATACTGTTTTTTTTTTCTGATTTTCTGATGCTTTATATATTGTTAATTCCTTGACTAAGTCGAAAGCAAAAGAAGAAACTTTATTTTCTTCTAGCTGGCCTCTTTTGTGAGATATCTTTCAAGCAGTGAATCCCTGAAAACAGTATCTGAAATTGAAATGACATCTTGACCTCTTTTTTCTGTTATATTTACCTCTTCATTTGATGGAAATTCTTTGATAAATCGAAGGTAAAAGAAGAAACTTTATTTTTTTCTTGTTGGCCTCTTTAGTGAGATATCTGTTATATCTACCTTTTCATCTAATGGAAATAGCGTGTTAAATGCGTCTACTCTTCTCTGCATTGCATTAACAAGAACGTTTTTAAATCACCCCTTTCCAATACTTCGGGATCTTGGAGATAACTTATTATTCTAATCTCATTTTTCTTCAACCGTGAAGATTATTGTGCGATCAAGTGTTTCTTTTGTTACTAACACGAAATTGTGATTCTCTAATTCATTAAAATAAATTTCATAGAATTTTCTCCTTTCAACAATGAAGCATCTCCCGATAAAAGTCTTTTGATCGTTAATTTGTTCCATTAATTGTCGGTTATCTCTTCACCAACTCAAAAGTTCTGAAAGAAAACGGTGTATAAATCCTCAGGTCTCCGAATGTTGAAATAATTGTAATCATGTTGATCCATTTTTTGGAGTATCCAGCTGAGGTTTTAGTTCCTTTTCTTACTAAACAAAATTCATATTTTTTTCAAATAACAAGTTTTCAATGGAGATTTTCCGAGGAGTTTGCAAATTTTCCTGGCTTTTAAGATTATTTCACAAACAGTTCCATGCACCACTGAAACACTGATATGGCCATTATTTGTTTCAACCGAATAAAAAGTTGTATCAAATGGTGTATTATGAGGATCCCAGTCTTTTATGATTTCTAGGGTATTTTCTTTTTTCACTCCCGTAGGATGTTCATTTTCAATATCCGCGTCAATTTGGCCCTTTTTCTATAGAATATTGCATGCAGTCAAATGAGTACCATAACAAAGAGACAATTGATGAATAAATCGATTTTCTTCAAATTTGAGTACAAAACAACTTGATTTAAAACTGACAATACCATGATTAAAAAATAATCCATATTCATTTAATCGCTTCCCAACAACTTCTGTGATTTTCTATTTAGTAATCTTTGTATGCATACTAAATCTAGGGATAAGTTTTTTTTTTCTTTTTCTTTATTTTCTAGTTTATTTTTTGTATTTGTGGGAGTTCATTTTGTGTATTTTGATATTCAGGAGCCGGTGATTATGAGAGGATGTATATTCGTCAAGTGAAATCTAGTGACAAAATTCGGCTTTAATTTTTGGTTAACTGTCTTCTTAATTTCAAAAAATCTAATCCCTTTAATCACACAATTTTAATGTCAAATTGATTTGGATAAATTCACTTGAGGTAAGTTGTCTAAAACTGAAACCATCTTTCAATGTAATTTTTGTAATAATTTTATCAACAGATTTTTAGGAATGAATTACTCCATATTTTGTTATTTCTTGCAAAAGAAAGCACTGGTTTCACTTTCAAAATCGATAGCATGAAATTTACTTGCATGCTTCTTCAAACCTGACGAAGAACAACTAACAGTTTTTTTCCCTTATGATAAGTTAAACATTTACCTTCTTTGCTTTTCTTGTAAAATATTGCCATACATTTGACTTCTTATGAGACATCGTGAGGATCGATGTTGTTCATACTCTAATTGGCGCTAAAATTTCAAAATAAGATGAGAATAAGCGCTACAGGCAATGCATGTCATGGTGATAGTTGAGGTACTATTTCAGTCGATAACAGGATGGAGTGAAGTATGTTTTCTATCTTCGATAGGAGAGAGGAAAAAAACGTTCAACAATAACTTATTAGTGCGATAGGAATGGAAACGACAAAAGAAAATGTTTTCATTATATCACAAGTGTATCTCTGTCTTTGTCTATTTAATTCCTTGTCTGTCTGTCTGTCTGTCTGTCTTTCACTCTCTTATGATTCATTAAATGTGCTTACTAATTAATTTACTCCAAATAACAAAAATAGATGATTAAATCTTTTATCGAAAAATAAAATGAACAAATTATTTCAATTTCATACTTTTTATTTCATGGCTTTATTCGGAGCCATAGTGAGGTTAGAAACGCGACAAACATATGTATTTTATTAAATATTATATATATATATATATATATATATATATATATATATATATATATATATATATATATATATATATAAACATGAGGATCATTAAATAAGTTTCCAGACTTTTTTCGTATGGGGACTTTTATTAATAGGACACATATGAAACTCTAGTCCCCTTCGAAGTAATCTCCTCCGGTTGCAATGCACTTGTTGTACCGTTCCAACAACTTCTGGAAGGCCCCATTGAAGTCCTCTTGTGTGAGCGTCTCAATGACCTTCGTCAAAGCCTCTTTCATCTCCTCAATAATCTCATAACGACAGCCTCTGAGCTGAGGGAATAACGAAAAGTAACATGGAGCAAGGTCAGGACTATAGAGAGGCTGACGAACTGTCTTGATGCCCATCTTGCTCAAATAGTCTGTGACAAGGATGAAGTTGTGGACTAGTGCATTGTCCCGGTGGAAATGCCACTGGCCCGATTCGAAGAGTGCTGGCCTCTTCCGACGGAATCTCTTCCTGAACTCCCTTAAAACCTCAACATAGTAACCATAACCCTAACCCTTTGGCCAATCAACTCTGGTGTTCTGACTACCATCTCATCCAACACCTCTCATCATCCCTTACAGACTCCATACCTTCCTTGAATCTCTTATGCCACTCAAAAACTGATGCTCGATTCATGCAGGATGCTCCAAAAGCAGTCTGAAGCATTCCATACGTTTCTGTGGTATTTTTTTTCAAGTTTAAAACACATTTTTATTGCATATCGTTCTTCTAAAGTGTCCTCACCTCCAGATTGCATTTTTGATATTCACCAGCTGTAACAATCAGGATTTAGTTGGGTGTATTCCAATTGCTGCTGTAGCTGTTTATTTGGACCTGAAATCATGAAAATATTTCAGTCATCTCATAAGATGTATAGCAATAGCATACTGAATTTTCAAGAGTCTACGACAATTTTAAATGCCTGCACAAAACAGTCTAGACACTTATTGAATGCACCACGGTAATCATATATATATATATATATATATATATATATATATATATATATATATATATATATATATTTGTGTGTGGGGGTGTGTATGAGAGTGAGAAGAATTGAATTGAATCCGACAAAATGTAGGTACAAAAACGTAAAAGCGAAAGAAAGATATATCTTTGATGGTTCTTTATCGTGCCGACGCTTTTCGGCTTCAAGGTTTTGTCTGAAAACAAAAAATATTTTATCAAAATTATTTTTGTTTGAGAAATAATTGTAACAGATTCAGTTGGAAGTCTTCCTCAGGGCTTGTAGATGTTGTTATGTGAAAAAAACAAACCGAATTGTACAGGCTGATATGTTCTAGATACTTTATGTCATGCGATGAAATTTTTAGGAAAGATAAGTGACGTTTTGTGGTTTGAGAAACGGATTCGTGACGTCTTATTACTATAAATGTTTAAAGAAAGGGGGCTAATCTTTAGAGTTGGTTTTGAAATTTCTAGTATTATTTTTTCCTCTAGAGGGTGATATTTTGAAAAAAACTTGTGGTATTGTGTTGTGGTATGCTTGGAACATGCTTCAATTATTCTTCATTTATTATTGTCATGAATGAAAGCAAATGTGGCAGAGTTTTGAAAAACGGAAGTGTGGTTGGTTAAAATATAACGAGAAACTAAAGATGTTGTGTTACACGTTTTAAAGTCTTTTTTATGTTCATAGATTCTTATTTCCCCTATGTAAAATTTATTGTAATGGATTTTGTAAACATCTGCGTTGGATAGGGAATCTGTGTTTTTGGACCTGTTCTTTACTACTTGTTTTATTGTTTTTGTTGTATGGGAGGTGTTTTTTATACCTAAGAAATTTAAGTTTTTTTTTTAATGAGAGTGCTAGTCCCTCAATATTTTCCATAAAATTTAAAAAGTCCCAAATCATTACATACACACTTATATACATATATATATATATATATATATATGGGGGTGCGTGCGGACGTGAGTGTGTGTAATGATTTGAATTTTTTAATCTTAGGAAAAATAATGGAGAATATAACAACTGCTTTTGAGGTTTCATATATATATATATATATATATATATATATATATATATATATATAACACATCATCATCTACAAGTCACGCTAACAGCACGGAGATCCCGGACTTTCTCTCTCTTTCTCCCTTTCTCTCACCATCCATGCTGTTAGCGTGACTTGTATATATATATATATATATATATATATATATATATATATATATATATATATATATATATATATATAATATATAACATATATATATATAACATCATCATCATCTACAAGTCACGCTAACAGCACGGAGATCCCGGACATTCTCTCTCTTCCTCCCTTTCTCTCACCATCCATCCCTATCGTCCATTACTTTTTTCTGGTCTTCTCGGCAGCACTCTGTGTGCGGACAGAACTGACTCTCAAAAATTATTAATCAATTACTAACGGGACTGGTAATTTCTTAGTTCGAGAATTTCTTAGATCATAGCTCTATTAAACTTTGATGTGTTTTTAGTGCCGGGTTCCGATAACACACACACACATACACTCACGCACACATAAGTGTGTGTGTGTGTGTGTGTGTGTGTGTGTGTGTGTGTGTGTGTGTGTGTGTGTGTGTATGTGTGTGTGTGTGTGTGTGTGTGTGTGTAAAGTGCCGTTTTTTGTTTAGATTAGTAATGAAAAAGCGTTAACTCGAAAAAATACGAAGAAAGATGGTCATTTTTACCAAGAAACAATATAGTTTCTTTGTGAGAGATCAAGCGCAAACCTTCATTAATTGTATAATTCTTTTATTATAGGAAATTATATCCGTGCACAGACTGCAGATATGCTTTAATGAAAACCAAGGATAGATATCATTAATTTTTTTCTTTGTGATTTCGGATTTCTTAACTTATTACCTTAAAGTAAGGGTATTTTCATTGATCGATGTATCGGACGGTAAAATAAATCATTTGGTCAAAGAATTTTATAAAGTGACTTTATCAGAATTAAGTTAAAAGCTTTTGAAAAGTTATGATACAGGTTTACATAAGAATTGAAATATCAACAAATATGAGATGGGACATTTTGAAAGTTCTAAGCTCACGAACAAAAAGTATAATAAAAGCTTCTAAAAATTAATGCCAAATAATAATAAAACTAATTAAAATTTTTATTTAAAATTTCCCTTTTGTGTAAAAGATTCTATAACGGGAGAATTTGAAAAGGTACAATATCACAATTTCAAAATAGCTCGACTTAATTCTGTAACCAATCCTGATCGGCTCAGAAATCATTCGCTCTGCAAAAAAATAAAAAGATAAAAAGAAAAACAGAATTGTGCCTGAATTTGCGTTAACCTTTCCTGAACCTACCTTTTTTAGTAAATAAGTGTATTGGATGGGATTTGACAGCAAACTGATAGAGAATAGCCAAGAAAACTCATTGATCTGTGGGCGTTAACTCCCTCAAGAATAAATCTTCGAGAATTTGACGCGTCGTCAACCAAACTTCGGTTGCCTACTTTTTTTAAAAAAAACTGTCTCTTCTTAAAAAGCCTAGAAAATGAACAAAATTCTCTTTTATCTCAATTGTTTAAATAATTTTCATCGCCCCTCCGGAAGGTATTTCCGAAAGAAACGCATTTTTGCGACTGAAGTTTTAATTCTCTTCCAGGAGATATACATAGAAGAAGTACTTATTGACAAGAACAGAAGAATTCAACCTTCTCCTGAAGACAATTTCGATTAGAAATAACCCTTTTTCACTACTCAGAAGATATTTCTTGGACACTTACTCTTGGTGAAATAATTTTGCGCAATTTAAAAAAAAAACTTTAAAATTCTTCACTTAAAACGACAGTGAGTCCTTTTGAGAGTCGAATTATTTCTTTGCTTCCTTCTGATGTTCTATTTGTAGAATTAACAATATTTTAGCCTTATAGATAGATCAAATGGTCTTTATTCCTACAATATTTCCTTCTTTTTTTTAATTCATGTATTCATGTATTTTGTAGATATATCTTGTCTTTGGTTGGTTTACCCTTGAATGAGGTACAACTACGGAATATTTTTGTTTCTAATTAGAAGCACAAAATTGTATATCTTACAAAACTAAATTTTCTATACCACAAACATTTTTAAAAATAGGAATAAGAATAGTTTTTTTTTAATTTTCCTCTTTAAAATATATTAGCTTACACTTTTAAGATATGTTAGCAATTAATTTTGCAAGATAATGTTTTAATTGGTATTCTAAAAAAAGTAAAATCGGTTCATTATTGCATATTAAAAAGATTTTCAGTTATTATGTGACGTTAGAATAATATTTCTTAAAAGAAGCTTTCACCCATTTTTAACGTGTCAATCACCCACCTTGATTATCTTTTAATTTATCACATTTAAGGGGATAGTTTGCAGTTTTTAAAAGATAACCAGTTTGATAAATAAGTTGTTTACCTTTGGTTTTTTATTTTATTTTGTTTTTTAATGTTGCTTGTTCGAAAATAGAAGATTTAATTTTGGACCTTTAAAAACAGGAAAATGAAAGTAAATATTGTTCTTCTTAAGGTAAGTTCTCATGTTCTTATTTTTCATATATATTTGCAAGAAATATGGTCAGTAAAAAACATATTCACGTTAGTTTTTTGAGATGTATAGAGGGAACTAGCGATTGAATGTTGACCGAGTAAGTTTCGTGTAGCGTAACTCGCGCTAACAGAAAAAGAGTGAGAGATACCACAAAGAGAGACGATACTTTTTAAGACAAATAAAGGAAAGACTTTATTGTTGGGTTATCGAGATTTCTTTGAAATACTACCTGTTATTGCTTAGTCGTAAGTAAGGGTGCTACAGCCGTACATTTGTCACTGCTTAGGTCTTCGCAGATAAGTCTGTCACTGTTGTTGCTGGGGGTCATCGCTGCTAGTTTATCGCATCTGTATCCCTTGGGACTGTTGCCACCAGAGGTGACGGTCGTTTAGGATGTTTGATAAAATCAGAGATATTATTTACAAAAGGGCTGACAAAAAATCAGAAAACGATCCGCTTGAAAGTCAAGAAATTGATGTTAATTTGTTGAAAATAATTTATTCCATTTTTTAATGGATGCGTGGAGCCGGTCACGATTTCGGTTGCCATATGAGCGCTGACTGATTAAAAAGATGTGTGTATTGTCGACTATGAAAAAAATGTATACATTTCTTTATACACTCTTTATCAAATAAATATTTTCTCTTAAATTAATTCGGAAGATATACCGTTTAGCAGATATAATCCTCAAACATAATACTCAAAACGTAACAAATATCATTACTCATTGGATTTCTTTACTTCTGAACGTTCGAAGTGATACGGGATTTCTCAGAAAATGCACTGCCGAAACAGAACTATTCATCAATAAAAAAAAAAAAAAAAAGGATATTCAACACTATAATAGATAAAGGTAGATTTCTACAAAAAATGAGAAAAGATGAATGTTTTTCATCTTTAATCTATGTTTTAAATATTGGCTGTTGATATCTTTGCAAATATGCGCAGATTTTTACATGCCTATTTATATAAGAAACATGAGCATTTTGCCAGATGTAAACGTCTATGAAGGTCTAATAGTTAACGAGACTATTATTGTCGGGGAAATGTTGGTTTGATTGACTGCATTACACATTTGCAATTTTTTATAGATAAACATTAAGAAATATCCTAAAATTTCGAAACATTCACAATATACAAAAATTTCCAAACATAAAAAATATTCAGATATTTACAAACAAAATATATACAAGTTACAAGAAATACTAATGCTAAATTCATTCAAATATTTCCAAACAATTAAAATGTTCTCATCGATAAAAACATATTCTTGTCACGTAAAAAATTCATGAAACTGGTTTTAAAAAAATGTCTGTCATACAAACACGAAATCAGAAAAGGCCATTTGTATATTTGATGACAATTTGTTTTTACTCTCTCAGCGAAACGAAAAGTCATGATGAAAGGAAACACGCGAGAAAAAATATCAACTGTAAAGACAGAATATAATAATGCATGAAAAAATAGTCAGTGACAAGAAGTTCACATGATGCCTTCTCTACTGCGATAAAAATAAAACTAACAATTCGGAGAATACTTCACTGCACATTGTATGACGATGACGTAAATAATAACATATGGAAAATCAAGTTAAGGAATCGTCTAATCAGTATTCTTTGCTGAGAATTATCTGATTCGTACGGAAGCTTATTTTGTGGTCATAAAGTTGCTAATCTTTTTCTCCAAATTCTGACCTTGAACTGATGTATGATACATTTTTACTAGTTGGGGCAATTCACACAGCACTCAGAGATTTTATAAAAGTTGTAAAGCAGGAAATTGGTGGTCAAAGAAGACAGAAATTTTACTCAAGACCGAAATGAGATCACTTAAATGGGGCGTTATTGATGAATAGCCTGGTGTAGAATTAAGAGTTGCTTTTTATACCAAAGCTAGACTGTCATTACTGAGTCTTGCTCTTCTGCCTAGATGCAGTCGGTGTATTCTGCAGCCCCAGCCGACTGAGACACCGAGAAATGTTAGTTTTTACAAAGATTAGTAAGTTCATCAGAATGTCATTGGTTAAATGTCGCTGGATGAAGAAAGTAATTCGAAGAACACATTAGCAGAGGTTTTGTGTATGGGAAGGGAAACCTATACTCTTTAGAATGATATTTAGCATTTCATAACACAACAGACACCAATAGAATGCGAACAACATTTTGGGATATAAACAAATAACAATTACGAAAAACTTAATTTTCAATTTGGTACAAATATCAAACATTAGTTGACTAATTTATTTTTAGTTTTTTTGCAACCTCTTGAGTTGCCATATGTAGATACGTTTTAAGAATGTCCATCGATTCTTTTCCGTCAATCGCAGGATATAAATGCTTGGAATCAATCTCAGCTATAAATTAGTTGACAGCTGTCTGGCTAAATGCATGGTAAATGTTCGAACAGTCTATAATAAACAAGAATAAAGAATGAAAACAAAACCGTTAGCATAGATCAGTAAAAAAAAAAGCCTTGAGCTTTTTTACATTTGTACAAATTAGCAATAATGTATTCTTAAACACATATCAAAATTGTTTTTGCTTAAATTTATTAACTAGTTTGAAGTAGCAAAAGTTTTAATGATGTTCGGTGCGTTGAATCAATTGTGGGGGAATGTTTGCTTCTTAAAAATTAGATTCATAGTCTTTTGCATGAATTAGGCTTTACGATTGGCTCTTCAGTTGAACAGAAGTCTACACTCACATAAATAAAATGTCAATGTTTTAAATAGGATTAATTGGAAATAGCAACAAAGTAATCTGACTAAACAATCAGTTTGATTTCTAATGGCATATTTTAATGGCATCTTGAATGTTGTGGGTTTAGTTCAGATACATAAACCTATCATTCAACTTACATACTCTGATAGGAAAATTATATTGTTGGCGCCGGCATGCCTAATGGATACGTAAACCTCACAAACAGATAGATAGATAGATAGATAATCAATTACTTTTAAAACGATTTATAATTACTTGTGCAAAATTAATTTCAGATTTTTTGCCTCCCACGGGTTCATGCGTAGGTGCTTAATCTTTCTTTTTTTTTTTTAAATCTCAAAAGTCAGACAATTTAAACCAAATTCTTTTAGGCGAAACCACAAGCAAACGAATATATGAATATATTACATGTCAAAATGATTTCGACAAACAAGTAAATTGCGTCTGAACCTTTCATTTTTAGTATCAGAATCAAAAGTCTTAACCAAGAAGAACAAAATTCTATTTCAATCAATAAAAGGCATATCTTATTTTGCGAATTTTAATGCAACATAAGTAGGAAATGACTATAAGAAAAATTATCAAATTTTAACAAAGAAAAACCTTTTTTGAATCCTTCTAACATCTTATTCAAAATTAAGTAAAAAGATAGAAAGGACGAACGAAAAGGGATTATTTTGAAGAGTTGTCAAATTAGTAAGTTACTTTGCAACACTCTTTAATCAGAATCCGCGACGGACTTCGTAAACTTAAGCAATTAAGATAGATTTTATACTTTTTTAGATACTTATGAGTAGTACTTTCTATCGTACATAACAAGGAATACCTATAAATGAGACGGAATATTAAACCCCGTAGTATTCATAAAATATCCCGAGAGCATACGAAAATGATTATCAATTAGGTTCATTTTAAAATTTAATAAAAGTACATACCTCAAAACGAAATTTAATCATTTGAAATGAAATTTGCCGGGATTTTTTTTTTTTTGGTTTTTTTTTTTATTGCACCACCATTTTGACAAGATTTTTATTGTCATTGCATTTACCTTTGACGAAAATGTGCATATGGAGGATAATTCATAAAAAACGGAAATTATTAATATAGTATGCATGTACAAATGTTTCTAACGTTTTATTAATGAATCAGTTGATAGTAGCTACTACATCTATTTATTAAGCAGCAAAATATCTTCCTTTACTTTCTATGGTCTTACATCAAGAAGTTTTCGATTTCCATCTTGATACAAAAACTTTAACCATGAATTGCAAAATCATTACCGAAACTTTTAATTTGCAAGACATTTTTAAACTCTTCACCAGATAAAATAATGCTTCATTGAAAAAAAAACTATCGAGTATCATTACGCCTGGTTTCAGTATATTTTTTTTTGTAACCAGAGTATTGCATGGAAAGCTTTGTCATACAGCAATGTTACTCTGCAGGTTCCTTGTTCTATTATTTTTGCTCCTCTTGCAGCGATCAGATTTTGAGGATGACGACAGTTACATTCTGTTGTTGCAATCATTACTTTTCAAACATTAAACAACTGTTCGATTAATAACGATATTCGTTCAGTTAATTACAACATTAATTTAGTAGAGCCATTATCCAAAAGGTCATACTTTCTAAATTCTTGGGATCTACTACGTTGTGGTTTATCCTTCAAGTCAAATCCATCTTTATAAAACATTAGCAAGCTATATCACTTCTGAACGGGTCTCCAAAGTTTTATCAATCTTCGTCTTTACTACCCTTTTTATTCTATTTTACTTTTCAGCAGTGTTGAACGGTTATTTTATCCGCTTCCATTCTTTTAAGTTTTATTTTTTCAACGCAACATAAATGAACTGAGAATACAAAACGCACAGAACATTACAAATCGGTAACAATGTAGGAAAGTTAGATATTTTTTGCAGTTTTCTCGTTAACCTAGATGGACAGTTCGTGTGAGACACGATTTCGATAAAAAAAAAAAAACAGCGAAAAATTAAGATGAAAATAATCAAAGTTAATGGTTGATAAAGCTTTAATAAAAATACAAATAAATAAAGTATTCTTCAATCGCAACAAGTATAAAAATGAGAATAATCGTGCCGATGAAGATCGAGAATATATAGAGAGGTAATTGTAGAGTTTTGATTATAATTCTGCTATCAATGGAATTTCTGTCTTTAAATATACTTTTCTTAATCTTACTGACAGTTTTTAATATTTTCAATTAGCACTGATTAGAATCCTGAAGAAGATTGATAGCCCCACGGAGTTTTTTTTTTTAAGAAAATGTTTTTTAAAATTGATAGTTGGAAAAATTACTAGTAAAATATATGAGAAACAGTTCTTATGCAAAGTAGATATTGCTCAGTCAAATAAATATTTCATTGAATGTTTTAACAATGATAAAAACCTACAAAGGTAAAACTGGGAATTATTTTAAACGTAATAGAAAGCAAGATTTTGTTTTAGAAATATCAATCAAATCCTTTCGCTTCTTTAAGGAAATCTTTATTAATAAATAAATTCTTCAACGATTCTTTATACTTTTTTTTTTATTAAAGAAATACATGGCTACGTAGGTTTTATATACGAGATATAACAGAAAAAAATATGAGACTAATTAAATTTTCCTCTAAAACTTAATGCTCTGCTGAATAATATTGGATAATTACAAGTGTGTCACGATAAATAGGACATAATATAAAGACTGTAGAAGATTAAAGTCGTTCTGGACGTTCAGCAACTTCATGAAAATGCGACGAAAATGTTGTTTCTGATCAGATATAATCGATGTTTGACAATAAGAATGATTGGAACTAAATTGGTAATGATTGTTTGATAATCAATATAGGTTGACATACAGAAAAATATTGGAAAAGTATTGTATTTAGTCTCTAAACATGCTCGCTATAAACAATTTTTTTCAAAAAAATATTCCTGGTGTTGATACATTTATTTCTTTGATTCTCTACTTTATTCCTAGTTCGTAAAAATTTTTAATTTAAAATTTTAAAAAATGGCTCAGCTCCGTGATCGTCTTTCAGGAAATGTTTAGAATATGTAATAGGCTTTAACTAATCAAAGAAGTGTCAGGTAAAAATTTCCAACATACTTTTCAGGAACAGGAACAACGTCTTTGTTGGTGTGTGGTCTCTCAAGAGAACTATCTTATAGGGCAATAAGCTGATTTGTAATTAACTTGACAAAAAATCAACATTATACAATGTTTAAAAATTGGATCCCTTACACAATTTAAATTTAGAAATTGTATCCTTTTGGCAGTTCAGTTCAAAAGTATAAAATATCCCGATGAGACATTTGGCAGTGTAGTTCGTTTCTCTGCCCACTGAACCAAGTATGCAGGTGCCGCTGAACCTTTGATGTTGGTCATAATCCGAATGCACTTGATTAGTTCTTGTTCTACATTAGTCTGTACGTGCATTGATTTTTCCTGAAGGTGATATTATCCAGACACTGAATAGAGTCGATCGATCAATTGACATTATCCAGACTCTGATCAAAATCAAATTTAACTGTGATATGAAACCAGTAATTCCTCAGCTGTTTCGTTTTACCCATGCACAGGCCAACAGCAATGAATGATGCTAGGCTTAATGGTTGACTGCTTGCCTTGCAGCTAAAAGTAGACCCAGAGACTCCAGAAAGTTAATGCGTTGAAGAACAGACAAGTAATAAAGCACCGAGCCGACACTAGAAAAGATATCATTCAAGTTCAAGGCTGGGTATTATACTCGCGAGGTATAGATATTGAAAAATGCCCATGTATTGTTTACTGCAAAAGCGAGCAGTTGTGATATTTATTTTTAGGCAGTGCCATAGATTTAAGGGATATTTCTTTGTACTTAATATGAATGAATTATATTGTTTGGGTAAAGTATTGTTTTCGAATAAAATCTCAATGAAACGCAAATATATGTCTTGAAGACCAACAGAATTGCGAATGATAAAAACAGTTAATAATTGCTCCAGGTACAGATGAGTTATTTCCCTCGATTTTTGAAATATTTCCTCCACATCAAGAAAAACCTTAGTAAAATATCCAAGAAAAGAATGCTAACGTTAAAAGCTACAGTTTTATGTTTAACATACACATACACACGCACACACATACACACGCACACACATAGGGTATATATATATATATATATATATATATATATATATATATATATATATATATATATATATATAAACTTAGAAAAGTTAAAACGAAAGAAAAATATGTTCGATTGTTTGTTTATTTCCCAACGCATTTCGACTTTAATATTTTTTTAATGCAAAAGTGTTTTATCATAATTATTTTAGCGTTAGAAATAATTATGACAGATACATTTTTGATTTAATTGGAAGTCTTCATCAGGGCTTGTTGATTTTGCTAAATGAAAAACTGAGTAATACCGGTTGCTATGTTTAAATTGTGTCATGTCATCAAATGGAATTTTTGTAAAAGTAAATGGCAGTTTGTGATTTGAGAAATGAATTTATGATGTTTTATTACTTTAAATGTTTTGGGAAAGGAGAGCTAATCTTTAGTGTGAATTTTGAATTCTTTTAATATTATTTTTCCTATAGATGGTGAAATTGTGAAAAAAAAAACCTTATCATTGTGGTATTGTATCGTGGTATGGTGTGGAACATGCTTCAAGTCTTCTTTTATTTTGACATGAATAAAAGCAAATATGGCAGAGTTTTGAAAGTCAAAGATGTAGTTACTTAAAATGTTATGAGAAACTAAAGAGTTTGTTGTGTTACCAGTTTTAAAGTCTTTTTTTATATTTTTAGATTCTTTTGTTTAAAGTTTTGCTTCTTTCTCCTATGAAAAATATTTTGCAATTTTCGAAGCGGATTTTGTAAACACCTGCGTTGGATAGGGAATATGTGTTTTTGGAGTTTTTCTTTACTTTTTATTTTATGGTTTTTGTTCATTCCTCAATCTACACCTCCGTAAGTTTTTGTCCTCCTGTTGATAATTTCAGTCACTAGTGTTTCATGGCTTCTGTATTGAAGTTTATGACTTTTCCGTATATTTGGTTCGATTCATACTGTGACGTGGTATGCTATAGAGAGAGAGAGTGAATAGGAGGTCAATACTCTTACCCCTCTCTTAATTTGAATCAACAGGCATCAAGAAAGATCGGATAACAGTGACCGACTGTTAGAGTGGTAAGGGAGAGAAAAGGCAAGCTATCTGCACCCTATGCCCTCTAGTCTGTTGAACGAAAGAAGTCAAGGTCAATCCAGTGGCGTGACTCGGCGAGGTGGGGGAAGAGGAAAGTCGGATGATTGGTCAACTGGCCCTTCATGCCAAAAAAAGCACGCGTTAGAGAAATTTGAAGGAGAATTTTCAGTTTGGACAAAGCCAACATTAGAATCCGATCGCTAAGGTCAACCAACCCCGGGAAAAGGCACTCACCCGTAAAAAAGAGAGAAAAAAACTGAAAATTGAGAACCCGTCAAAGATAAGTTCAACTCAAACCGTTTTCCATCAACAATTCGTAAGTATTGGAAAGTTGTATGTATTCAAAAAAGAGAGAAACTGTAAAGATCCTGTTTCATCAATAGTTAGATTTATTGAATGAACATTGCTACACACCTCAGTCCGGTGGTTTAGACATTTTTACTCATGTAAGAGAAAAAGAAAAAAAGAAAAAAGAGAAAGAAGAAAAAGGACTGTTGAGAGACATTTTTTGTTTGATGTTTCCAGTTGGCTTAATATTGCCGGTATTTTTTAAAAAAGAGAAAAGAAAAAGGAACTGTTCCTTAAATCTCATCATTATTTGTATGGTCGTCGCATATTAAAATTTTATTATATTTTAAATGCACCCTTGTGTTGAAATCTTTTGGTTGCGTTATTTCCTCAGTCGATTTGACTTCTTTGAATGTTTCTTGTCTCAGCTTCGTACCGCTTTCATTAATTCTCGCTAACGTCTTATTGCATTCTTAAACATTACTAGAGGATTTGGAAATCTGTCTACAGTGAATATTATCTAACTTAGAAGTTCGTTCTTCCGTGATCTGAGGGGTTATGAAGACAAAGGACTTGGTGGTGTATATGAAAGTGAATTGGCACCCCCTTACCAACATCTGAGGTCAGTGTAGCCTCGAATTAGCCTCCACATTATTTGTCTGTTTATCATACGGCCGAAATAGGAGTCTTGACCAGGATTTATTTTGTGGAGTGTCAAATGCCAGACTGCTCTCGGCGAACACATTCTACATAACTGCCTTCTACAGAGGACAATGACCGAGATATCGATTTCTTCAGGTCAGAGTAGAATTCAACGTCACAATACATTCTATCCGAGTTTACGGAATTATATCATAGGTCTTTCTGTAGTTACTCCATGCCATGGATACATTTTTTCCTTTGCTTTTGGCCTCTTTTCGGACGTGCTAATTTATATGTTGTTGAGCTTCTGTTTCTCTTGTTCACTTGCGGCATCCTGTCCGTTCTTCTTGAAATATTTCGATGCATTAAAGCAAACAATTTTTTTCTGTACTGTAAGGATTTTCAACATCATAGGTAAACATGTTATCGGTGGATGCTTCTTTTTTGTTGGTCCTTCTGGATAAGGGTAGTTTTCTTCTCCGTCATCTGTTTTGGTATATTTGCTTCTTTAAGGCATTTACTCATTTCCTGAACGAAGGTGTATTTGATGGACGTGAATCTTCAAAACTAAAAACCATGGAGGCCATTATAGACTGGTATTTTCCAATTTAGAAATTTCTTGAATTGCTCAATAGGTATATTCGCCTGAGAGCCTTCTTTGATTTCTTGTCATTCTTTTTTTCATATTATTTTTCCGTTATGTACTTTCTGCTCACAAAATTCCTCCAGAATTGTTTTGTTTCCTTTGTTTTTTATTGTTGGTTTGATGATAGAATTTTCTTTCGTTATTTTGGAAGATCCTGCTTTGTTTGAATTGCTTGACCATGTCCCAATATCTTTTGAGTTTTTCTTTTCTTCAAAAATATCTTTTGATTTATTTCATCCAGTTGTATTGTCAGACATATCTGCTGTTGTCTATCTTTTTATTTTTTGTCTTTTCATTCCTTGTGTGATTTTCCTTTCTTACTAGTTTCGCTTCTTGTCGCTGTTCCTTTATTTGCTTTCCAAGCCTAATTTCCCATCCAGGTTTTATATGTCTGTTCAGGTTTCTTCGAGAGTAACAATCTTATCACTGTCTAGTTTTGCTTCAACATAAATTACTTCGTTTAGTTCAGTGATGTTGTTCGTTGGCAAATGTTGAAATAATTTATTTAGCTTTTTGGTTTCTACCTTCTTTTTTCCAGTCTTGATTCCTGAAAGATGGTAATGTTGTCTTTTTTTTTTTTTTTTTGGTCATGATTTCTTTTATCAACTCAACATTTTTCCGTCTTCTTGTCTTAACTTTAACGTTGTGGTGTTGGTTTCTGTAGTGTTTGGTGTTCAGTATTTTGTGTTTCAATTCGTGTTGGAGGCTCTTCTTGTGCATATTCTTTACGACTTAACTGTGTACATATTCCTTGTACCTTAAGGTCAGAAAACCAGCGGATTACAAGATAAAAATTGTCGTCCAGTGATTTTGTTTTATTTCAATAAATCAGTATACCACCGTTCAGATCCTTTTAAAATTGTATTTGAAATGTAAAAATTTCAAAAATTGTTCATATCCCTTAAATAGAAGGAGATTTTAATACGTAAATTCTAAATTTCTTTTATCGTGAAATTTTAGAGGGTATATTAAAATTTGAGTTAAAACTAAGCAGCTTTTTCAAAAATTATCGGCAAAAGATTTGTTCTGTGATTGAGCATTAATTGTGAAAAATAAAAATTTATTGGAAACCTTAAAAAGAAAATAATGAAAAATTTTTAACCTTCCACTATTATAAGTTTACATATTAGATATTGTTTTGATTGTAAACCCAAAAAGAATTTTAAAAATGATTCATAGTATAAAGAATACCTTTCATTTGAATTTATAAGCAAAATTTTTTTGACCAAAGGAAGGACACATCATAATTTCTAGCTTATTTTTTTCTCCACTCCTTTCTTACTCACACACTAAATTCATTTAAGTCCGGTCATGAACTGGATATTTCTACAAGCATACATATATATATATATATATATATGTGTGTGTGTGTGTGTGTGTGTGTGTGTGTGTGTTGTGAGAGACAAAATCAAAGAAAAATAGTGCTAAAAGAGCATACCAGGGCAAAATTCTAATACAGCTCTACTCTTCATATGGATTAACTTAAAAGAATAAATCAACTTTGTCGACAATTTGCGGCTGTATTTCGAAGAGTTTTCGTTTAAACTAAATGTTATTTTAAATCATACAAACTATTGGTACAATGGAGAAAATTGTAAAGTTATGATCTAAATCAGTCATTCTTTACAAAATAGAAGCATTCATGGATGGCTGTTACAGCGTGGAAAACAACGGTTTCACGGATCATCAGGAGTATCATTTATAATGAGTTAATTAAATTTACCTTTTGGAATATATTTTAAACCTATATTTTGGCTTCCAAGTGACATTCCGGGGCTTTTTCGGTTTAGCAAATAAAAGAAATCTTTAGCTATAATCTAATTTGTTTTGGGTCGGACTTGCATAACTAAACTGGTAATCAACTTCAGTAACTATGATAGATGTGATTTCTTTATTCAATATCTTATGTAGTTAGTTCGAGTTAATTCTATTTTTCTATCGTGTTATTTCTTTAGCATTAAATACACAGCTTACACCAAATTTAATCATAGATTACGTTAAGTACACATCTTTTTATTCCGAAGCAAATGCAGCTGCTGCTGCTGTTTTTCAAAAAACAACTATGATTGTATATATGAGGTCTAGCTCCAAAGAATCTACACCATTTAATACTAGTGATAAAAATATGTACCTTGAGAACTTTCAAAGAACTTCTCGGGATCTCCTACTTTTATATCAACGTTCAGACCTTTAGCATAATAATCTATTCAGAACCCTATCAGCTAGCTCATCGAATTCCCTTAATCTCAAACATTGCATTCTTAAAGTGGTTTCAGCTTTGTAAGAAAATCTGAAGTCGCAAAGAGTCGAATCTTAACAGTTCCTTATTTTATGATTAGGGGGAAAAATGTGAGCCTGATTAATCTTCAAACCGTGTCATTTTCCATGTACTTTAACATTATTTTATGACCTCAGGAATTAGTCTTTTATCAGAGGTAGTCATATATTTCTTTTTGTTCATAATCCTAGCATTCAGTAATCAAAAAGAAGTACTTGAGGTCGGTTAAACCTTGGCGCTGATGAGGCAATTTTCCGAGATAGTAACATCTATTCTAATCATATATCACTTATTACAATGTATTGGTTCTATATATATATATATATATATATATATATATATATATATATATATATATATGCCTCTGTGTGTGTGTGTGTGTGTGTGTGTGTGTGTGTGTGTGTGTGTGTGTGTGTGTGTGTGACATAAACTGATTTCCATACTAAAAAAAAAAATGTTGATTTTTGTGACCAAACTCCTATTCGCATTAAAGTATAATTTGTAATAGTTCAGCACAGAGTTATGAATTCAAAATTGATAAATTGAGAACGTGTGTAAGACAGTAAAAAAAGCAACCGAAAGGAAATAAACAGGATTAAAGAGAAAATCTCATAATTTTGAATTATATTGAATGTATTATTGAATTATGACCCCAAAAAGCATTCGTGAAAATACAGATTTTAGTTACCCTTATCACAACCAGGGAAAATTTTAATGCTTTGAGTTTTCACGAAATAAGCTCCTGTGAGATTATGTTTATATATAGCTAATTATATTTTCACAATTGCGATTATTTTTTTTATTATTTATCTATTTTCAATTGACTTAAACATACGTTTCCATACAAGAGGATTAATATATATATGTATATATATATATATATATATATATATATATATATATATACCTTTGCAATTAAGTTGATAAAAACATTTATTGGCTCAATGCTTATCAGACCAAACTTCTATGTATATATATGTATATATGAGCTTGTAAAATAGTAAATAGACTATCAAAGACTTGTAGCATGCCAATAAGAAGATAGGAAGACTTTCTTCTGCTTTCCAATATATGTATTTGTCTAAATTGTTGGAGCGTTGCCGAGAAATTGGGGATAATAATAATAGAATATGAAAAGAAAGAAGTCGGCCCTTCTGAAAAATCTCAGTCCTTACGTGAGTGCCAATAAATAACGGCCACTTAGCTGACATTTTCAACGTAAATGTCTGGCTTATAAATCACCGTAGACTAACCAGACACATCAAAGTACATAACGACAACCTTACCAGAATTGTCTTGGCATTTAATTTTGCCACTTACTTCTATTTATTTCAGGCCACTTTTTGTCAGGGCGTTGAAAGACTTCCAGTTGTAGAGAAGTTAATTCTTTAACTTGTTGGCATCAAGATAAAATCTGCAGTCATTGTTGCTGAATAAATGTTAATTACTGTGAGCACTCATATCCTCATTTAATAATTCTGAACTCTTAGTTAACAGAGATCAAGTGGGGTCTGACAGTGATCTGTGCCTTTGATTGAGAAAGGATTATTGGGTCCTTAACCAACACCATCACCATCCATTCAAAAGAACTGTGTATACTCTTAATCAGATGTTTGTTTCTGAAGTGATTGTTCAGAAAGTAAGAAGACTGAAACTATATCTACCAAATAAGGAATTGAAAATGAATCACCCACAAACTTTCTTTAAATTAGTCCTCTTGACATTCAAAAGACTAGAGTTTCCAATTAGTCTAAGGAACTTTGAAATTCCACTCTTTATACAATGTGACATATCTCAATGTCCATGCTCAAATCTTACTCTTGAGAATTTTTCGGTTTAGGAAACAAGAAAAATTTGCACGGAGACAGATCTCATGACTTTGGAAGACGCTAAATTTTCACACTGCTGTATTTCGATAAAAACATATTTCGTTCAAGATATATTGAAACAGGCTTCATATATATATATATATATATATATATATATATATATATATATATATTTATTTATTTATTTATTTATTTATTTATTTCAAAAAGCACTGATACGTCTCGAAGAAATCTAAAGTTTTAGACATCATCACTGCATTATATAAGCTGATCTGCCGTGTTGGTTTTCAGTTAAATTTAAAAGTTTACCATTAAAAAAGTTAAAGTTCCTGTCTTGATAATTTCGATCATAACTCATATCTCAAAAAGTATACAGAAATCTATTAGGGCATATTTTCACTGCTACATAATTTCTGTAACCAAATAATTTAGATTGATATATTAATGATATGAATCATATATCATGCCGTATTAGATGAGTTGGTATTTGTAATGTCAAACAATATTATCGATAACAATGATTCCTTTGAGGTCACTTTAAAAATGAATTTTTTGTAACCTAAGTCTCTTAGTCCTTTTAACAAACACGTACTGATACAGTTTCAGACCGCTCTGTTTTTCCTTTTGTAGATAATATAATATCATACATACAATAGGCTAATTCTTTTAGAAAAGCGTAATTTCATTTCTGAAAGTTGACAATCTCTTTCAAGATATCCAATGTACAACACTAAATATTAATGTCCAATGCTTTTTAATAAAAAAAAATTTAGTTAAAAATTGCAAATTTCCTTGTTTAACCATCGATTTTCCATCCTCCATATTGACTTAATTGTGCAGGAAGAGGCCACTATAACCAAGCTATGATTTTTTCGTATTTTGTAATGCCTTCAAATGGCCTTCGGTTTAAGGCTCGAGTCATTCGCATATTTGAACTGTCTCGTCGTCAGATCCTAAAGACAAAGGTAAAATACAATTTTACACTAAAATTTAATTTTCCACATTATTAAACTTGTTTTTTACGAATGTATTACGATAAAAATCACTTTAAACGTCTGTAAAAGAGTTTCAAATTTAATATAAATTGTAATTGTATACTAGACGTATATGTAGCCCGTCATCTCAGCTAGATATGAACAGGTTAAAAAGATAAATTGATATGAACAGATTAGAAGAGATAGATAGATAGATAGATAGATAGATAGATAGATAGATATGCATACACATAAACAGCTATATAATTTTATTAGTGATAACATTATTCAGTAGAATATAATTATAGCTTTCTTTGTGCGATTCCCCCCTTCTCTCTTTTGGGGTTCTCTTTCCTTTTCTTCTCACTCTTTTCCACATTATTGGAACTTATTTATGAAGCGTTTTTTCCCTAATTTCTATTAAGAATATTTGGTTCTGCTTATATTGTATTACTCTCACTGTGCACGCTAGTCTTTCCTTTATTTACTCTCTCTCTGTCCTATATCAACATCATCCATACGAATATGTATACACGCAATGCACATACTTGCTTTTTTTCCCCCTTTTTTACACAAGCTTATATTTAAACATACAGACACATAATATTTGAATGTTTGCTCCAATGCTCTCTCTCTCTCTCTCTCTCTCTCTCTCTCTCTCTCTCTCTCTCTCACACACACACACACACACACACAAGTCCACACTGGCTCGGAATTTTAGCTCCTGATATGGTCATATCTTTGGGTCAACTAGAACTAAACTGTTTGCTTATGATAAACTGAATTGTTTAGAATAGAGCTGTTTTTACATTTAATTGTGAAGATAAATGACATATTCAGTTGCATTTTAAGTGATACATGGCAATACCTGAAACTATTCAACTTTGTTGACTAAACTGAATTGTTTGAAATTGAACTGTTTATATGTAAGAAAATGGATTTGGCATTAAATAACCGAGAATGGTTGATATATCATAAACCCAAACCAAACCAAACCAGTCAAATAGAAATAAATTGTGTACTTATGCTAAACTAAATTGTTTGAAATAGAAATGTTCATATGTATGAAAATAATAGTTGTTATGCCATAAAACCAAACCAAACCAAAATGACTTAATTCGACGTTAAATTAACTGAAAGGCTGTAAAACAAACAAACCAACTAACTTAGATATATTTATGATTTTCGTTTATTTCATGTTTAATCTTTTCTTTAAGGTTTTTTAAAGTTATCACAAACATGCAAAGATTTTGACCCTCACGGTTATCGTTGCTGGAAATAGACTCAGCGATTTTATTTCAAATCCTGGTAGAGGGAATTGGCATTTCACTTTGTACTTATGTTGTCTCATCACCAAAATTATTGGTAATCAGAAATGCAGACTGTTATCTTTTGTCTTGGTAATGCAACTTATAAAGAAGAAGTAAAGCTCAAAATTCAAAGCTTCTGTTCACCACTTTGAAAAATTGATGTTTGGTTGCATTTTCTCTATGGCGGATGGGTTCGTTAAATGCATATCACCCACGCATCATTTCCTTGACGATGCTGTCGTTCCTTCTCAGTAACTATGTCTATATATGAAATAATGCGTATTTCTGTGCGTCTTTCCGTATCTGTGCCCTCATCAAACGAGAAACATCATTTTAAAATCGTCAATACGATGTCTCCTTTGTTTTCTATAATGATGGAATGCGATACAAGGTCGAATTAATGCCGTGTTCTCGGTGTAATGGGGCGAATGGTGACTCTCGAATAAAGTGAAAAAAATTGCTCATGTTCCATCGGCATTCCCTTTCAGGAACGCCTCATGCACCGCGTTATGAACCCAGCTCTCACCCGTTTTAGACGAGGGGAGAGGTTTGTCCTGAGAGAATGCCACATGAGACCGAACTGATACTAATATCAGAAAACTACCCGACACGCAGACTCATTAATATGCATTATCACCGTGAAATGTGTATAATATGTAGTCAGGAATGATGTTAATCAGCTGTTGGGTATCTAATTTGAATATTGATTTCATGAAGCAGGCTGTTATAAAAAAATTGTTCTATGTCATTCATTTGAAATTTTACTGTTTTGTTTTAATATATATTCCAAACTGCAGTCAAGCACTTTACGCATTACACCGCAGCTATCCTCCCATATATATATATATATATATATTCATGAGGAATAGTTTTGGCTCTAATGTTCACTTTATTTTAATTTTTTTTTAATTTGATAAGATTTTATGAGGGATTTAACTAATAACAAATTGTTTTATGAGAAAAAATATAAACACCCGCACATACACTCACGAGTACATAGTCACGGTTTCAGGGTTTTCAGGGTTTCACTGAGGTTCTTTTGTGGTGGGTAGTTATATAATATATTTTTTGTATTTATATTTTTTTTTTTATATTTCTAAAACAAAAATCTATCGGGATCAGGTTTTTATGGGGTTTTTGTTTAGTTTTTTGTTTTGTTTTGTTTTTTGTTTTTTTCAGCATGGGAATTTGAAACTTTTCCTTGAAAAAATAACACAGTGTAGGTATTTTGACAAGTATATATATATATATATATATATATATATATATATATATATATATATATATATATATATGTCTGTCCCTCTCTCTCTGTCTCTCTGTTTCTGTCTCTGCTTTTTTTCTCACATTTACATTTATGTTTGACGTATTGCGTACATATATATGTACGTAGCACGGCATGTCAACTCTGATTGGTAAGCCATGTTCTAGAATCCGACAAATTCTACAAACAGTGAAAAGGTCGAGAAGAATTGTGTAGGGCTGTGTCTTCAGTCAATAAGTCGCTGCCACCATCTTTCTTGACTGGTTGCCAATGCCTACTGTCATTTATGACTGATAATGTTGTTAAGGCCCTGGGTAATGACTCTATTCAACCAAACGCTCAGCGCGTGTGAATTTGCGTGCACAAATGCTAAGGAAGAGGCCACTGTTGGTATAGTCTGAATTGGTTGCAGGACAAGCACCGGTCTTCAAATTGCCATATGTTTATTTCTGGCACGAGTCATTTACTTATTTTTACTACCTTGGCATCAGAGCCTAAAGAACCGATCACAGAAATGCAAAGGTAAAAGACAAGTTTATACAAAAATTAATTTTGAACTTTATTAAGCTAGTTTTTTATGTGTGTATTACGATAAAATCAACATTTAATACGTGTAAAGAAGTTTTGAGGTTTAAGATAAAACTGTAATCATATACTCGACAGCTGGGTACCCATTCTAACAGCCACTAATGATGTTGATGTTTCTCTTTAAAAAAATGAGCGAGTCTCATAAACATTTTATATTCATTTCTAATAAATCGATCATTTGGAGGATGAAAAAAATGTTCACCATTAACTTAAAAATTCAGTTGGGAATTGGACAGGAAATTGCTATATCCTCAAAGAATATCTTAAGTGTATTTTTTCAATTAAAAAAATCTATCATGAGCAATTTTTGTTTGGTTACGGCTATTCACAAACACACACACACACAAAAACACATACAAATCTCTCTTTCTCTCTCTCTCTCTCTCTCTCTCTATATATATATATATATATATATATATATATATATATATATATATATATATTCGATTTTAATATCATTTGTTTTATTTTACAAGGTGCGTATTTACCAAGACAGAAATGAACGACAAATGAAGAGTTGAAATCTTTTAAAATCCCCTTTGCATTCAAACCCCTTATTCAAGCCAATTTTCATTTGGTCATAGCACTTGTGAAACTCCCTTTGAGAACATACATCATATTTCTTTTAATGCTCTTTGCTTCCAAAAATCTTCCATTGACATAAATTTTCAGCTGATGATAAAAAAGTTACGCAGATTTCGTGAGGGGGTCTGGTTAGAATGGAGGACGTTGCATTTGGATAACCCTACAAAAAGTATCTAAGCTGCTGCTTTACAATGATTAGCCCAGACTCATCTAAACGAAATCTACACTGCAGTCTCGGCGTCTATATTGGATCACTTTTATAATATAATGATCAGAACGTTTCGCATCTGGTCGATGGACATATATGCATATTTGTGTATAAAACTCCAACTTGTTATCGCAACATTTGCAATATTTAAGACGATGATGCAGTTTAACGAAATTTAAATTATTTCTTGAATTTGATAACATATATGTGTGTAAAGAAAATCATGACTTAAAATAAATATGCATTTACTATCTATCCATCTATCTATCTATCTATCTATCTATGCATAAGTGTATAATAACACGTGTACATAGACATTGGTGATTCAGCGATTGTGACTACATGCATCTACAGCTGTTTGTAAAGAGAATAAATAAACGGTGTATTGAAATTTTTAACATTACAGTTGATTTCCAGATGCGCATTTTTTGCCCTACCATTGAATTAAACTTTATCGTATGCGAACCAAAATCCAAAAGGATTTAATGTGGAAATAGAAACACAAAAATGTCAGCGTCACTTCTAGTATAATTTGTCAGGCATGTTAATAAAAGTATAATCCAAAACAAGTTACAAACCAACGAATATAAAAACTTCCGAGATTTATTTACACGTGGTGTAATGGTTCGATTCTAATCGAGCACCAAATCTGGTGACCTTGTGTGTCAATTAAGCTGAGCTTTGTAATCGTACAAACTAGTGGAACTCCAGACTTCCACGAAATACAATGGGGAGGTAAAGGTTCTTTTTATAAGAAATATAATTCAAATATATTCAAACTACTCGTTACTATTTTAATTTTTTTTTTTCAATATTGAATTAATCCTTTCTTTCTATGAAAGTGAAATAAGTGAAAAATACAAATCCAAAATAAGATTTCATATAGATGTGGGTTTTTTTTTCACATTTCTAAAATTTTATCACTGGTAAAGAGATTATTCTTTCTTAAATGTTTCTTTTACAATAGGTTTTTGAATAACTTTTTCATTCTTCAAATTTTACAAATACTTTTTCTTGCATTTAATCTGGCGGGCAAGGTGGTCCGAAAAATACGAGTTTGAGTTCCATGACTTTTGGAAAATTCTGTATGTGCTCCTCGAAAAAATAAGTTTAAGAATTCTGATATGGATGATTTGGTAAATACAAACTTATCTTAGAATTTTAAGAATTATGAAGAATATAGAGATCCGGTATATCCAAGCTAGAATCAGTAGATTAAAACCAGATCATCGAAGTGTATCATCATCATCAAGTCGAACTGATGGCATAGATTTTCCTGACTCTCTCTCTCTCTCTCTCTCTCTCTCTCTCTCTCTCTCTCTCTCTCTCTCTCTCTCTCTCTCTTTGCCTCTATTATTCAGCGCACCAAGCAGGTCTGAACATCTAGTGCCCGCACAGGGCTGATACTGATTCAAGTCCTTGCCAGCAATGGCACCTCCATGTCTAAAGGTCCATAGAAGAACATCGCTTCTGAGTTCGTCCATGCTTCGCCAACAGTGCATCACGTTATGATTTTCTTACTCTGATGATTTTTGAAATTAGAGGCAAATCGCTGTACATCTGTTGTTTCATAGTATGTTGTCTCCAGTATTTATGCAAGACAACGTGCAGCATTCTTGTGTAGTTCTAAGCTAGATTTTTGTCTATGCGTTTTATTATCGTCCATCTGGTGTATCTATTTAGTAGTTTAGAGATATCCAGGTTATTTTTTCAGATGGATCAGATCAATAACATATCGATAGCTCTCGACTCTTTCGCTAAGGGTATCTTGACATCACTTTTAATTAGTGAGATATTGCTGCCAATGCATGTGAACTTGTCTACTAATTTTAGAGTCCTGCTACTTAAACAAGAGATATATTTTTTGTTTAAAACATGAACTGTGCTTTATTTGGATTCATGTTGGTGTATTTTCAAGAAGCACAAGATCGTCTGCGTCTGTAATAGTTTCTGCAGTATATCCTCAGATTCCAGCCTTTTTTTGTGGTGTAAAACCATTGTCTTTTATTAGATCTATGCTCGTTGGAAGTACTTAGTTTAGACAGATTATAAACATATGTGGCGCAAATATGTCACCTTGCAAAATTCCAGTAACAATGTCGAAGAAATCGGTGTCACTATCTGGTTAGCGAATCATTACTTTTATGTTTTGTAGAGCATCATTCTAGAGGTAACAGTTTTTTGGGGAAGACCATATGCAAGTAGTAGTTGGTTTATCTATGTATGGATTCAAAAGTCTATGAGATATCTAAGAACAAAATATTGGCTTTTGGCAGAGAGTCAGAATTTTTTAAGTTGTGGATTAGTTTCTCTTAAAACTGTTCCTAAGAAATCTCTCGATATCAGGTTAGCTATGGCTGAGAAGGTGGGCATTATAAACCTTGGGATCTATACAAGTAATGGTTATGGCTCGTTCGTTCTTTGTGATTGTGAGGTCATATTTTTGGGCAAGAGAAGGATTCTGTCTTTTGTCCACTTCTCTTTTGTGTTTTTTTATACACAGTATTGGAGTTATTTCCTCCAGGTATGGAGCTTATCTGCTTTTAATTTTTTCCCGTACAACGTCAAATTATTCCTCTGTGAAATGATCTACTTTGATGTCTAGTAGTCTTTTCATAATTTTTTGATAGGTTTATCAGTGATTCAAGTGACACTTCTGAGGAGGTTCTTGAAATTTCATAACAAGAACTTTGAAATGTTAAAATTTAGGATTCCTAATTCTTTCTAGTCCAAACAATTCTGATGTTGATAAGTTCTTTTGATTATTCATTCTCTTTACATTTGATCAGGAATTCATAACACCGGTTTCATAACAGGACTTTCATGATAAAATAAACAACACGATTCTTTCCACACGGTCCGTCTAAAAGTCATTATATATTCACGATTTACTTTCTCTCGTCTTCGACAATATTTTTCTCTGGGTATTAAACTCCTTCTGAAGGTCTCTGAAAGGCACTGGGTTACATCTCTCTCTCTCTCTCTCTCTCTCTCTCTCTCTCTCTCTCTCTCTCTCTCTCTCAATATATATATATATATATATCTTCCACGTATCTCTCTCACACACATACACACACATTCGCTCTCTCTCCATCCGACCCTATTGGCTCTTTATCTAAGTAAATCCTATCGTGTGTCTGCACAAGTGCTGTATATTCATCAAACAGAGCTGCATGCTTCTGTTTCATGTTTCCTAAACGGAATGGATGATAATATTTGAGGACATTATAAAAAACACATCTATATTAACTGTCCGCTTAAACTCAAATATATAAAAAAACAAGTGTATATATATATATATATATATATATATATATATATATATATATATATATATACACACGAGGATCTATAAATAAGTTTCCCGACCTTTTTCGTATGGGCACTTTTATTGATAGTACACATAGGAAACTCTTTGAATTAATCTCCTCCCGATGCAATGCACTTATTGTACCGTTCCAGCAACTTCTGGAAGATCTCATTGAAGAACTCTTGTGTGACTGTGTCAATAACCTTCGTCATAGCCTCTTTCATCACCTCAATTGACTCAGAACGACAGTCTCTGACCTTAGCGAATAACCAAAAGTCACAAGGAGCAAGGTCTGGACTATAGGGAGGGTGAAGAACTGTCTTGATGCCCATCTTGATCAAATAGTCTGTGACAAGGATCGAGTTGTGGACTGGTGCATTGTCCTGGTGGAAATGCCACTGAACCGATTTGAAGAGTGCTGGCCTCTTCCGACAGAATCTCTTCCTGAACATAGAAACCCTAGCCCTAACCCTTTGGCCAATCAACTCTGGTGTATTGACTTCCTTACTCCTCCCACACCTCTCATCATCCCTCACAGACTCCTTCCTTCCTAGAATTTCTTATACCACTCAAAAACTGATGCTCAATTCATGCAAGATGGTCTAAAAGCAGCCTGAAGCATTCCATACGTTCCTGTGGCATTTTTTCCAAGTTTAAAACGTAATTTTATTGTAAACTTATTCATTGATCCTCGTATATATATATATATATATATATATATATATATATATATATATATATATATATATATGCTCATATATAAAGCTGTATAAGTGATTCTTTGAAATTATTCCCTTGGTGTTCAGCACTTTCACTCCATAATTTTCCAATGGTTGGACTATATCTGAAATTCTTCTTACATAAATAAATGTGTAATAACCCTATTGAGTTTTTGCGTATTTCGAAATGTTATTGGGGCGTTTTGGGGAAGCATGATGTCCATCATTATCTAATGTAGGTATATATGCAGTGGTTTATGGATGGAAATATGTTCTGAGGATTTTGTGAATATTGCATCGCAAAACATTTGATACGCTGGTACAAATAAACCGAAAATATATGTATTCATGCATACACACTTGTACTCAAACCTAGGGATATATATATATATATATATATATATATATATATATATATATATATATATATATATATATATATATATATCAGTACATGTGAAAAAGCAAATTACTTCCGCCTCTTCCTTCCCGAAACAAAATATCTACTTAGATTTTTAAGCAAACTGCACACATATGTATCTGCTGAATGTATTTGTATGTATATGCACCTTAGAAGTTTATATATATATATATATATATATATATATATATATATATATATATGAATTATACGATATACTTATATTTAGATATACAGGCATGTCGGCGTATCCTGAAGTCAGTCTAACATGTTCTGTAAATAAAAAAGATGTTTCTTAATTTTATAAAATTTTACATACATCAATTTCTCCTCACGAGAATTATTCTCTTGTCAGTAATTTTTTTTAGAGTTACATTAAAATATGAGTTTCTCCTCACTCCCCCCCCCAAGAAAAAAAACGACATGCCTGTTGCGTTACATTTCTATGAAAATGTTTTTCCTGTTTTATTTATTCCGAGCATAAAAAATAACATGTTGCAATTTGATACAGCCAGCAACATAGCTTAGATTTAAAAAATTCTGGAGAGTTTGGAAAATTGCATTTGCCCAAAGAAATGACTGTTTCTTTTCTTAACAATTGCTTCTTTTTCTTCTTTTCTTTTTTTTTTTTTATTAAGAGCGATTCTTAGTTTGTTTTCCGTTTCGAAAAAAATGTCCAAAATAGAATTATTCTTCTGCATTGCTATCTACGTAGTAATTGATACATTTGTATTTAAATCATTTTTCAGGATGTTGGGACGGCTAAGTTTCGTCACAATTTGTTTGTCAGGTAATCCTAATGAGAGAAAAAGTGATTTTACAGGTATACGGATGTACTGAGAACCAATTTAGATCGGAGTACAATCGGATGTGAATCTATTCATGAACTATATAAGTATTTAAGTATTTATTCATATATAACATGATTAATCACCACTAATATATCACCATTCCGTTTGTGCGTTTTTGCCTGATGAACAAATCAGTTTTATAATTATCAATATTACAATAAGCTATAACTAAAGAGTATTATTTAAAAGTCAATATCTTTGGAAATAGATTCGACGACACCGCTTGCGTTTCAGTTTCGCTTTGATATCCTTGGATGAAAATATCTTTCTCTCTCTCTCTCTCTCTCTCTCTTCTCCGTTTGACTATGAGTAATGCAGTACGCTCTTTAGCAGGACTCTGAGAAAGGGCAAAATAAAAACCAAGGAGATAGATGCAAGCAATTCCAGCCCATACAACGCAACATGCTACGAAACTGCAGCACTATCACAGATGTGGTGTGGCCCTAGCCGTATACCCTCAAAGATGCACGTCATTTTAAAAAATATTCAAAATAATATAGTTTCTGATTGATTGATAATACTACACAAATATAACATAAGTTTGTTATCAAAAGAGAAAAAATCTTCTATTCTAAGTTTTTTTTTCAGTCACATTTATTTCATTTCTTCTTAGTTATTAATATTCTGTTTTGTCTTGATATTTAATTTGATATTAATTTTGATATTAATTTGGGTAAAAACGCAGATGCATTAAAGAAACGGTGTTGTTGTTTGTTTCGTATTGTGAGATGCAGGTGGATTATAAACATTATCGGTTTGTGAAGTTTTTGCTTTGCTTTGTTTTTGCTTTTGTTTTTTTTTTTTCTTTTGTCTTTAAATTTTTTGTTGTTTCATTAATTACGTAAATCGAAATTATGATTATCTTTCCGGTGATTTACGAGAGAGTTAAGGTTATCATCTGTTCTTCATTTCCTGTGGTGTTCATTCCCATTTAAAGATTTTGATTTTTCTCCCATATTTATCCAACTCCGGGCATAATGTTTGTTTTGGTTTGGTTTATTTTCGTTTCTCGGCATATCAACATCCCCGGTCATTTAATGCCAAATCAAGTAAAAAAAAAAAAGGAGGGGGAACTGAAAGGTCTGTTGTGTTGGAATTTTTCAGTAGGTTTGCAGAAAGAATCTGGTTCAGCTGAAAGTTTATTTATAGAAAATCGGATCGAATTTTTTTCAGAATAGATTGTGGAAAGAATCTGCTTCTGTTGAAATATTTCTTGTAGAGGATTAGTTTGTAGGAGAAATTTGGCCTTGTTGAAATTTCTTTTAGCAGAATGTAACACTATGTCGATTCTGAAGCGAAGTAAAAAGTTCCTTCTTCTAAACTGGTTGCTTAATTAAGGCTAAACAATCCAATATGCCCTAGTATTTATCTATAAGCAAGAGGAGAATATGGATCCATTTCCCTTCGAAAAACCATTTGTGCAAAGTGAAATGCAAACAGATTCGTCCATGTTTTGAACTCAGCAAACCGATTCCATTTCCTCCGACGATGACTTATAGGTCCTGTTTTTTCTCTGATGTATTTTCACGGCAATGTTCAAGAATAGATGAATATGCTGTCACTAAAGAAGAATAATATGAGGCTTTCTCAAAGGAATTTCTGTTGTTCAGTTAATGATAAGGTTACTTTTTTAATCCAGCATAACACTAGAGGAATAATATGAAAATAGAAGAAAAGGTAGAATCTAAATATCATATTATATCATATAACGATAATATTCAATTCATAAGATTTTTTTGATGTTTTAATTCAATTTTTGTAAATAGCAGTTGCGTAGGCAGATGACCGGAGATACACGGTTGATGACAAAAAGAAAGTTATTCAATTTATTGTGAAAGGTTATTAAAGCCTTCTGGAGTGTTAGAGTCAGCAATCTCGGTTAAGAGACCATGATAAGTTCAATTCTCACAGGGTGCCCATTCTTTTGGAATTTTGTTAAGCTTACTAAATAACATGTGAAAGATTTTTCAAGCCATAAAATATTTTCAAAATCAAGCGATGATATGTTTATAAAAATTTCAAATTTAATACGTTCAAGAAATAATTTTTACTTACGTCAGCTATGAAGATTAAGATGCATAATTATTGTTATTATTACCATTATTATTTTACTCGCAAGCATCAGCTAGTGATCTTCCATTGGTAGTTAATCTCCTCCGGTCTGAAGGACACAATTGAGTATTTTAGCCGCTCTCTTTAATTCTGTAGTTTGTATGCTACCTCTCATATTCTACAATGTTTTCAGCTCTCTGGCAAGGCCCAAGTATTTGCTAATCTTTTCGCTTTCTTTCAATTTCTCTCTGTGATCGGCTGGAATAGCAAAATCCATCAGATGACATGTGTTTTTCTCTCGTTAACATTACGTTTGGCCTTCCCGACAAGATTGAATGATTTTTTGTATCCCAAAGTTTAAGATAATTTTATGTGTCTTGTTTTTTTTTGGGGGGGGGTGTTTGTTTGTTTGTTTTTACTGTTTCTTCTTGATGCATGTAGCCAGCGTTAGAATGGTCGAATTTTAATCTTTTGCAAAATTTACTGTGATTACATTTCCCACCAACTCGTGCCTAGTCATGTACTCATTTTACGCAAGTCGGCTGCATTTGCTTATAATGTGATAAATCGTTTTATCTCGATCGCTATATCATCTACACTTGCTATTTTGATACGCATCATTAATTTTCGTTTTGATATAATTATTCCGTATGGTATCCTTCTTTGCTGCAAATAAAACAGATTTGGTTGGCTCTTGAGGTTTTCTCTTCTTAACCACCTCAGGTCATCACTTATTTAATCTCCCCAATTTACTGCTTGAAGTATCCATACAGCTGTTTTTCTACCTATATTTGTTGTCTAGATTTTGTGTTTTACTGTTTGTTCTTGAGTTATTCATGCTGATATTGCAGTGATTGGATACTGCAATTAGTCATTCTTTACTGTTTTTGTGTATTTCTCGAACTGTTGCATTTATGCATACCTCAGAGCAGGCAATTCCTCTTCCGCTTTTTTTTTTTTTTGGTACATATATTCTATGACATCACTCGGTTAAAGGGCTTTGTGCATCAGAGTCCTTATTTTTTGGTCTATCTGTCTGAATTCCCCCTTTGTTAATTTCAAGAATAGTCTTCGGTATCCTAAAAAGGTGACTGTCCAGTTATTTTCCTTCGATGACATTTCTGCAGCAGAGATTTGAATCGAGAAGTTTTTGCTCTTTTGATGTATCCTTTTCTTTTTACTTCTTTCTTTTTTTTCTGTGTTTCACTTTCTTTTATTTCTGTGTTCAACTGTTGCAGTAATTACAAGCCTTTTTAATCTTCTTCTTCTTCTTCTTCTTCTTCTTCTTCTTCTTCTTCTAGATTTTTCTGTCTCGTTTTACTCTCGATGAGAATGTGTTAATGTATATATAGTCATTGACCTGTACCTCTACTCCCCTTGTGGGATCCTTTCTATTCCTCGGTGAATAGTCTGCGGCTTATCGATGAGTAGTAAATCTTCTCCCTAAATTGTGCTTTTAGTATTTTCCACATCATTGGTCAGCACGTTATGGGTCAATAGTTGTTGGAATCGTTTTCTTTGATGGGTCTTTCTGGATTACAGTAGTCTTCCCTTTGGTCATCCTTTCGGGTATCTCAGTTTTCTGTATATATTTATTCATTTCGGCAGCCAATCTGTCGTGGATGATGGTGATTTTTTAAAATCAGAATCCCTATATTCTGTCTAAGCCAGGGGGTTTCCAGTTTGATATTTTTTAAAAAGTTGTCTTGTGTGCATTGAGGTGTATTTCTACCTTAGGGCCTTCTTTGAGTATTCGCACTTCTTTTTCCATGTTGTTTATACGTTCAGCTTTTTTGTTATGATCTTTCCGTTCATACATTTTGATTCGGAATCTTTTTGTCTCTTTCGAATCTGTTTAGTCGTTAAACATTTGCTCATTCTCCCACTACTTGTTGGTAGATTTTTTTTTCGTTTTTTGTAATGTCCTGTTTTGTCTGTATTATATGGTTCTGTCTCGGTAACTTTTCGTCTCCCTTTTTTCGCCAATACTTTTTGATTAGTCTTTTCAAGTGGTATCTTTCGTTTTTAATTATCGAACTTTTTTCCTTCGTCCGGAGATATTCTATGTTCTATCTCAGCTTTTTATTTGTAGTTTTCTTCTCTACAATTGCAACGGGTTTTGACTTCCTGCATGAGGTCTTTAGGGCAACCCTGATGTGTTTTTTATTGATTTTGATTCGTGGTCTTAAATCTAGCCAGCTCTGTCCAGATTTCTATCATCCTTTTTCTATACCCTCTTTTTGCAGAGTTGCTCCTAAAAACATTATAGTGCTACTTTGTTATCTTAACTAGTCCATTTTCTACGCTGTGGTCTCTGATTTGAGGCTTAATTTGTTCATCGTTTGTATACCATAAAAGAAAATCGCTTGTGTACCCGAAAGAAAAATAGCCAGCATTCGCAGGATGCCCTTTCAGTCCCCTTTGTTGGCTATCATGGAAGTAACTGCCGATTATGACACTCAAGCGTGCTGTTTGGGTCTCACGTTGAATTATTTTTCGATTTATCATTGTTCATGGGTAGTATATTGTGGCTATGCCAGATCCAGGTATCGTTCATTATCTGCGCAGTTTACGCGGATGTGATCAAGCTCCCTTATGGTAAGAGTTCTTTTACAAAGAGTCACAAAAAAAAGAAAATATAAAAAAAGTGTTAAGTTTTAACTTAGTTAAAGTCCACAGTAGGGCTATCTTTATAGTCTACCTCCTAAAATAAGTCCCTGAGCTATGTGCAGGTGTTCCTGTGTCATCATTTTGTCTTTTGTATTTATTGCCGTAAATTATTGGAATTTCATTACAACTGAAACCGGCCCCTTTAGAATAAGGATTATGCTTCTTACCTATTTTGTCAGTCTTATTGTGGACCTTATTAGTTAACACATTATTAGCGCTATCAAATCATCTCGAAAATATGTTCTTTTTCCTCTACCTCAAGGATTCACAGACAATGTAGAATTTCTTATAGAAAAAATAAAACGTTCAAATCTAACCTATGCTTTTTGGAAAAGTAAAGCTGAAAAAATCTTGCAATTTATCTGCATTTAAAACACAAATATTCAGCAAATATTCTAATTAGAAGGCTATGATATAAAATCCATTATGCTTTTTAAACTAAAGACAAGTTCTACTCACTGATTTTCTTTATTCAAATCGCAGATAGTACGCAGCGAAGATTGGTTCCTTATAGTTAATCGGCTGGTATTCGAATCTGTACAGTTCCTCTTTTTTTAAAAAGGGTCACATGACATTCACGAACATTCGATTCTAATTCGACCGCCACTCATTTATTTAAGCTTTCAGATTACAAGGATCATTAAATACTTTTCCAGACTTTTTTCGTATGGGCACTTTTATTGATAGTACAAATACGAAACTCAAGCCCCATTCGAAGTAATCTCCTCCGGCTGCAATGCACTTGTTGTACCGTTCCAACAATGTCTGGAAGGCCCTATGGAAGTCCTTTTGTGTGAGTGTGTCAATGACTTTCGTCACAGCCTCTTTCATCTCCTCAATTGTCTAATAACGATAGACTCTATGTTTTTCCTTGAGCTTAGGGAATAACCAAAAATCACAGGGAGCAAGGTCAGGACTATAGGGAGGGTGAGCAACTGTCTTGATGCCTAACTTGGTCAAATAGTCTGTGACAAGGATGGAGTTGTGGACTAGAGCATTGTCTTGGTGGAAATACCACTGACCCGATTTGAAGAGTGCTGGCCTCTTCCGACAGAATCTCTCCCTGAACTCCCTTAAAACCTCAAAACATATTACATACAAAATACACAGTTCCCACACTGAGGCACACGACGGTCCTTATCTAGGAAATTCTTTATTTTGCCAATCAACTCAGGTGTCCTGACTTCATTACTCCTCCCACACCTCTCATCATCCCTCACAGACTCCCTGCCTTCCTTGAATCTCTTATACCACTCAAAAACTGATGCTCGATTCATGCAAGATGCTTCAAAAGCAGTCTGCAGCATTCTATACATTTCTGTAGCATTTTTTCAAGTTTAAAACAGGATTTTATTGCATATCGTTCTTCTAAAGTGTCCTCACGTCTAGATTGCATTTTTGAAATCCACCTGCCGTGACAATCAGGTTTTAGTAGGGGGTATTCCAATTCCTGCTGTAGCTGTTTATTGGAACCCGAAATCATAAAATTTTTTCAGTCATCTCATAAGATGTATAGCAATAACATACTGAATTTTCAAGACTCTATGACAATTCTAAATGCCGGTACAAAAAAGTCTGGAAACTTATTGAAGGCCCGTCGTATCTCCTAAATATATTGTTTTTCCTCTACATTAGGGTTCAGAGACCAGCATTATCATTATTACTATTATTATTTTTAACTTAAGAAGTAGAAGGAATTCAAAGAGAAACATAACGAGGAGGTCGAGGAGTATTTTTTCTTATCCTTTTTCTTTTCGAGTGGAAAAACAATACTGAAATCCATTAAAATAATACCTTAAACTGTGCTGTTTTTAACAGAACAAACGCCTTTGGGGAATAAAGGAACTATTTAAAATATCGCAGCATATTTCTTACAAATCACCCTGTTTAATAATAGCTGTTTTTTTTTAATACTTTAACCTACTGTAATTTTTGTCCGTGAAAACATTTACTTTTCTATATATATGAGACCCGGAGATTCAGACGAGGATATTTATTGACCAGATAAGTAAGAATTGACCGAGATTGATTTTAGAAGAATGAATTCAGTACATTATAAAAAGTTGAAATGACGGAAATGGATTTTGGAAGCAATAAATATGGAATATGTTCTTTTGACAAGAAAGAAAATGAAGAGAAAATATTTTTACGGAAAAAATATTTGTGAATTATTATTTCGATTGTTTTAGTAAAACAGAAATTCCAATGGTATTGTTGAGTCTACAAGTAAGAGTAAGTAAAATCACCCGGGGATTTGACCCAGCGAGGTCAGAGTTTGTCAATCGACGGCCTAAGAATGAAAATTCGGAAATAGAATTTTCTTAAAAATTCAAGACTAGAAAATTATCCTACAGTTATGATTTGAACTGTTACTGATGTCATTTCACGCGAGTGTGACATTTGTACAAATTCCAAATTTGGGAAGACCTGTCCTTTTAGATGAAAGTGAGAGTTAATCGGAAATGAAAGGCGCAATAAGTAGTTAGAGGCGGAATAATTTAATAAAATCCAAATTAGTAGATATCTTTTTTATCTTTTTTTTTTTTTATTAGTGATCTTTTTTATCTTCGCTCATCACCACCATTCACATAAAGGATGTACATAAAATACAATGGATTTTGCCCCTCGATTGAGACATTCAGAGAGAGCACGAATTGGCTAACGAACTTAAAGTCGCTCTGAATCTTGACCTTTTACCAGACTGCTCTGGCTATAAAAATGCGCAGAGAACGAAGAGAACATGACAATTGAAAAGAGACAGAGAAAGCCCGAAATATCACAGTTGCAGAGAGACCAGCAGACGAGCAAACGAGTACAGGAGTTCATGTCGCTCTCAGTCTTGAACTTCTATCAGACTACCCTGAGTATATAAAACCTATCATATTATAACATTGTGAAAGAAGCAAGGAAACCTAACGTAATAAGACACTTGTGAAATAATATCAAAGATTGAGAAAAGCAAACATAACCACAATTTGAGATTGCCATGGGCCAGACAGTCTTACATTATACGAAGAATCGACTGACTGTTGATTTGTTAACTGGGTCTCTGACTAAAACCTCCCACCTCTGAAATGGATGATACATCTTTCACTTTCTGTTCTTTCTGTTTTTCACTTAGTCCTTTCACACTTCTAATATCTTATCTTTCCCCATCTTGAAATATTATTCTCTATTCGATTTCTTTTCAAAAGCTTTCTACACTTTATCTTAAATGGACCACAATAAAAAGAAAAAGAAACACTTTCTCTTTACTACACTTCCTTTTTTCCTCGAAGTAATGCATTTTCAGTGCTTTTAGTTAAAAGAGTTTCACCAAAGTTTTTATCACCTTTCATTTAGTTTTCTTTAAACACAACCCGAATGGCAACAGTTAATGTTGATCGCAATAAAATCTATATTATCAGCACCACAGTGTCTGTCGCCTGTTTGACGAGCTCATTGAATCAAAATCTACAAAGTCCGAGCTATTTCGTTTTCCCATCATCCTCTACTTTCAATGCGTTAATAAGCGCGGAAAACAATTTATTCTCGGCGCCTTCTTTTCCTTGTCTGTTTTTGTTTCTTTCTGCGGTGATTCTTGACCATAAAGATATACACTCAGTTTCCATAGACTTGAAGTGAATTATACATTGTACATCAAATCCTAAATTTGGACTTTAATATCAAATCGCTAAAACTAATTAGCTGTATTAAACAACACCAAAGACAACTCGCCTCCCATGAAGGATTAAATAAATGCTTATTTATATGGGTAGGTGCACAACTACGTCAGAACTTTAATAATTCATGCATTTCTTTGGCTTAAAAAATATTATTATTCAGCAAAATCCTTTTCCTTCTCAATGCGCTTCATTCAATAATAATTAACCTCAAAGAACAATATAGAGGAAATATTTCTGATCAATATTCCCATAAAAACATATATCGAACTACTCCCATAGATCTATCTTAGAAACCTGAACATGTGCGTATTTGTTTGTGTAAAAGGATGAGTTGGTGATAGACAACCAGATGCTTGGGGTTAACCCCATTACCCCGGATGTGCAGGTGAGGTGAATATGTATAATTTGACCACTAGAATAGTATTGGGGAGACAGTATTTGTGGCATAACTGGATACTACACGAAACTGTTAACATACCCTTAAGCCTCGTTGAGAGTCAGTGATTGAGAAGCCAGCGAACAACTATTTTTGCTTCCTACACCTGCTCAAACATTGGTACGATGTTCCAAGATATACAATTCGGATTTGAATCTAGAAGAAACGGATACGGCAAATATAATATTTTAATGACAAGCTCTCTGCTTCTAGGTTATAATTCTTTTCTTGTCTTTGGTAGAGAAATGAAATATAAACCTTTAAAAAGGTTTCTGTCCGTTAAATCGCCTTCCGTATGACGAATACTGCCAGGGAATTGCTTCGTCGGTGAAAGTGACGTAACGGGCATTTAGTACGCAAGCCAAAGTGTGTAAGGGTTAACTTCCTGTAACCCTATTAATAATTACAAACATCCTGTCAATGTTTCACAAGTATAAACATTTGTTGACAGAAGAATCATTAGCTGGAAATATCACAAAGTTTATTTTTATGATACACACTTTTTTAGTAAATTTCTTTCATAATTTTCACAGCCTTCCGTAGATAACGCATCAAAATTTCAACGGTAACGACTATGAAAATTAAAATTGATTAAAAGAATGTGAAAGTTCGGGTCGGTAATACAATCTTAATTTTGTAATTATCTTTAGTCTAAGAGGATTTAAAACTGCTCGTGATCATTCTAAAGCCATTATTGTCCGCGAATTAATACGTTTTTGGTGATAATGTTTCCTCAAGGAATCAAAGCTTAAGCACTGAATCCATATATTAAGAGAAAACGCAGTTAAATCTACTTAATGTAACCAAAAAAATATTATCAGATAATAAAAATATTTCTTTAAGTTTAAACATATCAGAAAATCCTTTGGCAGAAGACGGAACAAATTAAAATAAAATATTACAAATTTAACGCATTTAATGCGTTAAATTTGTAATATTTTATTTTAATTTCTTGTAATGATTTTCATGAACTTCGCAGATACTTTATTTTTTCATCACATCACCTTTTTTTTCTCTCCGTTTCAGCTGTTTTCTCTGTTACACACACACACACACACACACACGCACATATATATATGTGAGTGTGTGTGTAGATAAAGAAAGAAAGAGAGAGTGACAAAGAGAGGGAGAAAGAATTTGTAATTGATACTTTTGACTAACTATGAGAAAAAAGCAGTAATTTTATATTGAGGTGAAGTTAACTGAAGAAATCAAGAGATTTTTTCAGCTCAGATGCAGACAAGATTTTGGTATTGAAATGTGCTGGACGGAGAATAATGTGACTCGACAATGTTGGTCATAAAAACCAGAGCTCGAATTACAAATTCAATAATGCGTCAGTTCTGTGAAATATATATATATATACATGTGTGTGTGTGTGTGCGTGCGCGCGCGCACGCGCGTGTGTGTGGTTGTTAGGATCATACGCTATGTGAGTTTTCACACTAGTCATCAACTAGTGAGCTTCATCGTAGTTCGAGTCATAACAAATCTGCTCAGCCGTCGTGGACACTTCCCAAAATGTTTGTCTTCTAAAATGTGCTATGATCTGAGCAGTCTCAATGATTTCCTGTACATCGACTTCTCTTAGTCTCTTTGCTTGGTTCATTCATATTTTTCAAAGATTTCCGACTATTATTAATATTCCTGTCACCTTCATGTTCCACGGTTTCTTTTTCTTTTTCTTTTTTCCCTTCCCTGGAGAGGTACAGCTATGTATGTGGTTTCTTGATCTCTTTTAATTTCATTCTGTATTCTACTGCAACGGTGAAATCTACATACATTTTTACTTTTTAACTAAAACAATGGCCTGGATTGAGCGATCTACTTTGAAATCTTATATCCTTGGATAAATTCTGGTCTTTGTATATACCACAGTCTTGCATGATCAAAATTATTCATTTGCAGTTTAGAATGGATGTTTTTCACTGACCTCTCATTCCTGATTTGTACTCCTTCTAGGCTAGTTGGCTGCATTTGCTTATTATGTGGTTTACTGTTTCATCTCTTTCTTGTCACAGTCTATACTTGGTTTTCTCTTGAGTTGTACATATTCTTGCCCCAACTTAATGAGTTCTTATAGCGTTCTTCTGCGCTGCGATTTAGAGAGATTTGGTTTCTCTTTTTAGATTTTCTCGGTGTAGCCACGTTCCGGTCATCTTATGCGCAATTTCTTCTTAGTATCATGTATAGTTTAGTGTATACAAGGTGCCTTCAATAAGTTTCAAAAGCTTTTGGCACAGGCATTTCGAATTGTTGTACACTCTTGAGAATTCAGTATGTTATTGCTATACATCTTACGAAATGACTGAACAATTTTTATGATTTCAGGTTCAAATGAACAGCTACAGTAGCAATTGGAATATACCCTACTAAAACCTTATTGTCACAGCTGGTGAATTTCGAAAATGCAATCTAGACGTGAGGACACTTTGGAAGAATGATATGCAATAAAATTGTTGGAGGAGTAATGAAGACAGAACACCAGAGTTGATTGGCCAAATAAAGAATTTCATAGATAAGTACCGTCGTGTCTCTATAGAGACAATGAGTACACAGTTTGATGTCAGTGTGGGAACTGTACACACAATAATTCGCAAGAAACTGAAGATGCGGAAGATTTTCGCGAAGTTTGTCCCAAGTGTGTAACATAGTGACCCTCGACCGATCCGTCAATCAAGAGATGCACCAGTGTAAATAAGCGGAAGAACAGCGAAACAGGTGCATCCGGTCGAAGATATTGGAATATCACCTTGACCTATGAACGTGGTTGAATTCGGTGATGGTGGCAGATGCGTACGCCCATAGGAAGCAGGTGGATGTCAAACAAAAATATAACCAGGACACAGACAGTTGCAGATACAGTTGTAGTTGAAGTCAGTTAGAGATAGGATGTCAGAGGAGTGAGAATGTGCTCCAGACAGAGGGTTTGAGCCCTCAGTGACCCACGGTTGAGGAGCCCACCCAAGATGCGAAAGAAGTGCGGCTATGGTTAGAAAAAACTTTGGGTCAATATGTAGCAGTCTGTCCCCGTCTCCAACTCACCTCTCACACACAACTTACATCACCTTTTCGAATAAAGTGCGGGAGGTATATTTTTATAAAGAAGTGTGTTCGTTCGTTCATTAAGGTCGTCATTATGTTTGATTATGTTCCGCTTATATTTGTAAATGTATATGTATGTGGCTATACAACAGGGGTGCTCAGAGATCAGAAAGAAAGACCTTGTCATGACAGCAGGGAGATGGTCGAGCTGATCAATTCAGATCCCGCACTTCTTGATGCTTTGGTGACCTGCGATGAAAGCTGGATCTACTGCTATGACCCAGAGACCAAGAGACAGAGTTCCCAATGAAAACATGCTGGCTCTCCCAGACCCAAGAAGGCCAGACAGAGCAAATCCACCCACAAACTTTTGATGATCCCTTTTTTTTACAGCACTGGTACGGTCTACATGGACTGGGTTCCCACTGAACAGACAGTCAACAAGGAATGTTTAATGTTTTAAGGGAGTTCAAAAGAGATTCTGTCGGAAGACGCCAGCACGCTTCAAATCGGGTTAGTGATATTTCCACCAGGACAATGCACTAGTCCACAGCTGCATCCTTGTCACAGACTATTTGACCAAAATAGGCATCAAGACAGTTCCTCACCCTCCCTATAGTCCAGACCTTGCTTCCTGTGACTTTTGGTTATTCCCTAAGCACAAGGAAAAACATGAAGGCTGTTGTTATGGGACAATTGAATGAAAGAGGCTGTGACGAAGGTCGTTGTTACACTTACACAAGAGGACTTCCATGGGGCCTTACAGACGTTGTTGGAACGGTACAAGTGCATTGCAGCCGGAGGAGATTACTTCGAAGGGGACTAGAGTTTCATATTTGTACTATCAATAAAAGTGCCCATACAAAAAAATTCTGGAAGATTATTGTGTGCTCCTTGTATGTGTATAAGTATGCAGAATATATCAAGTGACACGAAACTTCCTTCATGTTACAGGTGACCTTATCATGGCTAATAGGACACGTATGCTATATCTGTTAAATCAACAAGGGTTTTGAAATATTATGTTATTGTAAAGCTCTCATTAAACAGAGCAGGAAGAATGAAAATAATGTATAATGTTTTGTTGGGGTCTTTTTTTTCAAAAATCACTTGGAAAGTTTATATTTCGTGTGATCTCTTTAGATATGAATCTGCTCACAATTTGGTATCGAAAATAATACTTTGGATTAAAGCGAAAAATATGATTCCTAGAGCTTCAAGTTCTCCCTTTCTATAGTCAAAATGAAACAATACATATACATATATATATATATGTAGAAAGAGAACACATGAGAGAGAATGGATGTAGATCAATTACCGGAGTCTAAAATGTTACTATTTGATGAGAAAAAAGGAAAGAGAGCATTTTGACCAACGGAGCTGATGTCAAACCAAATCTATTCAAGTTCATTTGCAAAAGAAAAGAAACTCTTTTCAAACATCTTCATATATTGTGACTAAACTCACTGAAAAAACTCCCCGAAACTGGGATCATAGCTTATTGTTTTGTAATTTTTAATGTCTATCAGAAATGTACATCGAATAGCTACCAGCCCAATCAGTCAGGGCCATAGAATACGCCAACTGAATCTCTGCAGAGGAAAAAGACCGTCCCTCAAATAAGTGTCCTGGATATGTCGCTAAATTATCTGATGGTGAGGATCCAGTCCTGGACCTCTCAAATGTCAAATACCCCTTTATTGCTACTACGCCCAGATCAACTCTGGCAATACCTGTTAGGGTATCATCTATGGATCAAACAAATCTATCTAATCCTTTACTATACTTGAAACCATTTAACTGTGTGTTAGCAACTGAACTTTGGATCGTTTAAAAAATGTTACCAACAAGTAACTCACTTAAAAATCATATGGATTTGGCATTAGAAAACCCATAATGGTTGATATGCCATGAAACAATCAACCGGCCAACCAACCGACTAAACAACCGTAAATTCTAACTGTTGCTATAGAATAGAAATCTACAGAACAGAAAATACATTTATTAATAATATTTTCTGATTGTTGGATAAAGGTTGTATCGTTGAATCAAAATGTTCTGGTATGTTTAGTAGAGAACTATTTTTAAGGGAGTACCACTGAAGAAAATAATCGATTAAAATATTTTATATTATTTTTTCCAAATTGTTTTGCCAAAGTAAGCAATAGTATTATGTCATATTGTGTCAAGGCCATTTTGAATAACTACTTCCAAACCTAATTAACGTTTAATTAGATTTAAAGGGTAATTTATGTAAGACAATTTGTTTTTGGTTCTTTTGAAGTTTGAAAATTCAATATTACGTCTTCCAGCTACATGGATCCCCGTAGATCATTCATTATTATTAGATACATCATATCAGGTTTCCAGGACTCTTCCAAGTGCAATAGTCTGAATAGACTAGATTTTTCCTATGATCTCCAGTTCCCCTTCCAAGTTCTTGGGGACTGTTTAAAGGACTCTAACTACACTTTGTATCATCGTCACCTTCATGTTCCATAGCTTTTCAAACTTTCTGGCAAGATTTAAGTATTTGCATATATTTCAGTTTCATTCTGTCGTCTGCTGGAACAGCAAAATCTACGAGAAGTCAAATCTTTTTATTCTAGCACAATGAACATCAAGTTGACAATGTCTTCAGTAGAATTTTCTACCTTAAATACAGTGTGCAAATAACATATGCATAAAATGTCCGAATGATGAAAATAATCTATAAAAACCAATTTGATTGACTATTTTTTTATTTATTATTATGTCTTTTTCCCCTTTATGAGCTTCATTCGGTAATGATTTGAATTTTATAGACAAAAATGAAAAGCAGTAATCATTAACTTTAACATTTTTATTTCAAAATTGGATGAACTTTATCTGTGATAGAAAAATTGTGAAAAATATACAATTCAAAGATATAATCTCATATTAATTTGTTTTTCACTATTGTGAGTGAGATTGTCGGGTGAAGTGTGTGGGTTGTAGACAAATTCTCGCAGAGGTAACATCCCACCAAAAAAGTTGGGGTTCCTAGTTATGGCACTACACTCTATGTGATAGGGAGGCCCCGGTTCTAAAGATCTGTGCCGTTCAGAAACATCCTCATTGCCCTTATTCCTAGGCCTGCTTTAACTCGGTGTGGTAGAAACTGTGATTGTACCATCTATGAGTCAAATACAGTTTTTAAATGTTATTCATATCCGAGAGGACCCTGTGCACAAAACCTTATAAGAAACAAGTACGAAAATAATGTAAATATGAACGTACAATGAATGTGATTACGTAAACTTTAAGCATGAGATAACCCTCGACAGGTTGACATGTCGTTAAAATTAATTAATCTATATTTTTCAGTGCTGTTTTTCTGAAAAGTTTTCGCACCAATTTTTAAAGATTTGAAATTGTAAAGGTATATCGAATAATCATAATTTTAGTATACTTTTCATAATTTTTTGTTTTTAGTTTTAGTTTTTAATAATTTTGCGTCCAAATACTACAATCCTGTCCTAGACTAAAGAGCCGATCCGTCAACAAATAAACCGGTCTGAAATGACAAGAAATTTGGAAATAAAAAGAATAACAAAAATAATTGCAAGCTAAAGTAAACGTAATATATGAAAAAATTAAATTTACAAAAATTCGCCAAAGTTTCAAATATTGAAAAAAAAACACAAATCTAGTTTTGTTCTTTTTTCTCACTTTTTCATATTTTTTTTCATTTATTTCCTTTTACTTACACAAGTCATTTTTGAAAGTTACAAGACAACTGGTATTTTCAATTATTTTTTCTACTAACCTTCTCTTTTTTGACTAAACATTAATGTATCTCCGAATGTCAGCATGAGAAGAGTTATTGTATACATATAAAAATGCTTTAAATATATTTTATTTGAAAAATTAAGACGTTTGAGATTATACGCAAATATATAGAAAAAATCTATAGAATTTCTTCATATCTCCAAAGATACCCATGATATTCTTTTGTACAAAATGATAACTAATCTAATAACTATAACCATATTATTTTGCTGTATACATGGATACGTTATTCCTTTATATATTGCAACGTATTCATCGTAATCCTAAAAAAAAGGTATACCGATAGAGTTTGGAGAATGATTAACATTTCAATCTTATCGTAAGAACAAAGGTGTTGAAAATAAGAATTATTATTAGTAGTAATATTATTATTATTAGGAGTAGTAGTAGTAGTAAATGTAATTTTAGTACTAGTATTACTCCTGATTTTTTTACACTAGTGTTGGCTGATGGTCTTTCACTCGAGTCTGAGCGACATCAAGTCTCCTCAAGTCTTCAAAACTCTACGCAGTATTCTAGCAGATCTTAATAATGCTCCAGTCTGGATGCTCTCCACTCGTCCACTGATTTTTAAGTCTTCCAGTCACTTTACCCAGCTCTTGAAGATTGTTCTGAATGCACAAATTACAATTGGTATCACTGTCACCTTCATGTTCCATACCATTTTTTTAGTTCTCGGGCAAGGTCTCTCTTTTCTCATTCTTTTATTATCACTCTGTGGTCCACCTGGACGACTAAGTCCACTATTTGGCAGGTTCTCTTTTTTATCTTTTTTTTTTCATTTTTGTTGACTATTACAAGGTCTAGTCGACTGGCCAAAATTATGTGATCTGCTTGTATCTCAAAATCTCAGAGAACTTCGTGCGTCCCATTCTCTAGAACGGATTCTCGATTGAGCATATTGTACTTTTTTTGTACGGTAAAACATTAATTTCTTGCACAATCCAGAGTGGATCCACCTTTCCCACCCAGTCGTGTCTAGTCCAATATTTTTGGTCTTTTTTGCTGCATTCGTTATCATGTGATTAATCCTTTAGTCTCAATCATCACATATCCAACATTTACTATTTGTTGTGTCTTATGTATTTTTTCTTTAACATTGCCCTTATGGCATTGTTTTGCGCTGCTATTAGAAGAGATTCAGTTTCTCACTTAAGGTTTCCCTTTCTTAGTTATGTTCAATTCTTCTCATGTGAGATTTTGCCTGTTTGTCGTTTGAAATATCCATAAAGTTGTTTCTTCCCATTTCTGATACCTAGTTTATGTTGTTCTATTGATGATTATTTTGTTTGCGTTGTTTGTGATGGATGTAATTAGTCTTTCTTTTCTCTCTTTTATGTTGTCTTCAAATTGTCATATAGCTGCATCCACGATGTTCTCAATGCTAGCGAGTCCTCTACCTCCTTCTTTTCTTGACCTATATAGTCTGTCTTTGTCACCTCCTAGATGTAAGGCCTTATGCATCATTAGCTTTTTTGTTCTCTTGTTCATTTGTTGAAGTTCTTTCCTCGTCCATTTCAAGAACAGTCCCAAGTATCTTACAAAGGCGACCGCCCAGTTTTTTTTCCCTACGTTGAGATTCCTGCTATTGAGGTTGGTTTGGAAAAGTTTTCTCGTTTGCCTGTGATACTCCATTTATTTATTTTTTTCATCTCAACTTGTTTGATGGTGTCTGCTTCTAATTTTTCCAACAACTTGTAAGTTACCTTTTTTCCAAACATTCTTATTTTTTCTTGGTTTGGTAGTTCTATCCATTCCGTTGTTTGTCTTTTTGTTTGTCTTGGCACATTTTTCTATACCAAATTCTATCCCTATATCTGGAATATATATTCTTATTGTATGTATTAGAGTCTCTGAGTATTTTTCATTTTTGGCAAACAGTTCGATGTCGTCCATGTACATTAGATGGTAAATCATTTCTTGCAATTTAGTAAGTTTGTAGCATCCTGTGCATTGTCTGAATAATTGATTGAGTGGCATCAACGCTATTATAAACAGAAATGATGACAGTACAACTTTCTCGAATACCACTTTGGATTTTCTCTTCACCTAAGTTTTTCCTCTTGTTGTCACTTTCACTTTCTAGTTTTTCATAATTTTCGTATGAACTTCATGACTTTGTCAGATATCACGTACATTCTATGACAGTCTATCATTATCCAGCTTTGCGTGACCATATAGTGTGTATTTTTGTAGTTAATCTACCCCAAATCTACATGTTCTGTCTCTTTTTGCTTTCGTTTAGGATGTGTTAACCAATGTAAAGTAGATCACCTGTTCCTATTTTTCTCCTTTTGGCAACCTATCTGTCCTGCTATCCATCACAAACACTTCTGATCACAAAGCGCAGACATTTTTTCGAAGCTACTGCCCTGTAAAAATAGTACAGTGAATATGAGGCATAATGCATTCTGGTGCGGTCAAGGGACACATTAAAATGAAATATTTTTTTAATTCGAATATAATTGTCAAGAAAGAAATAGATTCATACTTTTGGAAGAGTTAAAATCTATTTTTTAAAACAATCAAAGCTGTCCCCGAATCCTTGTTATGGCAGAAGAGAGTAGACGAATTAAGACTCATAGACAGTTGGGTGACGGTGCGGGGAAAATCAGTTGTCTTTTGCTTTCTTTCTTTTTTCTAAATATGATTATCCCCTTTCTACTTGTATTACATAAACAATTGGTGCAACATATATATATATATATATATATATATATATATATATGGGAAATCAACAGATTACCATTCTAGAAAAAAAACTGTTAATTTTTGTGCAAAAATTAAGGACGTGAAGCTGTAATTTTTGCATCAGTATTTTGCATTTACTGATCAATTAGCGTGTACACACTCGTTTTGAAATTTCTTTGAGAATATGCAGAGAGCAATATTTGAATTTGATTTGAAGGATCAAAACCAACGAATGTAAGAAATTTCTCTCCTAGATTGTTAAATATACGTTTTTAACCAATTAGCTTGGCAAATAAATCATCAACTTTTTTTTATCTAATGTCGAGCCTACCACAATCTTATAAATAGCGAAGAAAAAAACAACATCGGAATTATTCTGTACTTACTCAACTAACTTTCGGTTTATTTCTTTTGACTGAAAATCTAACATTCTTTTCCTTCAATTTCAACATCACCAAATTATCTTTAAATATCTTTATTATTTATTACAGCAACTATTACGAAATAAGATATCGCTTGCTGATTATTTCATTTTGCTTACAAACTAACATGAGTTTCATAACATTGTTCTCCCTCTACATAGTATCACATTCATTTAAAGATTTTTTAATTAAACGAAAGATGTCTATTTAGAGTAGGTTAAAAATAATAACTACATTTCATGCGTGAATCTTCACTTCCTCTCTAAAAATATTAACACTGAAAAATCTTTTCTTTCAAGAAAAGCCTTTCTAACTTTCATCTTTCAACAACGGTTTCATTCAATTTAAAGAAATAAACATTATTAATTAATAGATCGGTGTTTTATACAGTCATTTACACCTTTGTCCTCTCTTTCTCTCTCTCTCTCTCTATATATATATATATATATATGCATAGTCTTTGACCTCATTCTCTAAATACAAAATGTCTGCCCAGTTGCCCATGATTTTAAAAATAAACATATAATTTAAGATTTTCAAACGCATGCCATGCAAATAAGAGCCACGAAAATATGGCGTTCAATTCATCGGTATCAAAGTTTTTAACTCATCGTATGAGTGAGATTCATGTTGAAGCCTGACTAATATAAAAGAAAAATTACTGACTGTAACGCGATCTCAAGACAAAAATATCTCAGCTAAATTTGCCAAGCTGAGATCAAATTGTCTACTGCCGACTCTGACTTTTCAACGAGTAAGATCAAGGATAAAATATTTCTTGTCGCTTCTCTTTCAATGGGCTTTTCTCTTCACGTTCAATCTCCCCTATATAATATGTGTGCGTGAGCGTGTGTGTGTGTGCTCCAAATGAAGACAATAAATTAAACCAACCAATATCAGTGTGCTAACGTGTCAAGCCCGAAGTTTAAATTACAAAGCTTATGTCGATAGGGCAGATCAGAGGTCAGTTCACTGCTCCAACTCGTATAAAGCAATTGGTCGCTGTCTGGCTGCTGAATCTGAACGAAGATCACCTAACACTGCTAATTACAGCGGTTAAAATGTGTGGCTACAAGTTTATCACAACTGAACTGGATGGACGTGGGCATTCATGATCAAGACGATTATATCGGAGCCGTTTTAAAGAAAAGGAAGTCTAGAATTTGAAACAAATGCACATCTACAGGTGTACAGATGGTCCTAGGATAACACAAAAAATGCTTAAATTGTAATGTCAGCAGTAATTTTGATATTAAAAGCAGTTATTATTCTTTAAATTTAATTAGAAAAGGCATTTTCATTAACTTTAACTAGTATATTGATTCCTATTGATGTCTGCCCTGTCACCAGGGACTACAATACACTGGCCATATTCCATGCAAAGTAGAACAAAGAGTATAGCACTAAACTGCATCCGGTGGTCCGGCTTAAATTCAAGAGTTTTGAGAAGTATACGGTCATTTCTTCATTGCCATTTATACCAGGTCTAATCTGACCTGGATTGATTGTGACTTTTAAGGTCCTATCAATGTCAAACAGATCTGCTTGATACGATGTTTAGAATGACTTTTAACTATGTTAATCTATGATGTTTCCATAACCATTAGATATTGCAACTAATGGGTCAGCTGCATGTGTTTGGGGTTAAGCGTTTCTCTTTTTAAAATGATTGCTTCTACCTAATTAAAATGATTGTGAACATATATATTTTTAAGTTATATATAACTTATACCGTAATTATTTAACTTATATGGGCACAAAATAACTAAACAAAGGTTGACTGCTTTAAGATCAACCAATTAACGAACCAGTTCTCTTAAATATTGAATTATTCACTTGTTATATTGTAACACATACTGACTATCGATCTACAACAACGATGATTTAATTTGAAATAATAAAGGATTCGATCTCAGTGATATGCGAAGTCATGTCTCTTTTTTCTCGAGAAAACCTATGTTACATACACCAGCGGTTCAAAGCAACTGAACAACGAAAAGCCAATTTTTGCAAAAGCCTGAATAAGAATTTTAGATTAATCCTTTACATATCTATCGCTACTATATTTGTATTGTACTTTAAAACAAGGATCATCTTTTTAATATATTTCTTTTTAGTGGAAACATTGTCATATTTTTACATCTAATTTTTTGCTGCTTTTTTATTATTCCTGGTCCGTGTTAGTTTAAGTTGTCGTAGATTGATAATCCGATTGCATGTGGAAAACCCCACAAAAAATTAGGAATAAAGTAAAACTGAAAGTGACTCTAATGGAGAAAACGACTATGTAGACCACCTTGTCAACTGGGGCTGTAGAAACTACTAATTTCACCTCTGCAGAGGGGAAAGACTTCCCTCCAAACAGGGTACCTTTTGGCCACGTGTGACAACTCGTAATGCTTAAGGACAAGGAACTGGTGGCTGAGCAATCCATGACCTGGCAGTCAAAGTCACGTGAGCTCCAACACTCAAACTTTGCCGTTTCCGGGCTTAACAGACAGACTCCCTATCCAATCGATCGGTTGGTCATGTCGTTCCCTAGTACCTATATGACTGTCCCGACCGTATTCTTCCAATTGCTCATATGGCAAAAAAACACCCAACCTTTTTATCACAAAAGTGCAAGAAGTCGGTGGCTTAAAGTCAATCACGTTGAGAAAAGACTTTAAGTGATCCAGGTATGACACAAAGCTCTATCCAATATTGAGGCTCCAGTCCTGGGGAATAGGGATTGTGAAGTACCACTTAATTACCATTAATCACAGGTCCACACTGATCCGGAGTGGTAGAACCTGTTAGGGTCCACTCGGTGGGTCAAATAGGACTGTTCAATCATTTACTATGGATTATCATTATTAGTTTTTGAAACCATACAGCTTTGTGAAAATTGATTATATTAGACAGGAACACTTGATAAATAGACTTACCAATGATAAATATCAATACTTGAAACCATTTAACAATGCAAATAAAATCATTAATACTAAACAGAATAATTAATGTTAGATAGCAATACTTGAAATCATTTAACTGGGAACAAATGGGAACAACAAACTATTAATTTAAACACACACACATATATATATATATATATATATATGTATATATACAAAAAATTTATATATACATATATATATATATATATATACGTATATATATATATATGTATGTGTGTGTGTGTGTGTGTGTGTGTGTGTGTGTGTGTGTGTGTGTGTGTGTGTGTGTATGTGTACATTAGCGTTAAATGCATTTTTGATCAGTAAAATCATTACATTTCTTTATGCACATAAATGCAGAGTAATACCAGAATATTTTTGAACTATAGAAGAGAAATGTAATAAAAACAGAATAAAACAGTGCGATATAGCAATTCACATTTTTGAGTATCAAGACACGTTTAAAATCTGTTGACTTCGACACAATAAATATCTACTCAATATGATTTCTAAGCCAAGTGACAATTACGTGGCTGAGATTTTAGGTCGCGTGGTTCAACCAGGCACCAAATTACAAAGAAAATATTTTATGACAACATTTAGCGTTCAGTTCCTATCTTTTATTCAGGAGATTACTCGAAATCGGAAAACTAATGATATTATTTCCTCCAAACACAATTTATGATATTTCAAACGCTCGTCATAATTTTATGCCTACTTTTTTTTTTTTTGTTTTCTGAATAGACTACTTAACCTCTTGTTCTTCCCATATTTTTCTTTACTTTCCAAGATGTACTTGAAGAGTCTGGTACAATTTGCCTTGCTCTCATTACTGGAGGAAGCATTGTGATTATTGCACCTTTCTTTCTACGGTCATTATGTCTATCCTATACTGAACATCTGCCCGTCATTACTTCTAACTATCGCATGTATATATATATATATATATATATATATATATATATATATATATATATATAGAGAGAGAGAGAGATCATTACAGGCACTTGTACTGCTGCTGTCAATCTCCCAAACTCCTTGTTTAAAAATTACATTAATCAAAATTTTGGTATTTAAACAATATGTATAAACTTTCTATTTAGATCCTAATAATCTCTACATTTAAGATTGTCTGCAAAAGAAGAGTCGAGAATAATAACGGGAAAACTATAAAACGTAATGGATTAATTTTCTTTAACATTTACCATTCAAATTGAATTGTTCTGGATAAAAACTGTGAATTTCAGTATATTCAACCACGTTATACAATAGTTGTTTAACAGATTAAATGCATTTTAAAAATCATTAAAATAACATTCCTCAGGTTAGTAAATATTATCAAAGCCTTTTTTATTTGTTAATACTTAATACAGCATTGCAACTGGGTGCGATTTCGTGTCGTTAAATGCAAAATGATTAGGTTCAAATATAGATGCAGAAGTGTGACATAGGGAATGTCTCCGAAAAGACAAAGGAAATGACACCTGGACAATAAATTTGTTTTGCAGGTTTTGGGCGAGAGCTTAATTGATAAATATAAGGCAGTGAAAAAGACTAGGAATTCACACCCTTTCCATCGTCTGAGACACATAAAACAATAAGTGAAACGAGTTTCAGAAGAATTGTCCCGTGAGTTTATTTTCGGTAGCCAACTTTCTGAAATGCCATACCCTTAAAGGCAGCCAGAAGATTCTGAATGAAATGGGGTAAATCATTTAAATACGTTTGTATCTTTTTTATCCCTCTGTGTAAATCCGACAGTCTTATTACAGCTATCAACAATTTTGGGTTTCTGAACGGAAACTAGTCAGTGTATCACCCAAGTATCGGATAGGAGTAGCGCTAAAATCAGATAAGGATTTAGAAAAATAGATCACCATCGAATTGAGAAGAAAATTTACCTCTGGGTGGTAGTAATTAAATTGGACGTGAAAAGGGAAAAACATTATGCCCCTATTTTTTACGAGCGATAGTCCTCAAATTGAACTGACTTAAAAGTTATGTCCAGATTTAAAAAGTAGTTAACCCACAAGACACAAGAGATCAATGATTCTTCCTGGGTGAGCAAAGTAGGCAACGAATCTTTCCCATGAAGCAATCAGCCACTTGATTAATCCGAGTGGTAGTGGCTTCGGTTCAGTGGCAGCAGACAGTGTCAGAAAACAGTCATTTGATCTCTTTCTTCAATCTGGAGAAGACAGTTGCCCAGTGAAAAATAAGGAAGAGATGGTCAATATTGCCATTGCCAAAATTAACTACTACTGAGGAAGAACATTGTAAGTGAACTTTTTTCCTTCCTTTTTCTTGTATATAAGTAAATTACAAGAAATCTTATTGATAAGTTACTTAGCAGATTTGATCGTTCCTTTAAAGTAGTTCCAGTACTGATCCAACCATAAAAGACACAAGAGATACGAGGTCTTACCCCATTTAAGGGATCTATGATTTTATGTGGACACAACGAATTATTCTTAGGATCCATCTCCATACCTCATCATCACACCAATTCGTCCAAGTTTTATGGACTACCCAATCCGTTAGTGAACGATATTTGATACTCAAACAAATACGGCTGGTTTGTCTGTTTGCATGTTTGGGTTTTATGGCATATCAACCTTTGCAGGTTATTTAATAACAAATCCATTTTATACAAATTAACAGTTCTATTTCAAACAATTCAGTTTTGTATAAGTACACAGTTTAATTTTATACAAATGAACATTTCTATTTCAAACTATTCAGTTTAGTTAAAAGGTCCTAATTCAAACAATTCAGTTCATCATTTGTATAGACTTTTTCCACGCACAGTTAAATGTCAAAACAGTTCAATTTCAAGTAATTCAGTTTAGCATGAATACACATTTAAGTTCTATTTGACCCATAGATAGGACCTTATCAGATGCTACCACTCCGGGTCAGATTAGACCAGGTAGTGATGGCAATGATAGGCTGCTTCGCATTCCCTAAAGCTCCAGCATTACTGGAATCTCGCCATCATATTGTTTCGTATCACATCCAGGATACCCGTTAGGGGTCTTACTCCTCTGCAGAGGTGCAGTCGGAGCATTCTACAGCCCCAGCCAATTGGTCAAAAATAAAGCTGATTAGATTTACCACAGCAAACAACAGTATACTGTTTTATAACCCACTATGCAGTATATATTACTGCAGGAAACTGGCTGGCAATGTGTCAAATAGCTTCATGATTTGTGATTCATTAAATCAATCATATCCAACGAAACAAATAATGAAAAGGAACTTAAATAAATAAGTTTTGATTCTAAAATCTAACAAACAACTGATTTTATCAAAATCTTAACATGATAATCGGCACTCAGAGAATAATGAGAGTCTTGTAATTTCAAAATTTTCTGTCAATAAATTAATTTGAAAGCAATATTTACAATAAAATCATTCATGTCAATATATTTCTGTCACTAACTAAAATACTCTATATAACATTATGATTAGTGTCAAAGGTTGACGGGTGATATTAAATTAAGTATTAGATTAATTTAAGAAATAACTTATTTAAGGTAATCATATTACTTTTGATAATGTACTGTAAAAAATGAATCGTCATAAGAATTATTAAATAGTTGAAATTGTCCTCGATACAAGTTCGGGTTCATTTAGTTTGAATTACTAAAACTTAATTTTGAAAAGGTCACTGCTTTGATTTTGATGTTAGGCGTAAGGAAATCATTCGTTTGAAAGGTCAGGTTTAGCCAGGATTAAAATGATTGAAACTTAAAGGCTTTTCAACTAAATATGTGACACAAGGCCATGATACAAGAATAGAATATTATTGATTGGTTCACCAATCAAAGAAAAAGAGGGGTGGAGCTTCTACCCACTCCCAGAGATGTGCAAAACAAACTATTGTTTTAATTGGCTGACCAATCAAATGTGGGCCCCAAGGGCTTTTTTCTTCCTCTCTAAAATGATTACGATACGAGGCCATTGGTCCAGGCTTTTTATTGGCTAGCCAATGGAGTCGGAGGTTTGGACCCCCATACAAAGAAGACACCGAAAAGGGAAAGAAGTAGATCGAAGGTTGGTTCCGTTGCGAGAAGATTAAAGCCGTTACTAACGGCTTCGCCATCTAAAGTTTGAACTTGACCATTCAACCATTCTTTGAAACTACCTAGATAGAGGGCAGACTTGAGGCTAATTAGCCATATATACTATCGCCAATCAACCTGTTACCTTAAACTAAAGTAGACCCAAGTTTAGGAGATCCACGATTGAAATAAAAACCCTTTGTTATGTATACATGGTTTTAATTATCTTATTATATTTATGAGTAGAGTGTTCGCCAATGATCCAGGAGACCAGGGTTCAATCCCAGGTAGAGTCATACCAAAGACTTGAAAATGATACTTGATTCCATCTTTCTTAGCTCTAGGCATTATAAGTTAAAGATTAAGGGTAAAATGGAGCAATCTAGGTAATGGAGTAGCGCCCTCCCCTGCACCTTGGTGTAGTTGCTATTGAAAAGGAAACCTTCGGGTCACCCTTGACAAAGGTCCCCAACAACTTTTATTATAAATAAGCGTTTTGTTTTATTAGCAAGCGTTTCTGAGTTGCAAAATGACTTAACTGCACTGGTCAATTTGATCTTTTGAAAACCTTCCCAGAAGAGAGAGAAATCAGAGTCAACTCTTTTCCAACTATTCGTCGACTTTTTCTCCAGATCTAACAACACAACGTGGGTGGGGAAAGTCCGAATAAACAGGCTTACTGGAGACACTCTAACCTAGAAGTGGTCCACAGCGAAACACAAACTCATAGGACCACACTATCTATCCATCGATCGAACTATCTACGCATGTTTCCCTTCTTTCTTTCAACTCCCACTTTTCCTTTTTCTAGAATTTCGGTATTCAACATCAGCTGTCCAGAAATTAATGAAATAGTTATCGGATATTTCATGAACTGTTAAACTTAATCTTCAACGAACCATTTGTGATACTAAAAAATGCTTTGTTTCCTATTTTTTTAAAGAGCATCATCGACACGAAACCTTAGACATTGACAAAACAATATGTTTCCCAATGTTGTTCCATCATTCCACGTTTGTTTATTAATGAACTGGATCGAAAAGCATTATAACTCTGAGAAAAAGTTCCAGAAGCAGTTCCAAATGGAGCAAGTTGATGTTTTGGAATTAAAAGATAAAATTACTTTTGAAATTTGAACACCAATTTTCACTTCTTGAAAGAAAAAGTTAAACGATGTTGTTTTTTTTTTCACTTGTATTTTTAACGTGTGTAACAGAAAATGGTTCGTAAAAAGTAATTAAAACGATATCAAAAAATGAAAACTTGGAAATCCTTACTAGTCGAGCAGGAGATTGGAATCTGTAGTTAACACGTGATTTTACTTGTAAATCTAGTAATACTCATTACTCCTCCATTGTTTCGAGCCCACAAAGATCAGCGAATTTGAATGATTATCATAGAACTGTTTGGGAAGGAAAGTGAAAACAGCAATCAGGGGAGTTTCTGGGGTTACTGGAAATAAAGAATTCAATAGTACACATCCTTTGTTACATTTGGGGTTCGGCAATCATTTTTTCGAAATGTAACCTGACTCACGCCGTTTCCTGTGGACGACTGTTTAGTCTATTTCTGTCTTCTCGTCAGTGGCTTCTCTCCTCAGGTGCGTTCCTGCAATGATTAAAAATACAATCCTACCAATATCCATACAATGCAACTGATACACCAATCAGCCACGCAATATAAATGACATACCGATCAACGAAGCTTGAGACTTACTAACATTGAAAAATACCGATTTCGATTTTCTAAAAATACTTCATGTAAAACCCTCATTGCTTACAGTATAGCCTATCAATAGGTGTGTTTGCTACTCTTATCTGCTGTTTGATTTGATGTACATCTTTAAAGCCAATTACTCGACTCATTTTATCATAACCTAAAGAATGGACCATATGTTTCAGTCATCGAAGAGACCACTAAAGTTCAGAAAAAAACAGGAAAAGATAACACAGTTGTCATTCATTAAGCTTATCTTACTTTCCACAGGGCTACAAGTACGGAGCACCCATTGAGAATGGAGCTCACAAGCAATGGTCTCGCTAGTAAATACCAAGCGAAACTTCAACAAGCCCAGTCGGCTGACGCTGTAGAATTCACCAACTGCCTCTCTTCAGAGGAGTTTGATCCCCTTTCAACGAATGTCCTGATATGACATTAAACAATCTGATAGTGAGGTTCCAGTTATGCTGGAGCTTTGGGGAATGCGAGAACTCCTTCTTTCCAACCACTCCCAGGTCCACTCATTTTAGAATGAATGCAAACAAATGTCTTAGGCTAAAAGGAATTGCCAGAAGTAGAACTGTTTGATCGTTTAATTGTGTGTGAATAAATGAATAATATTCGATTGAATTGTTAGTTATTCATAACAAAGTTTGAAATCATTTAACCATGTTGACTTATGTTAAACTGAGTTGTTTAAAGTAGAACTGTTTGATCATTTATCTGTGTATATCTATAAAATGTGTTTACAAATCATATATCTTATATATATATATATATATATATAAACAGGATTTAGTATAAAATAACCAAAAATGGTTGATACGCCATAAAACCCAACTAAACCAAACCAAACCAAACTAAATCAAAACAGTCGCCACGATAGAGAATATAATTATGATCTGAGAAATGCCAAATATCATTTTAGTTAAGTATTGTTTGTCCATACGTCGCTGAAGATAGAGACAGAAAAATGTTTTCTGAGGCGTAAATAAAATGTTGATCAATTGGAAGAAAAGGGTTGTCGTCAAAATTGTAATCTAGCCTGCGATATCTCAGGGAAATAGGCAATAAGTAGATATACGCTGGAGGTCAGTGAGTTGTAGTCACAGAAATCTACGTGCTAAAATCAAATGACGTATGGTTTTCGATTTGTCTATTTCACTCACAGTTGTGAAACTGCTAAGTGTGCAAGTACTGGCGTGAATTCTTCCAGAAAATAGAATAAACACTCTTTGAAATCGTTGAACATAATGGAAAGGAATTCTATTGTGTCCTCTAAAATCTTTCAAAGATTAAGGATCCATTCTATCTCATATGAAATCAGTTTAAGCGAAACTACATCTGTTTCTATATTCTAATGTACTCTAGCAATAAATCTTATACCTAAATTTGACGTGATGAAGTCATTACCTTTTTATTCCTTCATAGACGAACGACTTAGGACTTGTAAAAATAAAAACCCAAAGAAAAAAAGAAGACTTATTTCATCGAAGTGTTTCATAGTCTTAAGAAATTTACAAATTTGAGAATCCCATTGCACACTAGACCTAGACCTTGTCACTCGTATCCATGCTGTAGCACAGAAATAAGAATAGCTTACCGGTCAACGTCACCCTTAACAAGTGAAAAAGGAAGATATGTAAATTAAAGCTAACACCTGGTGAGGGCGTTGTTAGCAGAAATAGCAAAGAAAAACATGGGAAAATATTAAGAAACAATAGTAAGGAGGAAAGAACTTATCTGTCTTCCCACGAAGACATGAAATCATTTGAATATGTAGACAAAGCATGAATCGAGACTCATGCGTGTCAGTCACAATAAATTGTTGATCTCCTCGGTATTCTCCTTTAGGGGCGTCTTTGGCGCCAAGCGATAAATAGCTCTGTTAAGCAGGTAGTTTTCTGGTGAGAAGCCCCTAACCAGAGTCCGAACGAAAGAAATTCTTTATAATAGGATGCAGAGTAAGGGTATTGAGGAGGATAATCTTACGGAGATCGATTATCTTCTTATAGCGTGAGTGGTAATAGTGATAGGAATATTTACAGAACTTTGAAATAAAAACATCTCCTGTATTCTGTGTCACCTGTCAACAGATGACCTTAGACTATTTTCACAGATATTTTAATAAAGTCACTTTTCCAAAAGAAGCTTGATTATTTTAAGATGCTTGAAGGTACAATCGCACATCTCTTGTCAATGGAAAATGTCTGTGAGCTGATAGTCCTAACGTCAAGTCTAACATCCAGTGCCTTTGAGTTGTTCTTTCCTTTTGGAGTGCCAGGTGTCATTAGCGGTCTTCCTGACCGGTGTGGGAGCGAGTTCCGAACCCGAACACGATGGTTCAATATTTTGGCTTTCATTTTTTTTATACAACTTTCCTACAACTTTTCTGCGTGGGTTTTCGATATATACTTTCTCAATCTTCACCCAATGAAATTGGAGTCATTGAATACTTGTTTTCAAATGTCCCGAAAACATCTGCGTTCGGTAACATCAAGCGACCCAACTAAAAGAGTGGGATGTTCAAAGTTCTTGTTCCTTCCTTTGATTTTCATCCTCTAAAAAGAAAGCAACAAAGAACGAACTAATCTTGTATTTCATTTTATATTTCATTTCATAAACATAGGCCTCATTGTTGCTCTAGACCATTCCTAACGAGAGACACACTTTAGAAATGTCAAAAATATTTTTGATGAAGTTTGTGTAAAAATTCATTTCTATATTTTTAAAAGTGTTTATACATGTTATTTGATAAAAATCACTGAAACCATTTATCATGAGGATAATTGTTTTATTCAATAATTTAAGGATAGTTATCATTTAGGAACACGGGCTTAATTTTTCTTTATGATTAGTTCAATATTTAGATGTACATGAATCAGAACTTCATTTACAATGCACAGATTTATGTTTTTATATTCAATGCTAATACAAATATATATAAGTATGTTGTAGAAGACTGGATCAGAAATAAAAGCTTTTTGATTTAGTTCTTCTCAATTCGAAACATCAAAATGTATCAATAAACAGCTTTTTCTCATTTATTTTAGGTCCACGATCGCTGTATATACCAACAAATTTTTCTTCCACTCATAGCATTTAATCATGGAAAATAATTGTTCAGTTTCTGTTCCCAAGTCCTCAAATACTCTACTGGATTTGGAGGTATTTTTGCAATGTATATAACTAAAACACCCGGCACACAAATGTGCCGCGGCTCATACTTTGTGAGTATATATATATATATATATATATATATATATATATATATATATTCATGCAAGATGTTGCTAAATAATGTATCTAATACTCTAACATGTAAAATGGCTTGATTTTTAGTTCACAATAATTGGCCACAGGTTCATAGTACATTATTTCAAATGAATATCAGTTGAAATTATAAGCCTAATTAAAACATTTTGATTGTAATGTTGTAGGAGTTTCAGGTTGTCACTTAATCCCGAGCAAACCCCAAAAACTGTTGATTGTAGTTTTCCGTACGGTTAAGGAATGAGTTGACGAGTCGGCTCTTAGTGGGTTTTCCCTTTAAGCCTTCAATTTAGTCGACAGAAAATTCTATTCCTATCACCTCTGAAAGCTCAAATCCTCAGTGGGCGGAGAGACAGTCGAAATATAACTACTCTGATTCGATTCAAAACATCAACTACTCATTTCGGTGTTTGAAAATGAACTGCTTCGAGAATCAATCCAAATTTCAGATTGTGACACTTTTATCACGTGACAATCCCTATCAACCAATCAGCGTACAGCCATTTCCTTATATAATTCAGTTCGTTTCTCGCAAATAGAAAATGACCTATGATATTTTTTCTGTCAATGAATGTTTCCGTTGTCCTTTGATTTTGCGCAGGTGATGACCTTGGGATCATTCACCTGTTACCTATACTTTACTCATTAGCCTAGCTTGTTATATAAGTTATTAAATGGTGAAAATTAAATTGTAATTCTAAATCTGTCAAATATTCTACAAAATACGAGCCATTTTATTGATGCTGAATTTGTTTTACTTAAAAATTTATTTTACATAAAAATATGTTCCAGAAGAAATATTGAAATCCTGACATATTTATTTTAGAAAGAAAAATGAGGTTTTTCATTAAAGAAATTGATAGAAACGTCATTATTTCTTACCCGCAGTGTGTATTGCTTGATAAGCTTTGAGAAATACTGCATAGTATTGTGAAATACTGCTATTCTTACTTTAATGAATAATATGGATTTCAATTTTGATTATTTGTTTTATAAAATAACCGCTTCTTTTGGAAAGGTTACTTTATCAAAAATCGCAGAAAATCATCTGAGGTCATCTTTAGACAGGTGACACAGAATACAGGAGATATTTTGATTTCAAAGGAATTTCGTGAACATAAAATCAAAATGTCTTTCTGTTAATATGTGAAAACTGGCAATTGTCAATCGGTGCGTGAAAAAGTGACATGTCAGCTGCATGTATGTATGTATGTATGTATGTATGTGGACTTTCGGGTTTAATTGAGAGGTAATAGACGCGGAAATAAAATGGACTGGAGAGGCTTGAAGGAGAGGTCAGTGTAGTAGAAAAAAGGAGAAAATGATTGGAGAAAAAATTCAGTTTCTCGAAACTATATTTTGCAGAAAAAATTAACCCTTTTATAGTAAAAAAAAAAAATCAGTTGATTTTCCATATCAGGATTAGATGAACATCTGGACGTGACAGAATCTCCAAACAAAATATCTTTTCAATGTCTCAGTTACAAGTGACTATAAACCTTTCATCTTTCAAACAAAAGTTAAAATTAATCATAAGGGAATAAATAAAAGAGTTCTATACTTAAAGAAACGCTTGTTGATGTTGTTTATTTGCTTCCACCGGCAGACAATCTCTTCAGTAATGTAATAAGAGGAATAATAGGCATAACACTGAAAACTGATCCAACAAAATTTAAAATGGTAACTACTTTTTTCCACTTGTTACAACACTTTTTGTTTGTTTTGTTTTGTTTTGTTTTGTTGCTTTTTTTTAATCTTCAAGTTCATCAAATGGAATTCCTGAAGTTGTAGCTTCTCTTCAAATACCAGGGAATATATTTGTCTTCTCTTGGTAAAATAATGTGCTGAACGAAACTTCTTTGCTCTGTTTATATCTATGTCAGTATGTATATATGCATGTATGTATGTATGAGTACTAATGTAATATAAATTAATGTTTAAGAATTCACAAACACATTCATATATGCTAACATATTGTAGTCCATAAATATGCAACCATTTATATATATACAGATGTGTTGTATATATAAATACAGATGTGTTATATATATATATATATATATATATATATATATATATATATATATATATATATATATATATATATATATATATATCACTATTTATTCATATACTCATAACCACGAATGGCATTTCTATAAATGCCAGCGTTCAGATTTATCTCTTGGTACGTTAAAATATTCTGTGCACATTGCCAAAAACACAAATCAATAGACGTGCAGACACACGTCCCGCTTCTAAGCCTAGCTATATATCACATTGGAATTTTCATCTATTTTCTGAAAAATGACCTCATTCCAAACATCATACTGTCAAAGCTGAAGAGATCTGCAATAATAAAAATCTTATAAAAGGAATAACTGGATAGGAAAAAAATAAAAAGACAGCCACATAAAAGTAACGTGAATAAAAAGAAAATTAAAAAAAGTGCAATAAAAAAGGAACAAGACAGAGAAACCATTTTTTAAAAGTACAAATAAATGAAAAATAGAAATGAAAAAATGTGGAAAAGATATTAGAGGTAAAAGAAGATTCGATGAAGAGAGAAAATCATATGTGATTATAATTCAAAGAAAAGTATGCGGTTGGAAATGAAAGACAAAACTAAATCATATAGAAATTCCGTCGTTAAATAAAGACAAAGAGCAATAATTTATAACGATGAATAATATTTATAGACTAGAGAACAATAAGAGAACAAAATAATGAAGAAACAACATCAACAATAACAACAACAACATTAACAAGAGCAATAATAGTAATAATAATAATAAATTTTCTTCAGGGCTTAGAACACATCGTACTTTTAATTTGATACGCATAAATTTATAATATGATTCACATTACATGAATTCACTCTTTGTGAATTATCAATAAATATGATGATAGAATATGTTTATGCTGGTTAAGTCAGCAAAACAAAAACACCTCTCGCTAATAAAAATGCACAAAAATCAAGAATGAAACCCACTGTTTGTGACACACTATGCATCGGTCTTCCTGTGGATAAAATAAATAGTGCATCTCTGAATTATGAGTCAGGTTCGGATCAAAACATCAGCATCTGAAGGAAATCATTTACTCACTTCGGTCATTATGAGAACTGGGATAATCTCAATCCTGACCAATTGAAATATTCATTAGAGCCAATAAAAAATAGCAACAGAAGAAAAATATTCCAATGAGGATTGGGGAGTAAAATCATTTGCAATATTAATGCAAGTAACAAAATATTAGTAGGAAATGTTACTCAAAAACCAATAAGATTTTACTACTACGGACTAAATGAAGATTGTAATAATTGTGAGAAGATATATACAAAAATGTAAGATACTGAAAAAGATAGCATCAAATAAGGAGAAGTTGCTGATATCAAATGACATAAACGCATAAAGAGAGCAATAAATTTGCTGAACAACTCGACCTTACACCGAAAGAAATCGACAAAAAGTATAAAGCATTAGAGGCGGTAAAATATAAAGAAACAAATGTACAAGAATGAAATTAGTTAAAAACAACTAGTAAAGTAAGTTAGTAAGTTAGCGACCATAGTCGAGGGTGACCCGAAGGCTCCCTTTTCGATAGCTACTACACCAAGGTGTAGGGGAGGGCGCTACTCCATTCCCTGGATTGCTCCACTTTACCCTTGAACCGTACCTTATAATGCTGAGTGTTAAGCAAGGTGGTATCAAGTTCCATTTTTAAAGTCTTTGGTATGACTCGACCTGGGATTGAACCCAGGTCTCCCGGGCCATTGGCGAACACTCTAACCGCTGGGCCAATGTCCCGTGCATGTACGATAAGTACAAAGAATTAGAAATGCCTATATAGATATAGTAAAGACTCAACTATTGCTAAAAGTGCTAAAAGAAATCGGACGCAGAGGGATTAATAACAGCAGTAGGGGGCAAGAGTTTACCTGCTAGAATTTATCTGGCAAGCACTATAAAAATGGATTCAACCGAATATGTAGATTGTGCGAACACAAAATTAAATTAATTGACCACTTCAAATCATGTTGCCTAATTCTAACACTGATAGCATATAAAGAAAGGCATGATAAAATAGGACATTACATTCACTGAAATATATGCAAATACTGCTGAATATTAGGTTGCGAAATGGTATAAACACCAGCAGAGCCAATAACAAAAGCAAAAGGAGCTCTGGGACTTTGCCATACAAGTTGATGGAAAAAAGGAGTAATAGATGTTGTGGTCAAGTACAATAAAAGAACTTCTAATGGATATATCAGTGCCAACAGATTATAATTTATCAGTCAAAGAATATAATAAAATAAGTAAATACAGATACTTGGAAATAGAAATTGAAAAAAAAAAGTGACACCTTAAAACTACCAGTAATGACAGTAGATGTGGAAGCAATGGGTAGGATCGAGAAAAGAGATATAATCACATAAATAATATTCCTGATAGTGCTAGCCTAAATGTAATCAAAAGAAAATGCACTTTGCGGAACTGGTCATCTTCTTTGTCGTGCATTATTAATGTTAGTAGAAAAGAAACCCCCAAAAGAGGCAACAAAAACATAATACATGGAATACATATAATCAATACCTTCATCCACATTACGTCTTCTGTTAAAAAAACTCAGTGTAGGATTGTAAGAAACCGAAAATAAAGCTGAAAATTATATAATAATAATAATAATAATAATAATAATAATAATAATAATAACAATAACAATAATAATAATAATAATAATAAGAAGAAGAAGAAGAAGAAGAAGAAGAAGAAGAAGAAGAAGAAGAAGAAGAAGAAGAAGAAGATACAGACAGGATAGAGGAATGGAATTTGTGATTGAAAATATGCGATTAATAAAAATGAGAAAAAACAATCAAAGGGATAGAACTACCAAATCAGGACAGCGTCAGGACACTTGGAGAAAAATAAAATTACGAGTTCTTGGGAAAATTAGATACTATCAAAGAAACAAATGAAAGAAAAAGAAAGAAAAGAAAACCTCAGAAGAACAAGAAAATTTCTAGAAACAAAGTTCTACAACAGAAATCTCATCAAAAGAATGAACACCAAGGCATTTCTTTTTATATGACTCCGAACTATTATTAAAAGGTCAAGGAAACTAATAATAATGTACAAGGTCTTACACCCAAGAGTGTATACACTGAAACTATACGAGCAAATAAAAAAGCAATGAGGATTGTGTTGATATAACAATCCAAGGACTCGAGAAATCTATGACAAAGAGCAACAGCCAATAACTGCAATGGCAAGCTAATGTCAAACAGTGAAACAATAAAAAATATAAAATAAAAATGGGTAGAAAAATCACTGTATGGATATTTGAAGCAACAAATTGGGGAGATTATCCATAGGAAAAGTTTAAAAAGAAATACTTCAAAAATCTAACTGAATATTTTTATAGTAGAAAAATGCCATATGTAAAAGATCCCAACTGAAGAGCAAATGTTGGTGATATGATGAAAGAGATGAAATGCTTAACCATTAAGGAATAATAATAATAATAATAATAATAATAATAATAATAATAATAATAATAAAAGAAAATCTGCAAAATTGTCAACTTTGCTGTCCTAGCTGACCACAGAATTAAACTGAAGGAATGTAAAAAGAGAGATAAGGACCTCAACCTTGCTAGAGAATTGAAAAAATTATGGAACATGAAGGTGACAATTATACCAATTGTGATTGGTGCATTTGGCAGGGTAACTAAAGGTTTATTAAAAGGCCGGGGAAATTTGGAAGTTGGCGGCCGAATGGAGACCATCCAAACAACAGCATTATTGAAGACGGCAAGAATACTGAGAAGAGTCCTAGAGAGTGAGGAGACTTGCTGTCACTCAATCTCCAGTGAAAGACCATCAGCTATCGCCGATGTGAAAAACTCTAATGAGTAAATAATACTAATAATACCTTTAGGACAGAATGGAAGTACCAAAATAAAGACACGATTAGAACGTTCGGAGAAAGGAAACCTACAAATACTTGTGGATACTGGAAGCTGACACCATCAAACAAGTGGAGATGAAAGAAAAAAAGATTATTTCAGGAGGACCAGAACGCTACTCGAGACGAAAATATATAGCAGATAGCTTATCATAGAATGAATACCCGGGCTTTCACACTCGTAAGATATTCGGGACCACTCTTTTGGGGACCAGAGAAGAACTTAAAAAATGGATCAGAGAACAAGAAAACTAATAACCATGTATAACCAAGGCCTAACATCCCAGAGATGACGTTGACAGAATATATGTGTCGAGATAAGGAGGAAGAGGACTTGCTAGTATTGAAGACAGTATTGACGCATCAATGCAACAACTTGAAGACTACATCCAAAGCCATGGTTGCCCAGTCGGCTGGGACTGTAGAATACACTGACTGCACCTTTGCAGATATGTAAGACCCCCACGAGTGTCCTTGATATGGCCCTAAACAATCCGATGGTGAGGTTCCAGTGACGCTGGAGTTTTGAAGAATGCGGAGCACCCCTTCATTGCCATTGATCCCAGGTCCAATCTAGCCTGAAGTGGTAGCATCTGATAGGGTCCTATCTATGAGTCAAATAGAAATAAAGTACGAACTTACTCTAAACTGAATTACTTGAAATAGAACTGTTTTAATATTTAAACTGTGTACTTATGCTAAATAGGATTGTTTGAATTAAAACTGTTTGACTAAACTGAATAGCTTGAAATAGAAATGTTTTTGTCCTTTCAACTGTGTACTTACATTTAAACTGCATACTTATGCTAAGCTGAACTGTTTTAAATAGAACTGATTATTTGTATAAAAATGGATTTGACATTAAATAACATACAAAGGTTGATATACAATAAAACCCACCCACCCAACCAAGTGGAGGAAGATTGATTACAACCACCAGAAAAAAATACTGACAACATGAGGACCAACAGAACAACAATAACCAGAAAACAAAAATGTGAAGAAAACAACTCAATAGACGTTTTAAGTGACTAATAAGCGACATCTCACACAAGAAAGCATACATGTGGCTAAGAAAGGGAAACCTTAAGAGAGTAACTGAATCTCTCCGACAAGTCTATAAGAACCAATCATATTAAAGCAAGAATAGATAAGACATAACAAAACAGCAAATGTAAGTTATGTGGTGATAGAGACGAAACGATCAATCACATAATAAGCAAATGAAGATTATTAGTACAGAAGGACTATAAGACTAGACACGACTGGGGGGGGGGCAAAATGATCCGCAGAGAATTGTTCAAGAAATTTAAATTTAACCATACGATCAAATGGTATATGCATAACCCAACATCCATCCTGGAGAATGACTCACACAAACTTCTATGGGATTTTCACATACAAACGGATCACCTAATCTCAGCCAGACAACCAGACCTTATAATAATCAACAAAAAAAAACAGAACTTGCAAAATTGTGGACTTTGCTGTCCCGACTAACCACAGAGTAAAATTGAAAAAATGTGAAAAGAAGAATAAATACCTCGACCTTGCTAGGGAATTGAAGAAACAGTGGAACATGAAAAAGACTTTTATACCAATTGTAATTAGTGCTCTTGGTACAGTTACCAAAGGATTAGTAAAAGGACTGGAGGTCTTGGAAATAATAGGACGAGGAGAGACCATCCAATCTACCGAATCTTTGAGATCGGCCAGAATACTGAGAAGAGTCCTGGAGACTTGAGGAGACTTGCTGTAACTTAAGATCCAGGAAAAGACTATCAGCTAATGTTTATGCGAAAAACGCTCAAGGAATAAAAATAATAATAATAATTCCCGAGAGGGGACTTTGCTCATGAAAATCAAAGAAAACGAAAAAGAGAGACAAATACTGGACCTCGACAGAGAACTAAAAGTTGTGGAACATGTAAATCATGGTAATACCGATTGTAATTGGTGCGTTTGGAACGGTCTTCAAAAGCTTAGTAAGAGGGTTGGAATAGTTGTTGGAAATCGGAGGATGAATAGGGACCATCCAAACTAAAGCATTGTTAAAATCGGCAAGAATACTGAGATGAATCCTAGAGATCTGAGGAAATTTGATGTCACTCAAACTCTAGTGACAGAACATCAGCTAACGTAGGTATGAAAAACTCGCTAAAAATATCATCTGGAAAGCAGCATTTGGAAAAAACTGTATGGATACTTTAAGCAAAAAACTAAGGAAATGGCACATAAGATAACTCGGATATAGATAAGAAAGAGAAAGCGAAGCGAGAAATTGTTTTTCTTTTAACAGCAGCACAAATAAAAGCCAATTACGTCAAAACTAAAATTGATCATACACAGGAGAATAGCAAGTACAGATTATGTGGTAGGAGAGATGAAACAGTTAACCACATAATTAGCGAATACGGCAAAATAGTACAAAAGAAATAAAAGAGAAGGCATGCTGAGTAAATTAGTTAATCCACTTGGAATTGTGAAAGAGACGAAAGTTTGGCTATGCTTAAAAATGTTATGAGCCGAACCAGCCCGAGAAAATGAGATGGCGAATATTCTCAGGGTCTTTGAAATACAAACGGATCACCAAATCTGGGCTAGAATATTTCAACTGGTGCTAAATAACTTGTCATCTATTGGATTTTGCCGTTTCAGCAATCCACAGAGAAAAAATAAAAGAAATCAAAAAGACTATGAAATACTTTGCCAGAAAATTGAGAAATGTGTGGAACATGAAGTTGACTCTTATACCTGGAACTGAGGGAATTGAACACAGAGGAAGAATCCAGAACATCCGGATCAAAGCACTGTTTGAATCGGTTTGATTACTTTGAAAAGTACAGTAGATCAGAGCAGATTTGCTATCACAGGGACTTAGGAAAAAATCTGTAGTTAAAACTGGTATTAAAAAAAACTTCCAAGGAGTAAGGTCTTCCAATTCAGACCATGTTACAGTTACAAAAACAACTTGTTGACAAATGGACTTTGATGTTCCAGCAAATCACAGAAGTGAAGAAAAGGTAGAAATTAGATAAATGTCGAGATTTTACCGGAAAAATGAGGAAACTTTTAATCATGAAGGTGTCTGCGTGTATCACACTAGCAATCCCCCGGGGGAAAAAAAAATGCAAAAATGACCGTGGAAACTTAGATTCTGGTAAAGAAAAGAAAATGTTTTCACCTCTGCTTTAGTGAGATCAGATAATTGATGAGACTTGCTATTACTCAGACTTCATGGAAGGCCACTACTTACTACTGGTGTGAAAACCCTCAAAGAAAGAAAGAAAGAAAGAAAGAGGGAAAGGAAGTTAATTGATATGATATAATTTTTAAACTCTTTTTTCAAGTCTGATTTTATTCATTTCAATCTGAGTTTTAGCAAAAATCCTTAATAACGATTTTTTCTGACTTTGTAGCCACTTTCAACTTATTTATTTCCTTGTATTTTATGTTGGTAAAACTTAATTTGATTAATTTCATTTATATTGCACACTTCCAAACCGTTAAGTCAAAATCAGATTTACATGTACAACATTTTACGAAGAATATTTATAAAGACTTTGAATGATTGATTGATTTTAGCGGCATGTCAATCTTTTTAGTTATTTTATGCAAAGTGGTTTAGGAATTACTTTCCTTAAATATATTTATATTTACATTTTTGGTGTATTGTCTCTTAAGGGGTTTTCTTTTATTTGCACATGGTTCTAAAGAATACGAATATTTTTTTAATATCCATTTAACCCATTGATGGGACTCTAACAAGTACAATGAGTCAGGGTTAGAGTGGACCTGTGGGTAATAGCAATGAAATGACTCGATACTCCCCTCTGCAGAGTTTCAGAACTAGAGCCTTACCCTCACATGCAGTTTAGTGGCATAACCAGGACAACCGTTTTTTTCAATACGACGCAATAAAATAAAACATTTTCTTGTTCCTAGGTAGAAAATGTTCTTTTCTAATTGTTTATACCTGTGATAATTGACAGAGACCTATTTTTTCTCTTTAAACTTTGCTTTCAAGCAACCGAGTAGTGTATAACGAAAACAATTGGAGTCTACGTTAACATGACTTACATTGCAATCAAAAATCTCAAAATCAATTTCTAAACAAACTTTTATAACTTTAATATAAATACATGTGATTTTCATTGATATGTTGATATATTTAGATCTTATGTAAATGAAAATGAGCAAAGTTGTCCGTTTTTCATAGAAAATATGTTAATTCTTCACTTCCCTTATCCCGGGCACAAAAACAAAGTTTTAAAAGAATTATGCTAATTTTCTATGTGTGTATTGTACTATAAGTAATTTAGAAATATTGCATACATTTCATGAAGAAACTCTGTGTTGCATAATAAACCAGACGGAAGAAGTTGTATTAGTAATAATCATAACAATTGTAAACTAATAACAACAAAAAAGAAAATGACGTCGATAAAGACGATGACAGAACATGTTGAGGTTGCAGTAGCAAAAGACGGAATCTTGATGCTGCTTCTACCTGTTAACATCTGAACGCCACCATAGCACGCCATTTTAACCTCAGAACCTAATTACGGTATCAGCAGCAGTAACAGCGGCAGAGGCAAGACAAGCAAGCGATCTTTCAATGAAAGTTATGATTCCCATGGCTAATGTTCTCTATAAATAAGCTACTCCCGTCATCACCATCTCCCTGCGTCTGAACATTGTTTACGAGCAAGGGCAATGAACTCTTGCAACAAGACTGTTTGAGGTTAGATTTGGCCATGTTCACTTCTTTGCTCGGAGTTTTATCATCACAGCTTGTAATTGGCCAATATTCAATTTGGTATCTAGACAAAACATTTTTTTTAGATTTATTATTTTTGAACTGAGATAAATTTGTCGTGAGTTCAGGAGTAAAAATCTCGTCAGAAAGTTGTGGAATATATGTAAATGCAGATAATGAGGAAATAACACGCAAATCAAGGGAGATAATAGCTGACAGAATGAAAATAACCAAGGGATAACTATGTATGAAAAATATGTCAAAAAATAGTGTCTGAAAACATACGAAAGCTTTGTGTTGATATTAATAAATTCTTCAAGTCTTGGAATTTGAAGACAATTATTTTTTACCATAGAATGTTAGGAAATGTTCGATAGGTTTGCCCTCGAGAATTTAAAACGAAATGAAAAGTTATTTTCTTTAACTTTCTTTGACTCTGTGTACTGGTGTATGTATGACAATTTTTCTCTTAATCATATATTTCCAGGCTTTTACACTAAACAGTATCCGGCAGTGAATGTCTAGTTTTTGTGTTCTGGAGAGTGTCGAGTCAATCCATCGTTTCCATTATTCCTAGGTTCACTTGGTTCACCTCAGGTGGTGTAATGGTTAGCAACCTAGACTAGCAAAACTTCACCAGTGAGTTCGATTATCATTGGGTTCCCCATTCAAGTGGCCTTGTGCCACATCTGAGTAAAAAGCTTAGTAAATTACTACTTATGTTCACTCTCACCAGAAGTTGTAATACCTGTTTTGGTCTGCTTGAGATGATGCTCAGAATAGCCTCGAATTATATTTATAAAACGTTGATATTAAAACAAAGTACAAAGTGTGTATTAGTTTAACATTAGTGTTAACTATATTTTATTGCTTGCATAAAATTAGTATTCGATAGGAATAATTGAAAACGTATAAGTGTATACAAATTATTTAAACTCAAAACCATATAGAACCGTTTAAACTATTAGTATGATATAGGAATATTTAATTAATGTAGAATTGTTAACAAATTATTTCCGTCCTGGCGAGTTTTTCAAAATAGCCTAAGAGGGTGGTCTTTCACTGCAGTCCGAATAACAGCAAGTCTCCCTAAGTCTTTAGCACTCTTCAGAATATTCTCGCTGATTTTAATAGTCATTTTCTAGTCGTCTGTAACCGCCTCAAGAGCACCAACTAGAATTGGTACCACCATCATTTTCAATAATGTTTATTTTAGTTCTCTGACAAGGTCCAAGTATTTGTCTCTCTTTTAGGTTTTTAAAATTTTTTACTCTGTCCTCTGCTGGGACGGCAAAACCCCCTAGATGACAACACGAGGTCTGATATTCTGGTCGGGATTAGGTGATCCATTTGTATCTCAAAATTCAGGAGAATTTTACAAGTCTCATTCTTTTGGAATGATTTTGGTTTGTGCATATACCATTTCGAAATAAGACGAAAATTAGACAATTCCCGGTAGATCACCCTTCCCACGAAGCCAAAGCTAATGTTGAACTTCTTTTATACTTGTTTTCTGCATTAGCTTATTATATTTTTATCCGTTACATTTTTTCTCCAAATAACTGAAATTTGCAATTACATATCTTCAATTTCACTTTAATATAATCGGTTCTTGTTGTGTTGATTTGTGCAGCTATTAAAAGCGATTCAAGTCCTTTCTTAATGTTTCCTTTTTTAGCCACGTTTGTGTCTTTTTGCATGTAACTACACCAGATTGTCGCTTGAATTATCCATAAAGTTGTTTTTCTTCTTGTTTCTCTTTTCTCGTTTTTTTTATTCTTATGTTACTATTGCTGTTCCTGGTTGCTGCAGTTTTCTCGTTCTTCTGAGGTAGTCTATTTTTTTCTTTCACTTCTTTGATAGTCTCCGCTTTCAATATTTAAAAGTACTTGTAATTTTCCTTCTCTCCAAGAGTCCTGACGCTTTCGTGATTTGGCAGTTTTATTTCCTCCTTTGTTTCCCTTTTCCCCTTTTTACTATCAGCATGTCACGTTTTCCTATGAAAAATTCTGTTCTTAAATCCTGGCTGTATATTCTAGTTTGGATCTGGTTCTTTTGCATTTTTTGCAAATAACTTGATATCATTTATTTTCACCTCAGCTCTGGTTTGTCTTCCTGCTGCTAATTCTACATTCCATTTTTTTATGGCTTCCGTGATGAAGATTATGAATTTATCGGATATTTTGTACATTATCACACATTCTATTACCAAGTTTTGGGGATAGTATCGTAGCCTTTTTGTAGTCAATCAATGTTAATGGCTACATTTTTCGTCGGAAAAACATGGACTTCACGGTTAGAAAATATTAACTTTAGTCAAATTTCAAAAATTCCCTTGTAATGTTTTAAGGTGAATAAGACATTTAGCGAGAATTAATGACACCGATACGAAGCTGAAACGAATATGTGCAACTGAAGACGAATTAATAGAGGAAACAACACAACCAAAAGATTTCAACACAAGGGTGGATTTTAAATATAACAAAGTTTTAATAGGCGACGAGCAAACAAATAATGATAAGATTTAAGAAATAGGTCCTTTTTCTTTTCTCTTGTCTTTTTAAAATACCGGCAATATTAAGCCAACATGAAGCATCAAATCTAATTGTCTATCAACAGTCCTTTTCTTCTTTCTCCTTTTTTCTTTCTTTCTTTTTTCTTTTACTTGAGAAAATGCCTAAGTTGCCGGACTGAAGCATGTAACAAAGTTCATTCACTGATTTACTATTGATGAAACAGATTCCTTTCAGTTTCTCTCTTTCTTTTTTGAATACATATAATTTCCCAATATTTAGGAAGGGTAGGAGGAAAATAGTTTAAGTTGTACTTATCTTTGGCAAGGCTTAATTTCAGGTTCCTTTCTTTTTCGGGCGAGTGACATCTCCAGAATCGGCTGAATCAGCGCATTTCTGCTGACTTCTATCCAAAGATTCTGTTCTATTCTTTTTACGGGAGACTTTTCCCGGAGTTGGCTAAATTGGCGTCTCTCTCTCAGGCCATTGTCTGTCCAGAACTAAACTTTCTTTTCCAAATTTCCTCAAACGAAAAAGATGGCATTTTGGCCAAACGGTCTACTGGCCAATCATTCGGTTTTTCCCTCTCCCACCATTCCATGCGGTTATAATATTCGAGTGACCTGGGTTCCTTTCTTTGTTCAACAGGCTGCAGGTCATAGAGTGCGAGGAATTGACTTTTGTTCGTATCTCCTTTTACGGTCAGTCGGTTCCTGTTGATTCAGACACAGAAAGGTAGGGGAATTGACCTTCCTTTCCTTCTATCAGTAGCATACCACATCACAATTTACTTGGCTTTAAAGTTCCCGACAAATTTCACTTCCTTGCAATTATTTCACACAATCAATTCATCAATATCAGCAACAAATAAAAATGAACAACAGCCTCAGTGTAGCGTAAAAATTTAAATTTTTACTCACAATGTGGATTTAGAATAATCTTTTCAACAGACCAGTTTACACCTATCTGTCTCTTTATCTTTTTATTCACACTTTAATTATTTTACCATATATTCCCACGCTATTCACTGACAGGAGTGGTGAAACAATTAGTTTAAGTCTTTTTAGAGTGTTATATGGGAGTAAGAATAGCTACTTTAAATCATATGTTTTCAAATTAATAACATATGATAGGCATGTTTGAAACCGTGTAACAATTTGTATTAAAGTTGGGTTGTTAGCATATCAAACCTGTATAGGTTATTTAATGCCAAATCCATTTTTATTTCCATTTTCCTATATTTCCTAATTCGTCTTAAAGATCGCATTAAGTAGAAGTTATGCTCTATTATGCGTGTAGCCGAAAAAGTGATTATTTTGTTTTGTTTTGCTTTTTCAAAACGAAATCAACGACGTGAAGGGCAAATTAAAAACTATTTTGATGTCATATATTTGCTCCCAATTAACTATCATTTCTTGTTTCGATTTCATAATTTAAACATTTGAAACAAAATGTGTATCCAAGGCGGCAAAAAATAACTTACCATTTAAAAAATTGTACTACTTTTGGATGACAAAGATAAAGAATTTTTTTAAAATTATATTTATTTTGTCTCTTGGAAATTACTTTGAGCTTAATGTCGATTATTATATACCTCAAATGTCCCCATTCTTTTTCAGCTTTCCAGGGTTATAGTTGGGGCTAGGCCATTCCTAGGCTGTTTAATACGATAGCCTTTAATGCTTCTGCTTCCAACACTCCAAATATTTTGCTTAATATCATTGCTTAGCTTTGGAAGTGTTTGAGATTCTTTTACGTAAATTCTTTCCTTAAGATATCCCCATAGGATTAAATCAGAAGATGTCAATTTTGAAAATGTGGTAACCGGGAAATCAGTTTGAAATTGAATATTCGACGAAGAAACTATATTATTGTTCTTGCGGTATGAGCTGTTACCTTATCTTGGTAAAACCATGTCATATCTGTGACCTGACTCAGCACGAAAGAAAATTCAGTCATTTCTCGATATCACCCTCCTGTAACGCTCAATGCATTACCGTCACAATTTTCAAAAAATAGAGCCCCATAATTTGTGGCGTGATTAGAAACCTAACTGTGCATTTAATGGGGTTAGGTTGATATTGATGTCAAAAACATAGATATTCATTTTGAATTCTTGGTAATTACTGCAAATGGATTACAAAAACTAGCCTTTCTTAAAAGTTTATTGGTTTATTGCATTAGCTGACTTTTATTCGAGAAAAGATGTAATTCCTTCAAATATGCTACGTGAAACGGTGAACTGCCTCAAATTTCAACGAATTTATGTTCTTGATTCTTCAAACACTTTCACGTCCACGTTCAATAGTTTTCCCATTTCAAGTGTATGGTGATCGTTCAAACTATGGATAATTGAAAAGATACTCTTGCTCTAAAAAAGGTTGAATGACACCTCGGATGGTTGGTATTGAGGGATTATTTATTTAATTAAAATGGCGGCGATATTCAGTTTGTGTAAAAAAAAATGGAACCATAGTTTTAAAAATGCAATTGAACTATAATTGTTTTTTGCTCTGTCGTTGTAATTCTCCATTATAAATCTCAGGTATATTAATTATATATTATGGAAAGAAAGAAATAAAATCGATTATAGATTTAAAAAGTTATCTATTTAGTAAAAAAATAAGTTTCATGAATCCAAATTTGTGGTGACTAAGCATTTCAGCGTCGATATTGAGAAAGTTTTGAATTCACTCACGACTATAAGATTTATTTTAGATAGATAGATACATAGATAGACATATAGATAGATCATAATGAGTGAAAATGTAAGATGCAATTACAATATTTGTGTAAATACCATTATTCTTGAGAATTTATATCAATATACTAGATTATATATATATATATATATACATATATATATATATATATATATATATATATATATATATATATATATATAGTGTATTTGGGTGTGCATATGTGTGTATGGTTTATAACATATTAACTCACAATTACATACTTTTCCACATATACTAATTTATATTTATATAAATCTTTTATTTAAAGGTATATATTCATGCATCTTAAGATGTGTGTGAGTGCGCGTTTATGAAAGATAGGCTGCCATATCTTCTTTTTTCTCATTTACCCAGGGTACACGCCTTCGTTTTCTACGTGTGCCAAGACTTTCCGGACATTAGACTTCTACAAATAGACTTGTCAGACCTTCAAATTAGGTGACATTCCTCTGGGGAGGACTGTGTGTCGTAATTTACTCCCATTCACTTTAATGAAGAGCTTTATTATTCACCCTCAAGGCCCGAACAGACTTACTTCCGACACACACCAAAGACGCGTTAATTGAACTCCTCTCCTTTTAAAAAGTGAATTAGATGATGTGAATGGATCAGCACACTGCACGTTGCTTAGTCGCCGTATAATTCGTCGTATAATTCGTCGGATAATATCTGGTTCATCACAGACTCGTAACAAAGTTCCAAGTATTTACTGTGTTTGACGATCTTTTATTGGATTAGATTAAAATCTCTGCAAGATCCCGCACTATGTGAGTCAAAACTTGTAGTCGTGCAATATTAAATATTCGAATTCCAGAGTGAGTGAAAACTATTATTTCGAGTTTTTTTAAAATATTTCCGATGTTTTAACTACGAATATTTTATATCACGATTTCTAGTTCATTGATTGACTTTCCAAGCGTCTCAACTAGCCTTGAGTTATTTTATACATAGATGCTAATAAATCACGTTTATTGTACGTTCATACTTACATTTTTGTGCAGTTGTTTCAAAAAGGTTTTTTTGTACACAATCCAATCAAATACTAATATTTAAACAGATATATTTGACCCAGAGATGATTCCATAATAAATACTACCACTCCAGGTCAGAGTGGATCTGGGAGTAACTTTGATAAAGGGCTGCTTTTCCCTATTTATCCAGAACTGGAACCTCACCATCAGATGAAGTTTACTATCCTATCCAAAACATTCCTTAACTCTATGCAAAGGATATCGAAAGGTCATTCTAAGACCAACCAATTGAGCAGATATTTTCTAAGTTGACTAAAATAAACCTGTGAAACTTACGACAAAATTTTGCACGGCCAGTATATGGTAATTTACTAAACTTACCAAACTTTAACACAAGAATAGAATCATAGTTCAACTATTAAGAATCAGAATCACAAACAAGGGACCGTTATACTAATTTATTAATCATTATATCAGGTGAGGTACCCTCCAGTACCCAGTAAATATCTGTTGAAGAGATTTTTTGCTAGAAATTCTATTTCAGAAATGCCAAATCCGTTCCTCAACAAATTAAGGTATACAAAATATCTTTCAATATGAATAAGAGTCAACAAATTTATAAAATTCGTAACGAATTAAATCCATTCTTGAAAGTATCTCCAGCTAGTTATTCCCGACAAATATATCAATATGATAGATTGTGCAGCGCTTGATGTAACATCGTAAAACCTTAGCAGTCATCTTAGTAAATCTATCTTTGACACACGCAGTTTAAGTATTGTTGTTTTCGCTAATTTTAAAGCATAATAATTTAGACTGTGAATCTCAATTAAAAATGTTGATAAGAATCAAAACACTAGAATTGTCACTTACTACTTTGAATGATCTTCAGTAGAATTAACTGTATTTCTAGAAATGTCAATGCAATATTTTGTACTTTGATTTTACAATGTAACACCAATGATATGCAGATTTTTTTGTAAATCATTTATATTAACAACTAATGTTCATCCATCAGCCTATTTTAAGAATGATTACACATATGAATTGCTTATAGTGGTGAATGCTTGTCTCAAACCAGCAACGGTTAATGGATAAGCTGATAACAGAACAATGATGCAACAGTTTTCCACAGATTCTCGCGAATTATACTCTTTAAGACTTGATTTTACCCATAAATGGAAAGGCAAAGAGATGCATCCACGCCTTTCTCATGAGAAATGAAGCACAAACATTTCATTACCCTAGGAAGGTTAGAAAACTTTGTCCTATTATTTTACCCATTAATGGGAGGGATAGAAACTTGCTCCATGCCTTTCTCAAATGAAACACAAACAACTCACCACCCTAAGAAGTCTTGGGATCTTTGTCCAATTACTTTACACTTAAATGGGATGGACAGTAGATGGGTTGATGCCTTGCTCTAGTGAAACACAAACAACCATAAGTTGAACATGGCTTGACGAGTCTAGTTTTTTCGTTCATATCTATTACACTACCAAGGCCTCCAATATTAATAATTAGGAAGAATTTATTTGTCTGTTTCCCAAGAACAAATGAACGGTTTGATTTCGATCTACTAGAGCTACTATGAATTCTTCTTGGAACCAGAGAAAAGTTCTAACTTTATAAAGATCTTTAGATTGAGGGAATCTCAACGATCGGAAATATAAAATAAACTATAATAAGCCACAAGCCATGTTTCTGCAAGTTGTAACAAATCGTATAAAATTTAGTTTTCCAGACTTCATTCAACTTGAAAAATTTACGGATTCTTTGTTTTACTAATATAATTATTCGCATCTATAGTGAATCAAAATAGATTATTAAAGATTAATAATTTGGTCTGTATGTAATTATTTAAGCTGAATATATTAAATATAGTGTGGGACAAAACAAAACAGACGACCGGAATAAAAAAAACCCTATTAAGACAATTGATGTCAATTGAAGTGAGTAATGAAAAATTTGGACAATTAACAATCACTTAATATCCATTGGCATCAGATACAGAGGTTTTCTATTTCTGCTAAGATTTTTTTGATGATAATTTAGAAATTACGATGTGCATTCAATAAGTTTCCAGACTTTTTTTGTACAGGCATTTAGAATTGTCGTAGACTCTTGAAAATTTACTATATTATTGCTAGACATCTTATCAGATGACTGACTAATTTTTATGATTTCAGGTTTAAATGAACAGCTACCGCAGGATTTGAAATACACCCTACTAAGGCCTGATTGTCACAGCTGGTGAATTTCAAAAATGCAATCTGGACATGAGGATACTTTAGAAGAACGATATGTGATAAAATTCTTTTTTAAACTTGGAAAAATACCACAGAAACGTATAGAATGCTTCAAACTGCTTTTCGACCATCTTGCATGAATCAAGCATCAGTTTTTGAGTGGTATAAGAGATTCAAGGAAAGTACGGAGTCTGTGAGGGATGATGAGGGGCGTGGGAGGAATAAGAAAGTCAATACACCACAGTTGATTGGTCAAAGGGTTAGGGTTATGGTTACTATGATGAGGTTTTAAGAGAGTTCAGGAAGAGATTTCGTCGGAAGAGGCCAGCACTCTTCAAATCGGGTCAGTGGCATTTCCACCAGGACAATGCACCAGTCCACAACTCCATCCTTGTCACAGACTATTTGACCAAGATGGGCATCAAGACAGTTCCTCAGCCTCCCTATAGTCCAGACCTTGCCCCCTGTGACTTTTGTTTATTCCTAAAGCACAGAGGCTATCGTTATGAGACAATTGAGGAGATGAAAGAGGCTGTGACGAAGGTCATTGACACGCTCACACAAGAGGACTTCCATGGGGCCTTCCAGAACCTGTTGGAACGGTAAAACAAGTGCATTGCAGCCGGAGGAGATTACTTCGAAGGGGACTAGAGTTTCATGTGTGTACTATCAATAAATGTGCCCATACAAAAAAGTCTGGAAACTTATTTAATGACCCTCGTATGTGAAAAAACATCCACTGATGAATGATAACGATTCAATTTCTTTGTAAATCGGAAATCGACAGTCCATAATCATCGTATGTTACAGTTTGATCTTTTTTTAAAACTCTGATAACTGCTAAATAGCCATTAACATAGAACTCATTACAAAAAAGGATTTTCAATCAAAGAAAAGAAAATTCTAAGAAATGTCCTATTTTAAGGTATTTCTAAGAATTGTATTTTTAGAAAATAAACATTTCGCTAAAACTAAGGGAATTTTATCAACAATAATCAACCTATTTAATCAATTCCTTAGTGTATATAAAATATTGAAGCTTCATTGAAATTCAGGGCAATAATCTTAAAAAGTAATTTATTATTTTTACTATCTGTTTGTTAGTTTGTTTTCTTGTCTGCTTGTTGCTTTTTTTTAACACAGTAATTATATAGTATTAGTGTTTAATTTAGACTAACAATTCAGTAAAAACAAAGGTTTAAATTAATCAATCTCAAATGCTACTCAGTTGCTATCAAACTACACAATATTTTTTATAGAAAATTAGCTGTGATATAAATTTTGATCTCATACCGGGCATAGACAAGTGCTTCAGCAAGTCTATGAATTTAGTATATTTTATGATGAAAAACTTAAGTTAAAATATCTCAGCAACTTCTACACAAATTATTGATTATTTATTTAGCCTTTCGAGAGTTTATAGATATTTCAAAATAATTAGTGAGAACAATAATAGTGTCTGGTTCCTGTAGGAAACATATCTTCAACTTTATATACCAACGTCATTAACCCCAGGCTATATAAAGTCTCTAAATATCGTGAATATGGTTAACAGAGGACATTGCAAAAACAAAATAAACCGACGGAAGTATCACAAGACAGTGTAAATTGTTTATTTAACTTTAATTTCATCTCTGTATTTATAAATTCCAACTAATATGATTAACATTTACGGAACGTTTTCCAGATTCTGCTGGGTAAAGCCAAAACCACTCACAAAGCCTATTTTGGGGAGGTTTTCTTACCTTTATGATTTAGTCCTCAAGTATCAGGAGTCATTATTTGCTGTTAATAATCGTATAAGATACATGTATAAATAGATATTATAGATGTCATATTGATAGGAATGCTTGTATTTATTTATTTGTTGATGCATTGGTTAGTGTGCATTTGGATTGCACTTAGATCAGATAAGTGACATGTTTGATTATGGAACGTTAGAATTTTCTTTTTCTGAAAGAAATATCATGATAAAAATATTATTTGTAAATAACGTTGTTATTTTATTAAAAATGCATTTTAAGGCTATATCTTAGAATATATATACGTATATGAATAATAATACACATTATAAATTTATAGTAAATTTTCCAATAAATTTTCATTAAAATGTTTTATTAAAGTCTATAGAAACGATACCAATATAAATATTTGTACAGATCAGAACAAATACTAATTGTATACGAAAACAAAGGAACATAACCAAAAACTTGTCTAGACAAAACTTGGTTTTTGTTCTTAAGCAAAATCTGCCTAATGTTATACAGTAAATGTACACACAGAAACGCACACTTTATATATATATATATATATATATATATATATATATATATATATATATATATATATATATATATATATATATATATGTGTGTGTGTGTGTATATAAAGTGATGTTTTAAAAACAAAACTTTAGCACTATAAACAAATTTGAGATAGTCCAACGGTTCATATCTTTAACTGAATTTTTGGGGCTTCAGAGGTCGAGATTAACATGAGAACCCATTATATATATATATATATATATATATATATATATATATATATATATATATATATATATATATATGCATATTTGTTTATCTGTGTGTGTGTGTGTGTGTCTGTGTCTGTTTCTATGTGTCTGTGCGTATGTGTGTCTCTGTGTTATATATATATATATATATATATATATATATATATTGCTAAAATCTTAATAAACCTGGATGGACATGGATGTATGTATGAAGGAGTTACTAAAATATACTCATAGTTGAATGTAACGGAAACTCAGATAAACTACACATCACAGCAAAATATGTTTACTTTTATTAAATCAATACAACAAATGTTTTAATCTTAGAGAATAAATCAAGTTCCAGTTTAATTTTCTTCTAGATTTTACGGTGTCTCCACACACGTTGAATATTAATTTTTATAATCCCAATTTTCGATATAATGGAGATATAATAGGAAATACTCATTACAAAACTTCTCTTCTTCCTAAATATAAATTACTATGATATAGTATGTGTATGTATGTGTGCGTGCTTGGACTTGTGTTCGTATGTGTGTGCTCGTGCACGTGAAGACCCATGAACCCGTTTGTTTCCTTTTTTAAAAGCAGTCCATTATATATGCATACATATCTATATAGTATACATATATCAAGATAATATACATATATATAATATACTTATATCTATATATGTGAGTATGTAGATATATGAATCCAAACCTATATACATGCACGTTTAATGAATTTTTTTCTCAATAAAAACAAAGAAAAAACCTATTTCAAAAATTGCATATTTTTACTGTATTCGACTATCCGACTACAGACTGACATACGTGTCCTGCAAAAACGTTTGGCTGATCTCCAGTCATTACCAAATTTTGCCCAGTTTCCTCGGCTTTTGGCAAACCTTCAACTCCCACAAGTCAGAGTGAATTCCCATTTGGTTGATGGCAGGAATGGTTTAAATGTGCGGAAGTGTTCCAGTTATGTATCCAACCCATTAATCTATATTTTCCCTGCACGAAAGCACCAAAATCGATCAGTTTGGATAAGGGAAGTTAACACTGTTAGTGAGCTTGGACATACTCAGATTTTGAATGTCTCTTGCTTTCTGAACTATGATTGAAATTGAAAAGATTTTAAAGCTTACTAAAGACATGACCAAATTTGAGAAATATAACTTCTCAAATTTGGTCATGTCTATATATATTTACATATATTCAGTTATCTGACAAAAAGCAATTTATGATTGCTTTTCGTCAGATAACTAAATATATCAGTTTTAAGGTGTAAGTTATTCTACAAATAAACCAACAGTCGAATCTAATTCCATTGTATTTATTACAGTTACGGAAGTCTTGTGACAATATTAGGAACATTATAATTCTATTGATCTACATGCTTCAGATTTTATATATAATTTACAATTACACAGTTCAAATTCCACATTTGAGTGTAGTTTTGCTTTACAAATAAAATCCTTATTCAAAAATGAATTTTGAATCCCTAAATTTTATATAAGCATTGTTTTTGCTTGTTTGCTTGTTTTGTTTGTTTGTTTATTCGTTTTGTTTTGTTTTTTCTTTATTTTGAGTATCTGGGAGCGGGGCTAGAAAACCGCTCATGTTAAAAGAGAGTCCGTCTGCCCCTGACAGTTGTTTTTTTTTTTTTTTGTTCCACTGAGTGTTTAGTCACCCTCATGACCAGATAAGTTGGTGGGAGAACCAGTTTAATCACTGATAACTCAAGCAGGCGGTATGAATAATGAGTTGAATTAGGAAATAAACGATAAAATATAAACGATAGAAGTCAAAAGATTTTTTCTTACAACTTACAAATATTTTCTAATTATAAACATTATATATTCTATATATATTCTATTCTTATCTATCAACCTATCAATCTACCTAACTATCTATCTATCTATCTATCTATATATATATATATATGTATATATCTGTCTGTCTGTCTGTCTGTGTGTGTGCGCGCACGCACGTGCAATCGCTACACATTCGATAACCAGCCCAGTCTACTGGGGCTGTAGAATACACCGTTTGCATCTCTACAGAGTAGTAAGAACCACCAACGAGTGTCTTGAATATGACATTAAATAATCTGATAGTGAGGCTCCAATAATGCTGGAGTTTGGGGAATGCGGGGTACCCAGTCTTTGCTATCGTTTCAGGTCCACATTGGCCCGGTGAGGTAGCACCTGATAGTGTCCCATATATGGGTCAAATAGAACTGTTTGAAATTTGAACTGAGTGCAAACAAATGACTTTTGCTAAATTAAATTGTTTGAAATATGAGTGTTGGATTATTTAACCGTGTATAAACAAATGACTGATGTTTGATTAAATTGTTAGTTATGCATAACAATACTTGGAACCATTTAACTTTGTTGACTTATATTAAATCAAATCGTTTGAAATTGAACTGTTTTGTTATATAATAGCCGAGGGATTTCGGTTCATGCCTTTGAGTTTAGTTAGGCTGAGAACCTTTCGGCTCAGCACATGGGTTAGTTAGGCGCAATATTGAGGCAGGTGTTAACGCGGGTGCGCGCGGGTGGATAGAGACGTCACTCAGATGTCACAATAGTCCGAGACGAAATGGGGTGACAGTGTGCGGGTGACATCACGCACCGGAAGCGCGCGGAGGTTTGTGTGAGAATCTGAAGAAAGTTAAGAGTGGAGATTAGACACTGGACGAAGACGGTCGACTTTTGGAGCTCGCAGACGTGAGGCGAACTTGCGCCCTATGGGAGCCGCTCAAGACGGGGGCCGCACGAAATGGGGCCAAATGAATAAGACAGCATAGAAGATTGTGTCTCTCCTCCTTACGTCGAAACCTTTGACTCAAAGTTAATAAAAAGGTTTCGTACCTGAACAAGAAGTCGTTGCGTGTTTTCGAATTTTGAGATTCCTATGTTCTATCGTTATAAACATTATATGTCCATTTCGCACATAGCGTTAATTGTGAATATGGTACAGTTTGATAATTTGACAGTGGGTATTTTTAAAATGTGTTTACAAATCATATATTTGATATATATGTAAAAACAGGATTTTACATTAAATAACCAATAATGGTTGATATGCCATAAAACCAAACCAAACTTAACCAAGAGTTTTAAAATATGATATGAGTTGACATAGCCAAAGGAGGCTTATGAAAAGCATTCGGGATCAAATAAAAACTTTTGATATTTGTATGGATTTATAACTCCTAGATATGATATTCTAAAATTTCTTATTAGCATAAATTCTAATGTTCTGTTTATATTGTTTTCTTTTAAGGTATACAAGGGTTGATTGATAAAGAAAATCTCTGATGCGGTTAAACAAGTTTTACACCATACAGGATTATGAAACTGATCTCAAAATTAAGATAAATGGATTGATAATTTACTGATTAGCTGCCTAAATTTCTGAGACGAAGCTTGATGATTTGTATCACTAAGGGTTTTCGGACTATTGTATTCATCTTTATTGTTATTTCCTCAACGTTTCAGCTGATATGTCCTCCAGCCTTCTTCAGGTGTTTGTCGAACTCGGGAAATCAGAACAGGTGACCCTCGTGGATTCAATAAAGGACGTAGTTCGAAGTTCCGAGCAGGTTCCCGAGTTCGACAAACACCTGAATAAGGCCAGAGGACATATCGGCTGAAACGTTGTGGAAATAACAATAAAGATGAAGACAATATTCCGAAAACCCTTAATGATAAAATTGACTGATTGTTTTTAACAGTATGTCAACCCGTCAGTGATTACTTTATCCCTTGAGGCTACACAGTCATTGGTAGCAATTGACAGTCTACCTGAATTTAACACGTTATTGTTGGATCATTCAAATCTTCAAGCAGGTACTAACAAGTGAGTACTTTATAACCACGTGTAGTTTGGTCAATGGATCAGCTGGGAAAATCCAAGAATAAGATGAATCAATCGAATGATTAAGAAGTGAAAGATTTTTACTCAGTCAATTAAAATCGTAAATATCGATTCATATATAATCTCTTGAGCTTTTCACCAATGGTTATATGATATCAAGTATACATATCAAATGAAAATAATTTGCAAATTGATCTATTTAGCCCATCGATCGGATTCCAACAGGGATTACCTCTACAGGTCAGATGGGACTTAGGAGTAATAAGAATGAAGTTCCACAGATCTTCAAAACTGGCTTAGTACCATACCAAAGACACCCTTTTGGGGATTATCTTATCATTCAGTGATGTGGATTCAGTCAGTATATTCGACAATACTACAAAAAAGAAGTAAAGTTTGTATATTTTTCAGTAGATATATTTTTTATAGCTGCATGTTTTTCAAATGATATATTCATTTCTTCATTTCATCGATGAAGAAAATTTCTGATTTACTTTTGATCTAATTGCGCGCTGAAACATCAATATCTCATGTCAAATGTTGATCTTCCAACATCTATTTTGAATTTCCGATTAACCAGACATCTACTGGTGCCAAATCGCGACTGTACGGAGCGTTTATTGACTGTTATGAGAAGTTTCGTTGTCGTGATGCAAAAACAAGTTCTTTCATGTCTTATTCTGCGATTTCATGCTGCCATCGCCATAACTTACTTTTCTTCACTTGTAAATTTTGATTTGTGCCCAAACTCTTACGCGAAAACTTCTCTTATTGACAACTGCTTTGTATGTAACTCGAACGTAATACTCATGATTAATAAATTTCTTTACACGATATCATCTCATAAGAAACTGACACTAAACAAGTATGAACAATATTTTTTATACACCTAAAACCTTTTCAAACAGGATTCTGTCACTAAAATTATCGTCGCCAAGTAGCAGGAAACCTATCAATCCTTATACATACTCATGTGAATATGACTTTGAGTTTGTCAATGGAATTGGTTGAGTCACGTTGGGTAATCGTAAGCGAAGTAGAGTAGTGGAACATTGTTAATGATTTCTGGCCTGTTTCTAAAACGTATGTAAGCTTAATATATAACAGCTTAATATATAACTAAAAAGCATACGACACAACCTGGAAGTACGGCATTGTAAAAGATCTGAAAAACCTCAGATTAGAAGGCTGAATGCCAATATTTATCCAAAACTTCCTTCAAGATAGACGATTTAGAGTAAGAATGGGAGAGGTTTTCTCCGAAGAAAAACAACAAGAAATTGGTGTACCTCAAGGCAGTGTATTGTCTGTCACGCTGTTCAATATAAAAAATAATAATATTATGAAAAACATAAATAGCGGAACAAACTGTGCGTTGTATGTGGATGACTTCCTGATCTGCTACAGAGCAAGAAACATGAATCATATAGAAAGAAAACTTCAAATATGCCTTGATAAGCTCCACAAATGGACCACGGAGAATGGATTAAAATTTTCTAAAGAAAAAACGAAATGCATTCACTTCTGCAACCAACGTAAGCTCCACCTAGATCCAGTACTGAAAATTGAACACACCGAAATACCAATTGTTGAACACTACAAATATCTAGGAATCATTTTTGACCGCAAACTCTCCTTCATTCCACATATCAAATACTTGAGAACAAAATGCAACAAAACCATACAGTTACTTAGAACTCTAGCACACACTAACTGGGAAGGAAGCAAAGAAACATTATTAAAATTATCTTGCTCATTAATCAGATCAAGACTCGATTATGGCTGCTTTATATATGGGGCAGCCAGAAAGATATACTTGAAAGAACTAAACACTATACACCACCAAGGACGTAGACTAGCCCTTGGAGCATATAGCATTTCTCCTATTGAAAGCCTATACACAGAAGCAGATGAACCACCTCTTACACTAAGACGTGAAAAACTGGCTCTCCAATACTCTACAAAGCTGAAATCTTGACCATCCAACCCTGCTTATGACTGCACCTTCAACCCGAAATACAAACAACACTTTGAAAAAAAAGAAAAAAATATAAAACCTTTTGGCCTTCGGATGATGTCGACCCTACAAGAATAAAAGATACCACTAAATAATATACATGAAGGCATTTTTCCACAAACACCACCCTGGATCATTAAAGCTCCCAGAGTTATTCTCGAACTGAATGAACATTCCAAAACGAAGACCCACCCCAGCACTTATCAAGAGAAATTTTACAATATTCTCCAACACCACCCCGATCACCTCTATGTCTACATGGATGGATCCAAGGACAATGGTAGGGCAGCGTGCGCAGCTGAACTCTTCCAAGGGAAAGCTCTATCTTCACAGCAGAAGCCCATGCAATAGACCTAGCTCTCAACATCATCTCAAAGAGTAAGCATAAGCATTTTATAATATTTTCAGACTCAAAAATTCAGATCCCTCTTATCATCAAACTGTTGAGTAGATTAGACTCAATGTCAAATAGAAAAGAAATAATTATATGCTGGACCCCAAGCCACATTGGAGTGAGAGGGAATGAAAGAGCAGACTCAGCAGCCAAATCGGCCTTAGATCTGACACCCGATAAATCCAGGATCCCATATACTGACCTGAAACCAACAATTAATAAATTCCTTCGCACAAAATGGCAACAACAATGGAGCAATAACATCCACAATAAACTCTTACAAATTCAGCCCATCTTAGGAGAGTGGAGACCAGCATTGAAAAAATCAAGAAGAGAACAAGTTGTTATATCCCGATTGCGAACTGGTCATACAAGGCTTACTCACTCTTTCATTTTGAAACAGGAACCACAACCACAGTGGTTGTGGTTCCTGCCAGACAACTTGCCAGACAACTTGCACGGTTAAACACATTCTTATAGAATGCAGAACTTTCGCTGTTATTAGAAAGCGATTTTTCAAAGTAAATAACTTAACCGATCAGTTCGAGAACGTCAAAATAGATGACATTCTGTCCTTCTTGAGAGAGACAGAGTTGTACCAAAAAATATGACAACTTAAAACTGGTTAATCTTGTGCAAACAAATGAAATCCTACTAACAGAAAATTCTACCTACCTTGATATTCGTTTTGAAACTTTTGGTTGAATATGTATGTATATATAGAGAGAATTTGGCGTTGAATGACCTACAGAGGTTGATATGCCATAAAACCCGAACAACCAACCAATATATAACAACAGTGTAAACGTATGGACTTTTATGAATATTTATAAAAAAATGATGATTGATGAACCAATATTTTTCTTTGGATAACTTCAACATATTCGACAAAATTATCAGTTGATTCTTTACTCGTAATGAGAAACTGAAATAAAAAATTATCGGGAAGCTTGTTGAAAAACTAGTATTGTTTTCATCACTGTGAAAACAAATGTTGGTAAAATAATAACTTTGTTTGTTACTTTCATCAAGTCTCTTAAATTGAAATTAATAATAAAAATGTGTCTAGACAAGTGTCTGTCCCACACCAGCATAATTATCACAAGCGTTTATATTTATAACAGTTTGAGCAGAGAACATTCCCAAGGGAAATTAATCAAAAGATGATATAGTTTATTCTTTGGTTCATTTTCAACCAAATCAAATTCCTGCAAAGAATATGAGTTCATGAGTTTACGAGTTGTGCTCTGTGGCGTTATTGCATAGAAAACATTTATAAATAATTAGAAAATGTTTGTTTGCCAAGCATCTATTCATGGCCAAACAGTTTAACGGAGAACTACCAAATTTCCTCTGCATACTTATTGGGCTCAGATGAAATTTTTAAACGTAAAAAGACTTTTGCTCATTATTAAAGAAAGGGTTTCTCAGTTAAAGGAAATCTCTACCAATCAAAATTATCGACGACGAGCTATTTTGCTTCAAGACATAATTCAAGATTTACAAACTTCAAATAAAAATAAAAATCAGCGAAATATCTATTTTACTATCATAATTACTCACATTTAATAAAGCATTACTAATTAGTATTTGCGAGAAACGTCTTCGTGTTTCCCCCCCCCCCGCAGTCATAGCTTCTGCGTGATATTATATGCTTCTTGCTTTTTTCAGTGCAAAATTATTTTCTTTTATTAGATCTATGGAGGTTCGAAGTTCGTAGTCTAGGCATAGTGTTAACAATCATGGCGCTAATGTATATCCTGACAAGATTCTGGTGACTACGTCAAAGAAGTTAGTTTATCCACAGTCGAGTGAACCATTGCTTCCGTGTTATTGTAAAGAATCGTTATAGCGGTAAAAGTTTGTTTGAGAAGACCATATACTGGGAGTATTTGCTCCATCTTTCCTTAGTTTATGGAATCTAATACCCTCAATAAGTTTACGAACAATAATGCCGCCTCGAGATTCTTTGCCCGTATTCCTTCAATGATTCGACAGTCAAAATCTGTGATTGATTCCTTCGAAAATCGTTCTTATTTTCTTTTTAATTTCTTGATCTCGGGTTGAATACGATTGAGAAGCAAGACATTAAAAATATTTGCAGCTATTGTAGCAATCGTAACACCACAATAGTTCTTAATGATTTTTATGTCACCTTTCACAGGGAACAAAAAGATGAAAGTTTTCTTCTATTTCTCTACTCAGTTTGGTTTATAGACTGTACTTCATAATCATATAAGTATATTGTCAAATTTTCTTGTCTTCCAAATTTCAAGCCAAATTTCGTCGAGGCCTGCAGCTTTTCGATTTCTTTTTTTCAATAACGCGCCAAGTTCTTCCTCCATAAACTGTCCTAGTTTGATGTCTTGGATAGTGATTTTATTTTGGTTAGTTTTATCAGTAATTTCGGGATGGTGTCCTGACAGATTCTGGAAATTTTCTTTCCACTTCAGAAATTCTTTCTTTTTGACTGGCAGCTTTTAGTTTTACATTCAATGTGCTCTTCCGTCCACTCTTCTCATTTATTGTCTTCTCTTCTATTGTCTATCTTCTAGTTTTATCGAGTTGGCTTTGAATGTATTCTAATAGCTCTTTTTAGTTTATTCTTTCTCGGCTTTTTAAGCTTCTGTGCATGGGCATTCTTTGGATTTATTTTTCTGGGTAAATATGTTTTGAAGCTATCTCGTTTCTTTCACTTACTGTATAATTATTGCTTATATCTCTACTGGTAAGTTAGGAGCAGTCGTAACGTTTGGTTTTGACTGTTTCTATCTTACTTAGGCATATCTTTGCCGAATCGGTTCTCTGATCAAAAAATCCCCCTTCAAAAGAAGAGTATGCCTCACAGTTCAATGTACACTTTATTCACTTCTTATTTAGGAGTATATATTCTACCTGTACTTTAGTGTTATTCAGACAGATGTAGCCCCATAGTTTTCTCTCTCTTTTTTGGGGCGGAATGTTGTGTTTTGGTTTCAAAGACTCTTCTCGAGTTAAAAATCTGTTTGATATTCGCCATTTTTATTTGGCTGGTTGTATAACTAAAATTTATTATTTTAATCTTTGCCTATATGTATCAAAATTAATAAATGCGCTAATGATTTCAAATTCGGCATTTAGTTTTTTTTTCTTTTAATAATATTATTATTGCATAATAATTGTGCTACACATTTTTCAGATATTTTAGTCCTCGTCTGGCAATCAGGCAGCGTTTGAATTTTGGCTGACAATAAAGTTTCTTTTAAAGTAAAGATTGTTTTGATAGGTTCTTTTAAATTTGGTTGATTTCACGTTTTTGTCTCTAATAGTTCATTTTGACTTTATTGTCTGTAAAGATTTTAAATATTCTAAACAGAATCTCCACGGACAAATATACCGATTAGATTTTTACGAAGAAACTAGGTTCATTCTATCTACACAAACAGAAGCTGAAATGTTCTCATATATTTACCAAGAACTAGAGCAAATTGCTTTCATTTGCAATGAAAGTAAACTTGATTATTTGAGGTGATAAGTTACTCGGATATTAGATCACCATCTTTTAATAACTGGGGATTTCACTTAATGGCGACAGGAAACATTTGTAACTGCAATATGAATTATATGTTTATTTTCAGCTCATCGTTTTCCCCTTCTTGACACTTCATATTTACCCTTTACCACTGGGGACAGTCAGTCCGTCTTTCGTGGTTTCATCATCGTCGTTCTTATATGTTAAACAATATCCCTAAGACATCAAATCGGTTTTATATTTGTGGGGATGGCGAATAGGCAACCAAAACGAATTTAGTTTCATTGAACAGACTAGTGTCCATTTGTATTTACATCGAAAAAAATTAATGAAAAATCGGGAATGATATTGCTCAATTAGAGCCTTGTTCGTGCCTGTCGCAACGACTTTTGTTTTTGTTGTTATTGGATAAGGCCATATTTGCATTTGTAGAAATTTATCAGTATTGACAAGATCCCTAGGCATAATCAGAAAAGTCTGACCATTTCAGAGTGTTAAGAAATACGTCAATACTACTTAATTCATTAAAACGACTTTTTTAAGTGATATTATATTTTACTAGATGAACCCATGGAAATGAAGCAGTTTACTTAATGTATTAAAATGGTATAAGGCAGACTACATAAATTTTAGACTATATTCCTCCATATTTAGCTGCATACAGCTGTTTGCTGAAATTTGATTCATTAATATTTTCATTTTAAGAATCATTAAACTTCATGAAATAAAAGATGAAGCATTTGTTGGTTACAGTTTTAATGCAACTGTCGTATTTAAATGTAAGTGTGAGAGCTTGGCGACGAATAGTTGGCGGTAAAAGATTCAACAATTGAGAGAGCTAGTTTGCTAAAATGGAATTAGATAACCCGGGCTGCTTGTTAACTCGTGTAGTAAGAATATACATTTGTAAGTATATGGAATCAAGTTTCAATTAGATTAATTTATATTTCAATTAGTTGCATGACGCATGTCAAATCACATAAATGTACGTAAGTCGATACTTTTAATGGTATTATGACAGAGATAAATTTTTATTTGCTTCCACACACTCACTTATAATTTTTTCTGATTTAATACTTTGTTTATTACTCTAGCAGTATTTGGGTTTTCTTTTTCTTCTTTTTTTATCTCTACCTTACTTACCTTATTTTGTCGTTATCATTCTTTCTATCGTATGTACTTCCGTAATCTGCGACTTTTAAAAACCACTCTTACACCAATAATCATGGGAAAAATGACACGAAGATTGAAAACTAGTAGGCTTAAACTACGTCTATAGGTATATAGGCCTATACTAAGCAAAATAAGAAATATACAGAAAATAAGTTATATTGACTCCACGAAGTGTTCTTATTTACATATATTTGAGCATAGACTTGATCTATGAATAAACTTAAATGTTATCCTAATTTACAAATTACTGATGTCCATTTTCCATAATACGCCGACGAAAAAGAGTATTACTCTTAAATATCCTATTCAAGTTGGGAGTGAGTTTATTTATATTTCTTGCTGGTAATATTTAACATCAGAAAAACACTGACAAAATTTAATAAATTGGTAATTGGTATTGACATTAAAAGTAATATTTGATTTTGTATTCTGTCAATTATTCAAACACAAAAAACTTTTATGAAGAGAGACAAAAATAAAGATATATTTGCTGAAGTTTTTCATAACACCTGGTCAAGACTTGAACCAGAGACCCAGGGAGACAAACAAAATCATAAATTCTCATCGGAGAGTTACAAATGACTATAAATGATAAGTCCTCGTAACCAAATTGAGATTTAACAAATATATTTTTATATTATTTTATGACATTAGTATTATTCAGTTAGAACTTTCATAAAGATTTCTAGGAGAATCTTTTAACTTTTAAGACTGCGATTTATTATTTAATCATTTTGTTTTTGTCTAGATTGGGAGTCGTAACAAAACAATAATGATTCGAATAATTATCGATAAACTAATGATACAATTTAATTAAATGCAGAATGTTATTTCAGTCCTACTAATAATTCGTTTATTTTTCCTTTTTAATTTTCTGTACAATTAGTTACGTCTCAACGTATTATGTTATTGCGTTAATGGTTGCTTATTAGAGTTTTTCCCGATGAAAAATATTTTTCTTCGAGGAACAGTTTTTAAATTAAAACTTTCAACTGTAGATCCAAATAAAAATCTTATTAGCACTAGATGACTCATTTGGCAGTCGAAAGAAGTCAGCAACTACGTCTTAGTATTAATATAAATTACTAGAAAAGAAAAGAAAAAGACAAATCATTTTAGTTTAGTTTCTTTATTTGACATTCATGGGTTATTCAATACCATTGTAAAATTAGCCGGGAGGATAAAGAGGTTCATACCTTTTCAAGAGTATTAGTTCTAACGTGAAGAAAAAAAGTTCGACTGGATTTCGAAGTCCCTTATTTCGAAACCACAGTCCAGCTGGGATTCCCCCTTTCAAATCATTTAGAAAACACACACACACACACACACACATATATATATATATATATATATATATATATACCATGAGTAATTTTTAAAGCTTTTTTCTTTTGTGTGATATATATATATATATATATATATATATATATATATATATATATATATAGTAAAGTTAGCGAAATTAGTCAAAGCTTTACCCTTATATGCTGAGTGTTAAGCAAGGCGGAATCAAGCACCATTTTTTGAATATTTGCAATGACCCGACCAGGGGTTGAACCCTGATCTCCCGGCAAACACCCTATTCTTTAGGCCAATGGCTAAGTTTTAGGCCATTGACCTAAGGATTAGAGTGTTCACCAATGGTCTAGTAGAGTGGGGTTCAATCCCAGATGGAGTCATGCCAAAGACTCAAAAAATGGTACTTGATACTGCCTTGCTTAATACTGTATAGTATATGTTTTGTATTTGAATCGATAAGCAATCGTCATTGTCATATACCATTCTGTGATGTATATCAAATAAAGCCGTCTTTTTATTCCGATTAGATATTTGAATTGTTGTGTGACTACATTAACCGCTACAATTCAATAGAAAGTACTTGAAGAATTAATCATGTATATATATATATATATATGTGTGTGTGTGTGTGTGTGTGTGTGTGTGTGTGTGTGTTACAGAAAAATATTTTCTAATAAAATTCCAATTGCATCAACAGATAACTATTCAAGTGACAACATCAGGTCAGTAATTGATTTAAACACACAAGAAAGTTTTAATTATAAGAGCAGCTATTCTAATTCAAAACAACTTCTTATCTTTAGCCATTATATGCAGTACTTTATGATACGAATTCTTATTTTGAACGTTTATTTTTCCGTATTTAGATTTTAAATAAAACAACTATCCTTTAGGAAAGATAACTATTATCAAAGATATGTTTATATACGCTTTTATTGTCTTCTTATCTGCCAATAAATGGATATTATCATACACAAATTAGTGGTCACCTCTTAATCATTATAGACAACGTTTTGCAATTCGTGAAGTAAACCCAATCCATCAGAGTAGATATCCCGTATTAATCAATGCACTTCTAGTCATTTTCTCATTGTGATGTCGCTTATCTATTTCTGCCACTGGACCAGAGTAAATTGCACTGCCAGGCTCAGGAACAGAACCTATCCTCACCAAATTATTATTAGCCAAAGCTACTAGGTCATTTTTCCGTAGAACATTCTGGTTGTCGTAACTTGGAGCCTTAAACTTGAAGACACTTACCTGTCTCTTCAAACGAGCTTTAATATTTCTTAAGATTGGACAATAGAATGAGAATATTTTTATACCGAGTCTTAAAGAAAGTGTTTAATTCGAAAGTCACCAAATAAGATATTTTAATAAGATAAGAGCGTAAAGCTGCAGAAAATAATGAGATATCCTAATTTTAGAAATTTAGGCAAATATTACGAACGGGAATTCCAAGGCTGTTTGTTTTTATATACAGAATCCAGCATAGAAGTCCCACAAATCGATTTATCACGTTTAACGTTGATGTACTTACATATGGATTTTTAAAAAATATTTTTCTATAATTGTGTATCCAGCTTTCTTTACGTCACCTTATTTTCCAATATCGAGTATTTCTGATTATTCAGATTTTAGGACCTAAAAAAAGTAAACTATAAGAAACACTTTGTTCAATTCTAGCCAGGAGAAATTCACGACAAAGACATTTAATTCTGAGCTTTGTTTTCAAATATATATTTTTTTCACTCTTTGTGAACTCTTTGTCATTAATAAGACAGCGAAATAGATATATATTTGTTTCAAATCCCATGAGTGGACAAAAACGAACTAGTAGTGTCACTATTATTGTCGTTATTTGTAATAGTATTACACGAAAATAGAATGATTTCTTTTACAATATTATATCAATTCCAGACGGAATAGCAAAGAGAAGCAGATATCCAGCATTCCACAAACTATGTAATTAGCTAATTGACCACCGCGGCACACTTAAGGCAAATCGCTGGGGTAAAATCAATATTGAAGAGAGTCACTAAACAGACTAAACTTAGAAAAAATCTTAATCTAATGGGACATACAACTACTTTTAGATTCTTTGTTTTGATTTTCTTGTCTATTTCCATAACGTTGGCTGGACTAATATGATAAGGAATCTATATACAGTTGAATCTAGTCGTCCGCGGAATTGCAGACCGATGTTTCAGTTATCCGCGGCAGGCCTAATCACTAAAAAATTATTAAAATAAAACTGCTTTAAAAATATGTTTCAAAAGAATAAAAGACATAGACAAAATCCTTTAATAATAATAATAATGTTCCCTGAAAAACAGAAAGGATTCCGTAAAGGATCCAGAAGCATAGGAGAGTTACTCTACGTAGATTATCAAATCCTCAACGAGAGCAAGACCAGATAGAAAAATTTATCTATGGCCTGGATTGATTTCAATAAAGCATGTGATTTGGTTACGCAAAGCTTGATAATAAACTACCTCAAAATGTACAAAATATCATATGAAGTAATAAACTTTATCGAGAAAACCATGAAAATCTGGAAAGTGGAATTGGCAGCATGCGGGAGAAGCTTAGCTGAAGCGAATGTCCTAAGAAGAATACTCTTGGGTGATGCACTATCACTGTTTATAGTAGCGATGATGCCACTTAACCACACACAAAGAAAATGCCCCGCCGGATACAAATCGCAGGAAAAGATAAATCCTCTAATGTACATGGACGACTTCAAACTGATTGCAAAAAATAAAGAAGAACTGGAAACTCTAATACACGCAGTCAGAACATACAGTCAGGACATAGGGATGGAATTTGGCGTCGAAAAATGCACCATACTAGTAATGATAAGCGGGAAACGACACTTTATGGACAGAAGGGAAATACCAAATCAAGACAAAATTAGAGCTCTTGGAGAAAAGAAAACGTACAAATACTTGGACATCTTGGAAGCTGAAACCATCAAATATGTGGAGATGAAAGAAAAAATTTAGAAAGAGTATCTCAAGAGAACCAGAAAACTACTCGAGACAAAACTATGTAGCAGAAACCTTATTAAAGGAATAAATACCTGGGCTGTACTCCTTGTAAAATATTTGGGATCATTCTTGAAGGGAACCAGAGAAGAACTTAAGCATATGGGCCAAAGAACAAGAAAAATAATGACTAAGCATAAGGCATAACATCCCAGAGATGACGTTAACAGACTATATCTATCAATAAAGGATGGAGGAAGAGGACTTGTCAGCACTGAAGATAGCGTTGACTACAAAGAAAAGCGCGGAAAATGGACTGATTACAGGCACCAGAAATGATACTGACAACACGAACCCCAACAGAATGACAATAGCTAGGAAAAAATTTGGGAAGTAAAACAAATCTACGGGCATATTAAACGGCTAATAAGTAACATCTCACACGAGAAAACTTACCTGTGGCTTAGAAAAGGAAACCTTAAGAGAGGAACTGAATCTCTCTTAATAACAGCATTAAACAATGCCATGATCATATCAAAGCGAAAATAGATAAGACGCAACAAAACAGAGAATTAGACACATAAACCCCAATAGGATTTTGGCATACAAATGGACCTCCTAATCTCGGCCAGAAGACCAGACCTAATAATAATAAACAAAAAAAATTGCAAATTTCTTGACTTTGCTGTCTCGGCTGACCACAGAATAAAATTAAAAGAGAGTGAAAAAAGGATAAATATCTGGACCTTGCAAGGGAATTGAAAAAGCTGTGGAAAATGAAAGTGACAATTATACCATTCGTGATTGGTGCTTTTAATACGGTCACCAGAGGATTATTAAAGGGACTGGAGGACTTATACCATCCAAACTACGACATTATTGCGAACGGACAGAATACTGAGAAGATTCCTATGGGCATGAGGGAACTTGCTGTCACTCAAACTCCAGTGAAAGACCATCAGCTAACATTGACGTGAAAAACTCCTAAAAAGGAAATAATAATAACAATAATAATAAGAAGAAAATGCAGCAAATTAGCACAGAAAGAGTATAAGACTAGGTACAACTAGGTCGGCAAGGTGATTCACTGAGAAGTGAGTAAGAAATTGAAATTTGATCATACGAACCAATGGTCTATGCCTAACCCAGAATCTGTCTGGGATTTTGAGATACAAACGGATTACTTAATCTCGGCCAGACGACCAGGCCTAGTGATAGTTAACAAAAAAAAAGAAAAAGAAAACTTGACGAATTGTGTACTTTTCTGTCCCTGCTGAACACAGAATAGAATTGAGAGAAAGCGAAATAGGAATGCGTACCTCGACTTTGATAGGGAATTGAAAAGACTGTGGAACATGAGAGTGAAAGTGATACCAAATGTAACTGGTGCTCTTGATGCAATCACCGTTGAATTGGTGAAGGGACTGAAGGACTTGGAAATAAGATAACGAGTAGAGACCACCCAGTCTACGACATTGTTAAGATTTGCCGGGATACTGAAAAGAGTCCTGCTGTCCCTCAAACTCAAATTAGAAACCATCGGCCAACGCTCTTAAGAAAATCGCCCAAAAGAGTACAACAACAACAACACCAATAATAATAATAGAAATAAAAACTTAAATTAAAATAATAATAATAATAATAATAATAATAATAATGCTAATAATAAATAACGAGCATTCTAGAATGCCACGTGATGTCCATTTTTTTAGAATACAAAAAAAAACCGCATCTCAAATCATTATGAAGGCTCAAACCAGAACAATCGAACGGATCTGTTGCAGTGCGTAATGCTCAAAGAAATATGGATATTGTTGATTGTCTTACTAAAGCTTTGATTTTTCGTTTCTCGTAAAATCTTTTGGTCAAAAATTGTATTTAAATGAAGACTTGATAAATCCTCTTCTTTATTTCCGCAAAACAATTTTGTGGCAACGAAGTAGATTCGTTTAAATTTAACGCCACATTATCTCTATAGCTCATTTGAGACTGCTCTCTATCTAAGTAAATGTGTAATTGATGTAGCCTGAAAGCATTAGAACAGTTTCCGTCCTCTATATAACGGGAAAATATCAGGAGCTTAGTATTTATTCAAACCTTACTATTTTAACGGAAATATTTTAAAATAAGGCAGTAAATACAAAACAAAAAGATTACACAGAAATGCCTGAAGTTAGTACAGGTACACGTTATGAAATAAATCATAAGAGTAAGTCAGTGGACTTTAACTAAGTTAAAACTTTGGGGGGTTTTGTCGGGGGGTTGTGACCCGCTGTTAATGAACAGTCACTATAACTGTCATCGGTCACATCTGTGTCAGGTGCGCAGATAATAAACAACCCCTAGGTCTGGTATAGCCACAATATACCACCCATGATAAAATGTAAAATTCAAATATTACACAACGTGGGACCCAGGCCCCACGCTTGGGTGTCATGATCGGCAAGTGCTCTCTTCACAGCCAATATGAGAGACCCGATCGTCATCCTGCAAATGTTGGCGGTTCTCTTTTCAGGTACACAAATGATTTAAAGAACCACATCAACCAGAGACCTAAACGGAAAGCATAGACTAGGGAAGACAACTAACTTGCACTACACTGCTATTCTAGGAGTAACCCAACACAAAGAGGATATTGGAAAAGAATGATGGAGATCTGGCAAGAACTTTTTAATTTTCAGACAACTTGTCAGAGACTCGCTGATCAAGTTAGAACAATAATAAAGAAGGGTTGTTTTTCTGACCTTGAAATAATAGAAATACCAGGCACATCAAATAATAACAAACAAAAATAGCTCATTCGAAAAGAACCACCAACTTCGACAAAAAAACACAACCAAACATTGCAAAACCAAACAACTCAGAACAAACACTATCACAAAAACAAAAGTTAAATCTAGAAAATTTTAAGAGAATTTTGAACAGTGAAAAGACCACTTTACCATCTTTAAGAAACATTGAATGGAGAATAGTTAAGGCAAAGACAAATAAAGTGAATCAAGTACAAACATATACATCAACGAATAATATAACCGAATTAAATGAACTTATTTATACATGAGCGAAATTAGTTTGCAAGAAGATTGGGATCTCCTCAAAAACCACAAAAGAAAAATCACGACTATGATGGGAATTTTGACAAGAAACTCAGATAAAAAATCTTCGAAAAACAGCCAAAAGTGATAAAACTAAAGAAAGACGTTGGAATAATTAGGAACAGAAAAGAAAAGACAACACAGGGAAAACTTACAATGCAACTTGAGGAAATAAACCAGAAAGTACTGGCAAAAGAAGGAAGATTAAAGAGATATCGACAAAGGGTAAAACAATAAAGACAAAACAGGACATTACGAAACAATAAAAGAAAATTCTATCAACAATTGGGAGGAGGTCACACTAAAACATACCAACAACCGGATGCAAAAGAAACCCAACGAATTTGGACGAAAATATGGCAACAAAAAAAACGCATAACGAAAATGCTGAATGGATAAACAATATCACAATATAATTAGAAGGATTCGAAGAAGACCCGAGAGTGGGAATACTCACCGATTTACTCAGAACGTCACTTAAAAAAAACATCAAACTGGAAAACGCCAGGCCATGATGGAATACTTGGTTTCTGGTTCAAGAAATTCACCTCCATTCACGACAGACTAGCACCAGAAATCAATAAATACCAACAAGCAGCACACGTACCCGAATGGATGACCAAAGGAATGACCCCATGCTACAAAAAGGCCCAAACAAAGGAACCGACCCAAACAACTACCGACCTATAACTTGCCTACCAATGATGTGGAAAATATTACCAGCACAAATAAGGGAAGAGATTTACTATTCGTTAACAAGCCGCGGTTTGTTCCCTGACGAACAGAAAAGATGCTGCAAAGGATCCAGAGACACAGCAGAATTACTTTACATAGATCAACACATTCTAAATGAGAGCAAGACCAAACGGAAAAATCTAGCTATGGCCAGGATTGACTACAGAATGAAAACAATCAACACACCTGATTCAAACAAAAATAGTTACGCTTTTCTGGCATTATTAATAAAATATATCCTGTCACTAATTTTAATTAAAGGTAAACATCATCACATTAATACTGGGTTGTGTGTTATATTACTATGCATCGCAAACCCATTTGATGACAAAAAGAAGTAACTTCCTACCACTAAGAAATATATTAACTTAGGAGGCAAATTGAATATAAAAAGGAATTAGAAAAAAGAATTCAATTATAATTATTCTTTGCATATTACGAACTGTTGCAATTCTTATAGCTTTTCTCCAAAACAGCAGCAGAGAGTTGTGCGAATAATAAACAAGGATAAACTCCCGATGATTTTGTTATATAATGACCTTTAACAGACCCGTCTGTTAGAGACTTCGTAAGCAGGATGCACCTGTGTGAACAAGAGGAGCGGAAACGGGTTGCATGAGATGGGAACCGGAAGAGACATGTGTGGGCGTTATGAATATTATATAAGCACACAGTTTCATTCCCCAAAAGACAGATAGGCAGTCAGGAGAAGCGGACAGCCAGAGCAGAAGCCGTTTTTGGCACGGCCTAAGGGATCAAGTAGCATGGCATTGGGAGATGGCCTCGATCAGCCCCGTCAAAGAAGTTCTATGTGGCTCCCAGCTGACAAGCAGAAGACGTAAAGCTCTGAATATGTCTCCATATGGTGCTATGATAGCAGCCCGAATTCTTCATCAGTTTTAGTCTGTCTGTGTGTCTTTCGCTTGCAGCATTTCGAGAGTTATACAGGATGACCCCCCGAAAAAACAGAACACTTATTTTTGACTGGAATTCATAAATTTAACTCTAGCCTTTTCTTTTTTCAGGATATGAAGTTGATTCTGTGCATGAAAATTTTGGACCATAGTATTCATCAACATATCCAGAAGCTCGAGTGTACAAAATTAGAATTATTTTGCTTTATTTTTGTAGAAGTAATAAAAAAGTTTATGGGTTCTTTTTTTTTTTTTTTTTTTTTTCGGCCACCCTGTATTTTTATAAACAAATATTGTCTCTTCTTTTACTATAGTATACAACAATATTCAAATTTATGTTGCCCTCGACTTTAGAGAATCCCAGTTCTACAAACGAACTGCGATACTAACTCAACTACGAGAACATGGATGGTTGTGCAGAAGTCTGAATAAGACCAATATATGCCTATCTTCGATTGTTGTTACAGAAGCTTCAGTGATATCATCCATGTTCTTGTATTCTAAATTTACTCTATAAAAACTAATTACATGTTATCATCTTGAGATGCATTTAACGTAATAGTTATCGTTGTAGTGACTGGAATCGCCGAACAAAGTTCAAATGCTAGACGAAGCTGTTAACGTTTCACTCCACACTAATGCCTTTGAGAAAGGCATGAATCCATCATTTCCCTCCAGCTATAAACAGATTGTAGCGAAGACTAAGGTAAAGCAACCAATTAAGTAATAAAAGTCCGAATTCAAATCAAATGTTCTATTTATGTAATATCAAAAATTAATCCCATCGTATCCTGTCCAAGGCAGAAGGGTTAGGTGTACATACTTGATGATTTCATGTCTAAATCAAGTTGAGCTATCGAGGTTTTGGAACTGGATGAGATTTGACATTCCATTAAGTCTATTCATTTAATTCCTAATTTTCCATTACGCGAAAAATATGTATTTATTGTGTGCAACTGTTAATATACAGATCATTTTAGACCACTGGATTATTTAGCATTAAGAAACGATGGGATGAAAGAAAATAGTTTCGGTGCTTTAAGTGCAATAAAAAGCGTAAAAAGAGAATATGACAATGTGTGACAATACAAAATGAAAGTTTTACATTTGATGAAATGAATTCATAACCATTTTTATTATTATAATTCCACCTGTTAGGAAGAGGTTGTTGTCAAAAGTGGCCTTCTACAAAACCTATCAAAAATTATCGACTGCTTGTGGAAATCTACTCTTAAAATACGCTCACTATTCAGATTGCAAAGATTACATGTATTGGGTGCATGAAAAGCTTTCATTATTTTCTTTCTGTTCCCATTGTCACTCAGCCATCCATAATTCTTTCTTCTATTCTATTCCAACATAATACTCTTCTCGAGAGCATCTTTCTTGTCTATCCATTTGACTAACGCCATTGTTCCACTCACCTCATTTCTTCTTCTTCTTCTTCTTCTTCTTCTTCTTCTTCTTCTTCTTCTTCTTCTTCTTCTTCTTCTTCTAAATTCATCTTGGTATCGATGAATGGATTGATGATAGTATCAATCACTGTTCATCATCACGGGCTAGGAAAGTAAAATCCTGACTTTTCGTTCGCAAAGTCTGACGTGAACGGATTTATGGCTCTTTTCGACGGCGTTGATAAATTACTCGCATTAACAGCATCGTTTTCATCATTCAATGCCTTGGATTTTGCGAAAATTCTCGGCAGAAGTGTTGAAGCTATTCTATATTCCCTCGAAATAATAATAATTATTATTTTGTTATGGTTACCCCTTTATTAGTTTTTCATACCAACGTTTTTCACTGGAGTTTGAGTGACAGCAAGTCTCCTCAGGTCTTCAGGACTATTCTCAGTATTCTAGCCGATCACAAAAATCCTGTAGATTAGAAGGTCTCCACTCGTCTCTTTATTTCCAAGTCCTCCAGTGGTTGTACCAATTCTTTGGTGACTATACTAAGAGCACCAATTACCATTGGTGTAACCGTCACTTTCATGTTCCACTGTTTTTGTCAATGACCTTACAATGGGCTGGTACTTTATTATTATTATTTACTCCTTTAGAGTTTTTGACATCAGTGTTAGCTGATGGTTTTTCCCATAAGTTTAAGTCACAGCAAATCTCCCCAAGTCTTCAGGACTCGTCTCAGTATTCTGGCTGTCCTCAGCAATGCTGTCGTTTGGATAGTCTGTACCCGTCCGCCAATTTCCAAGTCCTCCAGGCCCTTTAATAATCCTTTAGTTACTGTGCCTAACGCACCAATCACGATTGGCACAATCGTTACTTTCATGTTCCATGGCTTTTTTATTTCTCTAGCAAGGTCGAGGTACTTATCCTTCTTTTCACTTTCCTTCAGATTTATTCTGTGGTCCACCGGGACAGCAAAGTCGACAATCTTGCAGATTCTCGTTTATTTTGTTGATTATTATGAGGTCTGGTCTTCTGACCGGGATTAAGTGATCTGTTTGTATGCTAAGGTCCCATCGGAGTTTATGCGAGTCATTATCTAGGACAGGTGCCGGGTTGTGCATATACCATTTGTTGGTATGGTCGAATTGAAATTTCCTGCACATTTCCCTATGGATCACCTTGCCGACCCAGTCGTGTTTCGCCTTGTACTCCTTCTGTGCTAATTTGCTGCATTCGCTTATTATGTGATTGACCGTTTTGTCTCCGTCACCGCATAGCCTACATTTACTGTTTTGTTGCGTCTTATCTATCCTCGCTTTGATATGATTGGTTCTTATGGCATTGTCCTGTGCTGCTATTTGGAGGGATTCCGCTTCTCTCTTAAGGTTTCCTTTTCATAGCCAGGTCCAGGTTTTCTGGTGTGAGATGTTGTTTATTAGACGTTTAAAGTGGCCATAGAGTTGTTTTCCTTCCCATTTTTGTTTCCTAGTTGTTGTCATTCTTTCGTCTACCGTATTGTCCATATCGTTTCTGATGGTTGTCATCAGTCCTCGTTCGTGTTTTTCTATGTAGTCTTCGAGCCGTTGTATGGATGCGTCAACGGTGTCTTCGATGCTGGCAAGTTCTCTTCCTCCATCTTTTCTAGATACATATAGTCTGTCAACGTCGTCTTTGGGATGTAATGCCTTATGCATGGTTATTAGTTTTCTTGTTCTTTGGTCCATTTGTTTAAGTTCGTCTCTGGTCCACTTGAGAAAGGGTCCTGAATATCTAACGAGGAGCACAGCCCAAGTATTTATTCCTTTGATGAGGTTTCTGCTGGAGAGTTTTGTCTCGAGTAGTTTTCTTGTTCTCCAGAGATATTCTTTTCGATCGTGTCTTTCATTTGCACTTGTTTGATTGTGTCAGCCTCCAAGATACCCAAGTATTTGTAGGTTTCATTTTCTTCGAGCGTTCTAATTTTGTCGTGATTTGGTAGTTCCATTCCGTCAGTCATATGTCGTTTGCCACTTTTCATGACGAGCATGGCACATTTTTCTATGCCAAATTCCATTCCTATGTCCTGACTGTATATTCTAATTGGGTGTATGAGAGATTCCAGTTCTTTTTCATTTTTTGCAAATAATTTAATGTCATCCATATTATTATTATTATTATTATTATTATTATTATTAAACTCTCAAAAGAGTAAAATAAGTTGTTGCAATAGTGACAGTAATAGTAGTTGTACTAGTACTAGTTATAAAAGCTGTAGTGATAGCATTCGTACCTCTATTAACTAACATTATCATTATGCTTACATGTAAGCATACTCCAGGAAAAATAAAGCAATTTCTATTGAATGATTGATAGATTTCAACAGCATGACAATTCGTAGGGGTTATTTTATGCTTACAGGCTATAGAATTGTATATAATATATATTCATATCTAAAATTTAAGTTTCTTAAGTTTTATCACATGGTGATATGACATCAAATATTCTTATTTTATTCAAATAACTCACAAAAACACCTATTTGACCCATAGATGCGACCTGTCATATTTTGCCACTCTCGGTCAGAGTTGATCTTGGAATTATAGAAATGAATATGTGCTCCACACTTCCCAAAGCTCCAGAACTGAAGCCTCATAACCAGATGTAGTTTAATCTCATACCTAAGATACTTTTTTAAGAGGGTCTTTCCCCTTTACACGGGATACAGTCAGTGTTGTCTACGCTGCATCCACAACCGGAAGTAACTTCTCGTTCAGTTTTCAATTGAATAATTTCATGGGGTCTGCATTCGAGATGAATGCTATTTATTAATCGTATAATTTTTGGATAAAACAGATATAACTATTAACCAAATGAGTCAAGTCTTAGGATAAGTGCCTCTGGCTTTTGAGAATTATATCATGATTTTCGTTTGCGAGTGATCGCATTCAACTATTTGAGCATTTTATAATTGATTTCTTATTGCTAGACCTGCGAGTAAGGAATTTATGATTCCGTACGATACTGTTCTTTTTCATTCCGATAGAAACTCTGATTTTGGTTGTAAAAATATATCGATTTATCTTAATAAAGTTCATAGAGGTTACTTAATGTCACCATATCACAATATGTCCTAAAACTATCAATATTACAAAACTGAAAAATAAAAGCCCATTAAACATTGATTTGGACAACTTAAAATTCTTGGAAAGATTTTAAATTTGTGAACAAAACGAATGCATTCAAAATTACTATTGATAAGTTGGTTTAAGATTAGAAAAAAGAAAAAGAAACACAAAATCTTAGTAAAAAAAGTAAAGTTTTATGACCAAAAATAAGTTAAACTCGTCAAACAATCAATATGTATGAATGCGAGATTTGAAGACGAGCAGAAAAAAAAACATCATTTTATTAGTAGATATATTGCTACCTGAATCTGTGAGATTACGATAAAAGACAAAATTGATCAGTTAAAAATGTAACTTATAAAATATGCCAAGAAAGAAAATCCAGAGTCATTATTAATGGAAGTCGATGTAAAAGATGGTACGACAAAGTTCCAAATACTATGCCACATATCGCTCTAACAAAAATTAAGCTATACGTTCTAGTGCCCCCACACATCCACAGTTCAAAAAACTTTCAATCAGCCCACACTTTCTGAGAAAAATAATTTGTATCATTTACAACTTTGCATAAAAAAAAAAAGACAGCAGAAAAAAAGGAAAATGGTACTTGATAACATGTTCTTGTTATTTACAAAGCTTGGCATTTGATCAGAATAATGGGACACCACAGAGAATCAAACTGAGTAACAATAGTTCACTAAACTAACTCTCCGAATTTTACACCACACAAGTTGTTACTTACAAACCTTTTGTTAGCTAGAATTATTTAATTTCAAGAACTTTGTTTAACTTTTTAGCAACTAGTGAGCACGACAAAGTAGTTAGTTCTCTGTTATGTTATCTAGTAGATATATCCACATCTTAAACATCTTAACGAGAGACTTTAGATATTCAACTTTCCTAGGACTTTGTCCTCTGCTGCTAATTTATTTTCCAGTTTTTTTTATGCCTTTCGCAATGAAGTTCATGACTTTCTTGGATATTTTGCATATTTTTAGACCTATATTCTAAGTTTACGGAACTAAATCTTCGCTCTTTTTCTAATTAATCCATGTCATAGATTAATTTTGAAGTAGAATCCATACCTAGTGTTTTTCAATTTGTTACTTTCTTGAGTGCTGTTCTTTATAAATACAGCTTTATGCCCGCCGCCAGTTTTTCTTCGAGTTTTTGCTATTCTTTTTTCATATTATTTATTTATTCAGCCTTTCTGATATGCGTTTTCTGTTCCCATATCTTCTTCTCAAATTTTCTTTTTCTTTGCCTCTGGTTCTTTATTTGTCCTCTTTCAACGACTTTTTCGAGGATTTTTTTCGTTATTTTGAAAGATTTTCTGTTTGAATTTCTTGAAATTGTTTCGACATTTGTTTAGTCTCGCTTATTTCGCTAATATCTTTTGATTCATGTCTTCCAGTTGTACTGTCAGTCTTGTCTGTTATTGCCTTTTTTCGAACCTTTTCATTATATTTTGTTCTTGTATATCCATTCTATATTTTTCTTTTCTTAGTAGTTTCACTTTTTCTCCCAGTTTCTTTATTTATCCTTCTTGCCTACTTTCCATTTCAGATTTCGTATTTCCGTTTCGGTTTCCTTGGAAGATACGAATTTTATCACTAACTACTTGCATAAATAAGCTCGTTTAATTCGTTGATATCGTGTGGAATGTTTTAAATAATTTATCAAACTTTTTGGTTTCTATGTTGACATGTTCCTTTACTGATTCTATAGGGATGGTAATAAAACCTTTTTGTATATGTATATCTCTCAGAGATATTGTTGGTTTAGTCACGTTTTCTGTATCTGAAATAAAAATAGAGAGATTTCCCTCATATAGGCTCTCAATAAAGAACCTACCGATCATGATACTCAGATCTGATTCCTGCCTCGATTAGGATTTGGATTTAGCCTTTTTAATGAGTGTTATATTTTGACTTGGTCAAACACAGAGATTTTAAAATCAATTATTATAATTATTTTACTCTTTTGAGTGATTCACATACCAGCTTTAGCTGATGGTTTTTCATTGGAGCCTAAGTGACAGAAAGTCTCCTAAAGTCTCCTGGACTCTTTTCAGTATGCTGGAAGGAATATGCTGTCGTTTGACTAGTCCCCAGTCATCATTTTATCTCCAAGTCCTCCAATCCCTGTACCAATCCTTTAGTTACTCTACCAAGCGCACCAATAAAATTGGTATCACCCTCACTGTCATGTTCCAAAGATTTTTTTCAGTTCTCTAGCTAGGTCTAAGTACTTATCTCTCTTTTCACGTTTTTTCAGTTTTACCCCGTGGTTAGTTAGAACGGTAGAGTCCACTATTCAGCAGGTTCTCTTTCCAATGTCTAATCATCTGGCCAAGATTAGATGATCTTGTTGTATCTTAAAATCGCAGAGAATCTTGTGCGTTTTATTTCCTTGAACGAATTCTTATTTGTGCATATACCATTCGTTCGTATGATTAAATTTAAACTTCTTGCACAATTTCCAGTGGATCGCCTTCCCCTCCCTATTGTATCTAGTCCTATACTCTTTTTGCGCTAATTTACTACATTCGTTTATTAAGTGATTGACCGTTTCGATTCTCCGACCATATAGCCTGCAACTGCTAATTTGTTACGACTAATCAATTCTTGCTTTTACTTTTTTAGTCATTATGGCGTTGTTTTGTGCTGCTATAAGAAGAGGTTCTGTTTCTCTGTTAAGGTTTCCCTTTCTTTGCTATATCCAAGTTTTCTCGTGTGAGATTTCGCTTGTTTGTCGCTTGAAATGTTTATATAGTTGTATTTCTTCCAATTGTTGCTGTTTATTTTTGTTCTGTTAATGATTGCGTTGTCTGTATTGTTTTATGTCACTGTAATCTGCGTTTTTTATCCTGTCTTCGAGTCATTAAATAGATTCATCGACACTATCTTCAATACTGGCAAGTCCTCTTTCTCTTTATTTATTTTTGGTGTTTTTAAAATACTTCATGGTCAGAAAACCAGACATTTTTTTATTGTCGTCCTAACTAGGTCAGCATTTATTTGGGTTTTCTGAAATCTAGTGCATTTTTCCTAGATTTCCATCATTTCCCTATACCTTTTTTGTTTAGGGTTGTTCCTAAAATAACAGGAAGTGCAAGTTTGTTATCTTCCTAAGTCCATTTTCTAAGTTGTGGTCTATTTTGTGTTTACGTAGGTCGTCGGTCGTCGGTCGTTCGAGAACCTAAAAAAAGAATGGCCAACATTTGCAGGATAGCCTAACAAGTCCCCTATGTTGGCTATCAGGGTAGCATCTACCCATCACCACCCCCAAACAACAGGTCTGGTTCCATGTTGTGTTATGTTTCGATATATCATTCCCATGGCTTCTCGTGATATGTAATTAGTAATTATTTTGATTAGTTTTGTTTTAACTTACTTAAACCCCAGCTATACATTTTCCCTATTATTAAGCTTGAGAGCAATTACATAGCTATATCATATCTTCCATATCTGCTAGTGATTATTGGCTTTAATAATAACATGTTAAGCGCTAAATTAACGGTATTTGCCTTTGTATATCAAAACAACCAAAAACTTAGAGACGAGGAATTTACAAGTAGCAAAAAATAAAAACATAACTTTACTTCCAAATTGTAACAGCAAAGACAAATTTTAAACTGAATGGGTTCAATTCGTCGAATTTTCTTAGAAATAGTACAGAGAGGCATTTTTGCTTAGTCTTCTGATTCAGACGGTGGAAACCTCTTTACTGTCATTTATGCAGAAATTTGTTTTTTTTTTTTTTCCTTTTCTTCTTTCCTATATTTCTATATTAAATATATAGCTTACCAACATTCCCTCCCTCATAGTAACTGCTTCATATACTGCTTCTCTGCCAAATTAACAGTATTCACAACCATTCTTCTAAACAGCAAAAGCTTAGAGACGACGAAGATGCAAGTAAAAAAATAAAAACAGAACTTAAGAAAATTTTTGAATTGAATACAAACAATTTGTCATTTTTTTTCTTTCTTGGAAATGGTACAGCGTGGCGTTTTTGGGTCTTTTTTTCTTTTGCTTTTCTTTCTCTCTTCTGCGTTTTCTTCTCTTCTAATTTAGTATCATCATTATTTTTCTCCTTTAAAAGATTTCACACCAACTTTGGCCGATGTTTTCTCACTGGATTTTGAGGACAAGTCTCCTCAAATCTTCAGGACTAATGTCTAGACTTATATTCTTTCTGTGATAGTTTGTTAGTTCGCGTATCATGTGATTGTCGTCTCTATCATCACATAACCCACATTTGTGTCATATTTTTTTTTGATTTGATATAATTGGTCCTTATGGCGTTGTTTTGTGCTGCTGTTCGAAGAAATTCAGTTTCTCTCTTATGTTTTTCATTTCTTAGCCACACCTATGCTTCTTGTGTGAGATTTCGCTTTTTTGTTGCTTAAAATGTCCTTACAGTTATTTTTTTCCTTTTCTAATTATTTTTGTTCTGTTAATGCTTGTGTTGTCCGCATGGTTGATGATGGCAGTAGTTAGTCTTCCTCCGCGTTTTTCTATATAGTCTTAGATTAGTTATCTCGATGTATCAACGTTATCTTCAATGCTGGTAAGTCCTCTTCCTCCTTCTTTTCTCGACACATAGAGTCAGTCAACGTCATTTCAGAGATGTAAAGCCTTATGCATCGTCATGAGTTTCCTTGTTCTCTAGTCCATTTTTCGAGGTTCTTCTTTCGTCCACTTCAAGAATGGTCTCGAGTATCTTACGAGCAGAACAGCCCAGATCTCCATCGCTTTGATGAGATTTTTGCTATATAGTTTGATTCGAGTAGTTTTCTCGTTCTCTTAAGTTATTCTTTTTTGAATTTCTTTCATCTCCTCATGTTTGATGGTGTCTGGTTCCAATATTCTCAAGTATTCATACGGTTTCTTCACCCAATCATTCTTATTTTCCTTGATTTGGTAGTTCCATCCTTTCAGACATGTGTCGTTTCCCACTTTTCATTATTAGCGTGGCGCATTTTCTATGCTAAATTCTATCTGTATGTCTTGACTGTATACTCTCACTGTATTAGAGTTTCTAATTCTTTTTCGTTTTTGGCGAACAGTTTGATGCCATCCATGTACATAACGTGATTGATCTTTTTTTTGCGATTCACTAACTTTGTATCCGCTCGTGCATTTCCTGAGTCTCTGGTTGAGTGGCATCATCACTATCATAAATAGTAATCGTGATAGTGCATTCTTCTGGAATATACTTCTCTGGATCTTTACCTCATCTAAGCTTCATTTTTCTTGCGGTCAATTCCAATCTTCAGTTTCCCATGGTTTTTGTCTATTAAGTTTATGACTTTGATATTTTGTACATCTTGAGACAGTTTATTATCCAGCTTTATGAGACATATCATATACGTTGTTTGGTCAATCCACACTATAGATGGATTCTTTCGTCTGGTCTTGCTCTTGTTGAAGATGTGTTGATCAATGTAGAGTATCTCGCCAGTGGTCTACTTGCAGCATCCTTTCTGTTCCTCACAAACGGTCCGCAGTTTATTACCAAGTACTTATAATCATTATTCCCAAGGACTTTGAGATACAACCGGGTTATCCGATCCAAGTCAGATGACCTCATCTAGTTTTTGTAAATAAAAAGAAAAGGACTTGCCAATTCATAGACTTTGACGTTAGAGAAAATCACAGAAAGAAATAAAAGCAAAACTAAAAACTGGATAAATATCTGGTCCGTGTAAAAGCGGGATTTTAAACATGAAGCTGACACATACTAATCATAGAGGAGCCCTAAAACGTAGAAAAACAGATTGTAGTAACTGGTCATGTGAGAAAGCATAGAAACTTTCTAAACCCCCAACACTACTGAGATTAGCTATAATACTAGAATATTTCTGTATGGGTAGCTGAGGAGAACTGCTGTTATTCATCATCAGTGAAAACTCATAAGTAAATCTGCTGTCAAAAACTCGTGAGGAGTAAAATAATGATTGTATAAAACACAGTTTTAAAACTCACCATCTTTTTGTCATCATCCTTTAAATCCTTCTTATCCTAAAAACTTTATTCTGAAGGGGAAGGGTTAACCACAGCGAAAAAGAATGTATTTGTTTGTCATTATTGGTTCTTTCTTTATTGGAAATGATTTACAGCTGTATCAAGCTAAAAATCTCAAACTCAGTTGAAATTCATCACTCGTATCCTTGCAATACTCTGTATCATAATATCACATACTGTATCATGTCTCACACTAACAGCAATGACATCTTCAAATCTTCATCTACAGTCAATAAATACTAATGAAATAAAATGTTTCACAACAAGATGGCATTTTTCGTCGAGGCACACAGAATCACAAAGTTGAAATGAAACTTTTATTAAGATGAATATTATTCAGATGAGACAAAACCCTTGGGTAGTATTATGGGCCCCCTTGAATATAAGTTCTCAAATAAGATTAAGAAAAGATTATTCCAAAACTCTGAATAGAAATGCACCACTTCCCGCTAATACTATCCCTGCAATAAGAGTTGGATAAAGCACAATTTTCTTAATTATATATTTGCGTAACACTTAACTCAAGATGCATTTTAGTCTTCGAAATTCTCAGTGAACTTTACAAATGACAAAACCCTCACTTATATAACTAACCTATATCGCGAAAAGTTATATGTGAAATTTTAAGATTATTATTTTAACTTTTCTTTTTATATGTGATCTTTTTAATGATTTCGTTATATTTATTCTATATATAATAACAGTATGTTTCAGCTCTTCCAAAATATGTTTTCAGTTTTGCAGAAATTTATATTGAGAAACTCATATGAGTTTTTCGAACTCTTCAAATTAGAATGTCTCCTTTACAAGTATAATTAATATGTGGGTTTGGAACAAAATACCTACGTTATATCCCCGAAAGCGAAAGGAATACCCTAAAACATTCAGCGAAACGCCTACTTATACAACTTAACCCATCTATAGTTTATATTAATTATGGCTTATTCATTCATTCATTCTCGAAAAAATAAAGGATATACATTCGTGGCATTAAATAATGAAATTTCACTAATATTTTCGATGTATTTTGCAAGAAAAATTTTCTAATAATTCTTAAATTAATCAACTGCCCATGATTTAGTTTTATAAATTTTTTATTTGAAATTATTTAGATGCTAAAATATTTACACTTCTATGACGATTGGTAGAAAACTCAAACTAATTATGGAAATAAAAATGATATAACCAATTAGTTAAATTTTTGTCACAGTTAACTATGGTGGTTTTGTAGATAAGTATGGATATTTTGTCGTCCGAGGGTTTTGTTGCATGGGGCTTTTGTCTACATCTATTTAGATAGATTCTCTATTCAAATATTTCTATCAACTTTTATTTGTTATCTAACAAATTTCTTGATTGTATTTTGTCGTTGATTTAGTTTGTTTTATTTATTTATTTATTTTTCATTTTTTGGTTTTTTCCCTTTGTCATCTAAGATCGATATATTTTTTCAAATTCTAATCTAGTCACAACACCTAGTTGACGGTATGCTTTCCATTTCCTAGACTGATGATTTAATTTAAGAATTAATTTGTTGTGTTGGGGTTTAAATCACATCAACCACTGTAGGTTAATTAATGCCGAATCCTTTTTATTCTTATATTTTGAATATATATGATTTGTAAACACATATTTCATAACATTTTTAAACGAGTATGAGCGATTTTTTGCACACAGTTAAATTGCTTCAGCTATTACTAATATTGCTATTATTTTATGCAGTTAAATGGTTTCAATTATTGCTATATAAGTCTCATACTTCTGTTCAATATTAATCATTTGTTTGCATACAGTGAAGTGGTTACAAATATAGGTATTTAACACTACAATTTCTATTCAATATTACTCATTTGTTTGCACACAGTTAAATGGTTCCAGAATTGCTCTATATAACTTAAAATTCAACATCTCTCATTTGTTTACACATAGTTAAATGATCAAACAGTTCTATTTCTAACAATTCAATTTAGCATAAGTTTGCACACAGTTTAAATGTCAAATAGTTCTATTTTACCCATAGATAGAACCCTACCAGGTGCTACCACTCCTCGTCAGAGTGGACATGGGAGCAATGGCAATGAAGAGGAATTCCACATTCACTGAAAGTCTAAGACTGGAACCTCACCATCTGACGGTTTTTAAGTCATATTCAAGACTATCGTTGGGTGGGGATCTTGCCCCTCTGCAGAGATGTAGTCGGTGTATTCTACAGCCTCAGCCGAGTGGGCTGTAATCATGGTGGAAATATTACTTGAAGATAGGTTAATTATTAATTGATATGACCTTACTTCGTTGAATGAGAAACAGGCATATTAGATCGTCTCTTACAGGAATATCTGACGTGAAAATGAACAACAGATATTAGATAAAGACTGAATTTCTTCTATTAGACATCGATCCTTCAGTTTGTTTAGATTGTTTAGAATATTGTTAGTAATCCATTTCATTATAAGTGATGCAAAATATCATCTCAGTTAATTTGTGCATTGGACCAGTTTTATTGACTTGAGGAAGGTCTGAGTTCACCAATGGAACATTACTCGCCTTCAATCCATTTTGAATTACATACGTGACAGGATAATGATAAAAATTGAATAACGATGAGAAAACACACGCGCACACACTCAAACACACATTGATAGTTTTAGGTATTTGTTTTGAAAAAATCTTGGGTATATCACCTCACATTTAGCTTGAGTGGTAGTAGTGGCTGAGTGTAGGAGAGTGAATGTAAGATAACGAAAATGTAAGTAGGTAGTAATATTAAAAGTCAAGGAAATAAAAGTGACGCTTGACACATACTGCGACGATAAAAAGAGGATAGGTGAGGAGAGATATGGATATAAGAATACAGAAAAAGCAGGAGATATATGAATTGTACAGACACATCAACAGAATTTCATTTTATAGAAATCCTCTTTAAGAGCATATCCATAAAAAAGCAAAGGTGGCTATAATGGATATATAACTGATTTTTATGCTTCAAAAATCTAGCTGGCTTAGTTTTTTCAATACAATATATATATATATATATATATATATATATATATATATATATATATATATATATATATATATATATATGGAAAAAAATTGAGAGAGAGAGAGGGGAGGTGAAGAACCGGGAATTAGAAGAAACGTGAAGAAAACGAACAAAAATAATTTGCTTCCAACGTTGTATTCGAACGAAAATTATTGAAATACATGAAGTGGATCTTGACAACCAAATCACGTGTTGCACAACAAAAAATAAACATGCTATTTAATATTTTTGCTTACTTTTGCTTTTACATGTTCATTTTTGCTTCATATTATTATAATGTTATTAAATGATTTTGGTTTTATATGAGTGTATACTTTTGTGCATGTGAGTCTGTGTGCTTATGTCTGTGTGTGTATATGTAAATAATGCATATATATATATATATATATATATATATACTTACTAAGAAATATTTTGTATACGTTAAGCAACAGTATACGTATTAAACGATATTTCATATAGGTACTAAATATCATATATATATATGTGTGTGTGTGTGTGTGTGTGTTTTATAATATACTATGTATATGCATGACGACATATGACATATAAAATGTATTTTAAACAACATAAGTACCTTCGATTTCTGTATATGTCAACTCATTCTTTCTTAATCTGTCTTTCTTTCATCGTTAACTGCTCTCTCTCTCTCTCTCTCTCTCTCTCTCTCTCTCTCTCTCTCTCTCTCTCTCTCTCTCTCTCTCTCTCTCTAATTCCTTTCCTTGCTTCCCTTATATTGCAGCAAATTTTCCTCTTCCTCTCTCTTCTTTAACCTCTATCTCTCTCTCTCCTTTAAAATCTTTAATCACATCTTGTCCTCAGCTCTGTCTCTTCCGTTTTACTTTTTCTTTTATTCAAACTGCCCTCATGTCTGTAATAACGTAAAGGAAGAAGACAAAAAATAACTTAACGAAATCGGGAAAATAGAATCATGTGGTGCGTGACTGCCGATCGTGACTTGATTTTTCTTCTTATGATACAACTAACGCGCTTCTTATTCGATCAGATGATGCCCCATAATTTATACTGTATAATAACTAAACAGAATCAAATTGGATACAAGGAACGATACATAAATGATAAGACTGTCTATTGCGAATCGTAGCAGCAATGCCCGAAACAAAAATACAAACTATGCTAAGAATATTATAAAAGCTGACACCGTGCAAATTCTGCCATTTAATTAATATATACAAACCATATATATATATATATATATATATATATATATATATATATATATATATATATATATATATATATATTACCAGTGAAAATTCTTTTTTATCACCCTCGAAAATTTCTATTTCATATCCTAAAAGTAACTTTGACCTTAGTATAAACCGGCTATCAAAGCAAACTGTTCCATCACGTGATCCCATCTGGAATTGCAGCTTGTGGCTCAAGGATTTCTGCTCACGCAAGATAATGACCCAAAGCATACCAATAAACTTTGCCATTAAAAGGTACATTAAAAGCAAAGAAGGGCAGCATGACATTTGAATAATATCTTAGCCGGCTCAATCAGCAGACTTAAATCCCATTTAACCTGTGTGGGATGAACGTGACCGAACGGTCAGAGCTAAACAACCCACTAGTGCGGTACACTTCCGGCAACCCTTACAGGAAAGCTTGGTAGAATTATCTTCAGTCTGCCTCCAGACTTTGGAGGAAAGAATGCCGAGAATCTGTGAAGCAGTGATAGAGGCCAAAGGGGGTCATTTTTATGAAGGAAAAGTTTAAGAAGTTTTTTTTGTGTTTTTTGGGCGGGATTGTTGTTTAATTGGTGTTTTATCTGACTCAGAAAGACTTTAATTTAGTATAAGAAATAAATCGATTGTGATGCTTAACTTGATTCATTAAAAATAATACTTTCAGGAGGAGAAATAAAAATCTTTAAGGGTGGCAAAAACTTTTGACTGGTAATAGATATATATATATATATATATATATATATATATATATATATATATATATATATATATATATGTTCTCATTAGTTAGACTTGTGTATGACCGTACTACATTCAAGGTCAATTGATTTGATTTTTGATTGAATTGATCAACTTTGATAACATGACAACCCATCTAAGATTTTTTCATGCCCGGTGATTAGAGAATCGTTCTTTTTTACATTTTGCTTTTATTTCTTAACAGGTTTTTTTTCACAGCCCTATAAAATATGAATAATTTTTAATAGATCTATTTAACTAGACGGAAGGCCTATTGAGGTCATTATCAGCGTGACTATTCAAAAGACCTCCACTTGTGATAGTTATATATGAAGGATCATCCAAGCTTACCACGAATCAATAAAACGCATCAAGTTTCAAATATTGAAAATAATCTTTATATAAACATAATTTTTAGAGATATGTTTTTTTAAAAAAAAGAATATTCAATTTTTTTATAAATGTCATCATGATTTGTTACAGTAAATTTAATTTTTAAACCATTTTCTACTATTTTTCTAATTGAGCTGTGTAGTAAAAGCTTTTGGATATAGGCATACAAAGTTACGTTTCACATAGCTCAATCTCTAAATATCTACTTGGTGTAACGCACGTTGATAAGAAGGAAGTTACAATAGTTTTATTATAAAGATTTTTTTACCAAAGTAACACGTTTTATCTGATACTTATTCGTGTTCAGTTATACTATACTTCTATATTTGAAGCTGTGAGTGTTTCCTATTTAAATTAGTCGGCTTATTTTCGTCAGTCTTATTCATAAATTAAATATGCTCTAACTATTACGAAGTTAATGCCTGAACCTTATTGCTCAGAGAAAACTTATAGGATAAATGGAACATTTGTAAGTTATCTTGTAAACCTCTCGCTTACATCTTTATCAGGCATATTTATCTCTCCTAAAAGCCAAACAAAAAACAATAAAATTGAATATTTGAAGATGTATGTTTAGTGACGAGACACAGCCGACCAAATTTGATTTAACAACCAACATAATATTGACGAAACTCAACATCGAACAAGTCCAGTGATCCCTCGTGCGCAGGAAAGGGGTAGACCCCCGAAACATAAAAGAAATGTCCTCTCTATGACAGTTAACTGAATCCGATGAGCAGGCTCAAGTTTTGAATCTTCGTTGTCATTATTCCCTACTCAATTCTGGAGTGGTAGTACACGTTAGGGTCCGATCTATGCATCATTATTAGTTTTAAACAGAAACTCTTGAAACCACATAACTGTGTGCAAATTATTTATATTAGGAATACTTTCTTGCAGCTTTAATATACGTAGGTAGGGTTCGTGTAATGGTTATTATCGTAGGAAATGGACACGGAGACATGTGTTCAAATTCTAGAGGAAGCTGATTATATTTTACTTTACCCAAATACATTTGGGAAAGGTATGAACCAATCTGTTCTCCTTCCAGTAACTGGTAAAGAGTAGGGAAGACTGAGTTATTTTGTCTGATTTAGGAAACAAATCTAGAAGGAAAAATCTGAATTATAACGATTAGCATTCTGTTTGAATATTGACTCTGTGTCTAATACTGTCTATGTTGGATAAATACATGCAGCAATAATTGTTTACAAAGGATTATTATTATTATTATTATTATTATTATTATTATTATTTACTTGATACCATACTATTAGTATTAATAATTATAATAGAATAACCGTAATTGTTTACATTCTATTATTATCATTATTTATTTCAAACTATATAATTTCTTTAAAAATTAATTACGGTATTAAATTATCCAACAAGGTTTGACGTGCTGTCAAACGAACTAAGAAATCTTTCAGAATTATCGCAAAAATAACTGGGGAATACCAAAGGCCGTAACGAAGAGAACTAAGGGAAGAACAATGCATCACACAGCCTCTGGCAAAATGAAATACAAAAAATATATAAGTACGTTACAAAAGCAATATATCTCATCTATGTCAATGGTAAAAGATCCACATGAAACACAAGACTGAATGATACTCTCTCTCCCTCTCTCTCTCTCTCTCTCTCTCTCTCCCTATATATATATATATATATATATATATATATATATATATATATATATATATATATATATATATATATATTCGCATGTGTTTATACCTGCGTAAATCTCATACCGAAACTGTAAATCGATTGAAGAGATCCCGTATCACAATTTCACTTCAATAAACAGGATTCCATTGTATGTAATGGTTACAAGTTTTAAAAATTATCCTTTAAAAGGACTTTCCAGTCGAATCTGAAATTGTCATTGCTTATTATAATTAAAATAAACTTAAAATAATTAACGATTTATTATTGAGCCTTTTTCTAAATTGGCTTCATGTATGAATTTTCCAGGAATTTAATCCTCGTTCTGCATCTTGGCGTCGTCATCTCGTCATTTGATTCAAATCTAAAAATACTGATTTCATGTCTATTGTTTATTGTTATTTTTTTGTTTTTTACACTTGGTGGAAAGTTGTGAATACATCAAACGATTACACAATGAGGTTGGATTTGGATCTGACATTCCTACAAAAAAACGGAAAACAAAAGTATGCTAATATTAGATAATAAAATTCTGATTTGCCCTAAAACAGAGTCACCGTCTGAGGAAGTCTTTGGTAGTTATACAATTGTTGTTGGTTTTTTCATAGAAGCTTATATATATATATATATATATATATATATATATATACATGGGGTAAATAAAAACATGTGCGTGAATATATTGTATCGATAAATAAATCTGGGTTCTTAATTATATTGCTCTAACAATCTTATAGACTGGTGAAATGTTCTCCAATTTTTATATGACGATCATACAAACCGAAGTGTAACAGTAAATATATACCCACATTTTTATTTTTCTCTGATATATATATATATATATAAAGAGAGAGGGGGGGAGTAAATAATGTTATTAATTTGGTTTTAATTTAGCAAGGTCGCACAGACACTGTTATTTAGATTTTATATGTTTCGTTCCTAATTGAACATGATTCCAGAAATTACTAACAATAACTCATTCTAGATTGCCTTTGTCTGTCATATATCGTACGGTTTCGCATACGCTTCTTATAATTGAATGCCTATTTACAGCATTCGTAATATAAATGCTAGCACAAGTCTTATAATAAGAAAACGGGTTGGCCGACATTGAACAACTCAGCAAATATTGGATAATACATAAACATAACTGGTGTTTATTTGGTGAAAAGCCTCCCATAAATCTTATACAATACGGAACTAAAGAAGTAGATTTCTTTACAAAAGAGAAATAGAAATTTCACAGCCTACAGATGTATTACGCATGTTTGAATCCATATTATGCTTATGTAAGCCGTTTACTTTACAAGAGTTTAATCATTATTTGAAGTTATTGTCGTTGATAAAACTGAGCTGAAACTTTCTTAAATAGATTGTATAAAAACACATCTCAAACCCTCCATATATGCACACAAAAACACAAACACAATGATAGATAGATAGATAGATAGATAGATAGATAGATAGATAGATAGATAGATAGATATTCGTATATGTGATATCACACATGAATTAGTACACTTCTAATAAGTTTTATTAAAAATTTACTTTACTTCCAAACCAAAAGTAGCAAAATGTTTCTATTTCCAGTAGAACATCATACTATCAAAATAGATAATATTCATAAACTAACAATAAAGTATTGAAACACTTTAACGCAAAGCCCTCGATAGCCAAAAGCAAAATTAAGTAAATAACTTTTACTGCTACGGCTTATTTCATTTCTTTTGCTGCTGAGTTTCAAAGATGTAGAGTTTGGTAAGATATCATACATAATTATACCAGTGTTGCTTGGATAAGTTTCTAATAGAAATAATAAAATCCTAATAACGTTGAATAAGATTAATATTTCATTCTAAAATCATTCGAAGTATACTTGTTTATGTGAAATGCCTCTTGGATTCCAGACATTCCGGTTGAGTCGGCCAAAGGCTTCACTCGCTTTTGCGAGTTTGATGTTTACTTCGTCATCCATGATGATAAATTAGAAAGGGTCCTGTTGAGGTAGGTGAACTTTTCCACCACCTTCAGTCATTGTCCCTTGATGGTGTAATGTTGGGTTAGATGTATGGTTTTCCAGGCACTGGCTGGTGCATTATTTGTCTTTATTATACTGATGGTTAGGCCAAAATTGTCACAGGCCATTGAGAACTTGTCCACACTGTTTTGTATGGTGTCTTTGATAGTAGAGTTCAATGTACAGTCGCCGGCGAACAAACTCTCTGACGATATCAGTTTTCACTTTGGTCTTTGCTTGAAGACTTTTGAGGTTGAAGACAGAACCGTCAGTGCGATATCGAATGTCGATTCTATTATCGGGACCATTACATGCATCAAATAGTATCGAAGAAAATATGATACTGAAAAGAGTGGGGACTAGAACATATCCCTGCTTAACCCCATTTGTGACCAGAAAAGCTACGGAGCGTTCTCTATTATCACATCCGCTATTATCATATCACACTATTATCACATCCGGCCAAGTGTGCCCCATCTACTGGACTTAGTAATCAACGGTATTTGTCCTCCGTTCCTCTAAGCGGACAAGCGTAGCACAAGGCCTTTGTAAGGTGGGCCCGGGCGCAGGACCGTAGCACAGACGTGCCCGGGGCCCCCCAAAATTCCTAGGGCTTGTCTGCATTCCCCTGAAAAGCCTAACTCCTCCCAAAGGGGTGAAGCCTGGTGGGACAGTCACCTGAGGCGTGATGTATGTTTAGTGACGAGACACAGCCGACCAAATTCATGCCGTTGATACCACAGCCAGCCGAAGTGTGCCTCATCTAATGGACTTAGTCATTAACGGTATTTGTTGACCGCCCCACCAAACGAACAAGTGGGGAACAAGGCCTTTTTAAAGTGTTTCCCGGCGCAGGGCCGTGGCCCAGACGCGTCTGGCGTTCCCAAAAATACCTCAGAGCCCGTCGACATTCCCCTAAAAAGGGGCACCACAGGCGCCAGGTGATAAACCTCACCCCTCCTAGTTAAAGCATGGGGGCACCGGTCCCCTGAGGCTCAAGGAATGTCCAGAATACGGGACACACCCGACCAGATCCGTGCCGCTGACACCACTGCCGCCCGAAGTGTGACCCATCAACTGGATTCAGTTGATTGAAATCAACGGACTTAGTAATCAACCGTCGAAATCCTTAATCGTAGGCTATTTATGGCTATGAGCCAGTCCATCGGGTAGAGTGCTGAAGGGTGTTAGCCACTCTACAACAAAAACAATGTTAAGGCGTGTACTCATTCTTTATTGATACTTTTTCTGAAGCTTATCATTTCAGATAAATGCAAAATTACAAAAGATTTTTAAATAAATTAAAACTTGTAGCATGATACACCTTTCCTCACATCATTCATCAAATTAATCACTTTCATCACTTTAAATTACAAAAAAAAAAAAACTTCAACAAACGTTTATATGTTCGCTGAGGTTTTGTTTATTTCTGAGTGTTTTTTTTCTTCGTTTTTTTTTTTTTTTCATTTTTTTTCTTTTTTTTTAATGGAATGACATTAATACTTCACACAAGTAAATGATGTTCATCGTCTTCATTAGAATTCACTTCGCAATCGATGGATTCCTTGAACAAAATCAATTCTTTGATACCTGCCTCCTCCTGTCATGCAGCTGACGAGCTGTGAAAATCATGTTGTTTGTGCACTTGTTCTTTTCTGAAGCAGTCACAATGGAATTGAAGCAGAAAATCCATTTCGAGAAACTCTTCCAGGCATATATGCAAGCGAAATATTACCAAGAGAAGTGAGCAACAAGAAAAATGTACGAGAGGCCGAAAAAAAAAAACAGATAGAGAGAAAAAATAGAACAAGTAAAAGTCAAAGAAAACTCAGAAGGAATTGGAAAAATGAAAGAAAGAGTGTTTGTTGGGTATTCGTCGGTGAAGAGTCACACTTCTTTTCCAGATTTGCTGCAATGACCTTGCAATCTCTACAATCATCATTGACAATCTTTCTTTATTTTTCAAAGTGGTAATAATTCTATCACATCTGCTCTAACGCACAAATATCTTCGCTGATATTCAAAATATGTCGCATAATATCACAAGAAAGGTTTTGTAATATTCAAAAATGTAAAATAATCAGAGAATTTAGCATATTTTATCAGGAGAAGAAAATTGGCAAGTCTGGATGGGTAAGTTGGTCTACTGAGAACTAAGCAAACAAATGGATTTGATTTTGTAAACCGTGAAGGACATTAGGTTCATCATTACATTTGAGGTCTTCAAAGACGCTTAGTGAAGATTTCCTGACGTTGGAAGCTGAAAGCGTAAATATGGCACTGATAAGGGATGAGCCAAGAGTCACACGCACGCACGCACGCACGCAGATAAACACACACACACACACACACACACTTATATATATATATATATATATATATATATATATATATATATATAACTGAATAGTTGTATTACGTAAGTCAGAAAGCTGCATTGCAGTTTGAAACTAGTTTGTCTCAGAAGTTTACGGAGAAGTTTAAAATGACTAGGATCTCTGACATAGCTTTTAAAATGACTTCGTTTCAAATAATGTCATGTCTACAAAGACCTTTGAGAAAAGAAAAAAATATTTTTGATTTTTTAAAGGGATTCTTTGCATTGAATTTCTGATATTCATTCTATATACAATGACGCACCATATTATAAGAAGATGGGTGCCCTTTTCTTGATGGACAAGAATTTATCTCTTTACCGAACGGCAACAAAACTTGATAATCTCTCTCCGTTATTTTGTCAAGTAAAGGCAACTGCTTCAACTGCTCAACTTGAAGTCTCAGCTAGATAAAATCAAATCCACCACCGTCAAATTTCTCCCCCGAAATGTCGTCACTTTAATATATATATATATATATATATATATATATATATATATATATATATATATATATATATATATATATATATCCAATTATTCTCGCTCCTGCTATAGGCAAACACTTGGATGGACTAGGCTCTTTAGCTGAAAAATTGACATTGTGTAGCATCCTGTTCGTGAGGAGGCGTAGGTAAATACACACACACACACACACACACATATATATATATATATATATATATATATACTACTGAAAGGGGGTCGTAGAGAATGTTTTTATACACTAACACTGAAATTCAACATGCTTGCACAATCTCGACCAGAATACCAGAGCTTGTTCACGTAGACGAGAATATCTTTTAGATTGCTACTTCATCGGAACAATATGTAAAAATGAAAAAGAAAAAGAAAAATTTCGAAAAGTACCTGATTCTTGACTTACGCTCAAGTCACTGAATTTAAACAGCAATTATGCGATTTCGTAATCAGTTAGATAGGTAACTGCCGAGTAACAGAAGGTATTGTAAACAACCTGAGGTCTATCTACCTGATAAACGTAAACTTAGTTACAAAAATAAGGAACTTTGCAATTAAACAGAAAAAATGATACTACTTAAATAGATAAGGTCGAAAACTGATTTATTTCTAAAAACAGATTTTCACAAAGCATTGACGTCACGTTGAATGAATATTTAAATATTTTATTTTATACAAAATAAATGAATTCATAGTTTTCTTTCTTTTTTTAAGAACTATTACTAACATTTGATTTTGAAGGTTATTTCTTCATATATTTTTTTATTCTTATTACTGACTTTTTAAAAGTATAATATCTACTTTTTAACGTACATTCTCCGACTGTTAACAGAAAAGTATATGAAGCAAAGAAAAGTAATTAAATAATAACAATAAAACTCTAACACACACAGTTAGAATATAGAGTCGGGACATGGAATGGAATTTGGCATAGAAAAATGTACCATGCTAGTAATCAAAAGTGACAAACGACATCTGACTGACGGATTGGAACAACCAAATCAAGACAAGATTAGAACACTCGGAGAAAAGAAAGCGTATTAATTTGGAGGCTGACACCATCAAACAAGTGGAGATGAAAGAAAAAAATCAGAAAGAATATCTTAGGAGAACCAGAAAGCTACTCGAAACAAAACTATGAAGCAGAAACCTTATCAAAGGAATAAATACCTGGGCTGTACCGCTCGTTAGATATTCGAGACCTATTTAAGTGGACCAGATGACTTAAGCAAATGGACCAAAGAACTAGAAAACTAATGATCATGCATAAGGGATTACATCCCAGAGACGACGTTGACAGACTATATGAATCAAGAAAGGAGGGGGGGAAAGGACTTGTCAGCATTGAGGACAGCGTTGATGTATCGATACAACGACTTGAGGACAACATAGAAAAGCACAAAGGAGGGGTGATTAGAGCCATCAGAAACGATACAGACAGCACAATGGTCAACTGAATGACAATAACAAGGAGTCAAATATGAGAAGAAAAACAACTCCATGGGCGTTTTAAACGACTAATAAGCAACATCTCGCACGTATTAAAGTATTATTAAAGGGAATGGAGGACTTGGAAGTTGGAGGATGAGTGGAGACCATCCAAACTAAAGCGTTATTGAGAATACTGAGAAGTGTCCTGGAGACTTAAGGAGACTTTCTGTCGCTCAAACTCCAGTGAAAAACCATCAGCTAAAACTTATATGAAAAACTCGCAAGGAGTAAATAATAATAATAATAATAATAATAATAATAATAATAATAATAATAATAATTCCAGGATATTTTTAATTCAATGAATGACATTAGAACAGGATCATTTTGAAAAAAAGAAAAATATTCATTTACAGTGAAAGAAAATATATAAATATTAAGTTGTCGTAACAAAATGTGACGTTAGAAGGTGTATTATAGAACTGTCTTTTTTTCGATGGATCACTTTTGGATCCAATGGACTGAAGTGGGATATGAGGATGGCAGTTGTATCAAACATTATAGGCGCACTTAGGGCAGACGTGAAAAGCTTTGCAAAGAGATTGGATAAATTGGAAAACCGAAGCATAATCGAAACTATCGAAGCGAAAACACAACTAAAATCGACTAGAATACTGAAGAGAATGCTAGTGAGTAGAGAGAGGCTTTGTTAATAATCGATATCTATTCAAAGGCAATAGATACTAGTGTTGTCAAAATCCAGGGCGATCATCTAGTAATAATTACTAATATGTCAGCACATAATATCAGTACAAACCAAGGAATTTGATCGAAAGCAAAAAGAACTTTTAGATTAAAAGCAAATAATCTATCTAATCAAAAAGAGCAACTCTGATAATAGTAAAGAGCTTGAATCAAGATCAAGTTAAGCACGGTTCCTAAGTTAAGCAGTGATGAGCTTGCTAAATACTTACATGAGTAACAATTTAGTAACTGTACGTAGCTTAGTTTTGTGTGTTAGACTAAGAAAAGCGTAGTAAAAAATGATCAGATGAATCACAAAGGTGGGTACTCCGGTGGACCACAGAGTAAATATTTTTAAAGAAAGCAAAATGCTGAAAAAAAATAGATGCTTGCTTAGGAAGCAAGAAAATTGTAAAATAAATAAACAAATACTGTGTTTATATTAAAGTCAACTCTTGAAACTATATTAAAAAGGCAAACGGTGAGATCAGATAAATAAGAAATTTAAGAAAGGATTTAAAACTGTCCACATTCACTATAGGAGTTTAAAGGTTAAGAGTCATCCTGAAATTATTAATCTAACTTTTAGTAAAATAATTTATTCAATATCTAATTGTTATATCAAACTTAAAAGAAATGCGGACCAAAGAAACCTTTACTAACGTTTTAATGATTTTGTTAGATAGTTCTCTCTTTGTGTGATAAAATTGAGTTCCAAAATTAAAATTTAATCTTTCGACCAGGCAATTAAGGGCTAAAACTGAGAGTTAAGAAGGGTGAAAGCAAGCTTAATGTCACGACTTCTCCACTTCGGCATACATATGATTAGTAGCGAGTAAAGATATTTCTAGAACTAACATTATCAAGATTATTTTGATAAATTTAACAAATTTCAACTTCAAAATTGAAGACGTTCATAAGATATATCAAATACGCAGTGAAAATTTAGTAAACTAGATTAACAGACCATTTAGTGAGTTCAATTTTCACTAAGATCCAGTGTTAAATTAATTGAACTACAATAAATACAGTAAATAAATAGGAATATAATAATAGAAATAAAAATCTAAAAAAAAAAAGAAAAACGCCTCGTAATCTCTCAAATAGATACTGACTTAAAAAAATTTCGTCATCTCTTGTGATGGGAATTAGTGACTATCAAAGCAAAGATAATTTACAAATAAAATTACTTGATTTTAAAATTTAATCCCTATTTTATTTTAAAACATTTCTTTCTATTCTTCTTGTTTTATTCAATCTATTGTAGAGATTTATATATTCTCTCTCTCTCTCTCTCTCTCTCTCTCTCTCTCTCTCTCTCTCTCTCTCTCTCTTTCTCTCTCTCTCTCTCTTTCTTTGAGAGAGTGTATATATTTATTCAATAAGTTTTGCTTAATTGAGACACTAGGTTAGAGGTATGGAGCACCCCGTGTGTATCGAACGCACAAGTAATATATATTCACGCATATATATATATATATATATATATATATATATATATATATAAGTCTAGCAGAATAATTTCTCATATTTTGAATTGGCGCCTTGCAGGCGCTAGAAATGGTAACTTAGTGGAAGGTATGTTTCTGAACAGCAGCTGTCATATCATTTCAGTTATATTCATGGGGAACATAATGTGATATTTTTTCCGGGCTTGATGACATCCCATGACCGGCTCACTCACCAGATCTATTCCCGTTGTGATTATATCCTCTGGGATAGCTGAAGGATCAAGTTTTTAAACATATACCACAACCAATTTACGAAATGAAATATTTTATTTGTGAGGATATCGCAGCAAATCAAGGAACAATGAATTGGTGGGCGCGGCAAAATGTCAAGATGAGTTTTTAGAAGTTAATATAACTCGTAATGGCAAGGATTTGGACGATGTAATCTTTAAAATCGAGTGATGATAAGAACAAAACAAAATAGTAAATATATTTCATTATAAAATCAAATGTTGAATATGATTTATGTTGCCTTTTTTATTTACGTTCTAAACACGAAATATTCGGTCAGATCCAGTTTTGTTGCCTATGACTTAGTACCAACTTAACGTTTTTTTAAAAGAAATTAATATTCTCCTAAACCAAATATACTCAAATTTTATTATTTATAGTGGAATATTATTCAATCCAAATGAATAGTATTTCCTATTGTTTATTACTAAACTGTAGCTAAAATATGAATATGGAGCAGTCCAAAAATAACTACACCGCTATCCAAAATTTAATATATTTTCACATAAAATTAATGTTTTCTTAGATAAAAACTTTCAATTTTGCAAAGTTCGTTAATAAATAATACATAATAATATCTATTTCTATTGTATAATGTTTCATATGAACGAAACCTCTGGTGCATTTAGTTCGAAGAAAATTAACATTTTTGTAAAAAAAGCTTCGTACTGTACATATTCAGGGACGATCTCTCTCTCTCTCTCTCTCTCTCTATATATATATATATATATATATATATATATATATACAAAATTGAGTTATAAATAATTTCCATTGTATAATTTATTTGTGACTTAATAATGAATTCATTTCACACAATAGTATATTCGCCATTATTTTTAATCACCATTTGCCATCTGTAAAATTCAGTTCGGCTCAAAAACTTTTCCACAAACATTTTCCACTGATCTTCTTCAGAATATTTTTTCGTCATTCAGTTCATTTTGGAGAGAAGGAAAAAAATGAAAATCCCTTGGAGCAAGGTGAATATGGCGGATGGGATAAAACAGACCAACCAATTGTTTTCCTGTATGATTTATGCATAATGTGACCTTGCATTATCGTGGAGACGCACAATGTTTCTTCAATTGACGAGGGTGGGGTATTTTCTGATAAAATTTTCTTGCACACTTTGAAACTGTTGAGAATCTGCATTGAGATTTAAAAATTAATAATGAATAGTACTGATCCCACTACACACACAGCATGAGTTTTCTTCCATGAACCTCTCCCTTTTAAGGTAAGCTGTGGAGATTCATCCAAGTCAATCCAGTGGGTTTTTCATTGAACATTATCATAAAGATCCATTTTTTGTCATCTGTGCTGATATTGTTGAGAAACGGTCATTTCTCTCCCTGGAAAGAACACTTGTTGCAATGGATATATGTGACCTTCCTTATCCCCTCCAATAAGAGTGAGAAATCCAAACGCCCTACTTGCTCACTTCATCTTTTTCGATTGGCGGCAGATTGTGGATTTGGATGTGTAGTGATCAAATGTTAATTCTCGATAACTTTTGTGAGGATTTCATACCAGTAAAAACATTTTGATCGGGGTCTGATATGCGACCTGGTTTGGGTTCATTTCTCAATAGCCAGAATTAAACTTTGAGAATTAGTTCCAAATTCGGTGGGCTGTAATGATACTTAAGTCATTAACACTCCCAATTTTCTAAGCTGTTTCTGTAGCGTTTTTGTTAACAACTCCCATAACATTACAATTCAAATATGCAATATCAGTTTCTTTATTTTATCATCGTGAGTTAAAACATCAAATTGTAATACACCCAATTTCACTACTGAAATAAGAATTATTGGTGATAGCACTGTTTCATCAAGAAATTTCCACTGGAGTTTAAAACATTGGGAGTTAGAAATGTATAGTTACAACTTCCTTTTAAAAAAGCAGAAATTATTTATGACTCAGCCCAATATATATATGTGTGTGTGTGTGTGTGTGTGTGTGTGTGTGTGTGTGTGTGTTTATATATATATATATATATATATATATATATATATATATATATATATATATATCCTTACTCTCTCCTAACTCTCTCTATCTCACAGTCTGTCTCTCCTCTTCCTCTTCGTTCTCTCTCTCTCTCTTTCTCTCTCTCTCTCTCTCTCTTTCTTTCTTTACTGGTATATTCCTCTTTTCTTCTTTTTTTTCCGCCAACACTCGTTCGCATCTTAAACCCCCTTTTTTTTCATTGTACTTTTCTGATCATTTCTAGTTCTATACTTTTCATTCTTTCCTTGCTTCCATTTTTCTTAACGGTCTAAACTTCTTTCGTTTCTCATTTTCTTATTGAAAATCTTGCTAAGAAAAATTGATGTGTATGACAGAATTTTCGACAAGAAACGAGTTCAGATATTTATGCTGTTGTAGATAAAATTTAAGGTATCTGCTATCTTCACACAAGACGAACAAAAGTAATGTGTAACCTGAAGCGTTTTGCAATTTTATTCGAGCATTTTTCTGGTTTCAACGTAGCGATTCCGCCATTTGGTCCACATGAAACGTTTCATATATTCTATAGACGAAGAGAAGAACTATAGAAAACATTAGCGAAAGAATTTACATCCAAGGTGCAAAATGTTAGTCGAAAATATGCATCCATCAGATAATGTATTGTTGTGGAAAATTACCGCATAAGTCATGTGGGTCGAAACCTTATAGATGCTTGCAAAGTCAGTTTTCTGAAAAAATCATATTTTTAAAATTTTCTTTACCATTTTTTATTCCAATTGTCCCCGCTTAATAATGCACTGTTAAACCATTTCTCAAGTATTTAATGCTACTCAACAACTTATAAGCATAATTCTTTGCTTAACTGGTGCTCTGAATGTAAAGCCTCTTACTTATAATCTTGCAAACTATCAGTAATGCAAGGAACACAATAATGCTATTGAATTGACCAAGTTTTCAGTTATAACGAATAATTTTTCTACTATTTATTATGGATTTTCACTAGTGATCAACAAGAAATGGTGTTTAACGTGTTTTGTCATTAGCATCACTTTCGCCATTTTATAATCGTATTACCCACCGGCTATTCTCAGACATTCGGTTTGGTTTCCTTAAACGTTTAACAACCAGAGATGAACAAATTGGTACTTTTTTTTCGCGTTTAGGAACTCAATGGTACATATCATCTTTGATATCGGAGGTCATTTTGCCAAACTGTGATTCAGCTGCTATCTTTGAGAAGGTAAAATATATGGACTATTATCGGGAAGATATAGATTCCTTATGAATATGACACAGTAGGTCAATACAAGAAAATAAGATTCATTACTTAAGGAGAGATTCTCTTACTCGCATAGTATTCAAGTTCTTGTTCATTGCTAGCCAAATTTAATAAGCAATATTGGTAACTGAAGAAAATATTGTCTTGTAATCGAAAACGTACCCTATCCAAAAGTATAAGAGAGCTCCCTGTATTTGTTGTATCTTCCGTATAAATATATTGGAAACTAATTTCTGAATTGTCCCTCAGTTTGTACACTCGACGTTTTCTTGTTAATCGATAACAAATAAATAAATATTGACTTCCATTTGTATGAACTCTCAGTGAAGCCAATTTTTCTGATCGTTTATGCTTTCTGAGTATTTTATAGAAAAAGAAATAAATTTCAATTTAACCTAATAATTAAATCTATGTTTGTTAATTGGGTAAATAAATACCCCTATGCATTTAAATTCGTAGCCAATATAAAAAAAGTATTTGAATAGATTGCTCGAAGTTATTAACAAATAATATTCATATGACTTCAACTTTTAATATGAATCGATAGTTAGGATATGTATCTGACCTTCTCAATTAAACCTGAAATCACAAACACATACAGAAAATGTTGTTTGTTGCTGGATAGATACTTCAAAGATATCACACTCATACACACACGCACACGCATTATATATATATATATATATATATGTGTGTGTGTGTGTGTGTGTGTGTGTGTGTGTGTGTGTGTGTGTGTGTGTGTGTGTGTGTGTGTGTGTTGGCAGCATTTCTTCGTTAATACAAATTTCCTTGAACATAATAAACATTTTCTGTCTACATATTTTCTTCTAGATCCGTTCTTACTGCCGTATTGCTTTTATCGTATTCGGCGGGAATTGATTTATGTATTGTCTATCCCTAGTACTTCTGCCCGACTTTGGGCCATCATCAGGGGAGGATCTACTACAAAAGTGATGTAACTTTTGTTTTTGCATATTACTACCGTGTAAGAGCGTCTTTACCGTTGGAGTGTATAGCATTTGCTTTTAAATTGCTCTCTATAAATAGTGTCAGTAGCTAAAGACATTTAAGTACATTAGCACCTGTTTGAAAATTAATTCTATTAAGTGTCGGTTGCATGTTTCTAATATGGAGTGCTTCGAGAATCTGTAGTTTTTGTTTATTATTTTGATGTTCTAATTTTGTTGTGTTGTCGGTGAGAATTTTCCGTAATTCTGTTGTTGGGCATGAATGTTTTTTAAATGCTGAGCTATTGAACTTCTATCAGAAAGGTGCATTGTAAGTCTCCTCGACAGGATAGTTGAGGTTAAACCAACATATATATTATTATTATCAGAGATACATTCTTCTAAAGGACATTTTAATTGATATATAACGTTGTTTTTTTTTTTTTGCAAAACTCCAATCGAGGTAGGGGAATTATTTCTAATGACTAAGTTTGAGGTTTTAAACTTATTATAATATATAATAAGTTTTATCTTTTTATTAGGATCAGTGGGGAGTATGTTTCTGTGAATCAATGTTTTCAATATTTTTTCATCTGATTTAAATTTTAAAAAATATTTAAAACATTTTATATATAAAAGGGGGATACATAAATATCTGTGCGGTTCGACACATATAAATATGCGTCTGTGCATGTGTGTGTGAGTGTGTGTATAAGATCAATCTTCAGCGTGTATAATAATGAATATCTCGAGATCCAGTGGTGCAACAACTTGAACACTTTACTGCATATGCATCATATAACTCTCTTCCACGGGCTTATGCACCAGTCGTGCACCAAATAAGTTTCTGTATTGAGTGACTGTCGCATTTTCAGTTTAGACTTTGTTTTTTGTTTTTTCGATTTAGTCTTTGCCTTGGTTAGGTCTAAATTAAGTATCTCCCAATAAGTGTTACACCTGAGATGAATGGTCATCAATTAGAAAGTTTAAACGCTTCAAAAATGTTCATTTTGGTCAATTGAACAGACAAATGATTAGACATGACCATTTACTACAAATTAGATATTCAAAGAAGAGTGTCCTCTTCATAGAATTGACTGTGTCCTTGGAAAAAAAACGAGAGGAAGCACACAAGCGGAAGAAAACCGATACGAGATACTGCGTGCTGACTGCGTGGAAAAGGGGTCGGATATGCCATATGATTCCTATTGAAGTTGGTTGTCGTGGTTTTCTAAGAAACTCAGTCATTTCGTTTCTTTCAAAAATAGGAATCACTGGCCGCAGTTTAAAAGTTGTATGACGAGGAAATATGACATCCTGATACATTTGGCCGTCAGCGGACGATAGTAGTAAACGAGAATTACAGGATATGGAGATGGGAGAGAATATCTCTCCTTCACCCTCTCTATTATTACAAGGAGGTGTGAGCATGGGAGAATCTTACTTCCTATTAGCCATGTATGTGTCAGCAGAGAGGTAGACCCCTCAACCATATTTGGTATTGAGGAAGAAACCGCTAAAGAAAATCAACACGATATTTATTTAAAATTACGAAAAGAATTTAGTGGCCATTTTTTTATCACCGGGGGAAGACGCAAAAGTCCAAAATAATGTCGCGCAAAGAACGCAGAGAAAAGAGGCTTATCATTTGATTGAACTTATGGTAAGTCTCGTTAAACGAATATTTTAATGGAGGCTCCTCTGAGAATATCGAAAGACTTTCTCACTCCTGACTTCTACCTGAATTGTCTTATTTTCGTTGTTTCTTTTATGCAATAAAATAATTTCGTTATTAATCTCGTTAATCCAAACATGGCAGTTCAGAGTCATTCTTTTATTGTGAAGAATTGTATTTGTCGTAGAGCTAATATTTGAGGGGGGAAAAGCTATCCAGTTAGCTGTGTTGACTATTAATACTTCACTTATAACTCACCCAATGGCTTTTAAAATGTGGTTCCGCTCGGGAGTTAGTGGTATCTGTGACAGTTCCCTCAAATCGTCATCAAGTTGGATTTGGTCGAAAGCGAGAAGTTTTCAGCGTGAAGAAAATACGCGCGGAACCACCATTCCCGTGTGATTACGTAAGAAACGGTTACTCTAAACACGTAATAAAATCATCGGCCGAAAGTAAATGAGTTTTTTTTGTTTGTTTTTTTTTAAATCACAAACTGCAACACTAAAAATGAAGATTAACATCCAATGTAGTCTCTGCTCTTAATTGATCTGGCGTATATATATATATATATATAGTGGTTGTCCATCGAATCCGATGATGACGTTTGCGTTCTACGACTCATCTATGAACACGTAGGTGGCTCGGCAGCCCCAGATCAGAGGCACAGGATCTTGAACAGTGGGGGCACTGGAAGACAGTTGTTGTGATCACTGCTGAGGCTGTTCTGCGGTGTCTGTCTCTGGCAGCAGTAAGTTTCTGGCATTGAGCCTCTTCGAAGTTGGCAGCAACTCTGTTAACCGAGCCTCGCAATTTTAGTCTGTCCATGACATATCTCTTCAGGTCTCTCAGATTGATGTGGCACCACTGGACATTGGCTTTGACCGTGCCTTTATACCGCAGTTTTGGTCTACCTTGGTTTCTTTTGCCGGCCTGGAGTTCCCCGTACATCAGATGTCTCGGGATCCAACACTCCTCCATTCGAATCAGGTGTCCAATCCATCAAAGTTGGGCCTTAATGATGGAGGCCTCTATGCTGGTGGGCTTAGCTTGATTGAGGACCTTCAGATTTTTTATGTGGTCCTGCCACCTGATTCCCAGGATGGAATCGCATGTGGAAGAGCTCCAGTTTCTTGATATTCATGCGACACAGTGTCCACATATCACAACCATAGAGGAGGAAGGGAAGAACCACAGCATTGTAGACCTTCAGTTTCGTAGATAAGCGGATGTTGTTTTCACTGAACACTCGATTGGGGAGACTGCCCTGCAACTCACTTGCCTTGCTGATTCTAGTGACAAATTCTCTGTCCCTGGAGCCATCACAGGATATGGTGCTCCCCAGATATTTGAAATGTTCAACGTTTGCAAGTTGTTTGTCGTCAATGGTGATGGTGGGGGAGGGGCAGGAGTATGGTGCAGGTTGGTGGAGCACCTCCATCTTTCCGAGGAGCTTGGATGCCTCAGAGAAACGGTCCAGCATCCGCTGCAGGTTTTGTTCTGCGTGGGCCACTAGTGCGCAGTCGTCGGCAAAGAGAACCTCTTGGAGGAGAGTTTGCAGGCTCTTCGTCTTTGCTGTGAGTCGACGCAGGTCGAAGAAGGACCTGTCCAAGCGGTAACGAATGTAGACCCCCTTCTCCAGATCTTGGACAGCATAGGACAGCATACAGGTGAAAAAGACGTTGAAGAGGACCGGGCCTAGTACGCAGCCCTGCTTCACACCGTTGCTGATCACGAAAGCATCCGTCACATTGCCATTGGAGAGGACCTGGCCAGTCATGACGTCATGGAAGAGTCTGATCATCGACACCAACTTTGGAAGACACTCGATGCGTTCAAGGATTGTCCAAAGTGCCTCCCTGTTGACAGTGTCAAAAGCTTTAGTCAGATCAATGAATACTGAGTAGATGGGCTTGTTCTGTTCAATGCACTTCTCTTGAAGTTGTGTCACAGCGAATATCATGTCTACAGTGCTCCTGCCAGTCCAGAAGCTGCACTGTGCCTCAGGGAGGGTCTGTTCAGAGACGGTGATGCGTCTGTTAAGTATGACTCGCGCAAAGATCTTTCCTGTAACTGAGAGGAGGGAAATACCCCTGCAGTTCCCGCAGTCCGACTTACTTCCCTTTTTCTCATAGCGTCGTAGAAGTCGTCTGGCATCATTTCCTCCTCCCAGGCAGTGAGAAGGACATCGTGGAAGGCCCCAAGGGCATCAGGGCCCACTGCCTTGTAGATCTCAGTATCTGATCCTGCTGAAAGAGATGCGCAGTTTCATGAGGCGCTCGTTGATTCCAACTGTAGCACAGGCATGCTTCTCAGCAAAGCTGTTCTGATGGCAAACCCAAAACCGTGAATCCGGTCTTCTGCTTGCAGCTTTCCTTTCCAGAAGAAGGTGCACTCACCTCCCTCTTCTCTCAGGGAACCATCGTCCGCAATCCGGGTCTCGTTGAGTGCGGCTATATCTACCCGGTAATGCTGGAGTTCCCTTGCGATAAACGCTGTTCCTTTTTCAGGTCTTGAAGTAATAGCTATATTCAGTAAGTTTCGGGCATTACATACCCCAAGGATAATTCTTTTTTGTTTTCCTTTTTGCATTGTTGTTCAACCGCTATTAGGATGAGTCCGTCAACTGCGGTAAGCTGACCAGACACTAAAAGGGCAAGCATTTGTCTAAGGTACCTTTTCTAACCCCCTCCTTCATGTGAGGGTAGGCTCAGTCGCCCAAACCCGCCAGTGTTCACCGACACCTGTTGCTTTCGCCACGCGCCCATCGCCGCAGGACTTGAAGGTGTGTGTAGACAGATCGGTAATCGGTGATGAGTCGCAAAACAGACCTGGGCGTGAAAATATTATAGTGAGAAGACCGCTGCACAGGGGTAATCCCACTCTCTCGGCCTTGGAAGTCTAGGTCCGGTGGCACGAAGAACCGTTACGATGTGAGACTGCCAGGCTGCAGTGGATGACCAGGACTTCCTTGGGTGCAACATCCTGCTCTAGGCACTCCAACGATACTTGCCGCCACCGCCTTCACAACCGTTGGCTCTTCAGGTGAACTCTTCCCCTTGTTCCACCGGGAGTCAGGTTTCGCATGCAGTAGGGCTGACACAGCCCAATTCAAACTCACTGAAGGTGTGAGACCCGTCGATTACCCTCACCTGGTCTAGGAAGCTCGTCTAAGCCAGTACCCAGGGTGTGGCTGCCGTTGCATGCGATAGCTACGGGGAGTCACAAGTGTGAGCTGAGTGCCAGGGGAGGTCCACTGGCAGACGAGCTGTCCTAAAAGGACATGGCGAGCCCCCTTACCAAAGGTACTGACCATTCCCTGAACACTCTATACACCCTTATATATATATATATATATACGTGGTGCATTCAATAAGTTTCCAGACTTGTTTCTATAGACATTTAAAATTGCCATAGACTCTTGAAAATTCACTATGTTATTGCCATACATCTTATGATATGACTGACCAATTTTTATGATTTTAGGTTCTAATGATCAGCTACAGCAGAAATTGGAATACACCCTACTAAAGCCTGATTGTCACAGCTGGTGAATTTCAAAAATGTAATCTGGACGTGTAGAACGATATACAATAAAATTCTGTTTTAAACTTGGAAAAATACCACAGAAACGTATGAAATGCTTCAGACTGCTTTTGGACCATCTTGCGTGACCATCGAGCATCAGTTTTTGAGTGGCATAATAGATTCAAAGAAGACAGGGAGATTTTGAGGGATGATGAGAGGTGTGGGAGGAGTAAGGAAGTCAATACACTACAGTTGATTGGCCAAAGGATTAGGGTTAGGGTTACTATGTTGAGGTTTTAAGGGAGTTTAGGAGGAGATTCCGTTGGAAGAGGCTAGCACTCTTCAAATCGAGTCAGTGGCATTTCCACCAGGACAATACACCAGTCTACAACTCGATCCTTGTCACAGACTATTTGACCAAGATGGGCATCAAGACAGTTCCTCAGCCTCCCTATAGTCCAGACCTTGCTCCCTGTGACTTTTGGTTATGCGCTAAGCTCTGAGGATGTCGTTATGAGACAATTGAGGAGATGAAAGAGGCTGTGACGAAGGTCATTGACACGCTCACACAAGAGGACTTCGATGGGGCCTTCCAGAAGGTGTTGGAACGGTACAACAAGTGCGTTTGTGCTGGAGGATATTACTTTGAAGGGGACAAGAGTTTCATGAGTGTACTATCAATAAAAGTACCCATACGAAAAAAGTCTGGAAACCTATTTAACGATCCTCGTGTATATATATAATTCTCTTAATACCCTGTCCGGTGGCAAAAAGCTGCTTGGTACCACCTTGAGCAACCGAAACTGTGTTATCACCCCTGATTGGCGGCTGATGTGGGCAAGGTATTGCATGTGCTTTTACATGTTGTATGATGAAAAATTTTGAATAATTCGACGACGTCATCTGGGAAAAATTCGATCATCTTATTCTCTAGATCTTGTAATCTCTCATTTCTAAAGTTTTGAGAAATATTTTGGTGGACCAATTCTTAAACACATAAAAAGAAGGAAATTATGCACCTCTAAACGAAAATTTTTCAAAAATGATTTATGAAGTTTTTATGAAGTGTCAGAAAGTAATTTTGATATCTATAGACTATAATGAATAAAGTCCCATTATGATAATCTCACCTTAAATTCGGACATGATTTTTGGGATGAAAGTGTTGTGAGTGTTGTGTGTGTGTGTGTGTGTGTGTGTGTGTGTGTGTGTGTGTGTGTGTGTGTTAGCAAATATTTGTTTATAAACAGTTCCTTAGAAAAACGACGCAGATCAGATGAATGAGTTGAGATTCGTCAAAACTGTTTTTCCTTTTAACTTCTTCAACACAGGCTCATAATGCATTCTGCGAAAAAATGGCATTGCGTGATTTGATAACCAGCAAAGCTCAGACAACAGACGCAACATAAACATTTCTTTGGACTTCATCAAGTGACTCCAGCTATCATAGTATCAAAATGAAAAAAAAAATGTCTTTTCCTTTCAACGAGCCAACTTCTAATTCCCAAAGCGTTCTCAGTGAAGACATTTTTTCAGTAATAACTACGTTTTTTTTTTATTTCTTGCTTTTGGAGAATCCGATAATTCAATCACGCTACGTTTTTCAGATTTGTTGATTGCAAAAATATTTCAGAAGAAATCTAGGAAAAGAAAATATACTGGCAATTATGAGCTCTTTTATTTGTACGTACGTTTGCCTATACATGGTGTTTCAATAGGAAGCAACCGTTTTTTGTGGGTATTTTTATTTATTCTTAGGGAGTAGGTTTTTTGTTGTTGTTGTTGTTTATGTTTTCCTTTTGTTTTGTTTTTCTTTCTTTTCTTTTTTTTAGACAATCTCTATTTGAACTATTTTAACTTCTCTGTAACTCTAAAAACTGTAGTTTTAGACACCCCAATCAGCGAAGAGAGCTTTATAAAATATTTGTTTTCGTGATTGAAGTAAATGCCAAAACACATCAAGATCTTCAGCAGCAGAAAAAAGGAACTGCATCAGCAAGCTTAACTCTAAAACACCCATTTTCACGAAAAGTATCAAATAATGTAATACACTCGATTTTATGGAAAATGTTGACCGGGGAAATTTCCCATCAAATTCCGCCTAAAACGTATATAAGATTTAAACACAAAATATAGTCGTCCTTGGAAAATTAGTGAGGCAAAATAACATCAAGGATGTGTACTTGGATGAGGCTAGCGTATTCTTACTACAAAATAGTGTTGCCTTTGAGTGAAGAATGTTCTGTGACTAATATAACACCATGAAATTTACATACGCATAAATTCTACTCTTTCATCTTTTTTTTCTATTTTCTATCTTTTAGGAACACGAAGTATACAATAATGGGTTTAACATGCTAACTCATTTCTCAGTAGAAAAAATGCTATTGCTTTCTTGTAGTTGATACGAGGTGTGATTAAAAATTATCGAGACAGATTTTTTTTTGCCTAATTTATGATTTTAAATTGAAATAAACACGTCTGCACAGCAGAGTTTCTTATATAATAAAGGAAAGAGGTTTACTTGACTCTTGTATTGAAGTTGAGACTTCGTCTAAACGAGCCAGTGCCCATTTGAAATGCAGTGTTTCAGCGAAAAAGGATCCTGCAGTTGCAGCACACTTCTACACATACTGGGCTCTGTATGAATTTCTTGTTTTCTCAAATGAAAACTCATAACAAGAATTATATTTGGACTTAGAGAGGCTTCAACCAATGGAAATCTTTCTGGAATAATTATGTTGGATTTCCAGGGGACTATGTTAAAAAAAATAACGTTTCATTCATTGTTCATTTCTATCTTGGTAAATATAAGAAGAATCTCGATACCTTTTAATATACCTCACGTATGCAAACTACATAAAATGATATACGGTAAGGACTTGTTATATATCTCCATAGAAGATAGGCAGATAGATAGATAGAATTATGTTATGACAGCGACATTAATATAAAAAAGTTATGCACATATGTATATGCATGTACCTTTTCAGGAATAGTTTTACTGTCATTACAATTAGATTTGATCCAAAACTTGACCTCTAGCATGGTATTGAAAGGTACTTTAGCTTGATAATATTTTCACTAAAAAACGAATAAAAATACCAATAATTTTATTCAAAAGATAAGAATCTTAAAGTTTTCAGTAATTTTTACTGTCTCCTCAATTTAACTTGTTAAAATTTTATTTCTATCCTACTTAACTTTCTTAATCAATTCGATTATTTCTCTTTTTTTCAATGATCACCATCGTTTCTTTAATTATTATTATTATTATTATTATTATTATTATTATTATTATTATTATCATTATTATTATTATTATTATTCCCTTCACTCTCGTTATCTACATTGTCTTCAATTCATTTTTCTTTTATTACTCTTTCTTTCATTCATTTTTTTCTTCTTTGCTCATTTCACTCTTTCTAAGGTAATTTTCCAAGACTTTCTCATTTTCTTGTTCTCTTTTTTATGATTTTCTTTGATTTGTTTTTCTCTTCGTCTTTCCTCGATGCAGTGCATTAGTTCCCTGATATCTCTTCACCTCCCTTTGTTCGACGGGCATCTCAGCATATCGTAAATCCGTAAAAAGCGATGAGATTACCTGGCAAGAAAAAATCAATCGTCATCCATCTCGTTCATCACATTGTGCCAGTTGGGGTTCCACTGTCGGGAAATACACAAGAAATTGAATTTAAGATTACAAGCAAAATAAACAAAATACAAAGCACTAATCCTTGTATGTGATTTGATGAAATAAGGACAAATAGAAACAAAATGAAGTATAAGAAAGTATTGGAATTAGATACAAAAGTAATAAAGAAATGCATAAAATGTTTGAAAGAAGGCAATGTTTAAAAGAGAAAGTAAAGGAGAACAAGATAAATCAAAAAGAGGAGAATGAAAAATCGGAAAGAGGAGTAAATAAAACGAGAGAATAAATAACGTGTCAATGGGTTTGCAAAAGATAAAAGTTGAGGAAGAGATATATAAAGATATAAGAATCAACAATTAAGCTGAGATGTTTATGAAGATAAAGACATAAACTGGACTTAGAAAGGAAAGAGACAGACAGACAGACAGACAGAGAGAGAGAGGTGGGGACAAAAGATGAAACATGAAGTGTTTGACAAAATATTTAATGGAGAATAAAGTGAAGAAGAGATACGAAACAAATGATGCACCACTAATAGAAGAAATCTTCTGTGTATAAAAAATTATAAACATTCATTGAAAAGAAAAAGAATGGATAGAACAAGCTGAAATCAGAAGAGAAGAGTTGGGTATCTAGAAAGTTACTGAAAAGATAAAAATTGGATGATAGGAAAAGTGTAAAAGTACCGTTTGTTATTTATTAGAAATCGAAAGGAAGATGAAAAGAAGTGAAGTAAAAAGACGAAAAAGACCAAGTAGACTTGGAGGAAGAAGTAGTAAAGTCGACCACGAAATCAACAAAGAGCAACGTAGTGGACACGATATTTAAAAAGCCGGGAGGAGAGAATAAAGATTAAGCGAAAAAAGCTGTTAGCTGAGGACTTCGATTGATCGTCCATTTAGACCCAGAGAATCAGAAATCAATATTGCTGGTTGTGATGAAGACAGTGGATGTATACCCTCGTTGATTGACTAAAAGCATTCTAGTTCCTGTGCCAGCCGTTCAGCTCAGCGCCAATTTCCCTTCTCATGATGCCCAATTGTAGATTCGATTAGACGAGAAGTTGCGAAAATCAACATGTCCAAGAAAGTTCTTCATTTCTTCAATTTCCACATCTTGCTCCTTTGCAATGATTTTATTGTTGCAACATCATTCGAAAGAATTATTTCTATAGGTTATATATTATGCCTTTCCGATATTTGTTCACAATAGGAAATCGCTTTCACATTCGGCTAAGTGAAAATGAAAATGAATTAAAAAGAATTTAAATGTGTATATCTTAATTCATTTATATGTGACTGAGAAAGTAAATGGGTGACGTGTCAAGGAATACTTGATTAATGGCTGTTATAACGTTAACTATTATCTTGAAGAATAAATTAAGATTGCTTATAAAAATGGTCAGTGTTACAATTGATATAAAAAAAGTAAACAAGAAAAAGTATGTTTGCCTATTCAATAAAAAAAAATTATATCTTTGGCCTCGAATGAATCTAAGACTTTGAATATGCTGAATACATTCCTTGAAGGGGCTTAAAGCCCCCCTCTCAAAAAGGGAATGTCCTGGTATGACATTAAACTGCATCTGATAATGAGTCTCTAGTTTTGAAGATCTTGGAAGTGTGGAGTACTCCTTTATTGCCAAGGTCCACTTTGACTCTGTTAGGGTCCCATGTATGAGTCAAATAGATCTGTTTAAAAATCATTCCTAATCGATTGGACCGTGGAAAAATTCCCTAAAAAAACCAAATACACAAGAATGAAAATATGAACGTACAATGAACTTGATTCCCTAACATACCTGCAAAAAAATAACCCTAGACACGTTGACATGCCGATAAAATCAATCAATCAATTAGTCAATCCAAATAATCTATTATTTGCAAGTGTATATTTGGGATAATCAGACAAGTCTATTTAGTCATTTCAGAAAATCAACAAGACGTTCTTTCAGAATCTAAATACTTTATATCTTATGAATATTTTATATGTTGTGATTTTTGGCTCTTATTCACTGGGCTCTAATAAGAATATTTTTAAAAATATGTTTACTAAAACTCTATTATTTTGTAAATTATCTTTTAAAAACAGTTTTTTAATTTTGCACTTATTATACTCAATCATCTAAATCTTTATACAAAAAACTATCTCCCAATTATTTTTCACTATCATATTTCAAATCTTAATGACTATATTTATGGCCACCATTTTTTATATAAAAATGTTCAAATAGGCTACGAGACATATTATACGTATTTCAACAAGCGAAAAATTTGTTTTAATTTATCGTTTAACATTTTTGGGGTAATTGAGAAATTTAACTTGAAGGGATCCAAATTATTTTACTAACTTGGTCACTATTCTAAATAGCAAGATCAATTTTTCTTTCCAATCAACTTCGGGGCTAGATCTTAGAAAGATAAAAAATAATTTATTCTATATCTAGCAATGTATTTATGTTAAAAAGCTTTGTTAAAATATTTAATATTCAGAACCACAAAAATGACTTAATGCATGTTTTGCGTTTAGTCCAATAAAGTTTCATTGTTTCTACTTAATATCACAATTTTTTCATAGAAAAAATTAAAAGATAACGAGCCAATTTCGTGTTTGTTAAATTACTTTTAAAAAGGCACTTTTATATAATTAGTTTGGTTAATTATAGTGACAACAGAACAGTTTGATGTGGCGTTAAAAAAATTAATATAGATATTTACTGAAGCCGTTTTTCGGCGGGAAAGGCAGAATCTAATTGTGAGATAACCTCTAATCATTAATAAAAATCAACAGGGTGCTCAGTTTCTACAAGACTTATTAATTGTGCAGAAATAAGGTTTCAAAACTTTTAAAATAATTACTTATTTTTCTTTCTAATTGATAATTCAATCAAATCATTCATAAGAATGTTAGATTTGTATGTATATTTCTGCATGTAAGTATTGCTTTGTCAGAAATAACAACGAAGACAAAAAACAATAATATAAAAATCGATAATTCTCAAATATTCCGCAATTAAAGTAAGAAAATTATTTCTTTAGAAAACCCCGTGAAATTTTTCGCAATATAGTTTATATATAGCCTGTATTTTTTTTTCTATCAAAAGATTTTATCTTTTACAGTAATAATTCTCGTCTGCAATTGTTTGTTATTGTAAAATATGAATTGTACGAGGCTAATTTCTGAGATGAGTTTTTATTTCGGACTCTTGTTCTCATCTTGGTTGCTTTAATCACAAAATTCCGGCAGCTGTAACCTTCCACCTTTTTCAGGTGTCTTTTTCTTTCTTTCTTTTTAGTGTGGGTTGCAGATAAGAAAAAATTAAATATTCTTTGTAAATTACAGGCGTTAAACAAAATAATTCCAACAAGTGACTGTTTTAACTTATAGAAGAATTGTTTTGATAATGTAATATTCTCTCATATGACGTCGGTAATTCCCATGTCAAGTTGGTTAAACGAAAAGACATTTTGTCAATTATTATAACTGCCAACGCTAAATTAATAGAACGCTCGTGATTTACAATTTCTGTTTTTACAAATGACGTTAAAATAACAACTAAAGAAGACCGGAGAGTACAGCGGTGAAAACGTTGTGATTAAAACAACCGAGATGAAAGAATCTTTGGTTTCTTTTGCATATCAACATTCCTGGGCAATTTAATGTAAAAAACAATCCCTGCAGAAGAACAACAGTGATATAATTTAACCCATAAAAGAGGGGAGGACGAGTTATAATTAGCTAATCTTGTAGTTTTCTGTCTGAGTGCAACCATGCATATGGTGTTGTAATAAGATATTATTCAGTGTTCCTCTCATTAAGTCTTAACTTTTTACAAAGCACAAATTTCAATCGGTGAATACATAAATAGTAACTTCGTTAGCATAGATAGACCTTCGATAATCAATGTATTTCACTAATTCGGCACTAATTTAAATATTCATAGCTACAATAATTTGGAATTCCCCGTGAATCTTCATAAACCTTCTGCACATGTCTGATAATACATAGTAATACTTCAAAGTAACCCAATTGCCCTGAGGGATGTTTTAAAAGGGAATAACTCGGTATGGCACCATATATTCCTAATAGTAATTTAATTATTCATTGAAGCAAGTTCTTTCAATTTTCAGGGTAATTACGATGTGTTTTATCCTTATATAAAATGTTTAATTCTTCCTTATATGAATATATAGCGTAACGGTTATTGCGTAATGGTTATTGCCATTAGAAATAGACTTGGCAAGCCAAGTTCAAATCCTAAGGGATCTAATAGTTTTTGGGTTTTATTTTAACTACCAGAAGTTTATCATTTCGTCTGGAATATTATACAATCAAAACAGGTATTATTTGATATTATTTCTTACCAAAGTCAACAGCATTAAAACTCAATAACTAAAATTTGAAAAGGTAGTAATTCAAAAATATATATACTCCTAATAAATAATTTAATGAAATTTCGTCTTTGGTCACGGAGTGTTGCAATTTTACTTTTAGTTACAGAGTCTGGCATAAAAACCCGTCTTGGTCTACTGCAGGGATCCGGAATCCGGGTGCAGATCCACAGGGTCTGAGAAAACTGATGGATGCTACAAGGCAAAGTGTGCATTAATTATTTCAGTCGCTCTATTTTACATTGAGGACATTTGTCCGAAGATATCGGTGAATGATAGTTTTTGTAATCGGTTATCATTAGTAAAATCAATAAAGAAATTGCAAAGCATCAATTCCTTTATTGTGTTTGCACTGGAGGTCACAATATTTTCTCGTACAAATGGTAGATTTATTATTAATATTTGTACTTTACTATGTAACACAATCGTCAAATACGTTACATATATCATACCGCAAAATTGTCAGTTTCATTATTGTAATATAGTCATGACATCTGATTTAAGATAATTATTAAAGGTGATTAAAAGGCATCAACTACTACGAAAATATCATTGTTTACTAAATGAAACAAAGCAACATCTTTTGTTTCTTTTTCTTACGAATTTTAATTTTTGATAAAAATGATACGTGGTAAATGGCAACGTATCATATGACTTTTTAACTTGTATGATCATTCCGACTGTGTTATTCACGAGGTCACCACGAATTCGTGAGCAAATTCCTTTTTCCTGTTCTTTTATTGAACACAGAAATCTAAAAGGCCATCAATACATATCGACATTTTTTCAAGTCGAGTGTTTTAATTATCAAACATTTTTTTTTCTTTCAAAACTTCTACTTTAAATTTTCACTGCGTTAGTCAAGCTGTACAATGAACTTCCTACAAGCTTGATTTTTCCAATGCAGATCGAAACGACATTCTCCTGAAATAAAAACAAAATCTTAAACAAAACACGCCCAGAGACTTTTAAAAGCACCATCATACGTTCAACACTTTTTTTCATTTTTATTCTTTAGGTTATCTTTCTGTTTTCTGTTTTGCATCATATTTTTGTTCTATTGAACATTTCATCTACTGGCAACTGATTGCACTCATCAAAGCCCTGGCAGCCATATTTCCAATGGGGGCGAACAGTGCACCCGCTGCAAGTCACGACGCAACCATTTGCCGCGCGCCAAAAAGGAAACGTTGCTTTTCAGTTCCCTGTTGTGGTTTCGAATATCGATGAAACAAGGCGGAGTAGACGAGAGTAAATTGTCTTGGATCTGTACTGAACGTGACTTGTGCAAAAGAAAATATGAAAAGGACAATACATATAAACGCCTTTTTTAGCGCATATATATATATATATATATATATATATATATATATATATATATATATATATATATATACGCTTAAAATATATATATAGTTTGTGTGTATATATATATATATATAATATATATATATGTATATATACATATATATATACGTATATATATTAAGTATGACTGTGAGTGAATATATATATAAAAGAAATGCAAGAGTAAGTTTTTAAGTAGGAATAAATATGTTTATTAGTTTGTGTATTAAAGTTACATATAAGCTAAAGCTATTATGTATAATAAAACTATTTAGAAGCTAATTGATGACTGTGTAAATAGGTTAAATATCAATTTTACCTCATATTATTTTTCACATGTATGCCTAGGTCTGCATGTGTGTGTTTTGCTTAAAAAAAGACTGTACGAACTTAGCCCACTTCTTTTGCATATAAATACATCGATATAATAACAAATGTGTGATGTATAAGGACATACACAGACACATACAATACAGACACACACACATATATATATATGTGTGTGTGTGTGTGTGTGTGTGTGTGTGTGTGTGTGTGTGTGTGTATGTGTGTGTGTTGTGTGTGTGTGTGTGTGTGTGCATATGCATCTGTGTGTGTGTTCGTGTATATGCGTAAAATCAATTGACTTCCACACAGAACAATCGTGTTAATCTTGTGCAAAAAAAAAGTTCTTAGAAGCCTAAAAATTTTAATAGGTATTTTTGAATTTCTTGACAAATCAGAACCTTCGTTTGAGAAGAGTGTCTTTCTTTGAGATTATATATATATATATATATATATATATTATATTATATATATATATATATATATATATATATATATATATATATATATATATGTCTGGGTGTTTGTGTGTGTGTGTGTATATATATATATATATACATATCAGACTGTAGACGTTTGGATATAAGCATACCTGAAGAACAGGCACGTGAAATGTGGATCTTTGTGTTTTTAGCCCTTTTATTTAATTTGATTGTTGAATAGTTTAAATAGTTAAATATTACACGGGTGATATATATATATATATATATAATATATATATATATATTATATATATATATATATATACTATATATATTACATGGTACAGAGTTTCATGCAATCGGCAATCATCCGACAGAGTGAGGATCTTTAAAAAACAACGAATTAGTATGGTAAATTTTTTTGTTCGAAACAATTAAATAATATATATATTATTAATATTGTTACTATTATGTATATATCTTTTATTATTACTGAAGGTAACCAAAACCTACCATTTTTATTACGTGCTCATAAATACTAGACCATAAAGAACAATGATTTTAATTATTATCATGCAACAAAATTCCCCACAAAATAGACATTTCAAGTCATATTCAAATCAAAATCATATTTAAACCATATTCAATCCTAAATAAAACTTTAGCTACCATTAAGTCAGAAAGAAAAAGAAATTCTGATTGCTACAATCTATTTTCTCCTCCCTCACCGACTCCTCTATTCTCACAATCTCTTCCTTTGTTCCACCAACGGACGGCAGAAATAGGAGTAAATATGTAAAGATGCATACCAGTACATACACAAACATATGTACATATGTACGCGTGAGGAGCAGGACATACTCAAACATACAAACATTCACAAACACACAAACTTAGGCACACACGCAAATAACCCCCAATTTTCGAACAAAAATTTAACCATAATAATTGTTTGTTTTTTTTAAATCTTCACTCTGTCCGACAATTGCTGATAGCATGAAACTCAGAGTCACAGACTATATATATATATATATATATAATATAAGAAAAACAAAATCCAGTCACTTTAGGATTAGAATATTTTTTCATCCTGCTATGGGTATTAATATGAATCAATAACTCCAAATTTAACAGGACTTTTTTCAGATCCAATGGATATAATCAATACCGCCAGAATCGACACAGGAGGGAAGGGTGTGAGGGATTGAAGAGGGGTAAAGAGTTTCCTCCCCATTTCACCCACTTCTGGTTTTTCTTTCGTTACCGGTCGGGATCATAATAAAGTAACAAGACGTAGGTTCTAATTCACTTTCTACAGTAAATTAACCTACATTTTAACGTAATTCTTCAGATTTAACAATAATTTAAAGAATTACAACAATTCATATTAACCATAAAATAAGATAACAGTAATACTTATCTTAAACTCAAATTTATCCTCGTGCCCATTTATTCGCTTACCTTTTCACTGAAACGTACATTCATCCGACCTCACATGGTGGGTTCCTATCTTTTTTATTGATTTCACCTCAGCTATCTCAATTTAATCCTATTTTTATTGTTAATTAAACTTTATCTACGATATTCATCTATAGTTTAAATTTTTTCCCATGTCTAAAGCTAGCTATTAAATCACATCTCTGATTTAATAATTTTTCTGGGTCTGAGTATAACATAATTTGTATTTTTTTCTTCTAGGCGCAGGTCACATCTACAATCAAAGCATTTCGGAGTATTTGACTTTTTCAATATGCTCCATTGAATCACGAGGGTTAAACCCTTATTTTTCAAACTCCAAAATTGCTTGGATAGGGCCTTTTGGTTCTTTAAATGTTCATGGTAGAAAGAATGATTATGATTATTGAACCTTAACTTCTATTTCGTCGAAGAGATCCCTATATAAGTCTTTGTATCCTTAACGTTTTCTTTTGGGTATATGATTCCTTGGTACACTACATTTTCTAAATTGCACAACCCATTCATATGACATTGGGGGGGGTTACAATTACATTCGTTTTTGTCTACTAGTATTTTTATTATTATTATCGTTCATACCCTTATTATTATTATCATTATTAATACTAATATTCGTTCGGTCATGAAATTTCCTAATTATCTCTCTTAATTATGATTATTGATTATTTCAAAGATACTTTTCGTGCAGGAGTAACTCATTTTTAACGTTTTCCTATTAAATATTTCATGTAGTATGTTATTATGGTTAAAGAGCTAGATCGTTCTATTTCAAAAAATATTTACCTATATTTATACACACTAGTCTACAAAAACGGGGGTTAGCATATAATTTTCCCTTTTCTATTTTTTTTATGTTATTGATTCATAACAATACCTATAGCAGGATGGAAATAAATCTATAATCCTAAAGTGACTGGATTTTGTTTTTCTTAAAGGAATTATTGCTTTGTGCTGTCAGTTGCATTGAGCTCTTAACCAGGAAGATTTAAATGTTCGAAGTTTGAATAATTTAATTGTCCTGACGGAATTATTCCCGACTCCGGTTTGACTGGACTAAAGAATATATATATATATATATTATATATATATATATATATGTGTGTGTGTGTGTGTGTGTGTGTGTGTGTGTGTGTGTGTGTGTGTGTGTGTGTGTGTTTAAATGCTCTATCATTGATATTGAGCACTATTTAACAATACTGCAAGATTTGGCCCTCCATTAACTCACCAAGTGAGCTAGTAAGAATCATAAGCCTCTTATATATATATATATATATATATATATATATATATATATATATATATCAAATCAGATAAAAATAAGATAGATAGATAGATAGATAGATAGATAGATAGATCAGATAGATATTGTATATCATAGGAGAAAGTGACTGAAACTCTTATTCATAAAAATTATAAGCGTAAACAATCTTTTTATTTACGAAATGTCAGCGAAATGGTTGCGTGAGAGAGAGAGAGAGAGAGAGAGAGAGAGAGAGAGAGAGTCGGATAGTCAAGGAACCACTGATATACGATATCTTCAGGTTTAACCTGTGGAGATAAATTTCCAGAGAGCCTTGCTTCTTCGTGCTTCTTTCACGAGAGACTGATATAGGACTACCTCATAACCAAGGTCTGCCCTTCCGTGCTAGTACCCAAAATACCGTGACTGCTCACTGCTTACTGCTACCTCAGCCAGCAGCAGATTGACTGCTCTTTCCCCAATGTTGAAAACTTTATATGCAATTCACGTGGCATTTCCACTGTCTTTTTCTTACCTTAAGACACGGGTGTACATCTTCTTTTGAAATCCACAAAGCGACAACTCTGTCAAAGGTCAATATGTAACTTATAAACTGTGCTAGGTACAAAATTTTAGAATAGCTTTTAGTAGAGCATATATCATAGGTTCTATGAGAATTTATGATTTATTCTCCCCATTAAGCTATTCTAAAATATATGTGTGTTTGTATATATATATATATATATATATATATATATATATATATATATATATATATGCGTGTGTGTATATGTGTGTATGTGAAAACAAGACGAAAAATCAAATTTACATTTTCGTTGTGATTATCAATTGATCGGAAATTAAATTCAACTTTCCCAAATCGAAGTACACACACACACACACACACATATATACCTACAACACCGATATGTAGGGAAGGGTGCAACTCTTTTTGCAGGATCGCTTCACTTTACCCTTGATCAATACCTTGTAATGCTGAGTGTTGAGCAAGGAGACATTAAGTACCAATTTTGAGTTTTTGGTATAACTCGATATGGGCTTGAACTTCAGTCTCCCGGGTCTTTGACAAACACTCTAACCGCTGAACGAATTATTTATATATATGTATATTATTTATATATATATATATATATATATATATATATATATATATATATATATATATATATATATATGCTTCTTCTTGGCTTTTTTTAGGTAAAAACACTCTATATAGTGTTAAATCATTGATACAAATGATAAACGTGCAATGTATAACAAATGTACTAAAAATACCGATATCAAATTTGCATATTTCCTTGAAAAAGAACATTTTAGTGAATATCTGTTCTTGTTATTCCTTAGTAATTATTTTGTTATATATATATATATATATATATATATATATATATATATATATATATGTATATATATATATATATAAGAAGTAATTTCATGTATAACATTCATAAGATATTCTTAAAGTTATTTTGATTTTATATAACTTAAATTAACCTTCTCGATTGACTTCGAAAAAGAAAACGTCACTAACGCAGACTCGAGTAAACATTTGTAGATTAATTTTCTTCTGAAACAAAGATACCGTGATTTTGCTACTTCGAGTGGAATACTCTAACATCAAAACGAATATTATTTTTTTTATTTTTTATCAACAAACACCGCATAACTGATAATTTATAATCGAAAATATGAATATAAAGCACCTCTAAAATTCACACATACATTAATGGATTTTTTTTTTAAGATTTTATTTTTGGTAAGAATAGTCCACTGCCTTGACAAAACTGAAATAGCTAGAATTAATTTGGTTTTGAAGAAAATTAACTTTTTTTTTTGTTAAAAAAAATGGTAGAATTTACACTCATTAGTGGGTCATACTCTATATCCTAACTTTTTGTTGTTGTTGTTCTTGAGTTGTTGTTGTTGTTGTTGTTGTTGTTTTTGTAGGATAATGTAAATGTGTGATGTGTGTGCAGGAGCTTGTGTCGTGCTTTAATAGCAATGAAAATTTACTTGACTAAAAACACACAAAAATTGTCCAAATAAATGAAGCAAATACCTCCTAGCAATACTGTTGCTATGTAATCATAACATGTAGATGTATCAAAGAAATTAGTTAATGTACGGTATTTCACAATTTCATCAACTCATACAGTAGGTTTACCACCAGGGAAGACCACAAAATGCAACTACCTATTGTAAATCTTCGCATCTAAGTCGACTAAGATTAATGATTGATCGAATGAAAATAACTTTAGAAACTAGGGATACAAGGCTGATGAAAAATTCCCGGCTGAACCAAAGAAGGACTGATTAGGCAGGGGGATTTGAATGCTTTTATCTGTTAACTTATAGACTTATTTGAAAGATAACCACCCTGCCAACTAAGGGTGGAGAATACGCCGACTGCACTTCTACGGAGGTGTAAGACTTCCACCCCCCCCACACACACACCACAATGAGTCAATCTATTGGCCGTGAGTGGCAAACTGTAATGCTTTAGGGCGAGATAGTGGGGGCCGAGCAGTCGGTGACCCGGAAACCAAAATGATAACATGACTCCACCTTGGTCTCTACTATGCTAGACGGTTTGTTGTATTGGCCCGATCCGATCAATCGGCTGGTTCTGTTAAGCCTTAGAATCTATATGATTGTCCTAACTGCATTCTTTAGTGGGAAATAAGTAGCCACACCTATTTTATCTTAAAGGTTTAATGAGGTGATGATGAGGTTCAATTGCTCTGAGATAACAATACAGGAAACCATTTAAACAGTGTGCAAACAAATGATTAATATTAAAAAGATTTATTAGAATTAAATAATATTACATGAAACAATTTCCGCCCTGTCGGCTGGGGCTGTGGAATACGCTGACAGCACCTCTGCAGAAGGATAAAACCCCTAAAAACGAGTCCTGGGTATAACACTAAACCATCTAATAATGAGGCTCCAATCCTGGACTTTTGGGTAATGTGGGGTACGCCTTTATTACCATTACACTCAGGTCCAAATCCTTTTCATATATATTTATTAGATATATGATTTCTGAACAAATTTTGGAGATAACATTTTAAAACAAGCCTGAGCTCCTGTTTTATCATTTTGAATAAGGTTAAATGGTTTCAAACATTTCTATCTAGTATGAATAATTCTATTCACTATTAATCATTTTTGTGTACACGGTTGAAAGTTTTCAAGTATGGCCTTTTAACTCTAATAATTCAACTAAACGTCAGTCATTTGTTTACACTCAGTTGAATGATAAAACAGTACTATTTCAAAAAATTCAGTTTTGCATATATCAGCAAAGTTAAATGATTACAAGTATACCTATGTATCCTGAAAATTCAATTAAACATCAGTCATTTATTCACACATAGCTAAATGATCAAACCGTTCTGTTTCAAGCAATTCATTTTAGCGTGTCGTTTTTTGAACCCAGTTTAAATGCCAAAGTTCTATTTGACCCATAGATAGGTCCCTATGAGGTGCTACCACTCCGGGCCAGAGTAGACCTGGGAGCGATGGCAATGAAGGGTACTCGACCCGGTTTATTACCTGTTAGGGTATCATCTATGGGTCAAATAGAACTATTCAGTCATTTACAATACTTGAAACCTTTTAACTGTCTAAAAACCAATGACTGATATCAAATAGAATTTTTAGTGTTAAATAACAATACTTGAAACCATTTAACAGAGTACAAATAGAGTTATTAGTATTGGATGACAATATTTGAAACGATATGACTGTTTAAAAATAAATGAACCCTGGCTCTTTTAAGAATTATTTCATCGTAATAGATTCTTGAACTGAAAAATAACATTCGAGACATAGACAAGTCGTTCGAAACTGAAAAGGAGCATTTTCATTAGATCTGAGATAGAAAATTGATGTCTAAGCAAAACTTCAAAGAAAAATTAAACCTATTTGGACTAGTGGCATAGGATTCATTCAAGTTTATTGTACTGACCTTTCTTGTGTCTCATAAAGCTGAAAACGAAGCTGATTTAATGTATAATCTAAAAGTGCAATAAATAATGGAATGCCATTGCATTATCAAATCGATTTTTCTACATAAACTGGGGATTATTAGCTATGAACCTGAAGAGAGATTCCGCAAATATATTTTGGTAATGGATACCAAAGTTACTTCAACCCAAACATAATGGGTGATTACATTTGGATTTTACTGAAGATTAAATGCTTCAAATACTTTCGAAATTTAATAAGCAATGCTTAAGTTGAATAGATCGACGACAAATACTTTATTACTTAATAAGAATTTTTTCTCATTGAAATTCTTATCTTTTAAAACTGACGTAATATGATGAATATGGTTGGAAAATAATATTTGATAAACTATTTACTGAATTTGAGTATTCAAGTTTACTTTCCAATCTTATGGTATACAATATATAGCATTCCGAGAAATAGTGTGTATATTACATTCTAATGTGTATAATGTAAAAACGTGACACGATGGTCAAATTCTGACTTCGGATCTTAATTCAGAGACGTAAAATCAGTTATGAAGAGAAAATTTTCCTTTAACAGTCAACAAAAATATTTTTTTACCGATATCATAAATCATTGCATCATGCACTGGCGATTGTCATTTGGTATTGAACCATATATTTTATTTTCCTCATGCATACGTACTTTGTTACTATTTTGATAAAGGACACGCAAAAAATAGGCGTACTTTTGCACGATAAAAGGCAAACACTGTATAATAAAACAAATAAATCTACATAACACGAAAACATATATCTATCATATTTATTAGAGTATTATTTTTCTGTGTACATTTTCAAAGATAATTTAAATTAAAGGGAGAAACACTTAAAATAGCTATCGATTTAAGATTTTTGTTTTTTGTGTATACTATTATTTCTATCTAAGCAATACATTTATGTAATTGTTATACGTGCCCGACTAAGATAAATATATATAAACCTAACTAGTTAGTTTAATTAAATATGTATACTTATTTTAGACGTTCAAACAATTTGTTAATTTTTCTTTTGATGTTCATAAGTCTAAATCAAACTTTATCTCAGAGTAACTTAATTTCTTACTGATTATTATTTGCTGTAAGAGAAATTCTCTCAATGAGTGTCTTGTTTTATATAAAGATCTTTTACGTTAAAATCTTTCCCTAGATTTAGTATGCATGTATTTACCCAAACTCAGTGCTACGTGCCGGATGCCAAATAAGGAAAATTTTTAAATCGAGTATATCTGATTTGAATTAAGTTTCTCTTCTCTTTGACCAGTTGTACCAAGACAAAAGAATTCAGTCTATACTTCTATTTAGCATCAGCTGAGAGGGAGAAGCAATGGATTAGTTAACTCAAATATATACTGTTAATTCAATGTCATCAACTTTATTTTTTTAATTGACTGACCAAATCCCTGGACCCGGACATTATGTCAGCTGGAAAAACAAGATGATGATCCATATCTACTGTAACGTTGTTGATAGTAGATATAAATAATGTTGATCTTTAAAATGATATAACAATGACTGTAGACAATTTTACAGTAATATGAAAAAAGTCAGAAAAGAAGGGAGAAGTATCATTCGTTTCTATATATAAGGTATATACTCGTGTGCAGGTCAAATTTGAATGCCTGAATTTAAATCAAATAGGCCAATGTATACCAACATTGTTGAAATTAAAACTCAATGTGAAGATCTACATTTTTATCCTTATAAATAGGACAAGAATGAAAAATGATCAAATGAAATTATTTGTTTAATTAGGTGACATTATTGCTGTTGATAATGACATAGTTTTCTTTTATATACAGTAAAATTTCTACTAAATAATTTTTAGAATCGAATTTGATTCGGAAAAAATTTAAAGAACCGGTAGAGTAAAAGAAGTCAAAATTTCAGTATTCTAGAGACTTACTGCTGCTATCTTAGGTGCAAAGAAAGGAGAAATTTGGTTTGGCCACCATCAATCTAAATATCGTATTGAAATTAATAATTATTCAATACGTTATGTTATTAGATTGTAAAGGTAATGATGATTAATAATCAATAATCATATATTATGACAAAATAGTTTATTTCGTATAAGTTAAAGATGATCAAAGAGGAATATGAACAAGTATGTTACATTTGGGGTGAAAATATAAGTTTATGACTCTGCAGTTATTCTTTTATATATCATACATAGTATACTATGCAGGCACGGTAGACGTAATAGTTATTATCGAATAAAACGTGCATGCTCACAAAAATGGTATGCATCGATTTCTTCTCTCCGCAGCTATTGGAAAATAGTTGGACAGACTGGACTCTCAATACGTGGTTTGACAATCGATGTAGGAAAAAGAAAAATTCTGAATTCAGAATCTGAAAGATGTTGATCAGAAGATATTGTAGTACATCCCTTCACCATTCTTCTGTAATCAGCTCATCCAAAAAGTAGGCATTTACCTCCATAATAAATTCATCTTTGTACCATTTACTAAGTTTAGATTGGTTTAACGTTCTTCATCTATGAAGGACAGCAATTAAATTTATTTCGAGAACTTCTTGTAGAAGAAGCAGCTTGTTTCTTCGGTACGTAGCTGCGTTCACATTGGTTTTGGGTTTGGGTCGAAGTTCCACAAGCAACAAACTTCCCTCGTCAATTAGTTTCCCTATCTAGAATCAACTCTGATCATATTTCTTTTCGTATAACAATCTATTTTGGAGTGTGTTTGGGATTTTATCCTCCATAACATGACAATGAACAAGTGCAGTTTATGAAATATTTCTCGTTTATTTGGCAACAGCAAAAAAGGAAATCTATTCTCCATTATTATATACCAATGTCTAAATGTTTATCAGCATGCCTGGTAATGAGGCCAGGAACAGGGAGATGTTGATTCGTGTCCTTCATTAGGGTTTTTGTACAAATTTCAAGCTACATTAACCAGAAATTCTTGGCCTACACTGTGTTTCGTAACGCCAAATCAGTCTTAGAAGATTGAAAATATGGTGACCTATATGAGTCATATCTTGAAGGCTGAATAAAATATTATGACGCTGATTCAAAATAATGCAGGAAAATATTACAAATATTGCAATCTTAATAAATATATCAAATTTAGGAGAAGATAGACGTTTCAAATACACTCTAGAGATATTTAAATTAAAAATGGGCATTCGTCGACTATTAATTCTGTGCAAACCATGTTTTTGCAATGAGCGAAAGACTTTATAAAGGCACGTGTGTATGTGAGATTGAGGCCCTGTATTTATCTGTGTGCATATGCATGTGTTGCACTTACACACGTCTATGAAGTAATACATGCATTTGCAAATAAACGCAGATTTAATGCCTTGGTTATAAATCTCAGCTAATTAGAAAGACGCCATTTTGTGCATGTGCCTATTACGACCAGTTTATTGAACTGACGCAGACATTTCCACTAAATGATGAATGCTGTGAAGCAGTTAATGTATTTAAGAAGAATAAATAACAGAAACAAAAGTGAATAGAGATACTAATGACTGGCGAAATATCTGTGCACATCATGTTTTCTTAAGATCAAGACAAAACTACTATTTATTAGATGATTTAGAATCATCTTTTGAAAAAAAAATGCACTTAGAATAGACTAATCGTTAATATTATCACTTTTATCTTTAATTTAAATATTCAAGATATTTTATGTATTTTAGTTTTAAGACTGGTATCGAAAAAATAAATTAAATATCAAATTAAATAAAATTGATTTACATCAATAGCAGAATAGTAACACGTTAGGTTCCCGTTGTAACATAGTTAGATTCAGTGCAAATGCCGACACTACAACATTATTATTCTGTTGCAAATCAGAGAAGGGATTACTTTATTATCCAAGTCAGAGCAGTGCTCTTAACTGCATAGGTCAAATAAAAAATTTACTACTATGAGCCAGTTTTATTGTGTTACGCTTACATACGCACTCGGAGAAGCACACAATCCCGTTAATATATATATATATATATATATATATATATATATATATATATATATATATATATATATATATATATATAACTATTAACATTATCGAAACAATTCATGCTCTTCATATTAAGAAGAGATAGATACATTGAATGTTAAGTCAATCGTAATAAACAAAGAACTAATTTGTAGTTCACATTGCAGATGTTAAGTAATCGTAATAAGTAAAGAATTATTATGCAATAGATATTTTAATGATGTAATAAGTAATTTATGATAAAAATGAATTAAATATTCGCTTCTTAAATTTGTGTTTACTGATAGCAAATAGTTGTGTAATAAAAAACAATGTAGTATTAGGATAATTCCAACTCGTTATAAGTCTGTACTTGTTATTTTTTTAAATCTTATTTTATAATATAAACATATATTTATACTTTATCTATTAAATTTGATTGCCTTTTTTATTAGAAAAATTATGGATTAATATTTCAATATATAGAATTAAAAATATATAAATCACTTGGATGTTAAGTATATTTAATGTTGTAATACCACCCCTCGCAGCCCTCCGTACTTATCAACCTCTTTGAAATAATTCTGACTTGCCCAGTGATTCATCTAGTGGTCCGCTGGATTATCTCACATTTCTTTTCGGCCACAAGAAATACAACCGAGGGAATGGAAGAAAAAGAACAAAGAACAAACGAACAATATGGGTGTTATATTCGGCGTATAGTGGCAAGGAAAGACAAACACAAGTTGAAAGTTTTAACAATTATATTAACAAGAAGGAAACACAAGGTGATAAAACGAAGAATCAACTGTACAAAATTTGTAGCATACAATGAGGGTGGCAAGGATACCAGATGATCTCGGGGGTAGTAGTAGTCGTGGACAGGACGGCGTTGTAGCCAGGTCAGCAGTCGTTCACAGCAAGTGGCGCATTAAATCCGTCCGGGTTCAGATGAGTTCTTAATGGCTGTAGCGTGTTCCTTACTTCCACCCTCGTGGTCCGTCTGCTGCCTTTGCACATCTACACTTCTTAAATAGCTACCCCTTAGATCAAGTCGGCCCTGGGAATTTTTTAGGGGGAAGATTTATGATTGGCTGCAAAAGGGTATTTTGCTGAATTGAATTTCTTGCATCCTCGCCCGGAAGCCCTGCGCGGAGCCTCTTGCGCAAAGACGCATGTTATTTATTTTCTCGGTGGCAGCCGTCAGGCTAACATCCGGTCGATTGCTACCCTTCTCCAGCCACGTGTGTGTGTTGTTGTTTTTTAAATGAAATCGTAAATCGGGAGAGATCTGAATCCTGCTATATAACATGGGCTTGGGTCAACTCAAAGTGCATGAAGGGTAGTTTTGTGACACTGCATTCCCTGTGCATTTGTAGACTAACACTAACGTGTATTTGCGCGAAACTTCTACAAACTACTAGGAATGCTAACTCATCTTTGACCGTCTTCCTCACTGCTAACCGTTTTCGACCCAGGACTGCGAACCCATTTTGTCTGTCTTCCTCACTGCCCCTGAACTCTATCTCACACTGACTGGTCTCTTCTGCTGTCCGATGTCGACTGCCCCTCTGTGTCTCCCTTAGCCAAATCACCTCTCTGAGTTTCTTTTCCAACTCCTTTCCTCCCCCACTTCCGGTCTCGTCGGAGATCTCGAGTCCAAGCCCTTTATTTGGTTTCGCGCCAAGACAGACAAAGGGATCGTCTGCTTAGCGGACCTCCCACATAGTGTCACAATGTTAATGATATATCAAGTTAAATTATACTAAGAATTTGGTTCTATGTCTACATGCCGAAATCATATCTTTTCTGATATTTAGCAAATTTCCTTTTAAATATTTTAATATACATATTTTTTCTTCTAGGCATAAATTACACTTACCATATAAATTTTTTGTCGAGTAGGATCTTTTAATTATTTCCCAATTCATAATAGACGTCAGTACCAGTTTGATTAGATCCCAGTAATACCTAGATATGGCAGTTTGATTTTTTAATGTTTGATTTCTAAATGTTTGTAGGTGGTTGTAATATCTAAATTTCAAGCTTGTCATACCTATGTATGCCTTATCTTTATTGTCATTTTCTTAAGCTGAAATGTTGGCTTGATATACAATATTATCAAGATTACATTTGTTTCCTTGTGGGGATTCTTTTTTTTTTATTTTACCAAAACCTTCATGTCTTAATTTGTCATTGTTAGTCCAGTCAAGTTTATCATATTAATTCTTGTTGCGATAGATTTTAGATATATTCTTAGTACAAGAATAACTAATTTTTAAATTAATCTCATTAATTATTTTTCTTAGGGGGTTATCATCTTTAAAACGTTTGTTTATTAAACCTAGAAAATATTTGCCTATATTGATATATGTGGAATTCAGATAACAGATTTAATTTTAATGACCAGTAGCACCCCGGTCAGCATACTGTGAATCTTGGCTATTCTAATTTCAGGTACACGAAAACGACCAAAGCTACTACTCAAGGGAGACACACCAACGGAAAAAATAGACCAAAGAAGATTACAAAACGGTACTTTACTGTTATTTCGAGAGAAATCTTACAAAAGAAGGGTACAAAAAAAATTATAGAAATTTAGGTAAATCACAAAAATTCAATACAAGATAAAAGCTGGCTGACCAGACTAGAATGATATTTTCAAAAGATAGGTTTTCTAACCTCGTGATACTAGAAATATCTGGATGAATAAATTGTAAAGTATATCAACAAGATCACCAAACTTAAATTGAAAAACTAAAGACTGAAAAAGAAGTGCCCTCTTACCGAATTAAAAACGCAAATTCTAATAACTGAAGTGCCACAGACCCCAACACCGCTTAACAAATAGGAATGCATGAAAACAAAACAAATATAAGATTAAGGATTAAAATCACGACTAAAAAGAAGACTACTTTACCATCTCTGAGAAACCACGATTAGAAAAAAGTCAAGTTAAAACAAATTATTACCAAATATCCCAACGGACGACATCACTTAATTAAACGAGCTAATTTATGCAGCAGTGAAATTAGTCTTGTATATAATCTGTGCCTCCCTAAGGAATTCGAACAGAAATATAAAACCTGAATAGGAAACTTGGCTTTAAGGACATGTAAAGAAATTTTGACAACAAGCGAGAGTTCTTAGGAAGGAAGAAAACATGAGGATATGATGGGAGGAAAAGACCAAATCAAAGCAACAGATAAGACTGCAACTTGAAGACATTAACCAAAAGATATTGGCAAAAGAAGGGAAACTAAAAATAGCTAGACAGCGTTAAGCAATACAAGCATAATGGGGCATTTCAAAATCACGAAAGAAAATCCCACCTTCATGTCGGTAGGGAATGCACAAGGAGAAACGAACAACGGGATGCAAAGAAAGCAAAACTATTTTGGAATGAAATATTTGAACCGCACAAACATAAGAGAAAAGCCAAATGGATAAATAACAAAAAAGAATTACAAGAACTCAACAAAAAGCCTTAAGTTGAACATACATCTGCAATCACTAAGAGCAACACTCTAAAAAGTATCGAAATGGAACACACAATGTTATGATGGCTAACTGGAATTCTAGTATTTAAAATTCACGATCATCGATCACAGAAACAAAAAAGTCATTACACTCATTACGGAAGCTATAAAAAAACTCGAAAGTAGAATTAACAGTGGGAGAAAAACATTTAACATACAAAATCCAAAGAGGCATCTTCCAGGGAGGCATCTTCCAAGGAAGCGTCTTCCAGGGAGGCACACCCTTGCTACTATTTGCAATAGTAATGATCGTACTCAATTACAGAAGCAATGGAAGATGCCTCCTTGGAGTTTCACCTCTACTGTTTTTCTTCCGCTGTTAATGCACAGAGGGCTGGAGACTCTGATACGAACACTTAGAATATAAAACCACAATATAGGAATAGAATTTGACATGGAAAATGTGTCAGACTCGAAAGGAGGAGTGGAAAAAGCTAAATAACAGAAGCAATAGAACTGTCAAATCAAGAAAGTATTAGAACAAATGGCTAAAAAGAAAATACAAGTACTTGAGAATATTGTATTCGGACATCATAAAAAAGCAGAGATGAAAGAAAAAATAAGAAAAATGTACCTCAGACAAATAAGAAAACTTCTTTAAACCAAGTTCAACAGCACGAATCTTAGAAAAGGGATAAATACCTGGACAGTCTCCCTTGTAAGATTCTCGGGGGACCATTCTTAAAATGGACCAGGGAGGGATTCAGACAAATGGCTCAGAGAACAAAAAAGTTGGTGACGATGACCAGGCGTCACATCTAAAAGAAAGTATAGACAAACACTATGTGTCAAGCAAAGAAGGAGGAAGAGGTTTCGCCAGTTTGAATAGAGCGTGGATGTATCAATACGAGAACCCTAGGATTACATTAAAAATTATGAAGCAAGACTAATTACAGCAGTCAATAACAATACTGACAATATAGGGACGAAAAGGCAACAAAAAAAAACCAGAAACATAAATGGGAAGAAAAACAACTATATGAATTTTTCAAGCGACAAACAAACGAAATCTCACACGAGAAGACGTGGACATGACTAAGAAATGGAAACATATAGAGAGAAACTGATTCTCTTATTATAGCAACACAAAACAACGCTTTAAAGACCCAAAATATGAAAGTCAATATCGATTAGACTCAAAAGAAAAGCAATATTTGATTATGTGGTGACAAAGATGAAACAATTAATCTCATAGTATGACGGAGGTAACTCTCGCAAAAAAATGTATAGACTAAACACGACTGGGTGGCGAAGGAACTTGGAATTTTACAAGAAATTGAAATACAACCATAGGCCGAAATCAGAATCCGTTCAAGAGAATGCGGTTTTGAAATACAAGCAGATCACCAAATCTCAGCCTAGAGATCAGTCCTGGTGATAATTAACAAAAAATATAACTTGCTGTATGGTAGATTTTGCCATCCCAGCGGACCATAGAGTGAAAATCAAAGAAAACGAAAAGAGAGACAAATACAAGCAGATCACCAAATCCCAGCCTAGAGATCAGTCCTGGTGATAATTAACAAAAAATATAACTTGCTGTATGGTAGATTTTGCCATCCCAGCGGACCATAGAGTGAAAATCAAAGAAAACGAAAAGAGAGACAAATACATAAACCTTACTAGAGAACTGAGAAAGCTGTGAAATATGAGGCCTACAATGATATCCATATGTGATTGGAACACTTGAAATGGTCCCTATCGACTTGGAAAAGTGACTGGAAGAGATGGAAATCGAGGAATATATCGAGGCTATCCAAACTGCAACATTGTAGAGATCGGCTAAAATACTTATAAGAGTCCTGAAGACCTGAGAAGACTCTTTGCCGCTCAGACTTCTTTGAAATATCACCAACTAACGCTGATTTGAAAAACTCACTATGAGTGAAATAATAATTACAGAAATGTTTATCAAATAACAATTAATATCGTTGATTCAACAACGGTTGTTGTCAAATAGCAAATGTATTTTTGAACAAAATTGTTCACTAATGATCTGTTCCTGACAATCTCATGATGTTTGTATATAATCATAACCCAACAAAACTTGCACATCATAGCGATATTATTATTAAAGGATTACGCTTAAAATGTTCAACCTTACCGAATGAAGTTGTTTACTGTCCAATATAGCATCTAAATGATAATTTTATGAAGTCAGTATACCAGCTGAAAAGTCATTTTTAAATGTTGCAATTATCGATACAACAATTATAGTAATCAAATGTTACTTATAATACGTTACCCTATCCTAAATAGAAGAATCAGTATCATTATGGACAGCAGTCAACTTTGAAATACTAATTCGAGTCCTTCACTTTTTCCTAAACAAAAGCATAAACATCATCACAGTTAACATTTAACAGTTACTTAGAATGTGTTACTTCTTCCAAAATAGAAGCATCAATATCATCATCGACGGCTGTTACACCGGAAACTCAACGGATACCAATTAATATCAGTTAACATTACGATCACACAGGAAAATGTAGAATTTGATATATCACTTTCAAAATCATTGCTTTCCCTGGAGCATTTGACTCATTTCAAATAATTCGGGAAAAAGGATATTTTTTAGAATGTAAGAGACAATTAAACCGATATAATTTTATTCATAATGCACCTCAGAATCTTTTTTTTTTTTTGTTAAATATGATATTTTACCCCTCCAAATCATAAAATTAATATTCGTATCATTTTAGAGCGATACAAATATTTAAACAAATTTCAAATTTCAAACTCATCAAGCAATTTTTCTCAAGAAAGATAATGTCTTTAGTTTCTAAAAAGAAATAACTTTTTAAAGAATTTCTTAAAAAAGGAAAAGGAATGAAAAAAATCACCTTTCGAAAGTCAATATGGTGAATGTCAGACATTTTAGAAATTGAATTTGACAGGCGTAGCTAATTCTGTCCGTGTATCACATTCAAAGGACCTTCGTCAATTTCGAAACACTTTCATTTTTCTTCTTTTTGTTTTCTTTTTATTATTTTATTATTCATATTTCTGACACTTTAGCCTTTTCTTTTTCATCTCTTTATTATAAATGAATTATTTCGACCGCATTAAGACATCGTAAAATAAACAAAAATGCAAGGACAAATTATAATTTCAAAAAAATTCTTGAGGGAAAAATGCAAACCTTCCTGGCTTTTCAGCTCAATATTCACATTTGATCCTTTATATCATAGGAATCAAAAACGGACGAACCACAAAAGATCAATTTGAATCGATAGGAAATTTTTATGAACTGTTTTGCCCTTTCCTGATCGACAATCAGCTTCATCGTGTTCATTATTCTGATTTTGAATTCTGAGAGATTAATTTCTGATTTCTCTGGTTGATAAGCCTCAGATTGCTTACGATATCCACAATTCCTAAATGACTGTGCATTTCGCATTATCTAACGGTTAACAAACAAGGCTGAAAGATTATAGTTAATGGAATCGATTCTCACTGGGTCCTCCATAGTTTTAAGCTTCTGCTAAACTAATATAATCTTATTAAATGGCTACTATTCAAAGAGGGTCACCTAGCTAAATAATGATCAGATTTATCGCTACTTAACCTTGATGATCTGGCTGGAACCAGTGTTTTTAAGAGTGATTTGACTGCAAATCTTACTAATTTACAAAACTTAACTTAGTTTGGTAAAAGATTTGATGTATTTGTAACTCATTGAGAATCAAACTCACTAGTAATAATCAGCCAGCTCACATCAGCTTGTCCATTATGCTACGGCAAATTATCAGTTAAAGCATAACTTAGATTCAGCAAAATTGTGGCAATACACCAGCCTCTTGCTCAGCCGATAAACACGTCGATCCCGCAAATGATTTATAAGATTAAGCATGCAAGTAATGACAGGCAAAAGACAATGAAGAAAACAAAGGTGAGGTAACAACGTAACAAAGATGACAACTTATTTGTATTTACTAGGGCGTACACAAATTTCGTGGTAGTTGTTGAGCCTTCAGCTAGATGGGTGATGTCGGTAGTTGGTATGATTGAAGTCGTAGATATGTGCAACTAGACGTTCGATGCGGGTAGCTGATGTTGGTCGAGTCGTAGAGATGCAGCTAGACGTTCGGTGCGGGTAACTGACGTTGGTCGAGTCATAGAGATGCAGCTAGACGTTTGATGCGGGTAGATCGATGTCCCGGTTTTTGAAGGATATTGGATTAACCGGGGGTGTCGACGTGGTTGCTAGCCCGTACCGTGAGTCGTACGTGGGCTAGATCCTGCAAAGCTAGAGCATGTTGTCTTTGAGGTTGGCAGCCGTACGGCGAGTCATACGTGGACTGGATGCTGCATTGCTGGAGTGTGTCGTGGTCGAAGCCGGTGTCGGCAGCTTGGTCACGTAGAGTCGACCGAGCGTGGTGACTAAGACTTAACCGTGTCTTAGAATTGCGGACCAAGTGAACGGACAGGGTAAGCGTGGCTCAGGTTTGCCAGGTCTTAGCATATGGGAAGTCGAGCGAGCGAATCAGTGAGGCAAGGGCTTTGTCGTGCCCCTAGCAATGAAGATTTCATCACCAATCCTATACACATAGAATAATATCAAACCTTCTCAGAAATCTTGAAAAAACATTAAAATACCTGACTGGCTGTCTGAACAGACAACCTACCTCCAAGCAATAAAGAACGAAAAAATACGCTAAAAATCACAAATCTATAGCAATTTACAAACTATTTCAAAATAAAAGCAAAAAGAATATTTACATTTGAACAAAAAGAATGCAACCATCCAAAATTCATGAAATGTAAAATTTCACAATGAAGCACAGAAATATAAGTATGACATAATTTGATTATAAGACTTTTTTTCAGTTTATTTTATATCTGGATCAAAATATCCCCAGTAATGATTAATTTTCTAAAGCACGATATGAAAATGTAGCATACTAACTTCATACAAATGAATATAAACGGCACAGTGAACGCTGAAAACATGGGCATTAACGGTGGGTTTTCTTCCAAAATAGCTCACTTTCTCATATTTCTCTTTTTATTGAATTTGGTACATCTTTTTGATTGTTTCGAATCTTGGAAAAGATCAACTATTTTACACGGGTGAATAAAAGTTATTCGATCAAAATGATGATAATTTAGACATACTCAAGTGTCTTTTAAAAACTCTCAAGAAGTTTAGTTGTGTCAGACATACGTTTCGGCTTAGATAATTGTGCAAAAACCGCAAGTAGAAAAGGTACGCTTGTAAAGACCAAACATATCATGTTTCTGTCGATACAGCAATCAATAAACAAGCCCATGATTAAGCCTACAAATATCCAAGAATTCAAGAGGCAAATTGCATAAATAATGTTGCAAATAGAGAAAATCTTAGAAAAGAAATCTACGGAAAAAAACAATGTTAGCAAAAGGATTATGGTAATAAATTTGTTAACAATACTAATTGTTACCAACGTATTCCATATTATCAATTGAACAATTGTTGAAATAAAGAAATTCGTCTCTAAAGTAAAGATATTTATAACTTGCCATGAGATTAATCAGCCAACAAAAGCAAGTAAAATGATTACTGACATTGCTTTAAAAGAATTATCAGATAATTTTTACAAACAACTGGGAGAGAGAATTCCTACATGACCAGTAGGTATTCAAATGTAACTATGCCGATATAGATAAATACAATATCTATCAGTCGCTGAAGAGAGAAGAGATAAAATCATAGACGTCGGCATTTATTATGGACGCACAGTATCGAGGTTTATTCACTAGGAATTATGAAACAAACACCATTAAATCGTGCAGTTCCGTGTAGATCATGGAAATAATATGTTTAGACTATTGATTGTTTATTATCAGGTTGTCTAATTTTGACACCGATGGAATACTAAGATCAACAAGATAGGTTTGGGCATCATATTTATTGGAATATGTGTCAATATTATTATGTAGCACATGGCCATCACCCTGAACCAGACATAAGAGACCATGAAGTCAACAATACTTTGAGACATTCGATCAATCTATCGACCAATTAATCGATATATATATATATATATATATATATATACAAAGAGAGGTTGAGAGGTAGAGAGAGAGAGAAAGAGCAGACTGATACAGATACTCCCTGCATTGTACATTATAAACCTTATTTAAAAAGATTTAGTCATAACTTAAAGATATGGTATTTAATTTACCCACGTAATCATTGTCACACATTCAATAAAATATAATGAGAAAACACAACACACACACACACACAAATGCAAACACACACTTAAATATATATATATATATATACGAAGGTTGTTCAAAAAGTTTCCAGACTGTTTTCGTATGGGTACTTTTATTGATAGTACACACATAACACTCTTGTCCCCTTCGAAGTATTCTCCTCCGGCTCCAATGCACTTGTTATACCGTTCCAAAAACTTCTGGAAGCCACCATGGAAGTCCTCTTATGTGAGCGTGTCAATGACCTTCGTCACAACCTCTTTCATCTCCTAAAATGTCTCATTACTACAGCCTCTAAGGTTTTCCTTGAGCTTGGGGAATAACCAAAAGTCATTATGAGCAAGGTCTGGACGATAGGGAGGCTGAAGAACTGTCTTGATGCCCACATTCGTCAAATAGTCTGCGACAAGGATGGAGTTATGGACTGGTGTATTGTCCTGGTGGAAATGCCACTGACCCGATTTGAAGAGTGCTGGCCTCTTCCGACGGAATCTCTTCCTGAACTCCCTTAAAACCTCAACATATTATTCCTTGTTGACTCTCTGTACAGTGGGAACCCAGAGCATGTTGATCATGCCAGTGCTGTCAAAAAAAGGGATCATCAAAAGTTTGTGGGTGGATTTGCTCTGTCTGGCCTTCTTGGGTCTGGGAGAGCCAGCATGCTTCCACTGGGAAATCTATCTTTTGGTCTCTGGGTCATAGCAGTAGATCCAGCTTTCATCGCAGGTCACCGAGCATCAAGAACTGCGGGATCTGAATTGATCAGCTTGACCATCTTCCTGCTGTCATGACAACGTCTTTCTTTCTGATCTTCTCTGAGCACCCTTGGGACAAACTTCGCACAAATCTTCTGCATCTTCAGTTCCTAGCGAATAAGTGTGTGTACAGTTCCCACTCTGACATCAAACTGTACACATTGTCTCTATAAACACACAACGGGGCTTATCGATGAAATTCTTTATTTGGTCAATCAACTCTAGTGTTCTGACTTCCTTACTCCTCCTACACCTCTCATCACCCCGCACAGACTCCCTGCCTTCCATGAATCTCTTATGCTACTTAAAAACTGATGCTCGATCCATGCAAGATGGTCCAAAAGCAGTTTTTGTGGCCTTTTTTCCAAGTTTAAAACAGAACTAATTACATATCGTTCTTCTAAAGTGTCGTCACGTCCATATTGCATTTTTGAAATTCACCAGCTGTGACAATCAGGCTTTAGTAGGGTGTATTCCAATTCCTGTTGTAGCTGTTCATTTGAACCTGAAATCCTACAAATAGGTCAGTCATCTCATAAGATGTATAGCGATAATATACAGAATATTCAAGAATCTCCGATAATTTTGAATGCCTATACAAAAAAGTCTGGAAACTTATTGAAGGCGCATTTATATATAGTTTTTGAATATGCATTTAATTGTATAGCTTTCGACTGCAAAATGACAAACAAGAAAACAATGTTCTTTCAGATAATAAAGTAGATATAAATCTCCCAAGGGTTTTCCGGCATCTGAATATCATACGGAAATGTTTATGTCTTAACTAAATGGACGGCATTCATCCTTCCATTCTTTTTTAAATGCTATTTTCTAGGTGATATTTTTTCTTGTCATAATGCTTTTGTCTTAAAACCCGATCGATAATATTCTTTATAAGCTGATTCAATCAATAGACTATTTATAATATCCAAGCAATGAAATAAACGGAAAGCTGTTTAAAATGTCTCGGACACATAGAAATACATGTTTATCTATAAGTAGATGGCTCTATGCTATTATATATATGAACGGATATCATTAGGTATCACATTATTAGATTAGATTATTTTTGTTGCATTTATTTTATACTGAATAAAAGATTCCAGGATTTTATTATTATTTTTAGTAAAACATTTTACGATCAAAACAAATATCATAAAATATACTTTCTTATCAGACTCTACTGCACTGGAACTATGAATATGTAGCAGTATGTCTCTTATACAAATTTATGCAATTTTATTATGAATATAAATGTGTTGCAATACTTCTGTGACTAAATATAAAGTTACCTTAACGCATATAAGTATTGTACTTATCTTTTGACTACTTCATATTCATATTTTTCTTTGCAGGGTTTCAATTTGGCAGGGTTTGATGATGAATAATACCTAATAATATCCGTTTGGATAATCATTTTTTACAGGTTATAATCAAATTCTGGTTCATAAAATGTGCTCTGCATGTAAATGTTACAAATGTATGAGAGACAAATCTAATTATGTGAAACTTCCATAATCTACACTGCTCAACGCGACGCCCCTTCATGCATTTGGTAAACAAACAAGTGTACCTGATTAAAAGTGATCAAGCCGGCTTCCACTGTTTAGTGCCGAAGTTGTTGATGATGTATTCGAGCATTAAACTCTCTCTCCGAAAAATTTACGGCGCTATCCTTGCAGATTGGGCTGTCTACAGCAACTGTCTTCAGAGACACAATGAAATTGAAATAGTTTAAATTTGATATCACTGGTTGATTAATTGATAGTAGCAGCATGTTATTTTATGCTAAAAGGGTAGGGAATCGCGTTCATATTTACATTTCTTTTCGTAGTTGTTTCTCAAGAGATTCTTTTTGAATGTGTTCTTATCGAATACATAGAGTACTCCACACTATCCAAAACTCCAGAACTGGAGCCTCATCATCATATTTAATTTAGTGTCATTCCCAAGAAAACCATTTGTGGAGGCTGGTCTTACCTTTCTGCCGAGGATATAACTAAGCTCCACCAACTGGGCCAACATTGTTACATTATTTTTCTCATACCCAGTACCCATTAAGAGCTGCAAAATTCACTTAGTATCATATATTGAGATTTATCTTGGAAATCGTCTATGCCTAACTCAAATTCGGCTTATTCATTAATTCTGTCGGTAAACTGCCATAACAATTATAGTGATGCGATATCAAGAAACTTAAAACTTTTAGTGATAGAATGTTAAATATAGGGCATTCAATTTCAGAGATATCAGATTTCATTTATATTTGCGCAACCCGCAGATAATTCAACGTTTATTTTGGAACAAGAAACACAAACTTATATATTGTCATATAACATCGATATTCGATTATTTAAAGTTTTAAGTGATTGTTTATTAATTTGCCCATATGTTAATCTATGAATTTAAAATAAACTCATTCTAAATTTCTAAGAATTTCAACAAAGCTATTTCTTGATTTATACAGTATCTCCACTAAATAAGTATACTCCTAATTATTATGTTGGAAAAAACTGATTTTCTTATAAACCAAAGATACCAGCAAAAAATAAAAACTTAACCCTTCTAAAAAAATACATAAATATATATAAGGGGTTTACTAATCTTTGAATTGTAACATTTCTATATTTTGTGGTGAAAGAGTTTAATACTGTAGAGTGTGATGATAATATCCGTTTTCATTGCATAATGGTCAGTTAGAAAAATTGTTTCGTGTGTATTGATTTAAGGCCGATAATATAGGTTCGAAAAACACTGTTAATTTATCAAATGATCTGATAGGGTTGATTTACAAAATATTAACTAATTCATGAAAACATGCGTATACATGCGCAGACTTTAGAATTTCTGATTATATATATATGTACAAGTTTCGAGACATTTTCGTATGGGCATTTTTATTGATAGTACACACATGAAACTCTAGTCCCCTTTGAAGTAATCTACTCCGGCTGTAATGCACTTGTTCTATCGTTCCAGCAACTTCTGAAAGGCCACATTGAAGTCCTCTTGTGTGAGCGTCTCAATGACCTTCGTCAGAGCCTCTTTCATCTCCTCAATTGTCTCAGAACGACAGCTTCTAAGGTTTTCCTTGAGCTAGGGGAATAACCAAAAGTCACTGGGAGCAAGGTCTGGACTATAGAGAGGCTGAGGAACTGTCTTGATGCCCATCTTCGTCAAATAGTCTGCGACAAGGATGGAGTTATGGACTGGTGCATTGTCCTGGTGGAAATGCCACTGACCCGATTTGAAGAGTGCTAGCCTCTTCCGACGGAATCTCTTCCTGAACTCCCTTAAAACCTCAAAATAGTAACCCTAACCCTAACCCTTTGCCAAATCAACTCTGGTGTATTGATTTCCTTACTCGTCCCACAGCTCTCATCATCCTGCACAGACTCTTTGCCTTCCTTGAATCTCTTATGCTACTCAAAAACTGATGCTCGATTCATGCAAGATGGTCCAAAAGCAGTTTGAAGCATTCCATACGTTTCTATGGCCTTTTTTCCAAGTTTAAAACAGAACTTTATTGCATATCATTGTTCTTAAGTGTCCTCACGTCCAGATTGCATTTTTGAAATTCTCCAGCTGTGACAATCAGGCTTTAGTAGGGTGTATTCCAATTCCTACTGTAGCTGTTCATTTAAACCTGAAGTTATAAAAATTGGTCAGTCATCTTATAAGATGGATAACAATAACATACTGTATTTTCAATTAATTTTACAAAAAGCCTGGAAACTTATTGAATGCACCACGTATATATATATATATATACATATATTTGTCATGCTGTGAGTATGGAATTCCCTGATTCTCTCTCACCATCCGAGCCTATCGTCCATCGATCCTGGCAGGTTTTCTAGACAGTATCCCGTGTCCCCTCAGGGTTGAAATATGTAATTTCTTACTGTTCAGTCAACTCTAACGCATTCATGTGTAGAAATTTATTCATGGTTTGGAAGATGGGAGGTAAGTGGCTGTATAGCGGATATTTGGGGGAGTGTCGCATCCAGGATTTATTCAGAACAGTGTGTAGAACCTATCTCTTTTTTCTTTATGCATATTGTTTGCTCCCTGGTGGTTCATCTATACAGTAGTACTGATACTGATATATATATATATATATATGTGTGTGTGTGTGTGTGTGTGTGTGTGTGTGTGTGTGTGTGTGTGTGTGTGTGCTGTATCTGTATTTCTGTGTTTGCTCGGCTTGTGTGTAAAAGGCAATCAACGGAAAATATGTATAAGCTCGATTAGCCATTGCACTTCGCGCAGTGGCTTTTCAGCGGAATTTCTGACATCTGTGCCGCACGGTCAATGCTCAATGGCAGACTTGAGGCCGAAGGGCCCCAACTTTGGGTGGGCGAGCTGCATTATTGATACCTTTGGATAGCACTGAACCTCGCTGTCCAGTTTAAGCAATAATCAGGCATCCGCTCCTGGGCCCATATTTTGGTCCATGTCCAGCTAGACTCATCAGGCTCACATTGAACTAAGTGGGCCGATGACCAGTATAGTCCAGCAGGGCTCAAGCCTCGGCTTTTGCCTGACCTTCCCCTCCCCTAACCCCCACTATAATTCGACCTTCGGGTCATTTGACCAAGTGTCCAGTCCTTTCTGGTGAGAGGCAGAGACAAATATCGCAAACTGATGGAGTTCTAATTTGTTTAGGCGCAGTGATTCAGCAGATTCATTCAATCAAATTACCAAATATAAGAAAATCAGTTCTTGCTAGAAATTACAGAAATATTTATCTATGGATTGGCATTCATATATAGAATCACAGTGATCCGTCTATAAGAAGAATGCATTATTTGTTCCAGTGAAAATGTAATATTACCCGCTCCAAAAATACGACCACTGATACGAATACGGGAAACGTACATAGAATGTTCATACATACATATTCATATAGAATATAGGAATCCCGAAACACGAAAAACACGAAATTGGTTCAGGTACGAAACTTTAATTCACCTTTTTGAGTTTAAAGGTTTTTCGACATGAGGAGAGAGAGACACAATCTTTCTATGCTGACTGCTTTTACATCGTCAGCTCTCAACCCAACCAACGCGCGGCGCCCGTAGCGCACAAAGTTGTCTGGCCTCGCCCAGGTCTGAATCTCAACTCTCTCGTTCGGAGGCAGGAACTCAACTCTTGCTTTTTCTCAAATCCCCAAAATCCTTAGCCCACGTTTCCGGTTTATGACGTCATTTACACTCCCTGGTCTATTTCCTATCTGGGGTTTTATTTTGACATCTGGGAATGACGCATCCTCCCCGCGCACGCGCGTGATTACTTTCGCTCATGTTTGCACCTAACTAACCGATGCACTGACCAGAAAGTTTCTCATCCTAACGAAACCGAAAGGCAATATATTTAAAAACGAAATCCCTCCGCAATTATATTACAAAAAGCTCTCAATAATTTTAAGAAGGATTTTCATATAAAATATTCTGTTTAATAGGGTCATTTTAAAGCGTATAAATAGTTATACTTGCTAAAAAAGAAATTGAAAATAAGGGGAAAATACTTGTAAAAATTGATTTTTTCTTATTTTAACTTTTTGTAATATCTTTAATTATCTTATGTACCAAGGAGCAACACAAATCTCAACTAGGCGCAGGAATAGGAAACTCTTAACTTAAGTTATACGCAGCCGAAGAGAAAAACAAAGACACAGAAAAAAATTACCTTATTTTCTCAGGAAAATCTCAAGGAAATTATTCTATTATTTTACATTAATCAATCAATTTCGTTATTTATTTGTAATTAAATAGACTGTAAAAAAATGTTATAATAAACTTACTTACAAATCAACGTCATCGATTCAAAATAGTTTTGTCGATGGAAATTTGTATAAATCAATGATAATTCATCCTCAGTCATTCTCACCGTCAAACATCGAGTAGATCTGATGAGTGTCGTTTCTTTTGTCGTATTTTCCTATGTTCTTCTATAACCTTTAAGTCATCCAATAAAGCCTGATACCAGTATAGAACTTGATCTCCGGAAGCCTGTATTAATTTGCTTATGCCAAAATATTCAGATGTTTGACACAAAATTTGATCTTTTTTTCGATTTTCATCAAATATTTAACCAAACAAAATTCTAATAACTGAAGAATGTTCAGATGAACTTGAAATCTGATAGACAAACATGTGTTGAATGTTTTTACATGAATTCAAGGTCAAGATTTATCAACTGATTTTCAATCAGGTTACCAACCTTAAAATAAAATAAAAATTCAGGTTCGTGGCTTTTTAGACCGACTCTACATCTCGTATAATAACGTTTTTGTTTTATTTTTTTGTTTTTTACTTTTTTTGTTTGGCTTGGGATTTTTTTACCTGTTTGTTATTTCTTAGTACGCTATAAGCCAGCACATTTACCGAGGAAAATATTTTAATCATCTTACCTTTTGATGCTAAAAAAGTATTCGTTTTTTTTTTCATAGAAATTGAATTGTCCATTGGAAATTGACGTCATCGTTTCTGTTATTAAGTGTCTATCAGTTTAATAAAGAAAGGTTGAAATACAGATAATGACAACTACAAAAAAGAAAAGAATACAAGTAAAGAAAACGCGTAAATTAGTTTGGTGGATTATGATGGCGAAGCGACATTTTTATCTGCGAATGACAATGGAGTTGACAGCTGCTCTGCAAATCTGTTCATGAATATTTATAATTGAATAGCATCAAGAGATTCACGGGAGCTGGAAATAGAAAAAGCACATTGTTATACGTAAGAGAGATGCTTATATATCAATCCAAGTTTGGTTTAAATCTTACTCTCTTCACAGAAAGCACAGAAGCAATGACAATGATAACATTATTTCATAAAATAGGGATAAACTTTCAGATGCTTATAATTATTTAAAAATAGTAAAAACAAGTTCAGAGATTCTTTTTGAAATGATTGGACGTTCAGAAGATCAGAAGAAAATCTGAGAATACAGAGAATATGACAGTTGAATTTAGGATGCAAACTAAATAAAATTTGAAGTTTTCTAACACATCTTACGAAATTTGCTCGGAAAAATGTTTTTGTTTGTTTGTTTGCTTGTTTGTTTTGGGGGGTTGGGGGTGGGCTTGTTTTTTCTCAGATTTATACGATCTCTAACGCTAGAACGATCGTGAGAACAGCGGAATTTAATAAAAACTATTTTTTGATAGAACTTTTGATTAACTTGCAAATAACTTTCACCTTTTACAAATGAATGTACAAAATCTTAACTTTTTCTATGATCATTGAAATATTGTAAGACAATCGGTAATAATTGATTATTGCTTTTAATAACATTTTCATATTAAAGAAATGGCAATAAGAAAATCCACACCAGCACAATGTGCCGATATTAATGAAAAAACATAAAGCTAAAAATAAAATCGTGAAAAATAAATTAATGTATAAATCAAATTAAACAGGTTTATTTTACAGTTTAGTTATCTAATTCACTGGCTTATCATACGACGGTTTGATTCTTAAATTCTAGTTATATGTATGTATACGTATGTGTATGTATATATGTGTGATTCAAAGTTGACAATATATATATATATATATATATATATATATATATATTAGATTATCTCTGCGGAGGGTGTGACAATACATGATCTTTAATGTGTTAGATGGATGCACATAAATGTCTGTGTGGGCGTACTTATGCGTAGATTCTGCGTTGAGAAAGCCTAGGAATTAATGATTATCCTAAATTAAGAGAGTCAGATTATGTTGAGAAGAGTGCTCAAGCTGAAGATTAAGCGTTTGATTTGATTTTCACGCTCTTAGGGAATCCTGGAAATATAAGGTCTGGCAATGTTTTCGATGTTCACTCTTATAGTTGGTCTGTGTCTGAAAGAGTAACCCCTGCAATATAATATATATATATATATATATATATATAATATATATATTATATATATATATAAGTAGAATTAGCTTGAGGATTTGTGAGAGAGATTTGATGGGAGTCAGTTCGTTGCAGAAGATGCGAGCCGTTTGTTGGCGGCACCAGACATAGTAGAAAGTTAAAATTCACACCGCTCGCAAAGTGTAAGTGGGGGCTAAGCAGAGCTAGAGAAAGATCCATGAGTGTCAAAACCACCCCATTCGTGAACAAGTTCAGTCCTTTAAATCTTATGTAGACATTTTTCTTTGTACTCGACACACTACCGTCTACTGGGAACGTGCATTGTTGTTTTATGCCTATCATCTGTCCAGTGCAACTGTGTGGGGCCAGACATTGCGGCGCAACAAAGTAGGTGCAATTAATGATGCAGGGGCAGCAGACGAGGCGGTTTTTTTCATAGAGTACGCTGACTTTATTGTCTGTTGACGGATATGACACCATCTAAAACATAGGTAACTTGGATACGACATTAAATTGCATCGAGTTATTATGCTTCTATTCTGAAGTTATATGGAGAGAGAAATCACACTTCGTTGCTATTATTACCAGGTCCCATTCAACTCGGAGTGATAGTATCTGTTAGGATCCCTTCTATGAGTCGAATAGATCTATCTAAAAATTATCAATATTAGATATCAATACTTGAAACCATAAAACTATGCGCGAATTCTTTATATTAATAGTTACTTGAATATTTAATTGTTTATAAAGGAGTACTATGCGTTACTTAAAACCATATTACTTGAACTACTTATAGTTATATAACTGTGTACAAACAAATGATGATTATTATTAATTATCCTCAAGAGTAATAGTAGTTTGAAACTATATGAATTATTTGTATAAAGAATGATTATTTGATGTTATAATTTTTGTAAATGCTTATCATTAGTTTCTTGAAATAATATTAGTTATTGAAAATGATTGATTTCGGCATTTAATAACCCAAAAATGGTTGGCATTCCGAAAAACGAAATTATTAACTTTGTAAATTCCTACCTTTATCATTGGGAGTTAGTGTTCGTCGCTCTAATATCGGAGAGGCAGATAGACTAACCTAAATGATGCCTGTTCTATACCCACACCCATAAGCTTTTACTTAATAGGTTAGAAGACACAGTAGGTTACAACATTATTTCTGAACGCACAAGCTCAACTCCATGACGTCTTCGCTATGACACCCGTCTTAGTCAACTCCACTAGGTTCTCCCGATTTCTCTAAAATTGCGCATCAAGAGAGAAAATATTGGAAGATGCTTAATTTAAGTGTTATATTTTGACCTTCGACCCGGCCCAAAAATGTTATTCCAAGGTGATACACCGGAAGGAAGTGACACATTCCGATGGCCAGTAATCGAAAGAGATCGCGTGGGCGGATTAAGGCTTATTATATGGGACAAGGTGAAGGTCCCATTGTGCCACTAACAGTGATGCACCGGAAGAGAGTAACATCTGAACTGCATGACAGTTATTTCCGCTTGATGACGATTAAACATCCGATTCAAAGATCCAGTAGGCGATCGTGTGGGCGTTGAGTTATTATTTAACTCAGTTGAGTTTGGGTCCCAGGGCAGTTGCCAGTAGACTTCCAGACAGTAGTGACCAGATGTGGTAGGGAAGGCCACACCCGACCGAGGGGGTCCTCGGAAAAGCCCCGATGGAGTGGACCCCAAGACCTCTGGTTGAGCATCTAAGAGAACAAGAAAGACACAACGTGACGGTCATAACAGTGGGGTCAAAATATGAAGTTTATGTTCGGTCTCCAGCACCCTCTCACATGCAAACCTTGAACAACCCTTTCGAAACCCTTGCAATAAAGTGAGAGGTGAATATAATTGTAAAGAAGTCTTCTTGTGTCTTCCTTCCTGCTTCCTTTCTTCATGCGTCTGTCATTGTTGTTGTGTCGTTGTGATGCTGCATGAACGTGTAAATGACTATCTAACATAAATAGAAAAGACCTATTAAACAACCACTACAGGATTAAAGAAATACTTAATAACAGATTGTTTGCTGCAGTAATTAAACGCATATGAAAAGCAAAAGAAAGATACTGAATTAGTAAAGAAAACAGTAAATTTGCTAAACAGCTCACACACAAAGAAATATAAAAGTGAGAACAATAATGATAGCAAAAAACATAAAAAAAAAGCAACAGCACATAGACTGAATCAATTAAAAAATACCCGGAAATTTTTAAAAATACGATGGATGATATTCTCAAAGTTTTAGAAATACCGATATGAATATAATGAAAACAATTCGATCGCTGAAAAGTGCTGGTATGAAGGCCAAGACAGAGGGCTTGATAATAGTTATCGTGAGGCAGAGCACACCAACTAGAAACTATCAACTATACAGTATAAAAAAACGATTCAAAGCCAATAGGTAGACTCTGCAATGAAAAAACTGAATCTTTTGACCACTTTTTGTCTGATTGCCCAATTCGAACCGATAGAATAGAAAGCATGACACAATAGTACATCATATTCATTAGAAAATATGCAAATACTGTGCTATAGTTATATCTGAAAAATGGTATGCATACAAACCAGAATCATTAACAAAAGCCAAAGAAGATACCATTTTTCAAGACTTTGTTATCCAAACAGAAATATAAAGAGCGATAGATCATACAGAGTGATAAAGTACTATTAAAGAAGAAAATATCTTCTACTTGATATTTCAGCGCCAACAGTTAATAACATATCACTTAGAGAGTATTATGAAATAAATAGATGAATAAATACAAAGAACTGGAAAGAGAATTTGAAAAAAAATGTGGCACCTTAAAACTACCGCCGTGCCAGTAACAGTGGAATCCCAACGTATGATCAAGAAAGGGACAAATAAAGACATTAAAAAGACAGCTGACTGTCCAAGTCTATAGGAAATAAATGCCTATATAAAAAAAACGCTTTGCAGAACTGTTCATCTCCTTAGAAGAGTATGATCAATGTAAATAAAAAATAACACCCCAAAAAGGTAGCGAAAATATAAAAACATAGAGTACATATTATAACCCAGTAAAAGATTGTAAGCAACCAAAATTAAAGCTGAAAATGAATAATAATCATAATAATAAGCATGTTTTCTGTCTTTGTTACAAACATTATTATTATAATTGTTATTATTGTCTGTGAAAAGGTAGGACCTGTTCAATTGAAATCGTTCGTTTCTAGTTAAGTAATTAAGAGTAAAGGGGAAAAAAACAAGTGGGAAGGGATATAAATCCTCGCACAAATATTCTGAGAAGCCAAATGAAAAGTCAGAGAATTCGACAGAGGTCTCTTATCATGCCTTAATGCAAAACTGACGACCCCAGAAGGTAACTAAATTATCGCTCAAATATTGGTATTAATAAGCATGTTTTCTGTCTTTGTTACAAACATAATTATTATTATAATTATGATTAGTTTACTCCTTGAAAGTTTTTCACATTAGCTTTAGCTGATGGTTTTCAACGAGAGTCTGAGTGACAGCAAGTCTCTTCAAGTCTCCAGGAATCTTCTCAGTATTCTGGCCGTTCTCAATAATGTAGTAGTTAGTCTCCACTCGTCCTCTTATTCCCAAGCCCTCCAGCCACTTTAATAATCCTTTGGTGACTGTACCAATAGCACCGATCATGATTGGTATAATTGTCACTTTCATGTTCCACAGTTTTTTTCAATTCCCTAGCAATTCCCTTTTTTCACTTTCTTTCAGTTTTATTCTGTAGTCAACCGGGACAGCAAAGGCCACAATTTTGCAAGTTCTCTATTTTGTCGATTATTATAAGGTCTGGTCGTCTAGCCAACATTAGGTGATCCGTTTGTGTTTATAAGAGTTTATGTTTGTCATTCTCCAGGACCATTGCTGGGTTGTGTATATACCGCTGTTCGTATGGTCAAATTTAAACTTCTTGTACAACTCCAAGTGGATCCCCTTGCCCACCCGGTCGTGTCTAGTCTTATACTCCTTTTGTGCTAATTTGCTGCATTCACTTATAATGTGATTGATGGATTCGCCTCTATTCCAATATAACTCACATTTGCTATTTTCTTGCGTCTGTTCTATTTTCGCTTTGATATGATTGGTTCTTATGGCGTTGTTTTGTGCTGCCATTAGGAAAGATTCAGTTTCTCTCGTAAGGTTTCCTTTTCCTAGCCAGGTCCAGGTTTTCTCGTGGGAGATGTTGTTTATTAATCGTTTAAAAAGCCCATAGAGTTGTTTTTCGTCACATTTTTTTCTAGTTATTGTTATTCTGTTGGTCTAGGTGTTGGCAACATCGTTTCTAGTGGCTGATATCAGTCCTCCTTTGTGCTTTTCTATGTAGCTCTCGAGCCGTTGTATCGATGTGTCGATTCTATCTTCAATATTGGTAAGTCCTCTTCCTTACTGATTTCTTGATACATATAGTCTCTCAACGTCACCTATGGGATGCAAATGCCTTATGCATGGTCATTAGTTTTCTTGTTCTTTTGACCATTTGCTTAAATTTTTCTCTGGTCCACTTCAAAAAGGGTCCCGAATATCTTACGAGGGGTGAAGTTTCTCCTACATAGTTTTGACTCAAGAAGCTAACTGGTTCTCCTGAGATATTCTTTCTTAACTTTTTCTTTCATCTCCACTTGTTTGATGGTGTCAGCTTCCAAGATGTCCAAGTATGTGTACGTTTTCTTTTCTCCGAGCGTTCCACTCTTGTCTTGATTTGGCAGTTCTTTTCCGTCCGCCAAATGTCGTTTGCCGCTTTTCATTTCTAGAATAGTGCATTTTTCCATACCAAATTTCACCCCTATATCCTGACTGTATATTCTACTGCGTGTATTAGAGTTTCCTGTTCTCTGCCATTTTTTACAAACCGTTTGATGTCATCTATTCATATTTGTTGATGATCTTTTCCTGCAATTTACTAAGTTTCAACCCGGCTGTGCATTTTCTCAGTATGTGGTTAAGTGGCATCATGGCAATTATGAATAGTATCGGTGTTAGTACATCTACTTGAAATATACCTCTTTGGACCTTTGCTTCAGCTAAGCTTCTCCCTCCTGCAGTTAATTCTACATTCCAGGTTTTCATTGCTTTCCCGATAAAGTTTAGGATTTTATGTGATATTTTGCACATTTTGAGGTAGTTTATTATCCAGCTTGTCTGGACCATATCATATGCCTTTTTTAGTCAATCCAGGCCATGGCTATTTTTTTCTGTCTGGTCTTGGTCTCGTTGAGGATGTGCTGATCTATGTATAGCAACTCTCCTGTGCTTTTGGATTCTTTGCGGCATCCTTTCTGTTCCCCAGAGAATAATCTACGGCTTGTTAGCGAGTAGTAAGTCTCTTCCCTTATTTGTGCTGTTAATATTTTCCACGTCATCGGTAAGCAGGTTATGGGTCAGTAGTTGTTTGGGGCGGTTCCCTTGAGGAGGTCCTTTTGGACCAATGTGGTCTTTCTTTTGGTCATCCATTCGGGTATGTGTGTTTCTTGTACATTTCTAGTGCTAGTCTATCGTGAATTGTGGTTAATTTCTTGAACCAGAATCCATGTCTTCCATCATGGCCAGACGTTTTCTAATTTTATATTTTTTTTAGTGTTGTTCTGAGTAAATCGATGTATCTTTGCGCTTTTGGACCATCTTCGAGTCATTCTAATTATTTTGTCATGTTTCTTATCTATTCGGCTTTTTTATATTCTCTTGGTGACCATATTTGTATTCAAAATTGTGCGGTTTCTCTTGCATCCGGGTGTTGGTATGTTTTCGTGTCATCTCCCTACCCCTCACTTGTTAGTAGAATTTTCTTTCGTTGTTTTGGAATGTCCTGTTTGGTCTGTATTGTTTTACCCTTTGTCGATTTCTCTTTTATCTTCCATCCTTTGCCTGTACTTTCTGGTTTATTTACTCAAGTTGTATTGTTATTTTTTCTTGTGTTGCTTTTTCCTTTTTGTCCCTTCATGTTCCAGCGTTTTTGTTTTTTTTTTGGTGGGGGTTATTATTTAGGACGGTTTTCGTAGATTTTTTATCTGCGTTTCCAGTCGAAGTTTCCATCCAGGTTTTGGTTTTTTTTTGTTCTTTTCGAGGGGATCCCAATTTTCTCACAAACTAGATTTATTTTTTTCGTCTGCGTCCTGACTGTTCTTCATTCTATGTTTCTTAGTGATGGCAATGTAGTCTTTTTTCTATTCATAATTTTCTTTATTTTCTCTTAATCTATTTTTGTTCTTGTATTAGTGTTTGTTGTGTGTCGTTTGTTTGTTTGGTATTTCTATTTTCAGAAATAGGCGTTCATTTCGGTTAGACTGTTCTTGTTTGTCAATAGTGGTATGTTTTTTTATAGTTCATTGTTTTCTAGTATTTCAAGGTCAGAAACCAACCTTTCTTATTTTCCTAACTTGGGTAGCAAGTCTGAAAACAAACGCATTCTTGCCAGATCGCTATCATTCTTTTACTTTATCCTATTTGTGTAGGGTTACTCCAAAAATAGCCGTGAAGTGCAAGTTGGTTGTTTTCCCAAGTCTATGTTTTGTGTTTGCGTCCCTGATTTTTTTTTTGGTTCCTTTGATCGTCATACGTGTACTTGAAAAAAACAGCCAACATTCCTAGAATGACAATCGGGTCCCTCATGTTGGCTATCGGGAGAGCACCTGCCGATCATGACATCCAAACCTGTGCCTAAGTCCCATGTTGTGTCATATTTTGATTCAACATTTGTATCATGGGTGGTATATTGTGGCTATACTTGACACAGAGGCAGGTTAAAATCTGCGCGCCTGACACAGATGTGATCTGGTTTTCTCAAACAAAACTCTTCAGCAGGTCACAAAAAAAAAGAAAAAAAAATTTTCCCTACTGTTTTCTTTTTCTCCTTTTAAATCTTGACTTTCTCTCCCGTATATTCTTTAGGTTTTACCTTAGTAAAAGTCCACATTTACGCTACTTTTGAAATTCGGAGGTATTGTAGGTTCAGAGCAATTGACTAGTAGGGACCAGTTATTGTAAGATTAAGCCCTGTAAAAATTATTACTATCTGGTTATTCTTAGAGTAACAAATAACAATAGTAATAACATTAAAACCAGCGACAGATACTAACATTTGAGCGATAATTTAGTTACCTTGTGGGGTCGACAGTTTTGTATTAAGACATGATAGTAGACCTCTGTCGAATTCTTTGACTTTTCACTTGGCTTCTAAGAATATATACTTCTTTGAGAATGTAGTCATGATATAGGAATGGAATTTGGCAAAGAAAAATGCGCCGTGCTAGGAATAAAAAGTGGCAAACGACACATAACGGAAGGAGTCGAACCATCAAAACAAGTAATCAGAAAGCTCGGAGAAAGGGAAACCTACAAATACTTGGGGACAATGGAAGCTGACACCATCAAACAAGCTGATATGAAAGAAAAAAATTTAAAAGAGTATCTTAGAATAACCAGAAAATCACTCGCGACAAAACTCTATAGCAGGAACCTTGTCAGGGTGTTAAATTCCAAGGCTGTTCCCCTTGTAACATACTCGGGATCATTCTTAAAGTGGACCATGGAAGAACTTAAACGAATGGCCCAGAGAACAAAAACTTATGACTATGCATGTGGCCCAATGCTAGTCACGGAGCCCAATGTGGTGTGACTACTGGTCACAGTAGTTGCGGCTATTTTGTGACTACCATATTAGCTTTCGACTATTTGCTTTGTCAAATTCTTCAGTGCACACGCTGTGTTTGAATGATCCACGGAGCGGGGTGACACAATTCAGCCGAATCTTCTTCTGACGGTCAGGTAAAATGAATCGCTAGATTGTCTAGCAACTCAAAGAATAGAGAAAACCCGTTCTTTAACAACAGCAAAAATTCGTTTTTTATTGAAGCACGTTTATAACAAACAAACGATGTTTGCTTTCCTGGCAAACAGAAGAAAGAATATCGAGAGAGGAAGAGTGACGATGAGGTGCGGTTAAAGCAACACTAACGTCTCTAATGTCTGAGACTTTTAATTTTTGTAACGTCAGAAGGTTGTTCGGAATGCCTCGAGTCTAGAATAGAAGAGATGCTTCTTTGGCCGTCTTGAGTTTCTTCTTTGTCTCTTTTCTCGTCCTCCCAAAGGATTTATTTTCTTATCCCATTTTCAGAGATCAATATCTGGCCTTAAACTAATTTCTGATTGATTATTCAATAAGAGTCAATTAGGAATCATATTCCCTTTGGTCAACCAATCCCAGTTCAGGATTATATCTCACATGTATAGGGAAAACCCTTTTTAGATGCCTTGACAAATAGAAACAGGTTTAAATCACCTAATCTCTACCAGACGACTAGACCTAATTATAATTATAATCAACAAAAGAATGAGAACCTGTCGAAGAGTGGACTTAGCCGTCACAACAGATCACAGAGTAAAATTGAAAAAAATCAAAAAGAGAGATAAGTACCTAGACCTTGCTAGGAAACTTTAAAAACCACGGAACATGAAAGTGGAGGTAATACCACTTGTCATCGGTGCTCTTGGTACAGTCACGAAAGGTTAGGTAAAGGGATCGGAGGACTTAGAAATAAGAGGACGAATGGAAACCATCCAAACTGCACATAAACAACAAAAACTACAGAAAAAATAGTAAATAAAACAAATATATGGAGATCTCAAGCAACAAATTCGTGAGATTGCGTACGAGAAAATCTGGATATGGTTATGAAATGGAAACCTCAAGAGAGAAACGTAAAAGCCCCTTAAAAACAATAAAAGGCATCCAGACCGGTTATATTTAGGTAAATATAGATGATGTGTATGTTATATGGAGACAGAGATGAAACGTTTAATGTCCTAATAAATGATGCCGAAAATTAGAACAAAAAGACAAGGTATGACTTGGAACGAATTGTAAATTGTGCGAGATATTAAAATTTTACCATACTAATACGTAGTATATAACCAATTCATAAGCTGTCCTAGAAAATGAGACTCATGATAGTCTCTAGGATTTTGAAATACCAACGGATCACCAAATCCCTGTCAGGAGATTTGAACTACTGTTAATTAACTAAAAAAAGAACTTGTCATCAATTGGATTTTGCAATTTCAACAGATCACAGATTAAAAACAAAAGAAAACGAGATGATTTGCACATATTTGGACCTTACTGAGAGCTAAAAAAGGTGAAACGTGCAGGTGACTGTTATACCAGTTGTAGTTGGTGCACTTGGAATAGTCCCCAAAGTCTTCGAAAACAGACTGGAAGAGTTGGAAATCAGAGGATGAATCAAGAGAACAGTCTTGTTAATATAGGCTACAATATTCAGAAGATTCTTGGAAACCTGAGGAGACTTACTATCTTTCAGACTAAAGTGAAAGTCAGCCAGTTAAAACTGATGTGAAAAACTTGAAAGGAATGAAATGATAATAAAATTGGGAAAATTAACATGTATTCTAGTAGCAGCAGTGACCTCTTCACATTCGCAAGTCACGTGACTAGATCTCTTTTGACAAAAAAGACATTAGAAATACTCAGAGAAGAAAATAAAAGAAACGCTGAAAGGGGAAATGAAAGGCACAGCTTTCCTCTAATTATCATTTATCTTCGTTGATATATCTGAAAATTGCTACTTCTTTTGTAAATATCTCGAAAATATCTGTTGTCCAATTGAAGTAAAATTTAGTGCTTTTGTTTTTATTTTTCAATATAAACACAAAGTTTAATGACAAAAGATTCATATCAGTCATAAGATCATCCAAACACTAAATAATTGCTTAAGTAACGAATGATAATTTAAACCGAACATACTTTAAAAATGGGGAGACTGTAAAACATAAAATTTGAGTTAAAACCTAGATTATTCAAAAGTGGGAAAAGACAAATAACGGATGTGGAATAGAAATAACAAATCAGGAAAGAATCATAATGTTTGGAGAAGAGGAAAATTACAAATCCTTGTGAATACTGGAAGCGGACACCATCAAACAAGTGGAGATGAAATTTAAAAAAGGCAGGAGTAACTTAGATGAACGGAAAAGTTTTTCGAAACCAAACACTACGACAGAAAGGTCATCAAAGGAACAAACACCTGAGGTGTTCCCCTTCCAAAATACTGAGAACCATTCTTAAAATTTTCAAGGAAGGAACTCAGACAAATGGACCAAAAGACAAGAAAACTGATGATGATACATAAGGTGGGACATCCGACCGTTGACAGACTATATGTGTCTAGGAAAGAAAGAGGAAGAGGACTTACCAGCATAGAAGATTGCATTCATGTATCAATACGAGGACTTGAGGACTATATTCAAAAGAGGAAAGCCGGAACATTAACAGCATTGGCGTGTATTAGACTTTACCGTTCCAGCGGACCATTAAGTGAAAATAATAAAAAAAACGAAAACAGAGATAAGTACTTACGAGTGCAATTGCCAGAAAGTTGTTGAACATGAAGATGACGGCAATACCAATTGTAATTGGTGAGCTTGGAACGGCCCTGAAAGGTTTGGAAAGGAGACGGGAAGAATTGAATATCGGAGAACAAATCAAGACTATTCAGACTACGGCATTGTTACTGTCGGCTAGAATTCTGAGAAGAGACCTAGAGATCTGAGGAAACTTTCTGTCACTCAGATTCAAGTTAAATACCACCAGCTCTCGTGGCTGTGAAAAACTTGCAAGAAGTGAAATAATAATAATAATAGACTTTAACATACAAACGGATCACCTAATCCGGCCAGAAGACCAGATTTGATAATAATCAACAAAAAAAGAGAACTTGCAAAATAGTCGACTTAGCTGTCCCGGCTGTCCACAGAATAAAACTGAAAGAATGTGAAAAGAGGGATAAGTACCTCGACCTTGCTTGGGAATTGAAAAAACTGTGGAACATGCAGGTGACAATTAAACCAATTGTAATTGGTACGTCCTGGAAGAGTCCTGGAGACTTGAGGAGACTTGCTGTCACTCAGACTCCTGTGAAAAACCATCAGTTAACGCTGATGTAAAAAGCTCTAATAATAATAATAATAATAATAATAAAATCAAAGCACAAATATATAATTCACACGAGAAAAACAAGTGTGATAATAGATATTAAACAGTCAATCGCATAATAGTTGAATATAGCAAACTAGCACAAAAGGAATACAAGAACAGTTACGACTGCGTGGTGAGACTGAGGCAACTGGAGATAGACAAATAATCCATATCAAAACACATTTAAAGTCGGCGAAAATACTTAGAAGAATCTTGGAGATCTGAGATTTGCTGTCCCTGTGAAAGACCATCAGTTAAAACATGTAAAAAATACGCAAGGAGTGAAATATTATAATAGCAGTAAAACCATTATGAAAACAGCCAGGAGTTTTTAAGAGAAGTACACTTAAACACTCTAACATCTAGATTGGGACAATTTACAGGCCAATGAACATTTGTAAAGACTGGATTCAGGTTGGACGTTTTAAAACATCAAAATAATTGATATATTTGGTATAACAATGAAATGCTAAATTAATTCCCTCACTCCTTCTTAAATAAAAGCACCATCACCATCATGGACAGCTGATACAATGGGAACCCAATACATTCATAGATCGTCTAGTCATAATTTTAAAACTATGCAGTTACTGCAGTTAACTAAGTGATAAGGATCTTAAGAAGACATCCACGAAAAACTGTTCTACTTTTATCATCTTGATCAAGTGTAACTGTCTAAATAAAGAGAAAGTGTTATGCAAAAAATGGAAGAGAAAACTCAGTAGAGATTGATAAAAGAGCTGTAAACAGCAGACGCTGATATAGCAGAAACTACAATGGAAAATAACTGCACTTAGAAATCAATTTTTGTGAACTTCATCTCTCTACGATAAAAACAAAACCAACTCTGGTAGGAGCCATATCACATGAACATCACACATAACAGTGACGCCATGGTCACAAATAAATCGATTTATTTATCCATTGGCTTTGAGACAAATTGACCAGTGCAAAATGGATGAGGTCAATATTTGACCAGGATTTAAATGCCCAGCATTCAAAGACTAGCTGCAACATAAAGTAACGATGGTTTTACAGATACTGGAAAGTAAGTGATAAAGCATAGAATGAACAATTTCCACCATTAGCAAGTTTCCAATTATTAGCTGACATTTCAGAAAGATTATCAGTAAACGGCTTTCATTGCTACAAAGAGAAAATATATTTTCATGGGCTGAATAATCTAAAATAGACGTCCGATAGGCTCAACCATATTGAGTAAGGTACACACTATCTACAGCCATTTTCTCTGGGTATTTTCAGTAAAAAATCATTTATCGAATAAAGAAAATTTTCCTCGACTGTAAACATTTTTGACCTTTTGTAGTGTTATAATCGTTTGTAAGTTCGTCTCACAAAATCAATTAGTAGTGAGTTTAGACATTGATTCTCACTTTATTAAACACACGTCTTTCCAGCCGCCAGATCTAGGCTATGCTTAGTTGTTAATGGTGAGTAAGCTAGCTCCATGCTAAAATGGCAACTCACATAATATAATGGTTAGCGAGCTAGTGAGTTCAAGACTCACCGAGAATTCCATACTTCTGACCTTGTACCAAACTAAGTTAAGCGAGATAAATGAAAACTATAAATATTTATTATCAAACCTTTTTATTTTTAACTTTGACTAAAAATTTAATCTTCTGTCACGGTTTCATGCATATTAATGTCTTATTTATTTATTTATTTATTTATTTTTATAAATACTTACATAGAAAAAATTTTCATTTACCAGAACTACACATTTACATAAGGTGAGAGGTCAGCCTTGGATCGTAGCTGGTGTTAAAGACAATAAAACGAATCTGTTAGACTTTTAAGGTACAAGTATGCGGCCAAGTAAAAGCGTTTGAAAACATTTAAAAAATAAAGATTAGCAAAAGATACTGAAGTGAGGATTTTATGAAAAACTGTTTGAACAGTATCTATTAAACAACAATAAGTAATTATTAAGCTTTAAAAATGTGCTATTAGAATTCGAATTTGATATCAGGTAAACATTTTCAATTAAGAATAAAGGATGTAATAATAATAATAATAATAATCAGTTCATGTTTGGTGGGAAAGGTGCTCTACTGGGAATTGTGCGAGCGACTAAACTCTGAAAATAGAGTTAAATGGTATATTCACAAACGGAGTATGTCCCGAAATTAAGGCAAAATGGATTCCCCACTTCCGGCTTAAAGACCGAAATACGTCTGGGAATTAAGGCACAACGGATTCCCAACTATCGGCTTGAAAAGCAGAATATATTCTGGAAATTAAGGCACAACGGATTCTCCACTTCCACCTTGAACACCAGACCAATAATAAATAATAAAGCAAAGAAATGAAGGTAATAAAGGTGCCAATAAAAGCCAGAGTCCATAAAATAACCCCACAAAATCTGGAAAACATCTAGTGGAACTCGAGATTCGAAAAATTATTGAGAAAAGAATGTGAAAGACTGTATAACTACATAGACTTCGCCAGGGCACTGAAAAAGTTGTAGAATATGGAAGTGAAAGTGATGGCAGTTACAGTTAGAGCGCTCGGAACTATCCTGAATAACCTGTAAAAGAGACAGAGGAACTAAAAATCTGGGGAAGAGTTAAACCGTCTAGACCAAAACGCTGCTAAAATCGGCAAGAAGATATAAAAGAATCCTGGAGAGCGATGGAGTTTTGCTGACTTCAGGGAACTCTTGTAATTACAGCTGGTATTTTAAAAATTGCATTGAGAGATTAACAGTAATCCAGTAAATAAATATAAGTAAACAAAAGGAAAACAAAGGCGAAAGAAAGGATGGCTGTAATTCTATGACCAACGTTCTGTCTCGGTATTTTTCTTTCTCTTCTTCCCATCGGGGTCATGTGACTGGAATTTTTTTTGCAAAAGAAGCTAAACAAGGATAACACAGAAGTAAAAATGACCAAAATATCTTTTGAGAAATGAAAATTCTTCGATTGAGAAACCCAGTAAATGTATCTTATTCATGAATTCACAAAAATATCTAGTGTATCACTTTCGAAACATTAGTATCAGTCATAAGCAAACTCACATGAAAACTAGTTGCTTACTTAGGAAATTAGTTTTTAAACCCTAAAACTTAGAAAAAAGTGACCGTTGAACTTTTATCATGTTAAAACTTAATATTTTTTTAAGGCGACCATTTAGTTTTATTTGGTTCTTTTTTGGTTATGTGTGTAAGCTGCTTTAGTGTTCTTTTTGTATAAGAGTAAAAGATCATATCTTTGGCAGGAGCACAGGTATTATTCAACCTCAGGATATGTTATAGCCACATTATACTACCCATAAAAAATGAGAAATCCAGATCCAAATAAACGTGGTTGTCCCTAAACAGACAACATCGAGGACCTGACAGGTTTCCTGCAAATGTTGGTTGCTCTTATTTCAAGTATACAAAGACCAAAGCTGCAATGCATCTGAGAAACATCAAAGGAAAAATGGACTCGAGAAGACAATAAAAAGTAATCCACTGTTTTTCTAAAAGCAATCCTCCACAAAGACGATATAAGAAAAGGATGATCAAGACAGAATGCGCTAAATTAGTTTTGTTTGAAAAATTACAAAAATATCCGAAAAATTAAAAACTCCAGTACGAATGCCATGGAAAACCGAAGGATAAAATTGATAGCGGGAGGTCAAACCTTAGCAAAGGTAAAAATCCAAAAAAGCATATTCCATGGAAGCTCTCCCTCGCAACTGTAATTGAGTATAGTAATGATCCCACTAAACGTCATATATAAGAACTGTACAGGGAGCTATAAATTTTCAAAATCACAGGAAAAGATTAATCACCATATGTATATGAATGACAAAATGCTATTTGCAAAAATAAAAAAGACCTGGAGACAAACAATAACACTATATAGCTATGATATAGGAATGGACTTTGGCATGGAAAAATGTACAATGCTGATAATGTAAAGTGGTAAAAGAGAAAATTCGGAAGGAATAGAACTACCAAATCAAGAATACATTAGGATGTTTGGAGAGAAGTAATTCTACAATTACTCGGGATTATCGGAAGCGGATAATATAAAAAAAGTGGAGTAGAAATGATAAAAAAGTACCTCAGAAGAACGAGAAAGCTTCTCGAAACGAAACTCTGTTGCAGAAATCTCATCAAAGGGTTAAACACTGGGACAGTTGCCATTGTAAGATACATGGGGCCATTCTTAAAATGGAAAATGGAGGAATGTACAAGAAAGTTGATGACTATACACAAGGCGTTACATTTAATGGATGACATAAACTGACATAATGTGTCAAAGGAAGAAGGACGAAGAGGTGCTGCCATCAATGAAATTGGCATAGATGCATCAATGAAAGGACTCAACGATGATATTAAGAACAGTAAAGAATGATTAATTACAGTAGCTAATTGCAACAGTCGCAACCTGAGCACAGAAAGAAAAATAAGAAAAACCAGGAAACAGAAATGGGAAAAAGAACATGGATATTTCAAGAGACAAACTGGCATGATAGCACACCAAAAGACGTGGATATGGCTATGAGAGAGAAATCCCAAGCAAGAAACTAAATCTCTTCTCATAGCTGCACAAGGTAACGCTACAAGGATCAATTATATCCAAGTGAAAATAAATAATATTCTATAGAATAGCAAATGTATGTTATGCGGAGAAAGAGAAGAAAAGACTGATCACATGGTAAGCAAAAGCGACAAACTTGCACAAAAGGTGTAAAAAATAGGTATGATTGGGTGAGCAAAGAGGATCCACTGGAAATTGAAATTTAACCATAGAAGCATTAAACAACGTTATGAGGACTCCAGTAAAAGACTACCATTTAATACTATTATGAAGAACTCACCGGGAGTGAATTAAACATGATAATGCTTGCTTAAATGTTTATAATGTAACTTGCCTTTTCAATTTAAGACTTGGTGTTTCATAGTTAGATTTTTGTTTTGCATTTATTTTCATTTTTATTTTATTTATTTTTTGCATTATAATTTGTTGTCAGGGTTTTTGTCACATTATGGCTTTATTAGGAGTCAAAACAATTAAGTGACGTGTTTTCTGCTTGAGTCAGGTTATGCAATATATATATATATATATATATATATATATAGTCATCCACAGACAGACTGTTTCGTTCTATCAGAACTCTTCAGTGTGGCTAAACACGCAGGACGCTCGAAGCCGGGATCGAAACCCGTCCAACTTTACGTTAGACTAAGTTTCAGACCTCTCGGCCACCAAGCGGACCACGTTGGCTAAGGGAATTTATAAGGTATTTAATTTATCAACAGCAGCAGCAGCCTTTGTTTACATTTTTTATATCCTATCGGCTACCAGAGTGCTCAATTCTTTCGAAGAGCTTTGCATTACGCTAGCGGCGGCCGACAATTCCTTCGCCAGAGTGCTCAACCCCCATGGGGGAGCGTATATATTGTCATACTGAAAAACTAATAACTCATTTTTCTTATTCCTGTCAAGGTTCGTGTAGTTTGCCACAATCTTTTTAACGATATTATTAAATATCACATGAAAGTTTCAGTTACAAGAATAAGAATTAACCAATAATTTTCTTTTGTTTTTAATATCTGCTCTGTTTATTATCATATGAAAACTTTAATTTAATTCCAAACATTGGTTTCGCATTCTAAAAAATCTATCTAAAATACGTTTGAAAATAATATAAAGATAAAATATTCTTCCTTGGATGAATATAGTAAGTGGGTTAGAGAAAGATTATTATTATTTTTATTATTATTGTTGTCGTTGTTGTTGTTGTTGTTATCAAAATGTGCTCTGTTTATTTCAGCAGTTACATATTTCATTGTATGTAACAGCGTTGCAGTTGGTGTATTTTTTAAAGAGAAATCAAAAATGTTTTATGTGAACGATACTTTTTGAAAATGATAGTTTCAATATTTTTAGGCTTTTCAGGCTGAGTTTGAGGTGAATTATAATCATTATTCAATGAGTTTCTTCTGACTGATATTCTTTATTTCCTAAGCGCTTTGAACTTTATTTCCTAAGCGCTTGAACTTTAATGTTCTGAAGCGAAGCGTTAGTTTTATTTTGTTATTTGCGAGTTTTTTCCACACTAGTAGTGTTCTCTGAGATCATAGTAAGAGGAAGTCTCCTTAGTTATCTTAAGTTATACAGAGTATTCTAGCCGATTTTAGACGTGCAGGGATTTGGACCATTTCAATTCTTCTTTGGAGTTTTAGATCTTTGCTTTGGGGATTGTTCCATGACCGACAATTATGATTAGTATCACTGTCATCATCATGTTAAACATATTCTTTTAGCTTCGTAGTAACGTCCAGGTATTACTAGCAGTCGTAGTATTTGCAGTAGTCACACAAGACACCCACATGACATAACTCCCAGCTGCAAAGTATACACGCATCTAAAATTCAAAGTTCTAATAAAATTTCCTTAAATCTAAATGTCAAAAATTTCAATGATGATAAAAGATATATTATCATCAGTATCACCATCATTTTTAATATGATTGTTATTACTATAATTATTGTTGCTGCTGTTGATATATATAGTTGTTTTGTCATCCAGTCTTGTCAAAAAAGATTTAAAGAAATTTATTAATTTCTGGCGCTAATTTCCTTTCACTAAGGGTTGTTCTTTTTTTGATAAGATCCTCTAAATTCAATTTTGCTGTTTTTTAAAGCTTCTGTTTTATGTTCATTGTGATGTACTTATATTGAATCTTCTATTACTCGATATTTTTCTCTATATTAATTACAATTAAATGTGTTTGTTTTGTCGAAATTAGACACTCAAATAATGTTCCTAAATTCTACTTACTATAATTATTATAGGTTTTCTTTTGTCGTTTTATTTATTTACATTCCTATTCCTTTTTATCTCTGTAATATTTTTTCCTTTCTTTTAAGCCTCGTTAAAAAGAATTGTCTTCCGAATTGTTCTTTTAGATATAATATTATTATTACCGGGATGATTAGTTTAATAGCCAGTCACATTATTTCTCAAATATATGGCTTAAAGGAGGCCGGGAGCGGCTACTAAGCTTAATATCAAGGCACTTGCTATTGATTATCTTAGTGGTTGAAGGAAAACAAAGACAATGTCAAAACTCGTCTTGAATACTGACATAAAATTGTCTATTTTTTTTTCTATAAACGATTAATAAGGCCTTGGAAAAATGTGGAGATGAATGCTGACCACTAGCTGCTCGGGTATAAATTTGCAACACACTCACGATCAAATAGGTTTTTGTTGTTCATCTCATATTTTTGTGGTTCTTTCTGTTTCAATTTCTTTTTTACTTCTGTCTCTGGCGCCAAATCTCCGACTTTTTCAAAGGAGAAAACAACAACTTTTGTCTGTTTTGTTATAACCATTCTCGTGACCACTTAGATGTCTCAAAAAGCTTTTGGTTATTTCATTAACCCTACATTAGTTACTTTTTAACCTACGATATCAGATTTAGTACATAGGTTATCAACACGAATGTTAATGCATTTAGACTTTCAATCAGACGTTTATCTTTGTCAGCTCGCCTCTCTTACGGCTCTTTTTTTTTAACAACCAATCAAGATCGAAAGTCGAACCACTTCGTTTTAGCAGCATTTGGTTATTTTCAAGGCATTTGTTTTCAATATTAGAGATCCGCCATTTCTTGTTATGTTGTGGTAATATACATATAAACGTCGGATTTTTTCAAATATAGATATTTGCAACAAATAGAAAAAAAAAACGTTTTACTTTAAAAGATACGAGTTTGGGAAATTTCGAATCTTAATCATTGTAAATGTTACCGAGATGTTACACTGGTTCTCGATAGACTGAGGCGGTGTTTCAGTATCTTTAAAAGCTGTCCTCTTTATTTTTATTAGAGAGAAACCTAAGAAATTCACTAAGAAGCGGAGATACTTTGTATTAATTTGTTACAAAACAACGTGAGAATTGTCATAGAAATTACGTCATAAAAACAACAAAATGACAATTAAGTGGGTAATATGCCATGAAGATACTTGCTTCGCAGTTTATTCAGATAATGAAATTAAGATTAATGAAATATAGTTTAATGCAGCAAAGAGAACAGAATTAGGGTTTCTATTCATTGAAAAGATACTAAGCTTCGATTTGCCGAGCCTTGAGAATATGTCCGTTTATCTTTTTAACTTGTCATTCCATTGAAGTCGGACGACTTAAACGAAATAGCTACTCAAGAACAGCTTTCGTGTTTTGACAGTGATCATAATGGATACTTTTTTATGTACAAACATAATCAACTTACAATTTGGATAGAATATTTCCTTTTCTATGTTTCTTCCCAGTCTCTTTTTCATGTGTGATTTCCTTACAGCATGTCTCGATATTTCTTTCACACTATTCCTATCTTTCTACTTAAGAAAAAATCTATCTATCTTTTCTCCTCACACGAAAGAACAAACGTTTTCTCCTCACATACAAGAACAAACGTTTGAGGAAAAGAAAAATGTCGGAATTTAAAATGAGGAGTTGTAAGTTCTAATGTAGTCTGTTTAAACGTTGTCTTTGGTCTCGTTCTGACAATTTCTACAGTTACGCAGATGTCAAATTTTTTGCATCTTCTTCTTTACACAGATATACGAACAAAATGTCTCTCTCCTTTTTCCCTCCCTCTCTCCCCCCTCTCTCTCTCTCTCTCTCTCTCTCTCTCTTTCTGCATATATATATATATATTTATATAGGGTATTATTTGGTCCAGTTAAACCAGAGTTGGAAGTAATTCCATCAGGACAAGAAAACTATTAGAGATTGAACATTTAAATTTTCCTGGTAAAGAGCTCAATGTAACAGACAATACAGAGCATTAATTCATTAAGAAAAACGGTTTATTGTTTTTCTTAATGTATACATTTATATATATATATATTTAGAGAGCGAGAGTTAGAGATGGAGAGAAAGGGAGAGAGAATAAGGGAGAAAAAAAGGGAGACAATAAAGTGTAGATATAGAAATCAACACAGCATTGAACTGTATCTTTCATGTGTTTGATAATTTCAACACTCTTTCACCCTTGTGTTCAACAGCTTCTCCTATGACTTTTATAAATAAGAGGAATTATATTGTCTCACCTATATATATATATATATATATATATATATATATATATATATATATATATATATATATTATATATATATCTTTAACCTAGCTGGAGATTGTAGAAATATCATTACCGTAATTTTCTATTTTTTAGGAAGGATTATCAACTGTTGTTTTTGGTATGTTTTGAAAAGAGAAGCAAAGAAAACTAGGCGTATAAACATGAAAAATAAATATACTGTGCTAAACAACTCGCTACGTGGTATGTTAAAAATATATCGTGACTAAAAATGTATTTACCGAGCCAAACGTTTTTTTTCAAATACTCCCAATCCATATATTCTGATGATTTTTCAGTGGTCAAAGCACTTCTGAATCGTTTCTTTTGATATGGTACCAAGCAGTGCCATGATAGTTTTCCACTGTCCTCTCTATATTCCAATATTAGTCATATGATTAATATTCAGGAAAGAAAAGGTTTTTCTTTCCTAGGTCAGATGCTTTACTCCTAGAAATGTGTGTTTCATTTAAGATATTTTAGTGAAAAAAATAATGTAATCTGGATGTCTAGACATCATCACTTCTTGTTATTCATCTGTATATACATATGTATCAAAATATAATTCTTTAGCATCAATGCTTTTCGGTCAAACTTCGTATACACACACACACACACACACACAAACACACACACACAAGCACACACACACATATACATATATATATATATATATATATATATATATGTATGTATATATATATAAACGAGGTGAATCAATCTAACTCTTTATTGACTGCAGTGTGTCGCTGGCTTAATCAATCAGACACGTGTGTGGCCATGTTTCAACTTCCGCTTTCTTGAGATATAGAGTAGATATGTCATTTTTTGCTGAGCATTACATGAAAATGTGGAGCGGAGATCTAAAGTAGAAGCTTAACGGCGAGCTTTGTGGGAAAACTGGTAAAAGTGCTAAAATGGCTTATGTTTGATATGCTAAAAAGAAATCAAGTGTTTTGAATAGGCACAGGTGCTTCATGAAAAGGAACGGAAGATGTGCCCAATAACGTAAAAAGTGGACAGCCAATACCAGAGTGAAAAGTTTAGCGAGCTCAGATTTGTGAAGCCAATACTAGATGAAGAGAATATGAATAAGGAAATATTGCAGCAGATTTGACAGAATATTTCGAATTAAGAACATATGTCGACTTTGTAGTTGGAGAACTTTCTTGTAAGTGTTTTTGATTTTAAAAAGTTAGTTTTCTATTCATTATTATAACAAGATCAAACTTTCAACTTACATGTTTATTGGAAGTACTGAAAGGGTTACGAGAATCTATTCTGAGAAAAGGACTTGAACTCTTGCCTAGTCAGTGGTCTCTCTACCATTTCAATCTTCCTGTACATGATGTACAAAGAGTTTTTTAAGTTCTTTACAAAGAAATCCGTTACATAAATGAACCACCCTCTTTATTCACAAGATGTAATTCACAATGATCTTTGGCAATCTATAAAATTGAAAAATACTCAGGAATTACAAATATATGCTTACATTCATGACATCAAGCAACACAATCCTGCATTACTTAAGCATTTATACTTTCTACGTGACACCAAATGATAGTGATCAGTAAGCAAACTTGGTTTTCAAAGGGCCATCCAGAAAATTATATTGTCACACTTCGCATATGGAAGTCATGCCTATCCGATAAAATAAAACGCATTTTTTCCAAGCAGCAGTCGAGTCCATACTTCTATATTGACACACCACCTAAACGCTGACTAAGCATATTGAGAAGTAGCTTGATGGCAATTGCATAAGAACGCTCCCAGCAATATTGAAAAAATGATGGAAGCAACATCCCACAAAACAGCAGCTGTACGGCTACTTACCTCCCATTTCTAAAACCATCCAAATCAGTCGAACAAAACATGCCGGATACTGCTGGAGGAATAAAGAAGAACTCATAAGTGACGTTCTTCTGGGGAATCCATCACACGACCAAGCAGGTGTTGGACGTCGGGCTAGATCCTATCCACAACAGCCCTGTATAGGTACAGGATGTAGAGTACCTGCCGAATACGATGGACGATACAGACAAATGGCGAGAGAGAGTTAGGGAAATCCGTTTTATCGACACGACATTATATATATATATATATATATATATATATATATATATATATATATATATATTATATAAAGACCAAAAGAAAAAAACACTTTCTTGGTATCATTATGAATTTATTTCCGGCTCTTATAAGTTCTTATAAGATTAACTTACATTTTTTTAAATAAAACCCCTTCTTCGGATGAGATATTCTAAATTTCAATTAGATGTTTTCATACTGCTTCCAGCGAAAATAGAATTTGAAAAAAATTCTTTATTCTAATTTTTCTAAATTTAAAATTATTTATTTTATTCAATAATTAAACAAAAAAAATTATTAAAACTCGAAGATATAATTTCTATTATTATTTTTCATATATGCATTCTTAAAAAATACTATTACTACAGAACATTAAAAGATTAAAAAACCTAATCCCGGAAAAAAAAAGTAATTCTTGACACGTGACTTTTTAAAAATCTATAAAGTTTAAATTCAACTTTTATTGAAACTATTATGTTTTATCAATATTGAAATATAATTAAATTCTATTTAATTTACAAAACGTAGTTTTAGTTATCTAAAATATCTTAAGAATTCAAGGACAATTTTGTAAACGAAAATTAAGTCAATCGTAATAAACAAATAATTAATATTTAATTCACATATCGAACGTTAAGTAGTTGTAATAAGTAAAGAACTAATCTGTAAAATATATCATGTTAATGCAACTAATAATTTAAAAAATAAAAGATTTTAATGTTCAATTCTTAACCTTGTGAGTTTCTATTGCAAAAAAAAACGGTGTAATAAAAAACACACTATATTATTGGGATAATTCCTACGCGTTAAAAGTCTTATTTATTTTTTCTTTATGATTTTGTTCCTATTTTATTTTATGATGAAAATATATGTTTATATATATTTATCTATTTAATTTTAATTGTATTCTATATTAAAAAATATTAAATTGAATAATTTATTAGTCTATTTTGAAAAGAATTATGGATTAGTATATTAATATATAGGATTAAGAATACATAAATCACTTTATTAAAGGTAGTTAAATACATGATTTATATAATATATTAAGTTAAATTATACTAAGAACTTTCTTCGATGTCGACATGCCGAAATCATTTCTCTCCTAGAATTAAGCAAATTTTTATTAAAAAACTTTAGTATACATATTTTCTCTTCTAAGCATAAAATACACTAACCATGTAAAATTTTTGTCGAGGAGGATCTTTTAGTTATTTTCCAATTTATAATATGTCACTACTAGTTCTTATAAGATCCCAGTAATCCCTAGAAAGGGCAGTTTGATTTTATAATGTTGGATTTTTATATGACTATAAGTGGTTATATTATCTAAATTTCCAATTTAAGCTTATCATACCTATGTAAGCATTATCAATATTATCATTTTCGTTAGCTGAAATGTTGGCCTGATATACAATATTATCAAGATTACACTTGTTTTGAAGGGGGCATTCATTTGATATTTCACAATTACATGCATATTTTAAGTCATCTTTGTTATTCCGGTCTAATTTTTTTGTTAATTACTTGTCGGGATTTTCAGTAATTTGAGTACAAGAATAACTCATTTTTTACATTATTTTTATTAATCATTTTAAGGGCGTTACCATCTTTAAAATGTTTACTAAGCTTAGAAAATATTTGCCTATTTTAATTAGAAAGATTACAAAAAGGGAGGATTATACCAGATAATATTTCTAAGGCGTTTTTTATTAAAATTTTTACTTATCTATATTCACATAACTGTGACCCTTATTTCCTATAATATTACCCCTTTTATGTGATATTTATTGGCATCTAAATATTCAAGTTCATTCTTATAACCACTATTATATCAAGCTTCATTATAGGAATCCTTATAATTATTGAATATGTTTTTAAAAGATGATAATCTGTTAATTCTAATATTGATCACATCAGGAATTTGCTTAACTATGGATGCGGGTGGTTAGAATTTACATTTATGTAAATTGGAATGGCATTAGATTTACTAAATGGTTTATAAGAATTGTTAGTAAGATTGAGAGTAATTACATAAAAAATTACCTATTTTCAAGTAAGAACTAATTTCTATCCTTAACCCCATATATCTAAATGCTCTAATTACCTTCTTCTATATTTTTGATGTTAAGGGTCCATTGCTATTTGAGATAGAAATTAATCCATCATCTCTATAAAGTCCGATATTTCTTAAATCTATAAAAAAAGCCTAAGGTGTCTAAAATGTATACTCCTACTATGTCTGCAATTTGGATGGAGTCAAATGAACCTATTACAACGTCAAAAGTATCTTTTTTTTTCTTTTGCCAAGTAGTATTATTGTAAACTAGAACTGATTTTCTACATACTAATATAATATTCAATTCCTCCTTGGTTATATCGATATAATTCTTTGGTAAATTGATGCATTGTAACAATAATTCCTTCGTTATGAAGGGGTAAAAATCTATGATGACAAATTGTATAAAGATAGTTTTATTCGTATGCGTGTTATTCTTAAACTGTTCAGTAGTATCAAATGAATTCTTCCACCAAATATATCTTGAATTATTTAAGATTTTGGAAACGATTCTTTGCAATATATTCTTAGATACTAAATCTAGCTCCGAATTACTTTTTCCAGGATTAGGTTTTTTCATATTTTTTTTTTCATGTTCTGTAGTATGTAAATTAGCTCTACACGTTGAGTGTTGATGTATCATTAATCCCAAATTAATTAGACATCATTAGTCATTAGTATTGAGCTCTCATATTGGATATAATCCTACTCCTTGAATTTCCTCCTGGTATCATATAAGAATATATATATATATATGCCTGATCTATGGGTATAATGTATTATGTATGTAATTATGAGTTAACAAATGTCAAATTTATAACATTTATTTCACGAAGTCCACTGTCGCTTAAAAAGAAGACGCTGCAGATATGACTTAAACAAGTAGCAATTCTTCTGTTATTAGACACAAAGAAAGGAACAGCGAAGAAATAACGACAAATCAAATTCTAAAATAGATAAATATCTCACATTATCATAGCAAATGCAAATAACTGTAATACAAATCCACTACTCGTTTATTGTTGATCCAAATGTCAGATATTAAATAAAAATAGGGTGACAGTGAATTAAAGGGAATCAAACAAATAAAAACCTCAACATTTAGAAATAAGAATAAAATTTTGCTGAAACAATGTGACTTCATAGAGAAGAATTGCTTCGCATTACACAATAGCCTCTTTTGTTCCTATCGTAAACACAAATGTAATCAGATAGTAAAGGATCCAGACAACTTATGTTAAGAAAATATTACCTTTGTCGTCATAAAATTATGAAACTCATTTTAAACGTTGCGAGAATCTTAGTCAATAAAAGTCTATCGATTCTTTAATGAAATTTTCATTACAGTCTGAACACAAGGCTAGTTCAGATCATCTATTAATTCTTTTAAAAAATCTTTGTAATTAGTAAAAATCCTAAAATAAAGTGGGAAAAGAAAAGGTTGACAAATAGTGAAAATGAGATTCTACTAAAGTTAATATATATTATGAAATGTATGGCAAAGATGAAGTATTAAAATCTCCATTCCCTCGGTCTTTACATAATTTGTGATAATGCTTACGTATATAATCCCCTTACAAAGAATCTTATCCTTTTTTATCACATGATATGAGCGCGCTAACGTTGATAATAGTATACTTTCTTCTAAAGATGCCTTTATAGGACTTACACTCCTACAATTTAAATTGTGCGGTATGCCACTTGTTCCCACAACAAAGATGGCGGACGCAAGTAAATATTCAGTCTCGGGAAACCAGTGGCCAGGAGAACCACGTGATCACTGCTTAAAACTACATCCTCATTTGAATTTTGTCCCGCGTTTTTTGGAGCCGATTCCAAGACACGTATTTTCTATAAATACTTCGTCTTCAGACACTCTTTTCTTCTTTTCACAATTTCACTTGCAGGGCAAACACACTCTCTCCAATGTGACTCTCTTATTCACCAACAGATGTCAAAAGCCACGAAATGGATAAGCCACACAAACATTCCTTTCCTCAGTATACCTTGTATGTGAGACCTTTTCCAGCCTCGGAAACACCAACTGCATAGAACCACAGAAAGAAACGAACACTTAGAAATACGTAGTCAACATGAATAGGACACTTTTATTATTTAACCTTTTCTGTACTTTTAGTTGTGTTAGTCACATACACACACACACACACACACACACACAGAGGACTATTTTACGAACAATATAGAACCATAGTAATATTTTAAATGTATCATTGCATGTTTTGTTATGAATATAAATTTGTTTTGTTTGTCGCCTCGTTTTGAATGTTCCTTTTGTCCGCACCGTTTCATATCTTTACTCATTTACTTCATTTACTATATTTGTCTCCATGTGACTATTTTACCTTTTTCCATGTGCCTTTTTCTAGACTAAACGAAGCAAATGATATACCACTAAACATATACTAAACTTTAACATAAATTTGGGGGGACCAAACATATCTACCAAATAACATGTCCTCCAACACCTTGAGAGATAGACTAAGTTGTTCCAGCTTCAAAATATAAATCAGGACAAATTACATTGTTCCGTTGCATTTGCATAAAGCAATTCATTAGGAATTAATCGGCATATTAACAATTCGATATCAATTTGAAAGGGTGCTGTGACATTCACCTTTCAAAAAGAAAACGAATTTTTTTTTTCATACGTCCACAAAATGCAAACTATTCAAAATATATTTCAAATATAACCTATTAAGCTATTCTATAGTCGTCCTTGATGATATCGATGCTTCTATTTAGATGGCAAGATTCTAATTAATATTTCATACGTAGCTCCGTTATATTGAGTGTCTGAATTATTGAAAGGTTATGTTCTGCGTAATACAAACTCCGAAAAATGATATATTCTAAAACTCCTCAAAATCCTCATTTCGCTGAAAATTGGGGTGGGAATTACTGAATTCTTTAAATTAGAGCATTTCAGATTTATTCCTAAAATAAGAATAAGTCTGTATTGTACAAATTTTGCTGGGTTATGATTCTCTCTCTCTCTCACTCTCTCTCCCTCTCTCATTATATATATATATATATATATAACATAACAGAGTTGGTTGTCTCTATCTCACTCCGTGAATTTGTGGCAGACGAAATGGGGTATGATTTGGAGAGTGCTCAGTATCTGTGATAGAACTATTATATTATACTGAGTAAATATATAATTATTTTTATATTTATTTAGTAGCATGGAAGTCTGTCTGCGACAATAGGTTTTATGCCGTCTTATAACGGTAATCATCTGGCAGAGAAAGAAAGATATTGGAGAAATCGAAAAAATCAAGTATACAGTTTGGATAGATTACAACACTTTGTGTGTGTGAAGGAGAGAGAGAGAGAGAGAGAGAGAGAGAGAGAGTGTGTGTGTGTGTGTGTGTGTGTGTGTGTGTGTGTGTGTGTGTGTGTGTGTGTGTGTGTGTGTGTGTGTGTATTATATTTGCGTATTATTATGTGTGGTCGTATTAACGATATTTAGCATGTGTGTGCATGAAGATTCATGCTCTGCGCGGTAAATTTAAAGTTCTCTGCTGAGTCATGATGTGTAGCCAAAATCGGGACAGTTTGACCAAGTATTTTTTTGTTCGAGTGTCTGGTGGGGATGACTTTAACTAAGGAACAAATTGTCATCATAACTGCATTACGAAAAAAATAAAGTTTTGATTTGTAAGCGTAATAGACGAAGGAATATGGTGTATCAGAACGCAATAAATATCGCGGTGATGAGACATGTGAACTATAAGTGCCATTTTCCTTCCTTAAATTTTTATATTTATCTCCATACACCCCAACAACCTGTTGACATTATGTTAGCTATGTTTTCATGATTGTTAGAAATACTTCTCTCCACTGTATATTTAACATATCCTTTACGCACACGCCATCATGTATTACAATAACGTATACGTAATATAACATTAACACAACATACCAGCTAATAAAAATTATCATTGTAATCCAACACAACTCTTTATCTATTATCCTTATATCTCAGACCTATCATGCTTACAGTTCAAATCAAAAATTCATTTTCTTAATAATGCAATGATGATAATTAGCTCCTTAGTTAAAATCATAACACACAAAAAAACGACATAGCTAATACAACGTCGTAACACAATATATTCACTATATTCCTTACGTACATATAATCATGGATTACAATGATGTATACGTAATATAACATTAACACATCATAACTAATACAAATTATTATTGCCGTCTAACACAAAACATATTCCCACATAAAATACTAATATTATTTATTTAAGTCATACATCCTAGATGCATCAAGGAAGGTCATCAGTGATGCACTGTTTTCCTCGCCGATTTCGGGTTTCGCTTTCATATCGACTCCAACAGCAACCCCGGCATGACTCTAGAAGAGTCAAACCACCTCCTTGATAGCGACGTGCCACGCACCGTAACATTGCTAAAACAATAAAAAAATCCGTAAGGCTGGATTGCCCAGTCGGTTGGGGCGGTAGAATACACCGACTGCTTCTCTGCAGAGGGGTAAGACCCCCCCCAACGAGTGTCCTAGATATCACACTAAACAATCTGATGGTGAGGTTCTAGCAATGCTGGAGATTTGGGGAATGTGAAGTATTCCTTTATTCCTATTGCTCCCAGGTCCACTCTGGCCCGGAGTGGTAGCACCTGATAAGGGTCCTATCTATGGGTTAAATAGAACTAAACCGTGCTTCTTTCACTATACTGATTTTTGCATTTAAACTGCGTATTTATGCTAAACTGAATTGTTTAAAATAGAATTGTTTTGACATTGGAACTGCTTACTAATGCTGAACTGAATTGATCCGAATAGAACTGTTTTTGACGTCTAAACTGTGTACTTATGCTGAACTGAATTATCTGAAATAAAACTGTTTGACATTTAACTCTATGTATTGCCCAGTCGGCTGGGGATGTAGAATACACTGACTGCACCTCTGCAGAGGGGTAAGACCCTCCCCTAATGAGTGCCCTGGATATGGCACTAAACAATCTGATGGTGAGGTTCCAGCAATACTAGAGCTATGGGGAATGCGGAGTACCCCTTTATTGCCATCACTCCCAGGTCCACTCTGGCCCGGAGTGGTAGCACCTGATAGGGCCCTATCTATAGGTTAAATAGAACTAACGGCATACTTATGCTAAACTGAATTGTTTGAGTAAACTGAATAGCTTGAAATAGAAATGTTTTTCAAAATTAAATCGTACTTATATTTGAACTGCGTGCTTGTGCTTAACTGAATTGTTTGAAATAGAACTGTTTTTCGACATTAAAACTGTATTTACACTTAACTGAATTGTTACATATAACTGCAACTGTTTTTTGACATTGAAACTGTATTTACTCTAAACTAAATTGTTTAACATGGAACTGTTCTGACATATAACTGTGTGTAAACAAAATCTGTACTTTTACAAAACTGAATTCGCTGAAATAGAATTGCTTGACTAAACTGAATAGCTCGAAATAAAAATGCTTTGTTTTTTTTACAATTAAACTGTACTTACATTTAAACTGCGTGCTTTTGCTAAACTGAATTGTTTTAAATTGAACTATTTTTGACACTGAAACTGTACTTACCCTAAACTTAATTGTTATATATAACTGAACAGTTTGAAATAAAAAATGTTTTTGACAACTAAACTGTGTACTCATGCTCAACCGAATTGTTTTAAATAGAACTGATTATTTACATAAAAATGGATTTGGCGTTAAATAACCTACAAAGGTTGATATGCCATAAAACCAAATCAGACCAAACGTAAGGCTGGACTTCGACCGTTCTTTATTGACATATGTCATTCAGCATCAACCAATGAAAACAGGGCAGTTCGCGCTCCTCTACTATATGATGTTGTCATTACTTCATCCGGTTTCGATCAACTACTTCCGGATTCGATAACGAGGTAAGATGGTATTTTAAATGCTTTGTCTAAGTCCATGTTTTACATATTAAATGCTAATCCCCTAGCGATACTAAAACTTTAACAAAACCTACGCGTATCCAACCACAAATCTATCCGATACTAGTACTTCTAAAAAAATAGATAAATAAATAAATTTAAAAAAATAGAAATGAATAAAATAAATGAAATAAGTCCCTACTCTAACTATCCAGTCAATCTGCAACCCTTACCTTATACCCTTATTCGAGGAGAATAAAAAAAATAGATAATAAAAAATAAATTCTATCGCCCATTTATTTTCGAAATCATTTACTACAGATTAACTCATGCTAATTTACCTAAATCTCCCTCCCCGTTTGTCATTTACCGGCTACACTAATTCGTTGGACTTCGTAACACTAAACAAATAATCGATCATTCCTTATTCTATCTACTCAATTAAATAATCTATACTCATATTTACAATTTAATACATATTTCTCAAAATAAAACTACCTTATTAAAACTATCTTCAACTCCTTAAATTCCAAATTATTACTACTACGAACCTGTCTCCTTTTCCCCCCGCTCCCTTCATAATCTATTTGCCATTAGGTTTTAATAATTGAATAAAATCACGAATAAGCGCTGGCAAAAAAAATTAAAAACCACTAAATAGTAGCGGACCGTAAAATACGAGAACAAAAAAAAATGGATAAATAAATATCCATCCCCCCACGCAAACGCCAACGATTCTCAACCCCTACCCATGATATTCCGACTACCCTGGCTTAAAATGCTATCTCAATATACTCTTATAATGTGTAATGCGTCTCCTAATTATAATTCTTAGGTTCCCCCCTCGTCCTCCTTATTTCTTCCATAGTTCTGATTCCATAATACTCCATAGTACATTACAATATTACACGTCTCATGAGCTCGATATTCATTGATCCATAATACTCCTTCGTCTATTATACTTACAAATCGGAAGTTTATTTTCTTATGAATGCAATGATGATGATTATTTGTTCCTTTGTTTGAATCACCACTATACACACACGAATATAAAAAATAGAAAATAAATAGATAAATAAATAATACTCCATAGTATATTACAATGTAACATGTCTTATCATCGTGATATTTACTGCGTTCTGATTCACCATAGTCCTTCGTCTATTATACTTACAAATCAAAACTTTATTTTCTTCATTATGTAACGATGATAAATTGTTCCGAAGTTAGAATAATCACCACACACACACACACACACACACGCACACACGAATACAAAATTTCGGTCAAACTCTCACGATTTTGACTACACATCGCGACTCGTATATCCAGAAAACAACCTCAAATTTACCGTGCACCGCATGTATCTTCATGCACGCACACACTAAATATCACAGACAAGCTTCAATGCTATCAAATATATGTAAAAACTAATATATATTTATTCATTATATATATATATATATATATAATGGAAAAACGAAATGATCCAAAAGTGATAAATGTATTATAATGGAAAATCACCGTTAAAACTTTCCATTATAATAAATTCATTACTTTTGGATTACTTTGTTTTTCAATTTTCTTCATACAGTCAGATTTATTTTCTTTGTTTTCTTCCATATATATATATATATATATATATATATGGAATGTATTCAAAGTCGAACAACCTTTCATATCAACTGATGATTGCACAAACCCAAAACTGCTAGTTTGGATACGTCTATTTGTGTTTAAATTCGTTTTGCAATTTTACTAATCTTTAAGATGACTAAGTTTAACCAACTTCAATTTAAAGTCCCGACAACTGCTATGGATGGTGTTTCATTTTTATTTGATTTTTCCCTAAATAAAAATGTTTTGTATCTTTTTGAATTCTGTAAGAATTCATCTGACGTGGCGAATCGCATCTGCAAGTTATTGAAATAAATTCATAAAATAGCAAAGTAACTGTCCGTTGAGTTTTCTTTCTTTGATATTAATGATATATTCGCTCTGTATGCGAGTTTTCACAATATATCCAGGTATATATATATTCCACTTATTCCTAATAATATTGACAAATTTATCAATCTCTCGGACTGTAATTTAACTCCACAACAAAAAGATTTCCTCAACTTAGGACCCAACTGCCATTTATTCCAAGGATATACCAGCATCAACAAAAATACAGAAATTGAAATTTTATACCAAAACATTTTAAAACTCCGGGATAATAAGGTAATTTCAGTCAAACCCGAATTCCGTGATCTCCTTAAGGCTGAAGCCATCAAAAATAGATACAATAATAAACAACCTACATTATTAACACATCAACTAAAAACTGCTGCTAAAGAATTACGCAATCACCCTAACATCACCATAAAAAAAGCTGATAAAACAAACATTTTTGTAGTACTCAATAAAACAGATTACCATTCAAAACTACAAAATATCCTCGATGACCATACGAAATTCAAAAAATTAAATAAGAATCCCACCAACCAACTAAAATCAAAAATTAATAAACTAATCACAGCTAATAATGCCGAACTCAATAGCATAAAACTACCCAAAATAATTGGGGATTATAAACCCGGCTATCTTTACGGGACCGTAAAAATACATAAACCTAATCATCCTCTACGCCCTATTATATCACAAATACCTACACCAATTTATCAACTCACAAAAACAATAAAACAGCTTATTTCACCATACTTACCTAGCAAATACAACATAAAATCTACACATGAATTAATTCAAATTCTTCATGGAATTAAACCCAATAATGGTATATTAGCCTCACTCGATGTAGAAAATTTATTTAGTAATGTACCTGTTAATGAAACAATTGATATTATTATAAATAATATTTATAATAACACATCTCTTTCTCCTCTTAAAATCAACTCTAATATACTTCGAAAACTACTCTTAACATGTACTACTGAAGTTCCATTTTATGACCATCTTGGAAATATTTACGTTCAGACTGATGGCGTATCTATGGAATCTGTCCTAGGCCCGATTTTCAGTAATTTCTACATGTCCGATCTCGAAAATAGAATTTTTAATAGCATAAAAAAACCTCCAATATACCTAAGATATGTTGATGACATCCTTATTCTTACTAATAATATTAACGAAATCAACATACTACAAGACACCTTCCAAAACAATTCAGTCCTTAACTTTACTCATGAACTAAACAAAAACAATAAAATTTCCTTTTTAGATGTTCTCATTGATGCTAACAACAATAATAACTTCACTACCTCCACTTACAAAAAACCCTCTAGTAATAACTCCTGTACCCTCAACTTTAAAAGTGAATGCCCCTTCAGATATAAAAAAGCAGTTATTCATAATCTAATATCCCATGCCAAACTATTCTCCTCCTCCAAAACAATATTTTATAAAGAGGTAGAAAACATAAAACAGGCTCCCATCAACAATGGGTTTCCTAACTATATTGTTGATGAACAAATTAAACGTATGATCAAAAATGTTAACCAACAAAATAAACAGTGTACTACTCCATCCAGCCAACAAACATATATCAAACTTTTTTATCGTAACCAAATGCACTACAATTACAAATCCGATGAAAAAATCTTGAAAACATTGATTCACAAAAACATACTCCCCACTGATCCTAATAAAAAAATAAAACTTGTTATATATTATAATAAGTTTAAAACCTCGAATCTAGTCATTAGAAATAATTCCTCTCCCTCGATTGGAGTTTTGCAAAAAACCAACGTTATATATAAATTTAAATGTCCTTTAGGAGATTGTATCTCTGATAATAATAATATATATGTTGGTTTAACCTCAACTACCCTGTCGAGGAGACTTACAATGCACCTTTCAGACACAAGTTCAATAGCTCAGCATTTAAAAAAACATTCATGCCCAACAACACAACTACGGAAAATTCTCACCGACAACACAACAATATTAGAACATCAAAATAATAAACAAAAACTTCAGATTCTCGAAGCATTACATATCAGAAACCTGCAGCCGACACTTAATAGAATTAATTTTCAAACCAGTGCTAATGTACTTAAATGTCTTTAGCTACTGACACTAAATATAGAATCACATTCAAAAACAAACGCCAAAACCTTCAACGGCAAAGACGCCCTTACACAGTAGTAATATGCTAAAACAAAAGTTACATCACTTTTGTAATAGATCCTCCCCTGATGATGGCCCAAAGTCGGGCAGAAAGTACTAGGGATACATGCAACTATGGACAATACATAAATCAATTCCCCCAGAATACGATAAAAGTAATACGGGAATTCGAAGGATCCAAAAGAAAATATGTAGACATAAAATGTCTATTATGTTTAATGAAATTTGCATTAACGAAGAAATGCTGCCTAAATATACATATATATATATATATATATATATATATATATATATATATATATATACCTATGAATCGAGCATTTCCGTAAAATTCTATCAAACTTCTTATATATTCTATACCCATATAATTCCAAATATATCGCCTGTGGACATTAACTTGATATGATTTGTATATATATATGTATGTAATTCACAGACACACATAGATAGATAGATAGATAGATAGATAGATACCAATAAATAGGTACGCCCCAAACAATTTAATCCAAAAATGTTGATGTACAAATTACAATGTTATAAACGAAAAAAATTAACTTGAGATTTTATTGTAAACATACCGAATATCTTGAGAAGGTTGCTTTAATAGATACATTTCAAAGGGGCCTTTAAATATTAAAATATTTACCACTCTTGAAGTAAACAATACATTTGAATAATTTATTTACTAGTGTAGAGGAAAAAATTAACTAAACAGCTAAAACGTTGTCAGTGTTCAAACTGTGGTAAAAGTGAAGCATTAAATTCTTATTTTCTTGGAAGCGCTAATCTTTTATATTTTGAGCATTCTTAGAACCCGTGTAAATCTCCAATAAGAGCTATTGATCGCTATCGATACTGAGGCTATGGGTACTATATTTGTATGTTCACCCTGTTGTCGCTTTGTAAGACCAAAGTGAAGTTATTTCTGTTATGGTCTTGTGCATTAGCTTATTAGGTGAGTGTCATTTGGGAGCTCTAGATGGTTTGTTGGAATGAAGAGTATTGATCAATACGAGACAGGGACTTTTAGCTATCTTCAACCATGTCATTGGTTTCTTCAACGTTAAATTGTCCGGCTGCTCTGCATAGACTTCTGATATCGTTGCTGTAGAGCCAATGTTAATGGGCATTAATCATAAAAAAGACTAAATATTGCACCCGTAAAAATCTGTACCAGTGACCCCCCTCCATTTTTCCAAAGCATCAGTCATTGTGTCATTTGTTCTGTCATTTGACTGCTGCGCTAAAGATCGCTTGAGATTCACATCGCTATTAACTGCTTAACTGTGCTCACATTGACTGATTCGTCTTCGTAAACGATTGTAAAGAACTGAAGAATGTCATTGACAGCCTAAATTATTTCTGTAACTTGGGCTTTCAAATTAGATGTTATTTGGACAGAATGCTGCTAAGTTGCTTTCTGTAACGTTACAAAACTTTACTAGTGTTACTCAAGAAATGTACAATTTTGCAACCATTAAACCTCGATCAAACCGGTGAGGTCAAATTCGGCAATAATCAAACATGCTGTCTGCATAATCATTCAGATATCCTGTCCCGACTTGTCACTGAATAACAGCCTCTGAAAAAGAGAGTATTATACGAGCCACATCTGCGTATAGCAATGAAAACTCATCAATAAAGGAGGTGTATGTTGATGAAAAAACAGCTTTAGCAGTTATGAATGGTTTGGTTTTTTATTAAGGATGGAAAAAAGGAAGATTAAAATACCTTTTAAATTTTAACCTTAATTCTTGGTTCAACAACCATTCTGTGAGCGAGAAAAATTCTCCCTGAAACTACTGGTAACGTTTGCGTCTCCCAAACAAGGTGTTAAAATATGCTAGTCGCTTTTGATGGTTGATGAGTCCAAAGTCGGTGTTTTTATGTTATTGGTCTCGGCTATGTTGGCTTGCCAGCAGCAGTCATAGTGGCAGGCTACTAAACCTAATCAGCTTTGTGTTCGTTCCAAGCAACCGGGTAAAAAGGCGTCTGTTCTGTGCTCTGGTGGAGGCTGAAGTGAGACAGAATTCCTCTTTTGCGCAGGGACGGTCCTTTTTCCGGGAATGCGTCCCTCCAACTTCCTGTCAGTGGCCTCTGGAAACTTCTGCACTTTAAACACAATAAACCAGCTACATGATCTGCATCTGAAGTCGAGCATAACATAGACGTCATATGCGTACAGGAACATAGATATTACCATAGCAAACTAGAAATAAAGAAAACATGATCCAGTGAATGGATGAACCTTTGCGTTACATCTCTACGAAAAAAAAAGTTTACAGTGGAGGTGTTGGAGTGCTTCTAAGTCTTCATGCCTAAAAATAGCAGAATTGCATAGAGAGAATCCAAACGAGAATGATGTGTATAACGTTTAATGGCAACTCCTGCACAACAATCATCTCTTGCAACAGTCCCAGTGTTGAAAAAGACATCACCACCTACCATAAAGAGCTTCCTTGTATGACATATTCCAAAACATGTCGTTATGATCATCGGTAGGGACATGAATGCTCAAATACACAAAGATGGAAATTATAAATTCTATTTACACAACTTACCAAACAGAAGTAGGGAATATCTAGCAAAGTTTTCCCTTGAAAACATGGTAACTTGTCTAAACACTAAATTCCAAAGATGGAGAAAGCTATTGACGTATACTTACCCAAAACTCTAAAGCACAGCTAGATTTTATTCTCATAAACAAGAAGGATAAATAGCGTTTTGAACTGTGAGGTATACTCCTCTTTTGAAGGGGTATCATCTACTCAAATAATCTTTTCAGAAAATATTCGCTTGAGTTTACGCAGAAATAAGAAAATCAAAGCTTTACGATATGATTCATTAATAGTAATATTAACAATCAATGTTGGGTGACTGTAAGAAACAGACACTCTTCAGGAAACATGTAAAAGACTCACACTGATTGACGAATATGAAAACTTAGTAACCACTCACATCGAAGCAGATACGCATGCATACCAGCTAAACCAAGAACAATATGTAAAATTCTATGGGAGTCAATAGCAGTCAGGGAAAAACGAGATAATATTAGCAGAAAACCACCAAATGCCAATGCGCAGAATTTTAAGAAAGCCCTTGGAGGACTTCTTTTTCCATCGTAATCGATGAAGAAGGCATCTGTGAGCGCGCAGATGGCTAAATGAGACCAACTTGTGCACGGAAAAGTCTTTGGCAGTGAGAACAAAGAATGGTGGCTCATTTGCTGCGTTTCTTCTGCTTTAACAGACTTTTTCTCCACGTCTGACAACTTCACGACGCTTGCTTCTGTCCTGCGCCAGATCTTCCTGGCAATTAGGGGTGATACCAAAGGATTTCATGGAGACTTTCAGTGCGTCTTTGATGCACTTTTTCTGGGCTCCTTGGGAGCGCTTGCCCTAAGATAGTTCTCCGTACAGCAGCTTCGTCAGGAGGCGGTGATCTTTCATGCGGCCAACATGACCGGCCCAACGAAGATGTGATTATATCAAGATGGTGAAGATGCTAGGAAGAGAAGCCAGAGTAAAACTTTCCGTGTTGGTGTGTTTTTGCCATGTAATGCCACGAATCTTCCTCTTACAGGTTGTGTGAAAGTGGTTTAGCTTCTTTATAATCCGTTGATGAGTTATCCACGTTTCACAGCCATAAATGAGGGTGGTAAAGATGACAGCTCACTAAACATTGATTTTGGTTGTCTACGAGATGCCTCTTCGATTCTATAGATTCCTGTTGAGTGGGCAAAGGCTCCACTTTCTTTTGCTGATGTTCACTTTCCAATCTTTGACGATATATTAGGAAGGGTGCTGCTGAGGTAGGTGAACTTTTCTACTACCTTCCGTCTTTGTCCCTTGATGAGTGATGTTGGGCTTGACGTATGGTTTTCCAGACGCTAGCTGGTGTATCACTTCTGTCTTTTTTTGTGCTGATGACCAGGACAAAATTGTCACTGGCCATTGAGAACTTTGGTAGTAGCGTTTAGTGCATCGTCGTCGGCGAACAAACTCGTTGACGATATCAGTTTTCACTTTGGTCTTTGCTTGACGCATTCTAAGATTGGAGACCGAGCCGTCAGTGCGATATCGAATGTCTATTCCATTATCCTCGCCATTAAATGCATCAAACAGCATCGTAGAAATATGATACTGAAAAGAGTGGGGACCAGAGCATATCCCTGATTAACCCCATTTGTGACCAGAAAAAGCTACAGAAAAAGCTACCTTTCTCAGTTGTCTTGCGCCCTTGCATGCATACCGTCATGAAATTGTCTAACGATGGTGATGAATTTTTCGGGGCAGTCGTATTTTGCGATGATTTTCCAAAGGCTGTCTCTGCTGACCGTGTCAAACGCCTTGGTCAGATCAACATAAACCGGGTAGAGGTCAGTGGTCTGTTTATAACACTTTTCTTGTAGCTGTCTTGCAGAAAACACCCTGTCAACAGTTCCAAATTCCTTACGGAAGCTGCATTGACTCTCCGATAAGAGTTTATGTTCGTGAGGGTAGTTGTGGTAATTTAGGACTCTGGTTCTTATCTAGCCCTAAATTGAAAGTAAGGAGATTCCGCGTTAATTATCGTAGGCCTGTCGCTTCCCTTCCCGTTTGGATGAAGTCCTGCGGTTGTTTTTTTTTACCCATATCAGTTGAATGATGGTTTGAAGTTTACCCGTCAGCGCTAATCTACCCTATTATAGATTTCTGCAGGAATTGAGTTGGATCCGAGTGCTTTGCTGTTGGATAGTTGACGGATCGCTATCTGAACCCTCCACCCCAGGGTTCGAATGACACCGAGTGACACCAAGTGACTCATTCACTGGGACTTGTGGCAGTCGTTCAATGGCCTTGTCGTTGATAGATAGCAAGTTTAGTGCATCATCGAAAAGCTCAACCACTTCTCCATGGTCTTGTTCTTCTCTGATATGAGATTGCTTCCATCTATGCTCAAAAGCTGAGATGAGCCGGCACTGGTGGAACCGTATACCTTCTTTAAACTGATGAGAAAGTGTTTCGTCATTCTTGTTTGCGTAACCTTGGATTTCATCAGCTCTAACACTCAGTCAGAAATCCTGTTTTTCGCGCAGCTTGAGCCGAACGGTGCTCCGGATGCTCTTGAGAGCGTCTTTCTTAGTAATACACTGATGATCATGGAGGTGCGCCAGGTGGGCAGAGCACTATTTCCCAATGAGGTACATGATCTTATCAAACCAGTTTCTGTGTCATCTGGTAGATTATCCTAAACACTCCATAGCTGTGCTATATATGGTATCCCGGAGAGTGATCCATGCAGCTTTCACATTTTGCTCATTCAAAAGCATGGTATCAAACCGCTCATCTAAGGCCTCAACAAACGATTACTTGGTTGGAACTTCTTTTAGCTTCGTGATGTTCAATTGCTTTGGTGCTTTTTGCTCTGTGGTCTTGGTTTAGGCTGGACTCTGATGCTTATTTCAGAAATAATTAGGCGATAATCTGTCTAGCATTCATCACCACACACAGCCTTGATGACTCTCACATCCCGCCAATCTCTCCGTCTCACAATAACGTAGTCGATTAGATGCCCGTGATTAGAGCACAGGTCTGAAGAAGCTGTAGTCTGTTGCTGCTGAATTTTCCGGTCCCTCGTTTCTTCAGTACTCCTTCCCAACTCTTGCATTAAAATCTGCCGCGGGAATCGCAGAGATAACATATTCAATGTGTTCATACAACTTGTCTTTTGTCTCATCTGTGTTGGTCATGGTGGGCGCTAATGATGGTAGCGTACTTTTTCTTGTGATGAACTAGAAGTCTCATAGTCAGGAGGTAATCATTCACCCCTTTCGTGGGACAGGATAACTTGCCTGCGAGTGAAGTCTTGTTGACATCGTCCACTCCGGTTTCGCGTTTATCATCGGATGCACGTCCGCTCCAGAAAAAATAATAGCCTGAACTCTTCTCAGTCAGTTCTCCCTTGCCTGCCAGCCTGGTCTTATTGAGAGCGTCAATGTCGATTTTGTACCAAGTTCGGAAGCGATAAGAGTGGTACGTCGATGAGGTCTATCTATATCGTCCCGGTCAATAAGTATGCTGACGTCCCACGCGACGACGTTCAAAGTTTTTTTTTTTTTTATTTCTTGTTTTGACCGTATTGAAAGATGTCCATGCTGAGTGCGGTAAGCCGGCATGGGGGAAGTAGAGCAGGCAATGTTTTAGGTACCTTTTCTAACCCGTTCTCTATGCCGTGGGGGTGAGCAGTGTTGTCCTAGAGAGGGTTGCTCAGACACTCAGACTGCTACTGAACATTACTTTTTCTCTAGTCCGTAAGGAGCAACCATATAGCCTGAGTCGCTGGTGTGCAGGTCTACGGCTACGACTTCCAGTGTACCCATACCTGTCGCTCGCCAATCGCCACAGGACTTGAAGTAATAGGATGGAATAAAGGGCAATTGATGAGTTACGTTTGACTTAAAGTGAAGCAGGTTTGCACAGAGCCAGACTCACTTTCTCGTCCCGGTGGGCCCGATCCAGCGGCAAGACAAGGTCAAGACGCCTGAAGACCAGAGGGGATGCAGGAGCTGCTGGAAGGTGACAAATACGATAACCAACCGCCTGTATGGCTCCACTCCGGATTTTCTGTCGCGGTTTACTCCTTTATACCACGAGTAGCCAGCTACTACCATACACCTCCTGGATTTGATGACATGACTTGTTTACATATACATACACTTACATATTACAAAACGCTAGCCGTCGAAGTGAACAGATCGAAGTTTATTATTCTAAATGAAAGTAGACGAAACGAAGTTCATTTATCCTTTTATTATCATTATTATTAGTAGTAATTAAACAGTACCTTTTTAATTGTTTATCTACCCCATCACCACTACTAATAGTATTGATAAGGTAATGCGAAGAAAAGAGAAAAGTGATCGTTAAAATTCCAACGTCTAATTACGATTCAGAAAACGTAACTTAAAAAGAAGTTCTTGATATTTAAAAGAAAGCATACTTGGATTATAGGTAAATAAACGTAAATTACAGTTTACATATATTTGAATACTGTTGTTAAAAATGAAATAAAATCAATTTATTATAGTTATTGCCAGTCTATTACAAAAATAAATTAAAATAAATAGATTAATAAAAGTAATAATTCATTACTTTTGGATTGTTTCTTTTTCTATTTTCTTCATAGATGTATGAATAAATAGAAAGATAAATAAACAAATAAGTAAATCCCAGTCAATTCCACCGATTTTACAATTAAGTTAGATATGATATTGTTCATTTTTACTTGCAAGGGTTATACTGGAAAATATTACCAGTTAGTAAGTTGCATTTGTTTTTAAACTAGTTGAATTTATGTATCAGCTTTAGATCTTGAATTATCAAAAAGTAATAACATATTAGAATGTAATTAATTTATATGTAGTTTATATCTAATTTTATTTGAATGAAATATTTAATGCAAAGATTAGATATATAGATTGAAAAGTAAATAAATAAAAATCACTACTTTCCTTATTTACTTTAAATGTACAATTTTTGAAGAGTGACGCAAAGTATGTCCATACACTTCGACGTTTGCATAGAGAACTAAATCTTACAGAAAAGAACAACTAGAATACATTCAAGGCCAGAGGCAGAAAATCAGAATTTTGGTTGAAGATAGACAATCACGGTTAGCATCGCAGACAGAAAAGGAAGTAAGCGGGAGGAAAAGTAATTCGAGAGCAAAATTAAAACCTGCCAGCCAATAAGAAGGACGTCTGAAGTGGAAAGAACATTTCATTAATCTGTTTGGAAACTCTCCTGAAATCATGGATAATACTTACTAAAAAGATTTTTAATTGCAAACTAGACATCAAAATAAGACAATTTATGGAGGGAAAACTAGACACAGTATTGAAAACAAATCCCCCCCCCCAAAAAAAAAGAAAAGCTCCAGTCATCGACGAAATATCTACTGCTGTGTGGAAATCAAGAAAATTAGACGACATACTTCTTTGATAGTGTAACAAAACACTAGAGAGAAATGGATGACAGGCTGCTTCCTCTTCTTCCCTCAGAAAAGTGGCCTTGGAATCACTAAGAACAATAAAGGCATAATTCTTAATGCTATAGCTGCTAAGTTTTATAATTCCATGCTTCTCAGTCCAATCTGACCTGAAGTCGAGATAATTCTTGAAAAAAATCTTAATGATTTTGGGCCGAATCAATCCACCACATAAAAGATTCTAACCACCCGTAGAATGCTTGAGGGAGTATTAGCAAAATATCTCTCGGCAACACATTTTTTTGCAGATTTCGCCAAAACATTTTATTTTATTCACTGGGGGAAATGAATAAAATGCTACAAGCACATGTTCCCGCCCCGCAAAGAAACTGATATCGTTAAAATGATGCTTTAGAAAATCACGAAAGCTGTGGTGAGCTCACTCGATGGAGACTCCGATTTCTTTGATATTATCGTAAGGGTCTTACAAGAAGATACATTAGCTAAATATATGTTTATAATCTGTCTAGCTTAGGTACTACAAATGCCAATAGATCTAATATAAAAAATGGTTTTACATCAAAAAAAGACAAGAAGCAAATAATATCCCATAGAAACAATGACAGACGCAGATTGCGCAAATGATGTAGCGTTACTTGCTAATACACCTGCCCAAGCTGAATCCCTTCTGTATAGCCGATAGCAAGCAACAGGAAGCATTGGCCTTTACGTGAACTTAAATTGAACAGTGTCCATATGCTTTTAACAGGAAGAGTTATCTCCACTTTTAGAGAAAAGCCTCTGAAATTAGTAGAACAGTTCACATACATCGGTAGCAATATTTCATTTACTGAAATCGATATTTGTATACATATAGCAAAGATTTACACTGCTTTCTTCATGTTATCGACCATCTGATCTCTGATGAAATAAAACAGGATTTCTTTCAAGCTGTATCAGTACTAATGCATGAATGCACCTTTTGGATGTTAACGAAATGCTTAGAGAAAAAGCCAGATGGGGACCGCACAAAAATGCTACGTTCTGTTTTGAACAAATCCAAGAAGCAACACTCCCAAAATAATAGCTGTACGGCCATTTATTTCTCATCTCACAAAGTATCCAAGTCAGACAAACAAGACATGCCGAGCGCTGTTGGAGAAGTAAGGACGAACTCATGAGTGGCATCCTCAACTGAGCTCCAACACATTGACGCGCTAGTGTTGGTTGACCAGTAATGTCTTACATACTTTAGCTCTTTGCACAGACTGAATACAATCTAGAGGATCTACCAGGAGTGATAGCCGATTGGAACGGAGGGCGAAAAAGAGTCAGATGATAATAGTTTAGGAAAATATTGTTTCATTGCTGAAAAGATTCTCTATTAAATTATGCTATTTTCTCCTGGTATCTCTTGTAGATTCCGTGAAAATCAATTGGATGTATTACTTTCATCAGTTCACTCATTGTACCATCGTAAAGTATTTAGCAAATTTTACTCACTCGAATAATGAAACGTCGGATTACATTTTTATTGACATCAATACGAAAGAATTGATGCTTAAAAATTGAAACTGAAGTTCTGAGAAAATATTTGTTGACAAGAATATATATATATATATATATATATATATTAACATCAGTATGCTAGCAAATAGATTCTTCGAATTGTGCAAGTTTTCCACAAAATTAGACATCTGAAAATCAATTATATACGACAAGTGACATTTGATATTTAACGTCGACGTATGTAGTTTATTTATGACCTTTAGGTTAGCTTCCCCTATTACTTATTACTTTGCTGTCAGACTCGACTTGTCTAGATTCACGAAAAAAAAAAACAGAAACAAAATTAATAAATTTATTCACGCACGCACGCATACGCACAGAAACACACACACACACACACACACACACACACACGCACACACATATATAACGAGAGGAAGAGAGAGAGAGAGAGAGAGAGAAATCCACATATTCCTTAGAGGAAGAATAAGTTGCATTTTTTATTAATTTTATGTGAATGTACAATTGAACTCTAAATTGTACACTTGAGTGTTTATATATGTGTGCTTTTATGAATATATGTAAATTTGCATTTTTCTCGTTGATTCTTCTTTGAATTCTTATGAGTATTAATGTTTACTTGATTTATCTATTTGTATATCTGTAGATCTATCTATCCATCAATCGGTCAGGCTGTCTAACTGACGATCTATCTATGAGTCTCTCTATTTCTCTGTCTGACTGTCTATCCATCTAATATAACTGGACATTCTAATAATCAATTCACTCGTTCTGTCGAAGAAAATTCTATTTCTGTAATTTGTCTGTCTATAAATAACCAACAACTTACAACTGCAGAAACTGTGAATCTTCATTGAGAAAGAATTGACATGATCCAGTATTGCGGTAGATTTGCTCCAGTATTTTAAATGGCATAAATTTCTCTTATCCAATCATATTAGCTCTGATAAAGTCATTTGCAAGGTAATCTTATATTTTGTGATGTTCTATAAAGTTTCTCGATTCCTTAATAATAGTCATAAGAATATATCTTAAAAGATCAATTAGATCAGCAATGGAACAATAAAATCCAGATGTATCTTATTGTTACTGTTGATTTAGCAGTTTTTTTAATAAATGTTTCTTTTATTCCAATTGTATAATTTTTTTCGGAAGTTTAGTCATCCCTTCTATTGTTCTTGTATTTAACCGGAGATCTAAACAAGTTGTCTAAATTTCTGAGACGAAACTTGATTTTTATCATTAAGGGTTTTCGGACTATTGTCTTCATCTTTATTGTTATTTCAGGATTGTCCAGCAGGACACATAGCGTAACAGTTATAGGCGTTGGTTCCCTAAGCTTCTAAGGAGACAATCATCTGTAGGTTGCTGGTTTAATCCTGACCGCAGGCGAGTAACAATACAGGAATACTTAACACTTGTACATGGTTATGGCTAACGGAATCAGAACAGGCGACCCCCGCGGATTCAATAAAGGACGTAGTTAAAAATTCCGTGAAGGTTCCCGAGTTCGACAAACACCTGAAGAAGGCCGGAGGACATATCGGCCGAAGCCTTGTGGAAATAACAATACAAATGAAGACAATAGTCCGAAAACCCTTAATGATAGAGATATAAACTGTTCTTTTTTTTCTTTGGGATTTCTGTATGGTTTAGCCCTGTTAGGGATGAACTAGATGGTGTATATGTGCAATTTACCGGGCCGATTTCTTTGAAAAAGAAACCTGTTTGTTCATATGAGGCATCAAGTCTTCTGCGAGTTCTACATTCCAATCTGCTCTAGCCTAAAAACTTTATTGTCACTGCTCTTCGTATGATGTCTTCAGAATACGCATGTGCTTGACTGCAAGGAATATTATATGAATGTGATTTTTTTTCTGTTAGATTATAACAAGAAACATGATGTTATACAATTCAGAAATAGAGTGATGAAAATATGAATGTCTAGTTTTAGTTTCAAAGAGATAAGGATATCAAATTAAAGACTTTGTGGAATGAGATGATAACAAAACTCCATAGGTTTTAATCAAACATTCACGAACGTATTCCTAAAAATAATTTTCAAGTTTAATTTTAGTATTAATTGCAAAAAATAACATCAAGTTTGTTTAAAATTTACTTCTTCATACTTAATATAGTAACATATTTACATAAAGCAAATCTCGAACTATTTTAACAAATAAAAGTATCATCTAAAAATGCTATCTCCTGGGAATGATACTAAATTATATCCGATGATAAGGCTTCACTTCTGGAGATTCTGGAAAGCGTGAGGTAAAACTTGTGATTAGGTCGAAATTCACTCTGATCTGTAGTGTTATACTTGGTATCTATGAGTCAATTTGATCTGTTTCAGAATTATTCGTATCCGATAGGACCGTATAAAAAAGCTCTTAAAAAACGACACGAAAAATGTAAATATGAACGTACGATGAACGCGATTCCCTACGCTCGAAGCATAAAATAGTCCTAAACAGATTGGTATGCCATTATAATAAATCAATCTAAAAATGCAATAATCTAATTTATGTTGTAGTTGAAGTCTTACATTTAGTTTTAATTATAAGGGAAAGGATTAAAGTAAGTCGTTAAGAAATTACAAAGGAAAACATTAGTTCATATTGAATTTTGATGTTTTTGGATTTAAGGTATTAAAAATAGAATGGATTATTTTCTCTAATTTTTTTATGTCATAGATTTCATGAACATTGGTTGAACTGTTGAAAGATTTTCGTACATTGAAGATGAAACGTAAACCAAAGACAGTTAAAATGAAATCATTGATGGACTGATTTTAACGGCATGTCAACCAATGTAGGGATATTTCATGGTTTAAGGTTAATGAATCGCATTCATTGTACGCTCATATTTACATTTTTGGTAGAGTTTTTCTAAAGAGCTTTTTTTCTTTTTTTTTTCTTTTTTTTTTTTTTGCACACGGTTATATATCAAGCATTCTTATCTTATCATCATCATAAAGGCACATTGACAGCGAGGATTCTATTCTCCCTCTCTCTCAACAATAACTCTTTGCAACTCCTCTAAACAGCGTCTAGTGTCCGCACAGTGCTTATGGGTGCAGATTTTTGCTGGTCGATTAACACTGGTTCGTCCATATGAGAGACTCCATCAGAGAATGCTGTTTATTGGTCAATCCTTACCTTCCAACAGTACCCAAAATGTCTTCTTCGTCTAACTTGAAAGGTCTGAGATAGGAGGTAATGGCCATAAAATGCTGTTTTGTACGATACTGCTTCCAGGATTTGTTCAAACTAGTACGCAGCACCCTCGTGTAGTTGTCTTATGGCACTTTCTTCAAGTATTTCGTTTGCGTTCAAGTGATGCAACCATACAGTAGTACTGACACAGCTACAGCTGGAAAGAAATCTCATTCTATTTTATCAGATAGATCAGATTTCCATTTGATTGATAACCTGTCGATGCTCTTTACCTAAGTGTATACGGACTTCGCTTTTTATTGATAGATGAGATCACAGTGGGCAAAAGTCACTCTGGATCAGAGTGAACTTGGAAACAATGCCAATCAAGGGATATTCCACAATTCCCTAAGCTTCAGAACTGGACCTTCACCATCAGATGTACTTTTGTGTCATAAGCAGGACACCTCTTTTTGGTGGGGATGCCTTATCCCTCTGCCGGGGATACAGTCAACGTAATATCTGCCCCACCGACAGAACTTCACGATGAAATATACAGGAAGTAAAATAATACTACAATAAAACCGTGTTTTCAAGAATCTGCATTATGCCTAGAAGACCGATATAAGATGAAATACCTAAGACCTTTTAGTAGGTCCTGTTATTTTTGTAATTCTTTTTTTTTCCATCTTTATTCATATTTATTTATAGTAAATCAATAAGCACTTTTATCTACTTCAACTGAAGAATGGAATTGGGACGTTGAAAACTGGATACGGTTCAGTCTTTAAGGCCATGCCATGATTTGTCTGCAATCAAAGTAAACAGAAATGAACAACAACTTTGACTTTTTAATGCATCTTTTCTGATTTCCCTTTTTCCTTTTTTTGTTTTAATTTTCTTTACTCTTCTCTTCTCTTGGTTTGTATAATGTATAGTGTAATAAATATGCATTCTTACTTAATTTTTCCTCGCAACGACATTTCTCATTAAATGGACGAATTTCAAAATTTTTGGTGCTTGCGTTTCGGAGAAGAGAAACGTACTCACAAAAAGCCGCTGGTGGTGCAATGGCTACCGTCGAAGAAAATGGTTACGGCGATTCGAGTTCGAATCCAAGACGAGACTGTTTGCATTTCACATGTTACTAATACTCTTGGCAAAGGTATGCATCCAACTAATCTCCTTTAGGAGAAGTCTTCGTGGCGTAATGGCTAAAGTGCTGGACTGCAGACTCAAAGTCAGTGAGTTCGAATTCCAGTCATGCTATTAAGTTCACTTTCAGACTAAAACCATTAGGAAAGGTATCACGCCCCTACTTAGAGTCAAATAATATCACTGATTTAATAACCTACAAATGTTGATATACAAAGAAACTAAAGCATAGCTATGGATAAATTGTTGCAACCAATCTAAGAGAAATGAAACTCTGATTAAAATCTGATCTTGAGTTTCATCCTGCTTGTAGCGGAGGGATTGCGTTAACACACACACACACACACATATATATATATATATATATATATATATATATATATATATATATATATATATATATATATATATATATAGGAGTGTAATGGTTAAAGCGCTGGACTGCGGAATCGTAGTACGTGAATTCGAAATCCAGTCGTGGTATTACGTTCGCTTTCAGACATATACCCTTGGGAACGGAATCAACCTCCTCGTCCTCCTATCTATGGGTTAAATAGTAGGGGTGCTGTTCTTCGGGAAGGGTGGATTCGGCATTAAATAACCTACGAAGGTTGATATGCCATTAAACAAAGAAAACAAACCATATATATATATATAAAATCTATTTCTAAAACAGTTTTAAATCAGTGAAATACAGTGTTCTATGAACAGAAATACAGAACTATATCACGATATTTCAGCAATGAAATAAACTAAAATAGGTTTGAAACTCACAAGTTTAATATAGACGATTTTCAGAATGGCTGGTGTCGTTAAGTAATTAAACACACACACACACACACACACACATATATATATATATATATATATATATATATGTGTGTGTGTGTGTGTGTGTATCGGAATGTATGAGCTGAAATACATAAATATGCTAAACTCTATAACCTCTCAAACACTTTTGGATGTATATTTGAGACCTCTTAAACTTTACTGTTCTCTCTCATAGAAAACCTATATGTACCTGGCTGTACTTTGTTAAAAGATGCACTTAGTTGGAATCACACAGCATTTTCTTACAGCAAAGATTCCTCCTACCTCTTTATTTAATTCTATCCTCAATCAACATGATCACAACCACTTTTTCCTTATTCAGCTTTAAACTCCTCGAGTTTATCAGCTTTACGCCGACGCATTTACCATGAGGAAATACATTGCACTGCCTCTATATAAGGCTTCTTCTGGGAAAATTTATTGATGAAAATGAGCGATTTTTTAAGATGTATTTTATCAATCCACGTACATTTTTAATATCCTAATCTAATTTCAAATTAAACGCTACGAAAAAATTCGATCCATTCTTGAGAGGAATAATCTACTTCAATTTACGGTAATCTCTTGTTTTAAATTGAGAATTTTACATAGTTTTCTGTTTCTAAACACGCATTAGTATGTGTGTGCGCGCGTGCACGCGTGTGTGTGTGTGTGTGTGTCGCAATTCACACTACTTTTTCTTTACTTATCTATAAACTATATAACAATATTCACCTAGTTCACTAGTATTTGTGAAATGATTCCTTTCATTATCATATTACAACAATTACTTTCAACTCAGTTAAGAAATCCTAGTAATTTTGAAGAATTCTCTGATGTCTTTATTTTCAAATAAACAAAATACTTAAAATCATTCCTCATATCAATTAACAAATTTAGCTAATATACTAAGTAACCTCTACTAAAAAAGAAATTGAGAAATTGGAATCAAAATATGGTGGATAAATGAACAGTCATATAGAAATCCATTCAAAAAACTTCATTTTAAAATCCAAATTTCATATGAGATTTGGTTCACCCTATTAATTTGGTATAAGTAAGTCATTAGACCCAAAATTATTTTACGTTAACCATACATTGTTTGATGCAACGCGTTACATCACAACAGCTTCAAATGTAAATATTTCATTTGAATTTTATCTCATATGTAATAATGACAATTATATCGAAAATAATAAAAAGTAAAAAAAAGAAAAAAATATAGGCGCCCGTGGTGAAATGGTTACCGTCGCAGGAAGTGGACTTTACTACTCGTCTTCAAATTTGCATTTCACATTGTGTTAAGATCCAGCTATCACTCTTCCTTCAGTCATGGGTAGATAGTGGGGCAGACTAGGTTCTTTTATATTGATATAAAGTTCTAGTATAAGGATAACTGAATTCAAACCAGCTGTGCACATGGAAAGAGATGGGATCCGCGATGCTATTCCTGCCTAAAACGTACAACATGATTAGCACCCCCTGTCAAAGAACCAAGTTACTTACCAATGAAAAATAAAACTTATTTGCATAAAAATACACAATAACAATTCCATAACTCTTCATTTAGGATTTTACTCATTTACTTTTTCATAACAGAATTAGTTTTTAAATTGTTTTGTCTCGCCTAACGAATTTTCCTCTTTAAGTTTTGAGCCAAAAGAAAATGACAATTAATCATTTTTAAATTCTGTTATAAAACAAAAAAGTAAAATTGAAGAGATAACAGCCTTAAGAAAAAGAAAAATATGACCTATTTGATTTGTATACGATAAAATATAGAATATTAAATCGCCCTGGTGTCAGACTATGCATTATGATAATCTCTCCATTTGAAAATAACATTTTTTACCTAATCAACAGGAATTTTGCGAAAGTTTAAAAGCTAGAGTTTGTTTCACAAATGTACATGGGTTTGTTTGTTTTGTTTATTTGTCTTGTTTTGGTTTGATTTTTATTTGGGGGGAACTTTTTTTAGGATATTTATCTTCGTATATACTTCCATGAAAACCACAAGAGATATAGTAGGCACAAAAACACGGTGGGATCAGGCTACAAATAATAACCGCTAGAGGCGACACATAACCGCTAGTGGCAATGGATTTTTGCCACTAATGAGTAAGAACCCACGTTCCACGCATCTGAAAATCTATACTAGTGGAGATGATCCACTTTTTTCCCGAACAGTGATGATGGCTTCACGGTTAGAAAAATCCTGTCTGCGTAGTCCATCTTTCAATGATCCAATTCGCGAGGATAAACTAACTAAAATGCTCTCTATTTCGTAGGTAGAATGTTATGTTGAATGTAGTTTGTCACTTGCATCAATATTGCCGTTACTAAATATGCGTTATAGTGTTTGGTCTCTTTAAACGTCCAGCAAGCGTCACTGGATGTAAGTGGCTGTAGTTTTTATTCGCTGAGGAATTCAATTCCATACCTTTGCTTTCATGTAAGATACTGTTTGCTAGAATGCCACTTATATAGTATCAGTCACAAGGCAAAAGTTATTGGTTATAAGTGGCAAACTCTATTGCCATACTACTAATATATGCTTCTGATGTCGAGGGAAAGCATAATATAATAGGAAGCATTACTTTAGAACCAAAAATCTTTTGGGACAGCGTAAATTTTATTTTGATTCATTCCTAGCAAAAATGCATTACTAATGGTGATGAATATGCGTTAATTATGTTTTGAATTTGAAAACTCACTCTATCTCACATTGTTATTTTACTCCCATGATATATCGTAGTTTTCATAAAAAATAAATCAGGAGTTTTACTTTCAAGACAACCTTCGTCAACATATGATATTAAGAATTGTTTACTCATGTGTTACCAAATTTTGTATATTATTGTTATTGTCGATTACTAAGCGTAGCTTAATTTAGCACAAAGACAAAAGTATAGGGTACCAAGTGAGACTTGATCTCGCTGACATGGTCTACTATCCAAGTTTGCTTACCATCACATCAGTCATTTGTGACATACCTCTGTATTAGCTTACTTATCTCCACTCCTAGACTGTAATTTGATAGAAGTCGTTCTGCTGCTTTTTTTTCACAACTAAAATTGGTTAAAAATTAATATTCATAAGTTGAAGGATTATATATTTTTTGGAGATACGAAGAGCATCGTGTAATGTTAATACTTTAGGAGATGTATATTGCTATTGAATTCTAAGGTCTTGAGAGAGGTATATGGTTAAGTTCTTGATATACTTCAACATCTACGAGTAGCGTGCTGTAGATTGAGTCACTATAGACAAAGACAAATGACAAGTCATGAGAGAATTCGTTTTCCATCGAATATTTTCCCGATCACCAGTGATTTTTCAAATTGATTTTGACTATATCAGTAATACACCGTGTAAAAATACTTTTGTACTTTTTTTAGAACCAGCTGCAATTCAAGTCTTATATAACAATTATTTCAGCACAGTGATGATCTTTAAGCATTTAAAAGGAATAGATTGATATTCATGAAAACATGATTATTTAAATTCTTTTGTCAGACGAAATTAAAAGTGAAAATGGTTGATTGTAGATATATAAATTTGAAGCAGACGTTCTTTTAGTGAATCTTGTTATTTATTTATTCATTCATTTGTGACTGGGATTATTCCCCACGTTCAATCTTTACTGTACTCTTTATCCTTCCTTCTAGTTTTCTAAAGTGAGTCATGCAAAGCAATTTAGCATTCAAACACCTTTCTCAGTATGTTTTTTTGCATTTAATTGTTATGTAATTCCCATTGTTTGCTTACTTTTTTCAATTCCTGACAATTACATTTATTTATTAATAAAATTTTATTATCCAGGTTGCATCAAGCCTATGATTAATGAATTTCAACAATATAAAATTGTTGCGCTTGGTCTATACCAGTTTTTCCAGTACGTCGATTTCGACCTATATACGAGTATATACGTTAATCGGCTTATAGAACAATTATAATAAGTGAAAATATCCTCATTTATACTATAATCATCATTGATCATAGAATTTTAATTTCTGATTCAACATTACTCAATTCAATGTTATTTTGAATTACAACATTCTTAAATGTCATTATCCGATTCGTCTCGCTGTCATTCTTTTAAAAATAATAATTATTATTACTATTATAACTATAATTATAATTATTACTGTTATTATTATTATTATTTCAAAATATTTCTTTAGTTGAGAACGTTCTTTGCCCTGTTTAGTCATTTCCATTGACGACCGAGACCTCTCAAGTCACGCATTGGTATTCCTGTCAGTGTGCAGCAGTTTGGCTTTTCGTGAAAATTGGTCAATAGCGCTTATTCACTTAACCACATCACGTGCAAGAATTATGGCGTGTGTTGCTAGCTGAATTGGAACAGGTCTGCACAAACGGTCAGGTTCTTGATTGCTAACTGAGCTTAAGGGTTTGTGTGAGAATATATCAGAGTAAAAGTCATAGAGAATATTTGTATTTTGTGTATGTGCATGTGCGTTTGTATGCTAGCATATTTAGAAAAAGAAAAGTGGGAAAAGGTGGAAAGGTAATGTTGCTTGGAGAAAATAGTAGGAAAATTGAAATAACAAATTGAAAAGCAGTTTCTACATAAACTGAATATGTACAGCGTTTTTGCTGGTGTTGACGGGGTTTTTTTTTTGCCGTTAACAGCTGACACATTTTTACACGAGTATACATCAACATCTACAGTAGTTTTATACGCATTTGTTTGGTGTGTCTGCGAAGTACATTTAATGCCTTTATATTTTATATCTAAATGTTTAACGACAAACACAAACACAAACACACTGAAACACAAATACACAAATACGCGGATACACACGCACTCACATACTGTGTACCTCTTTACCTCCCTCCCTCCCTCCCTCCCTCTCTATCTATCTATCTATAATTGATACGGAGAGAAAGAGAAAAAGAGAAAGAGAGAAGCACGGTGATAAAAGTTACTGAAATATATAGAGGGAAAGGCTATAAGAATAATAAGGGAAAACGAGTGAGGAGATGAACGCAAGATAATCCCAAAATCCAAGTCATAGCAACAAGTAAACGCCCAAGTTAAAAATAGAGTGTATCAGCTGTAATGAACAATACAGTCAGTGTTTGAAAACAAACAAAAACGAAAAGTCCTTAAAGTGGACGCGGGATAGAAAACAGAGAAAGGAAGCCAGTCCCAAATTGACTGCGGTGACATGAAGACGCCCTAACAAAGTCGGCAGACATTTTTTAGGTGGGGCTCCGCAAACGAGCTAGCCTATCCCAGAGTCTGAGAATAGAAGAATGACTGAACCTACGGCATCCCACTAAAAATGCGAGGAAGGAAAACACGAATATGAGGACACCTCAAATAAAGATTGCCAGCAATCTCTCTGAAACGGATGAGTCCTACGGGCTGAATCTCTCTCTCTCTCTCTCTCTCTTTCTTTCTCTCTCTCTCTCTCTCTCTCTCTCTCATGAAATTCCCAATTCAAACTTATGATTTACACACACCGCAACAGTTTCATATGCTTGTTTACTTTGCTAAAACAAAAAAGATAGCTAAGAATATAATGACTAGATATAATATTACCGACTATCGCAACAATTAAGAAACAAGCTGCTCAAGAGATATCAGTGATATAATTTTAAGATATATATAATATAAACTCCTGTAACGAGGAGAGTTGCTTGGAGTCAAACTCATGGCTATGAATGTTTAGGTATGATCTGAATGTACAAGAATGCATTTTGGTTTGATGGTGACAAGAAAACATGCTGAACGAGTTTGGTGACATCATTGATGATGGTGCCTGACCACGTGTGATGAGGTTAAAGGAATTTGTGTAGAATAATGCAATGAATTAATTGATAATGAAAATTTGTACCAATGAAAACTTTATATATATCTATCCATATATATATATATATATATAATTTTGTCTCGCATATTTGTTTGACTCGTATGCAAATTCTCAGAGTTGCCACAATGGTAAGGAATGGATAGTTGAATGAGACAATCACATGAACTAACTTCTTCAAATCCTAAATTCTGCAGTCTCTGCAAATAGTTTTGCCATTTCACTAGTTTTGTAATATAAAATCAATTTACAAGTGCGCAAATTTCTAGATTTGTTTCATTTCCGAAATTCACTATATATATATATATATATATATGTGTGTGTGTGTGTGTGTGTGTGTGTGTGTGTGTGTGTGTGTGTGTGTGTGTGTGTGTGTGTGTGTGCGTGTGTGTACAGCAGTAAGTCAAGAGATCCCATAGCTTAATGATACTGCAAGATAAATATTTACGTTATCAATAATTTTTGGTCCCATCTAAGTTTTAAATAGATCTATTTGAACGGTCTTTGTAATAGAGAAGAATACTTGGAACCATAAAACTGTGCAAATTATTTATATTAAAAAGAGTGACTTGAAGCGATAATTGTTAACAAAAGATAGACATAAGTTACTAGAAATTTTATCATTATAATGATATGTCATAAAGCAATCAAGCAAGCAACCAAACAAACAAATATTATATATATATATATATATATATATATATATATATATATATATATATATATATATATATATATAATATTTGTGAAATATAATAGCATGAAAAAATGTATCAAAATTCATTGTGAAAAGACTGTATGAAGCTGGCCTATATGGCAGAAATGCTGTCAAGAAAGCGCTGTTGATGAAGCAAATCAATGTCAAAAGGTTCCTGTGGCCAAAATACAGAAAGATTGAACAATATTGCAGTGGAATAAAGTCTTTGAACTAATAAATCAAATTTCAATATCTTTGACTCAAATAGGAAGAGTTTTAAGCGGCAAAGAGTTGATGAAAGATCTGCAAACCCCTGTATCACACCAACCGTAAAACATGGAGGAGTTTTGCCAATTGTAAAGTCGGGGATTTGCACCAGGTGAAGGATAAATCGAATCAAAACGGCTGTCACATCATACTGCAGTATTATGTAATCCCATCTCGAATGCAGCTTGTAGGTGAAGGATTTGTACTCATGCAAGATAATGACGCAAAGCATACTAGTAAACTCTGCCAAATGTACATTAAAAGTAAAGAGGAACAGCAATCAGCGGACTTAAATACCATTGAACTGGGGTGGGATGAAATTGACCGAATGCTACTCACCTCTGGCAAATCTTATATTAAAGTGGGCAGAATTCTCTTCAGTCTACCACCAGGCTTTATTGAAAAAAGTGCTGAGAATTTACGAAGCAGTGATAGCAGCCAAAGGGTGTCATTTTTATGAATCAATTGTTTAAGAAATTTGTGTGTGTGCGCGCGCGTGCGCGTGTGTGTGCTTGGTATAATCTTTATTTAATGCGACACAGGAAGACTTGTATTTTTTATAATAAATAAAAACATTGTGGAGCTTATCTTGTTTCAGTAAAAATAACACTTTTAGGATGAGAAATAACTCTTTTTGAGGGTGGCCAAATACTTTTCACTGGTAGATTATATAAATCTCTCTCTCTCTGTCTATATATATATATATATATATGTGTGTGTGTGTGTGTGTGGGTGTGTGATAATATGGGTGTTTGTGCGTCTCTGTGTGTGAGTGTGAGAGAGAGAGAGAGAAAGAAAGAGAGAGAGTGAGAGAGAAAGTTTCAGAAATTCAGAACAATCGGCACCATAACAAGCTTTTTTATTTGAGCAATAGACTTAAAATGATCCACTAAAATTATCATAAGAATAAAGTAACTCTAGTCAAATTTCCAATTAAAAAGATCATTTTACTCGCCCATATTCTCGATATAACGGAGGTAACTATGAAATTCGAATTAGAATCTTTCTCCCCTTCTTAAGTAGAAATATTAATATCAAAATAAAGAGAAGCCATATTCTTCATAACTTAGAATATTACACACGTTAAAATCAAGAGTAAAAATGATTTAGTCATAATAGAAATAGAAAAAAAGGAAGCAATTATATCAAGTAGTAAGATATTTTAATCCAATCCTGTTCTATGATCTACTGAAAAAAATAACTACAATCTATAACATACCATATTGCAACTGAACCCATGCATGTAAATAAGGTAGCTACGTTTTTAGAGGTAAGTAAGTGTCTATCTATACAGTACAATGTATATTCTCTCTTTGCTTCTCTTGCACCCAGATGAACATGCAGACGGAAAATAGACCTGGTCAGCATGAGATTATACACATATTCGATAATTCTTCCTATTTTAAAATGTTTGCCGCGAGCACAAGAAAGTGGGAGCGGAAATGATTATTATCAGAGACGCCTTTGACGTGAGAAAAAAAGGCAAAGGAAAAGTGGAAGAAGAAACGAAAGAAAAGTGAATAATAGCTTCCCCTTGTGAATAGAGGTGATTGGCAGAGAGTGAGAAGAAAAAAAAAGAAGAAAGCAGCATCAAGGGGATATGAGGATTATGAAAGCTTTGGAGAGGAGAATTGGTGTGAGGAACTGACATAAATGGATGCAGAGAAAGGAATGAATATCAGTTTTTTTTTTCTGAAAGTGATAAAGTTATAAACTTTTGGAACAAAAAAGACGACGTGGACGTTGCGAAAATTAGTTCTTATTGTCTACTCGATTGAACCAGAGGAAATAATCTTTTTTTTCATTTGGTCGACTTTTCCTTGGGCCTCGTGAATATATATCTATGTGTGTGTGTGTGTGTGTGTGGTTAGTATAATGGATAATCGAAACGTCTGGGTCTGTTTTTTCTCACCTCATCCTTGCGAAACATATCAATCCATACACACCTCCAGCAAAAGATAAATATTAGGTCAGACTGAGCACTCGTGAAATTGGTACATGTTTGACAAGAAAGACAATTTTGAATTGAAAGTCTCTGCCATCAGGTCATGGGTCAGTGTGACAGGTTAACGTCCATTATTTGTCTTGAAGGAAAAGCTTTAGTTGTGCAGTGGACGATGAAAAGTTGTAATTCTTTAATAACATTTTAAAAATCCCAGCCAGTTTCTGGCCATCATCGAAGCATATTTAGTTCATGAATGTTTATATTTCAATTCATTCATTAGCCTTTCAACTCATGAGTGTTACAAAATCAACTTCAACGTTAAATAAAATTGACCTTTAACCCTTAACAATCAAGATATTCGACCTTAAATAATTTAAAATGTATTTTGTCTTTTTTATCGAATTTTCCAAGGTCAGTTTAATCATAGATAATTATTTTTTAAGTATGTGAAGGTTAACATATAATTTTTGTATTGTTGTTGGTTGGTTCAAATTGTTTTTGTGTTCATTTCGGGTCAGGGTTTTAATATGATTTCAAAGTACATTTTCTATATAAGCGGATTAGCCAAATTTACTAACAGTGATATTTATTAATGGAGGCACTCTCATGATTGCCTTCTGCCGTCTGCAAGGACTTTACTTAATTTTAGTGCAAAACATCATATTATACGCTACTTTTTAAACTCTGTTTTCATTTCATATTCTCTTATAATCCATTCTATGACTTTTTATATTTGTTTAGCAAAACTTTAAGAAATCACACCAAAGATAACGATACATTCTCAAGTGAGACGTTATATTTATTGTTCGACCTGACCCACAGTTCATACTTTTCGTTCTCTAATTTATTCTTTCTATTTCTTTATCTATTTTTTATCTATATTTCTTGATAAGAATGAAAGAAAAAAGTAAAAATGAAAGAACAAATGAATATTACCATTTAAGTTTCATCAAAGATAATCAGACTCGTTTTCTTTGTTGGAGTGAAAACGCTGATTTTGTTATATGTCTTTTATGGTGAGATGTATTAAAAACATTTATAAAAGTTTTCATTTAAAACATTTTGAATGCTAACCTTTCTTTAAAAAAACAGATAAAAAATAATTCTATATGAATGACTCTGGTATTGTGAGCATTCTTACTTTGACCTCTATAATATTCTTGGATATTTGAGTTGTTTTGGTATACAAAGTAATGACGCCTTTTTTTACAAGGAAACTATTAGGAGTACAATAACGTTGTTATATAGAGTTTATTCCAGCTGAAAGAGAATATTTCTTCATACATTCTCCACAACTGATACTGTGATGAACAAAAATTTATATGCATTATTTTCTATATTATTTCTCTGAAAGTTCTTCGTAATTCCATCGTTACTTTCTAGTATTATTTTTGCAATAATTTTTTCAAAAATTATGTATTTTTCTGCCGAGAACATTCATAAATATGTCTTCATTTATATTCGTCTTTTTTTCAATTAGCTAAATTACATCTCATTTACTATATTCATCTTCTATTTTTAAATGCCTATAAACATCTATATTTATTCAAAAATACAGCCTAGTTGACTGAGGCTGTAGAATATGCCAACTTCATCTCTGCAGAGAGTTAAAAATACAGCCAACAAGAATCCTGGATAAGACCCTAAACTAGGTGATGGAAAGACTCCAGTCTTGGAGCTTTTGGAAATGTAAAAATACTCGTTCATTGCCATTTCTTTCAGGTCCACTCTTACCCAGACTGGTAGTATCTCTTAGGGTTTCATCAATGTGTCGAATAGAAATGTTTATTTATATTAAATTGAATTATTAGTATTAGATAATAATACTAGAAACCATTCAACTGCATTCAAACAAATGATGTTGAGCTCCATTAAAAATATTGCGTACAAAGTATCCACTTAAAAACCATATTTTAACATGATTTGGCATTAAATAAACATCAAGGGTTGATATGCCATTAAACAATATAACCTAAACTAATCTATTCAGTATATATCTTCAAGATCTAAATCCTTATATCTAGTTTTACGCACTTATTTGTCTATTCGTCTTTTTTTAAGAAGTTAGTTATCGTCCCATCTATTTAGAAATATTCAAGTTTCTAAACTAGATTCTTAAAACTCCTTTCAAATAACCTTTGCTTTTTTGTACATAATTTTGATTTGTTTTCTTTTAAAAGTGTCACCCTCTTCGACATGAATTTTTGCATACCAAATCTATTGTCATTGTTGGCAGTAGTAAAAGGAAGGGGTCAGAATTCAGTCACTTATATTTGTGTTCAATTCGTAATGTATGCGTTTAGGCTTATTTGAAGGTTTTTATTTTTATTTTGGATTAATTTTTTACCGAAGATTTGTGAGGCAAACAGAAAATATTATGTAATATAATATAATACAATTAAGTAATAGTAAGATACTTTATCACTCACAAAAATTTCACCATAACATTTTCATAAAAAGTTATTTTTCTTTTAAACCAAAGGTATTAGTATTTTTTTTATTTCAAGAGGAAGATTATGCAAAAAAATTGATATAATGAAGTATCATTTATTACCAGGAATTAAAATTCCTTAAACATAATATGAATATATAAGTAAAGTTGGCGACCGTAGTTGTGGGCGACCTGAAAGTTCCGTTTTCATAAGCTAGCAGACCGAAATTTAGAGGAAGGTGCTACTCCTTTCCCTGGATTGCTGCATTTACTTTTTATTCGTGCTTTATAATGCTGAGTATTCACCAAGGCGGTATCAAGTATAATTTTTGAGTCTTTGGTATGACTCGACCTAGGATTGAACCCCGGTCTCAGTCTACTCACTAGACCAATGAGTCGGTAGCAATCCAAAAATATGTAAGTTCTTTATACAGGTTTATGAAATTATATTTTTGATTATGGGTTTTCAATACTGTAGAGTTTAGCAATTTGTAATACCCAATAATATCAGATTTATTTCAATAAAATTACACGAGAAATATTAGAATAGTGTCTGTGCTTAAATTTTTATTCTAAAGTATCGATCTGTAAATAAATAAAGCTAGAGACTATAGCCGTGGGCGACTCGAAGGCTACTTTTTTCAATAGCTACTATAGTGAGGTGTAGGAGGGCGCTACTGCTTTCCCTTGATTTCTCCACTTGACCCTTGATACAAACCTTACAATTCTGAGTGTTAAGCAAGAAGGTATGAAGTATCATTTTTGAGTTTTCGGTATGACTCGATCAGGGATCGAACCTCGGTCTTCCGAGCAGGCGAATATTATACCAACAAGCCATATATTATTTTGACAATATCATGAATATGTTCGATATCAGAGAAATTACATTCTTTAAACAAGACACGTAAAAGTTTTGGATGCAATTTTAAATTCTATTTTACTAACAGATGAAATTTCTTTGAAAATAATTCGTCAGCTAGAAAGACAAAGGTTGTAATATTAATATCTGTTCCGTAAGATCTCTGAATAAAAATTACTCAGCATTCGTTATAGTTTGAAATATAATAACTTTGACTGAGTTTCGCTCAGAAGGACAGTGAAATCTTAAGTCACATCTGAATAATTATTTCTGATCAATAGATTATTAATAACAGTTAATTAATGAATACTAATTTAAATCTCTAAAATCTAATTCTACTTATGAAACCAATTGGAGGAATTCACAACAAAATACAATTCATTACATAATAATATTATTGACAGATGTTATTGTCATTTACAAAAATGTATTACTTTACTTAATGACAGTTGTACGGATTCTTGGAAATCATTTTTTTATATCGATATGTGTCGTTTAATAATAAATTAAATCATAAATTTCTTCTTACATGCTTTTAAACGTGCAAATTTAGCATGAGTCAACAAAAATGTTTTCATTTTAAGTTACGCATATATAGCCACACTGAAGGGTTGTGATACAATGAAACAGTCAGTCTGTGGATGACAATATATATATATATATATATATATATATATATATATATATATATATATATATATTAATCAATACGTATATATATATATATATATATATATATATATATATCCGTATTGATTAATTCGAAAAACTATATATATATATATCCGTATTGATTAATTCGAAAAACTTTTCAACCAATACTTTAGATTTTAAGATGATATTTTCTTTTTTTGTGTTTGTTATTTTTTTTTTTTTTTATTTGTTTATTCGTTTATTCACAGTTTAGAAAGTTTGTAGGTGTTGAATAATTTTTCTGTGCTGAAACACAATATTCAACGGAACATATTTTAACTTGTCATTTGTAGATTGTTTTATCAATAAATAAATGTTGATTTATCATCTATTTTGACATATCATCAATAGTTATTGGGGAATGTTGAAGCTTTTCTCTTTCTTAAGTTGTCATGTAGTGATAAAATTGATTATGTCGATGGCTTGATGGCCGATTAATTTGTGGTCTGGTTAGCGAATTTCATTAATTTGTACACAAACTGAAAAATATGTTTATTTCACTGCTGTTAATCTGGGAACATACGCAATACACACAAACAGACAGACAGACACACACACACACACACACACACACACACACACACACACACACACACACACACACACACACACACACGTACATTTGTATATATACCATTACTGGGTTTAAAAGTTGCAGTATCTATTGAGAGAGTTATTTTGTATAGTGCATATATTGGTTGTATAATAGAAATCAACAACCTTTTGCAACTAATCACTATGCGTTTTCACGAACGTCAAGCAATTTTTTTTTTATGAAAATTATTAAGTGTGGACAAAAAGGTTTGTAAATGAACGTCACAGAATATGAAATAGAATTAAATCTAGATTACAAAATATCCGAAATTACATTCATAGGGCCATAGATTTAATAAAGACAGTTTCATGTGAAAACATGAAAAAATTAGTTGTGATACGTGGTTTCAAAAAATATTTGATTATTCTAAATGTTATCACCTGGCGATTAATAAATTCATTCACAAATGTAACTTTTTGTAAAGTGATCATTTTGAGTTCCATGTGTTAAATAATTGATTGTTGCGATCTATTTTTGATATGTAGTCAGAAAAGGAAAGAGAATAGAGGGTTATAATGTAGATCAAAGAGCTTTGTTTTTGTTTTCTTTAACAGTTAGGATTACAATTTTCAGATTAAACTTTTTCATCAGGAGTAATAATATTTCATGGGAAAATTTAACCGTACTGGTGATTTTGTCTCATACTATTTCCCTATCGATTTACAACTTCTTAAAAACTCAAACAGAATTTTTGACGTAATATTTTTTATTTCATATACACGTTGTATTGACTCTCAGTTGTTGACATTTAACTTTCAATCTAAAAATATCATACAACAGCTAGATCCATTTTCATGAAAGTTCTATAATTTATAAGAAGTTTTACAGAATTTAATTATACTTATTTTATAGATTTAATTAGTTGGCGGGAGTTAATTAATACTCTGAATGTTATTTACACTCATAGTATTCATCATAAATTTTCAAAATTGTAAAATAATGCAAAGGTTACCATAGTATACAAGAGAGCTCTTGAGATTCTAGACTAGACATTGCAGAACTTGCTTGACTATAGAACTCCGCAGTTGGGAGGAAATTTAGAGGTGATGTTACGTGACTTTCATTAGACTCTCTCAGCAATTCCAAGTGGAACGAAAGTCAATTAATATTGGGCAATGGAAATGAATGCACTGCTTTTAGATATCAAAGGAATGTATTTATTTTTGTACTGCTATATATAATACTTCTAGTTGCAGTTTAAATGCAGTAAAGTTTGTTAATAATACCTAATATCATTCTCATTGATTATATACTGTTCCACTAGATATGATAAATCCCTAGTATCCTTAGAAGAAAGATAATTTTTTTCTAAAACAATTATACATAAAAAATTTACTGATTTTAGGGTCACACTAGGTTTTATTAGAGCAATAAACGTATCATGATCAAGTTAGATCATTTTAAGAATAAAGAAATTTCTAGAAAAATTAGTAACTAAACTGAACATTATTTTATAATCATCTAGATGTACTGAATTAGTTGATTATTCTTAAACAAAAAAAGGGTTCAATTCAATTTCATTTTTGTCTTGGAAAATAGAGCATTGGTCTCGGAGCTTTTGATCACACCTCATATTTCCTTTATTGTTGGGATGAATATGTTTTTTTATACTTATGGAGGCTGTTTTAATGAAAATCTACATTTGCTTCATTGTTCATTTCTGTCATGGTAAATATTACTTCATTCTTGATAATTTCGAATAGACCTAGTAATTCTAAAATTTATTTGGAAAAATACGAAATATATATATATACATATATATATATATATATATATATATATATATATATATATATATATATATATATATGTGTGTGTGTGTGTGTGTGTGTGTGTGTGTGTGTGTGTGTGTGATGGTATTGGGGTGGATATAATCAATATATTTTCAAGACTACATAGACTATATAGATCTAGCAGTTCTATATAAACTGACTGTGTCAGAACCAACCTTTATCAATTCACTGTCAGCAATATTTATCTCTTTTTATTGCCATTATAACCAGCTGTAATCCAAATCTTGAAATATTACATATCGTAGACGAGTACTTCAGCTAATCTTTTGTACTTTGTACTTTTGATGGCAGCAATGAACCAATGTTCATCATACTTTATTCATAGGATTCCACCTGTTATTATTCGTCTTAAAAGATAAAAAGCACCACAGCAACAACGAGTAGAAATGTGTAAAATATGACAATAACAAAAGAAATATTACCACAGTTTTTTGTTGCTTTTTTTTTTTTTTTTTTTTTTTTTGCAGGGGGTTGTCTTTTTAGTTAACATTGAAAAATAGAAAGCGTTTTTGAAAATTTTGTGGTGGTCGGAAGTGAGGACTTCAGAATATGCAACTTCCGGGAGACGATCCAGGAGTGACAATCACATTTGAATGAATAAAAAAGATTCTAAGCTGACAGATGATGTATTTTAATACAATAAAATGAGTGAACATTTCTGTGGGCGAAACATTTTACTTGAGTTGATGTGAGAGAAAATTTAACAAATAGATGTTTTAGCAGCAAGGAAGCAGAGGAGGAAGTTTGGATGAGAAAGATTGTCAAGAATATGACAGAAAAAAGAAGAAAAGTAGATAAATTAAAGATGAATGGAAATAAATCAAGAAGAAATGCAGAAGAAAAGAGTTGATATCTAGAATAATAAAGTATAGATCGGGAAAACGATAAGAAGAATAAAAAAGAAATATACAAAAATTCATAGTTAAGAGAATAACATGATTTATTTATTTATTGTTTACGAGTTTGCACACTGGTGGGCTTCACTAAAGTTTGAGTGACAGCAAGTCTCTTCAAATCTCCATAATTTTTCTCAGTATTTTAACATGTTGCAACAGCATCATGTAATTCCAATAGCTAACTTATTTTCTTGTTAGCAATAATAGTTTATTCTTCAGGCCTGGACTATGTGAATCATTTTTATCTCAAATCCAAGAGAATTTGTTGCCTTATATTTTCCATGACTAATTCTGCATACGGTTAAAATTCAGTCGTTTATAATTACTTACTGATGTTTTTTCCCTGCCGTCTGAGTGACAAGTCTCCTCTAGTCACCAGGACTCTTCTAATTATCGTGGCCTATCTTAGTAATGTTGCGGTCTTGATGGTTTTCATTCTTCCTCTAATCTCGAGTTCTTCGAGTTCCTTTTCCAGTTTCTAATGAACTGTTCCAAGATTGGTATTACTCTTATTTTCATGTTGTAATTTGCTAAGGTTTTTGTTTAGATGTGGCACAAGGCTATATGAATGGGGCTCCCAATGAGACTCGAACTCATTCATGTAGGTTTGCTAGTCTAGCTTATTAACCATTACACCACCCTGTACTTCCATGTTTCACATTTTTCTCAGCTCTATTAAGATCTTGATATCTGTCCAGCTTTTCTGGTGATTTTTCACACTGACTGTAACTGGTCTGTGTAACAACAAATCTTTTCACTTCCCCAGCATTCTAACCAATCTTAAGTTATTATTATTATTATTATTATTATTATTATTATTATTATTATTATTGAAAAGTTACTAATATTTCAAAGAAAAACGTACAAAACATGAAAAAGAAAGGACACTTGCACGAGAAAAATTAATGTTGACTGCAAAATGAATGAAACAATATCTACGAATAAAAGATTTGATGACAGTACAAAAATAAGAGATTCAAAAATAAGAAAACAAAATTATTTTCAACGGGGAGTAGAACATATATTCATTGCTGTAGTCATTACAGTCCTCTAAATGATATGTTATCACTAAGATAGAACAATCGAGATGTTCAAATCCACCTGTGGTTTTTCTCCTCTCCTTTGCTTCCGCCTCTGATGTATCTAACACCTTCTCAATTCAAACCAACTTTTTAAAACATTGAAATGAAAGTTCGAGAGATTCCCTGAAAGAAAAAAAAACGAAATAGAAGATACCAAAAGATAATGAAAACATATGGTGCAAATTGTGCCCACAAAAGAAAAAAGTAAGAAAAAACAACTCCAACATAATCAAAGAAGAAATCGCATTCTTGATACAAGACATGGACGCTGAACAAGTGCATTTCAAATCACAAAAGCTGTCCGAATGAATGGAGATATTCTATAGAGTCCTACATCAGCAAATCTCTTCTCAAATCCAGAAAAGTTGTCGTTTATTGATATCGCACATCTCTCAGGCATCACTCCCTCTACATGCTCTATTTTCTCCAATTCTAAACCCCCCCTCTCTCTCTCTCTCTCTCTCTCTCTCTCTCTCTCTAATTTGATTTTTTTTTGTATTTAATCTCTGTATTTCGTTCATTTTTGCATGATTTAATTCACTGCATGGGTTTTAAAATTCGTAGCTGCAAACGTAAAGGAGAAAACAGAAAAAGAATTACGCATGAACAGGTTATTAAGAAAGAGTGTTATAAAAATATCCACCTTTCGTTGATGCGAAGTGTTTCATTGCTACCATTTAGTTGATATCTATCTCTCGTTCATCCTGTGTTAAGTTTTAATCCATCTTCATCTTTTTTCTCTTTCTCTTTTTTTTCCAGCGTGATTTTTACATTTCCTCTTAATTTTACGAGCAAAAATTACACTCACGCAATCTTTTTACGTATGAATGTACATTATCCCTCCATATATATATATATATATATATATATATATATATATATATATATATATATATATATATATGCGATGGATAAAGTGTCGTCATAATTACGCAAAAATGATAATAATACTGACATCTCACTTTATCATATATATTTCCCAAAATTACATGAAAATACTGTAGATTAAAATTGACTTCAACCACAGCCTTCAGAAGACTTCGGAATCTTTTTTTTTTTAAATAGTATATGTTGCCGTTATTCTTGACTTCAGTTCATCTTTGATGTTACATGTTTTCTTATGGATTTTTTTTTTCTTTTTGGTCGCTCGCTTAACTCTTCCTGACACATAATAATCAAGATGATTGTAAACTGGAGAGTAAGGCGACTTGATATTTACAGATGATATAATCACAGACATTTTATTACAACAAAATGATATTCTTCAGCTGGTATTGCATGGAACATCCACCCTCTCGTTCCAGTTTGCATTGCCCCCTCCTGTCACTTGATTTAGGCTTCTGTGTTGAGTCTATGGCCATGTGGTTAGATAAATGGAGGCATGATATGACCATCGTTAGTAATCACCCAAACACCACAATATGGCGTGGGTAGTTTGGTTTTCATTGATGTTAGTACATCTTGTGGGGACAGAAAATGCGAAAAAATTTTCTTTGAGTTCATGACCAGGTCCTGACAGAATTTTTTCTCATTTGAAAAAATCTAAGGATGTTTGTTTGGAGGAGATGCTTGAGTTTTTTCAAAAGCTTTGCAACCTACGATAAAATTGACTTGCGGTAAAAATTGTCCTTTTCCCATCTTCTATGAGAAATACAAAATATCTTCATGCACTACCCACCGGTCAAGAAACACAGACACCCCTATGCCCCTAGCTATTGATCTGAGTGACTTACTGAGGTCGTTGTTGATCACGGTCTGGAAATTTGGGAGTTCTTTTCTAACTAGAATGATCAGAGTGAGACATCCAAACAGCCGTATATTTGTACTCACCATTGGACTCGTTCAACTCATTCTGAATCCTCAGCATTTTCCTCAAATTAAAAACCAAAGACTGAAATCTTCGTTTTGGAGTTTCCGCCGCGAATGAAAAATAGTGCGGCATACTGTTTCCAAATTTCTGGAGGAGGAAATTACGATATGATGTTGCTATCCTCACAGAGTTTGTCTTATTGGTTCTAGTGAGCTGCACAGTAGACAAAACCGGAAACAAATAAAGTGTTTGCATGAAGTTAATAATCTAAAATGGCGACAATTTACCCTATCTTTATCAAGACAGACAGACAGACAAGGTTATGGATAGGGCAAAGAGGGGAATATGATAGGCTTATATATATATATATATATATATATATATATATATATATATATATGTGTGTGTGTGTGTGTGTGTGTGTGTGTGTGTGTGTGTGTGTGTGTGTGTGTGTGTGCAATGCCTATTCGTGAGCTTGCCGATTGTTTCTTAATTTAATGAATATTCTTATCATATTCTATTAGACTGTGAATAGTTGAATTCCTATTGTGATAGTGGTTAATGTTGATAAAGAATATTTACGATTGAGTGAAGGGTTCTAATTAGCATTTCATAGTTATCCCAGTTATAATGAGAATTTGGATGATTGTAAATGGATTTTCAATACGAACCCAGCACCAAAACAAACACAAAATAATCATCCCATTGTAAATTCGACTTGAAATTGTTTTATTCCTAAGTTAGAGAATTTGAAGAGTAGTATTCTAACAGTAGCCTCGCTATGATGTAGAGTTTTTTTTAATGAAAAGACTGTTGAAATCAATAAAAATTAGTATTTATTTCGTCGTCGATCGGAAACATTAGTCTGAATTTAGTTGAGTGTTTCATTCATGGAATTCCTTTAAGAAATGTAAAAAAATAATAATCCATCCTGTCTATGGTGCTTTTGATAAATTGCTTTTTCCCCTGCAGATGGTTAAGACCCTCCAACCAAAAAAGGGGTATACTCCTAATTTGTGATTGTTTAAAGAATATAAATTCCATATTCGAAGCTTATTCTAATTCTAAAAAAGGTTGCTTTGGATATTGACAGGTAACACTCATCTCTCAAAACCATTCAGCCATCTTCTGGCTGTCTTTTGGTTAAACAATAACAATACATTTGCTTTTATTTCTTTTCCAATAACAATTTGCTTTCGCCGAATTCCTTTCTCATCAAAATATCGTAATTTTTATCTACAATCCATTTCAAAAACCCATTACGCCATTACACATTCGTAATGTATTTCCATATTCTTTTAAAATCCAAATCGGATTCTTTTTCCTTTTTTTAATAAAATTTCTCCGACTGACCTCTGACCCTTGGAGAGTTACATTGCAATGAATGTGATTCTCGAACATCTTAGCATAAACCGGAGGAGGGTTTATATGTCGATAAAATCAATCGATCAGTCAATAAAGAAATATGAATTCATTTTAATTTCTAATTTCTTTTTAATTAAAGCTACTAAGAAAGAAGTTATTTTCATTTTCGACTTTGTAGAAAATCGTATTTTGCTGGTAACGTTTATGGGTGGATGGATGAATTCCATGTCCTATCAGACTATCGGTAAGCTTTGCCATGTAGCTCATCTTCATAGCATCCTACAATATTCCTCATTTCTCCTCCAAGTGAAAGTTTAGAAGTTAAGAGTGTACTAAATTCTAAAGAATTATGTTTTACTGAGTCGATTTCTTGGAATTTTTTAGAAAATGTTTTATTTTATGAATATATTCTATTACAATGTGTTATTTTTTTAATTGAAGTTTTCGAAATAATCATTGCTTAACCAATACCTGCCACATTAGAAAAATCAAGTAGGCATGAACTTGATCTATATATATATATATATATATATATATATATATATATATATATATATATATATATATATATATATATATATATGAGGGATTACTTAATCACATAACAATGTAAAGAAGTGATGTAAGCAATCTGTGGCTTGTGTACTAGACTAAAAAAAACTTAGTTGCGTCTTTGAAATAAAAGTGATAATGAACAAGTTATTTTTTTCATTATCATTTTATTTGTATTTATTAATTTTGGCAAGACCAATGAAAATGGTAAATCAAAGATGCTTATGATGAAAGAATAACAGCCCAACAAAGTAGAGATGGAAAGAAGAAAATGATAATCAGTATATAAAGAAAACGGAATGATTTGTCACGATATAGGAGAAGATACAATCACGAAGAAAATGAATTTAAAACAGAAAGTATCTTCTATAGTCTCGTTACTATTTTTTTTTTATTTCTTACCATCTTATTCTGAAGAACTGTGTGTTGTGTAAAAAAATGACCATGTTTATAGTTTATTATCACGGGAATGTATCTCCATATGAATGCTTATGTATATAAATGAATCAAAGCTCGAGCTGATATGATTACGTCCGTTTGCATGTCTCGGCAAGAATACTGAAGTACACATCTACGCCGAATAAGATGTTATGACCTGCAGATGATTATAGTTACACAAAAATGATTCCTTACTAGTGATTGTGCGTTGATATGGTCAATAGTTGTCATATAAACCCTTGTTTGGTTATTTAATGCCGAAGTCAGTTTAAATATTGTGGCCGCCAAACATATACTGTACAAAAATATATCCTCGTAAACATTTTCAACTTTATTATTTTAAATAGGTCTTATCTTCTTATAGTAGTAACTCTACCAGTAACTGTCACTACGGGTCATAGGGAATCTGTAAATAATGATTATGAAGAGGTACTCCATACTTTCTGAGCTCCTAAATAAGAGCCTCACCACCGGACACAGTTAAGCAACCTACTCAGGAAACAATTTTTTAATAAGTGGAAGTCTTATTCCTCTGCAGTGGATCCCGACAGTGTATTCGAAGTAACCCTGACTGAGGCAAGAGTGAAAAGTCAATGTGCATAAAAAAAAATTATATATATATATATATATGTGTGTGTGTGTGTGTGTGTGTGTGTGTGTGTGTGTGTGTGTGTGTGTGTGTGTGTGTGTGTGAAGATTGGAGGCAGAACCGTCGGGACATTTTGAAAGTAAACCCCAACTTAAAAGATATTTTTTGAGAACCTAGCATATTAACCTATCGTCGACCAAATGACTTCAGAGCAACAACATACTAAACAATAAATTTATCCATTGTAAACAAAATTCACAAAATTTTGCCAATCATGAAATGTTAAGAACAATCTATGCTGTAAACAACTCAAATCAACAAACTCATTCACTTGTTAAACAACTAAAAGGACTTTTAAAAATTTACCAGAAATCAAATAGCTGAAGCAAAAATGTAATTTATTTACTGAAATACATACGACACCATAAACAATATGTTAAAAAGTCAGGATTGACATTTTATTTTCGATTGAATAATTGTAGACATATCAATAGATCAGAATAATCTATTATAAGTCCGCACAAGACGGTCACAACTTCAACAGAGATGCAAAATTCACCATCATAGAAAGAATGGAAAAATATATTAAGATAAAATTAATTATTGAAGAAAGAAAAGAAGACAAGTGAATAAAATGTTAGAAAACATATGTACCATTTGGATTTGATATAAAACTTAATCACCTGAATTTGAAATAAAAATTTGACTACCACAAACATCTATACAAACAACTAAACCTAACAATAAGTCGCTGCTGATTTGAAGAATCGTCCCTTGAAAATAACAATGAGAAATATCCTCATAAACAAATAAACAAGCTGTTCAAGTCACAGTTAATTTGAAACACACTCCTATCATACCAAAAGAAAACAAATTAAAGCAGGTGCTCTCACCTCAGAGAGACGAATACATATATTCGAGGTGCATACGATAAGTTTCCCGATCTTTTTCGTATGGGCATTCAGAATTGTCGAAGACTCTTGAAAATTCACTGTTATTTTTATACATCTTATGAGATGACCCGCCAATTTTTATGATTTTATGTTCAAAGGAACAGCTACAGAAGGAATTGGAATACACCCTACTAAAGCCGGATTGTCACAGCTGGTGACTTTCAAAAATGCAATCTGACACTTAGGAAGAACGATATGCAATAAAATTCTGTTTTAAACTTGGAAAAATACCACAGAAACGTATGGAATGCTTCAAACCGCCATTCGACCATCTTGCATGAATCGAGCATCAGTTTTTGAGTGGCATAAGAGATTCAAGGAAGACAGGGAGACTGTGAGGGAGGATGAGAGGTGTGGGAGGAGTAAGGAAGTCAATACACCAGAGTTGATTGGCCAAAGGGTTAGGGTTAGAGTTAGGGTTACTATGTTGAGGTTTTAAGAGAGTTCAGGAAGGGATTCTGTTTGAAGAGGGTAGCACACTTCAAATTAGACCAGTGGCATTTCCACCAGGACAATGCACCAGTCCTCAACTCCATCCTTGTCACAGACTATTTGACCAAGATGAGCATCAAGACAGTTCCTTACCCTGCCTATAGTCCAGACCTTGCTCCCTGTGACTTTTGGTTATTCCCTAAGCTCAGAGGCTGTTGTTATGAGAAATTGAGGAGATTAAAGAGGCTGTGATGAAGGTCATTGACACGCTCACACAAGAGGACTTCCATGGGGCCTTCCAGGAGTTGTTGTAACGGTACAAGTGCATTGCAATCGGAGGAGATTCCTTCGAAGGAGACTAGAGTTTCATGTTTGTACTATCAATAAAAGTCCCCTATGAAAAAAGTCTGGAAACTTATCGTATGCACCTCGTATATATATATATATATATATATATATATATATATATATATATATATAAATGAGACTAAACAAAGGCTCTTTGATCAGACAACATTCTTCATTATACCAATAGATATGCTTCGTCAACAATGCATTTTACATCACTTTTCATATATTTGATTTAACCAAAGCCTCCTTACGAGTAGGACGTGACACAAGGTCTGTCTTAAGTGGAGAGTTTAACAGGTTTGAATTCAGAGTTTTCTTTTTCCTAAATGAGTTGCCAAACAAAAGTTAAAGCGCAAAGGATGCCGAACTATTTACCATAGCTAGAGTGAGGAGAGGGGGATTCATAGCTTTTTCATTGATATTAGTGCTATGTGAAATAAAAAAAAACAGCAGCGTCCGGGATTTGAACTTGGGTCACAACTCCATCACTTTTCCTGTCAATTTGAAAACTTTCCTTTTAAATATTTAAAAATTTCCTTAAAAAATCCCCTTTTTCAGCAAAATTTCTTTTTTTTTTCTTTTTTTTTTTGACAATGAAGCTTGTTGGGAACAAACAAAAAAATATGCAACAGAAAAATGATATTCCAATTTGTCGTATCACTTTTGTTCTTTTTGCATTCATCGAACAGAGTCTGTCCGACGAATGCAAAATGCATGAAACCCAGGGTCACAGACACTACTATGTTATATATATATATATATATATATGTATGTATGTGTGTGTGTGTGTGTGTGTGTGTGTGTATGTGAAACATCCTACAATTTTCGTGAAATTTTGTTTATTGACAGTGTTACACTATTTTAAAGAATTTTTTTTCAATATTTTATTTGTGACTAAAAGCTAGTGACTATTAAGAACTGGCATGTAGTGTAAGCAATCTCATGCCTGTTTGCCAAATTAAGAAAAAATTAATAAATAACAATAACATTATATAAACCAATATTATCCCATATATCGTTGTTAATGTGGATCTTTATATCCAGGAAAAAATGATATTTATGAATTACAGAGTTTTATTATCTTATGAAGTTATTATTAATATTTTCTAGTTTTGTAGAGAAATATGTTTTTTTGTGGATGACACTTAAGAGGATTATTGATGTATTTCGATTTTTTTTAATGTTAGACCAAAGAAACCAATAAATATGCGTAACTGTTTTACATATACAACGTGAGACGTAACAGCAGAAAATTAATGGCATTTATTTCAGTGCGAATAATTATTTTGATAAAGCAAAGACTTCTTTCGTTTTCCTCTTCATTTGAAGATAGCAAATTTAAATATTTCACCAATATACTGAGAAACATGGAATAAGTATCAAGATTTACACCAACGATGTATTAACACTATAAACAATTGAGAAAGAAACGCAGATAGACGTTTAGAAGTTATCATAATCAAGAATATATAGTTAATAAAACATATAGAATTTATTTACCAAAATATATTTGCAACTGGCCGAATACAATATAATGACAATTGTTAAGGCAGTTTTTCTTCTAGATTCATTGCCTCACCAAAGATCACATTCCAAGTCTGTTCTACCATCTATCCATAACTTGAGGAGTTGATATTAGAAGTGTACTCGCGCAAAAAAACGTAAACAACTTCGTTAAGGATTTGAACTCGGGGCGCCTGATCCATTTCCTTCGACAGCAACCATTACTACGCGCGTTCCTCCATAGGCTCACATATAATAGGATATACGCAAAACAATCTATGATTTAATAATAAAAATCCTTACTTGACCTATATTCACTCTTAGAGGAACCACACCCTTAAGTATCTTCGGTGTCGTAAGTCACTGAGCGAAAAGCACATCCATTCAATTCTTGAGACAAGCTTTAACAGATTTTTGCTTTTTCTTTTTCGCCTCTATGACGAAAAGACTATGTTAATCACTGTGACCAATAATTATGGATATCAAATTTGGTATCTCAATATCAAACTGCTTTGAGGCGCACTTAGCATAATGGTTATAAGCAAAAGAAATGCAAACAGTGACGGGAGTTCAAATCGTGGACGAAGTTGTTTGTGTTTCACTTTGTGCTAATGCACTTGGAAAAGGCATGAATTCATCTCTTCTCGCTTAAATGTGAGTATATTGTATGGCAGCTAAGGCTCTTTAGTTTTGGTAAGGCAACTAGACTTGGAGAATGAAAACTCTGTATTCAAACCAACAGTACCACGCTTAAAATTGACCACATGTTCCAACCTACCCGTGAATTACATATATCAGACTGTTTGGCAGTCTATAAAGGACAAACAAAAACACTATATTTATTTATTGAATAGATAATGCGATTTTACTTATTCCTTTAAACATAATTTTAGAGATCTTTATTCTGTGTCTCTACCACTAATAGCGTACGTTTCTTCTTGGATATACTAAGGTCCCTTGCTCGTTGGTGCACACACGCGTGTGTATGCATGTTCAGTGATGTACTCAAACATGTATATCGAATTAAGAACGATCATTCTGGTAAATACAGTTCAATTGTCAGGCAAGTAAATTTGCTATTAACAGTTCAGATCCAAATTTTCTGCCTTTGATTTCAATATCATGGAAGTTCTTTTATTATACTGGCTCTAAAGTACTTTTTCCAAAGTAATGTATGTATATGTACAGAGCTGACCTCCGTACATTAAAAATCCGAATCAATGACATTGAAACTACTTAGATATCGATAAAACAAAGTCTACAAAATAAAGTCAATCATCGTTAAATTTCAAGCTAGATCTAGCTATTGATATAGTAGTTTCTGCAACTAATTCAGTACATGAACGAAAACTCTTTTTTTTAATTTCTCGTTGTATTCAACATTCGAACTACCATTGTTTTTATTTCTTCTGTTTACTATTTTTTATGTTTTTGTTGACTTCGTCTACATTCTAAGCAGTATGGTATTCCTAATAAATGATATCAATGCTATCACCATATCATTTATCATATTTACCCGTCCGATATATTTAAGCTTGAAGTAAAAAAAGATTGATTAGATCAAGAATATATTATACAAGGCATACGCAAAAAGTAGCGCTTTGCATAATCAGATGTGAAGCTTTATATCTCAGTGTTTTTTGTTTTTGTTTTTTTTTTTTTCTCTCTAAGTCAACAGTTTATATCCGCATGCAATGAAACAGCATTTTACTTATTCATTGTGAATAATTAAGATTTTCAAAATTCATTATTAAGAATAAAATTTGAAACGCTTCCCTTAATCCCTAATCCTTCGGAGATTAGTTTCCGGCGATCTGTGTACATTTACCAGACTTAATCAAATGCTCAGAATGATATTTTTCGTTTCGGAGGGACGTAAACAAGCATTTTCAACAATGAAATTTAGGGTTAGTCTCTGTAGCGGAATGGCTAAAGTGCTCCACAATGACCTCAAAGTTATGTTCTTCTGCAAAGATGGTTTTGGCATTAAATAACCCACAAAGATTGATATAACATTAAACAAAGAAACCAAACACGCAACGAAATTTACTGACAACACAAATGATTGTAAATGAATAGTTGTTTTTTTTTTAATTCCCCGATAATCTTGGTAATTAATTTAATACCGAAAGTTAAACTTTTGATGAAATTAAAACAAACTTAAAAGTATCATTACGGAAATAAATGTGTGTTTTGCCTTTATATTTAATTATTGAGTTATATAAGAATGTCAAATACATTTATATTGATACTTAACGAAATTTAATGACAGTAGAATATTTTTATGCTACTTTTTATATAGTTCGTAAAAGAAATGTTAAAGGTAAACCACCCCTGGATTAGACATTACGTTTAAAGCAGAGCTGAACTAGAATCTTTGTTTATAAGTAAACCTTCAACACTCAACAATCAGCAAATAAACAGTCTTGAAAAACAGTTAAAATAGTATATGTAAGTTTTTAAAAGTCAATAAAGTACTATAATTGTTATATTACAAAAGAATTTAATGCTTTCGTTATAGAAAGTCAACGATTTTTTTAAAAGGTTCCCTGAAGATAAGTAACGTTCATACTTAAGAATAAAAAAGAATGAAATTTATCTGAACATCGTGGGAATCTTCCTTTACACCTAAGCAAAAACATAACAAAGATAGAATCACATACGACATCAGAATAATGAAATAAAAAATCTTATTTATTCTATATTCATTATTTTTTGATAAAAACAAAAAAAAAATTAGCTAACCCCACCCTTCTCTCTCTCTCTCTCTCTCTCTCTCTCTCTCTCTCTCTCTCTCTCTCAAAAGAGAAGCAAGAGGAGGATGATAAAATAAAATAAAAATAATACATAATGCTAAAACCGCATCTCTAACCAAAACAGAAGAGTTGTTAGAAGAGAAGAAAAATAGTAACGGATATCACTTGTATTTCAAGTGATTTTGATTTGCATCAGCTGCCTTTCATGTAAGATAGAAGATAAATGGATAAAACCCAGTCGGTATAATTAAATAAGATTTGTCAGAACCTAAGAGATAAACATCATTCAGTATGTTCACACCAAACTAACGACAGGGAATCCGAATAACTCACTTATTTAGTTGTTTATGTTTTGTAAAAGACGAAACTACATCAACATAAGAAAGAACGCAGACCTAATTCTCTTAGCTTGAATTTATTTACCTTTCAAGATTCCTTCGATAAATTTTATTAACATGCACAATCAATGAGCGATGCAAAGTGTACATACTACGTGACATACGACGACAAAACCTTTTGTTGCGATCTGATATAACTTCCTTTTTTTTCTTTTTTTTTTTTTTCTTATTTAACGTTTATTACTATTGAGGGGCCCTTTGTTGTCAGATAGATTGGGAAGTTTTTGTATAAGCCCAAAAGTAAGATGTGTTACTCTGCCAATATTACTCTTGCTGTATCACATGAAAGTATAAGCCGAACGTTAGGGCTTTGGAGAAATATTGAAATACTCGCTGAAGTTCTACAAAGTTCTCAGGACACCAAAGGTTTTCAAATGCAAATAATTATAATAATTGAAGGATCCTCAAACTTTTATGCAAGGGAACACATTCAAGACAATTTATAGTACAGCAAGTACTATTTACTTTTCAGTCAAAAAAATGATATTTAATTTTCCTTCAAGATAATGCGCAAAACAAGTAAACGCGAAATAGCCAGTTTTTATTCGTCGTTTATATTATTGTGAAAAAATTAATGTTTATACATTAAATTAATGAAGATGATTGCCAATTTTGATATATAATTCCTATGTAAAATAAAAAAGGTATAATACACAAAACAAGACTAATTCAAAAGAACTAAATTCATAATGTTTAAAAGCAAAAAAAGATTAATAAAAAGTTTTATGTGAAATAAACAGGATCTTAACGAGTGAAAACTTTATATGAAGTCAGTAGGTAATCAGACTAAAGGCAAAGTGTTGTAAGTTTTTAGTTGGGTCAAGAAATTAGGCCCCAGGAAATTTTAAATTTCCTACCTTCTTAAAATTAAATTTTTTGTAACAGTTTACGATGCTGAAATATATTTTGGGGCAAAAATGTGGGGGCCCATCCCGCCCGATAAGTTATAAGCAGGAATTAAAAAAAATTACACAAAACAAGTCCAAATAATTATGATTGTTTTTATTCACATGGATAATATCTTTGATAATCTCAAGACAATTTTATACTTTTACTTGATAACAAACATAACAAAATATTCTTTGATAAAATAAATGTATTACATCCCCGTCAGATTACATTTAAGTAGATCTCGATATACTAAGATGTTTTCTGCGATGGACCAAATGGACTATTTTAGAAATAGAATAATTAGATAATAATAATTTTAGAAATAATTAAGTGGCCTAAAGAGTAAGGTGTTCACCAATGGTCCAGGAGTCTGGGGTTCAATCCGAGGTCGTGACATACTAAAGACTTAAAAAATGGTACTTGATGACTCCTTGCTTAGCACTCAGCATTATAAGGTAACGATCAAGTGTAAAGTGGAGCAATCCAGGTAATGGAGTTGTGCCCTTCCCTACACCTCGGTGTAGTAGCTATTGAACAGGGAGCCTTCAAGTCACCCTCGACTACAGTCGCAAACTTACTTATCTTTTCAAATCTCGAGCTGAGTTTTTACTGTTACTGTCTCCCACAAGAAATCTGTGTTCGTACGTGCGTGTGCTGCTGACTGGTACATAACTCCGTGAATTCTGGAATATATACAAATCGTCACAAATGAGGTACTTTTGAATTATGTTCGCGTTAATTGTTTTTCAAATCTCAGTGGAATTAGGGCCAAGCTTTAGAGTGTGGATTATTGTTTGGGGTTGAAAGTGAAGGTTAAGGTTTAGGATTAGGCTTTTGAACAAAACTGACCTTCAAAAGAGTCGTAAATTACACGTTTTCTGTGATCACCCCACTTGAGAACTCCCAGTTCTCACTAGTGAGTTCTCTAATTGACGGCGGACAGGGTGACAAAAAACAATAATTTCCAACTATTTTAATGGGAATAATCGTTCAAAAAAACATAAAAACTGCCAAAAACACAAATTTATCCTCTAAAGGAAAACAGGTATGAGAATAAAAATTTACCGAAATAATTCTACAATAGAAATAAAAAAAATTCCCGGTAATGAATTTTATAGGAAAGAAAAATCGTTATTCTTTGAACATGGAATATACATAAAGTTGAGTCGTCGAAGCAGTCTATATTATTATAGACTTACTTTGTGAAAAATTTCCATTTGTGACAATCAGAAAATGAAAAACTGAGTTGATCGTTTTAGAAACAATTCCCAAAGATAAAAAAAATTGTTTAGCTGTTGAAAAGGTTCTTGCAAAATCTTTTAATTTAGGGATCAAAATAACTCAAATAAATAAAATGCGAATTAAAGAATTTTAGATTTATCTAACTATGGAGCAATCACAGTATTTTAACTCCATCAGTATAATAAAGATTTTAGGTATTTCTAAAAATGATGCAAACGGATAATTTTCTTTTTGCTTTATCTGAAAATAATAAATTTTCGCTTTTTTGATATTTGATTTCTCCCTCTTTTTACACAGATTAAATATTTTACTTTTAACGTTCGGCATAAATGTATACGGAACGATTTCAGTTAAAAAATAATAAAATATCTGTATATCAGATATTTTATTTATTGTCGTTAAATAATAAAGAATTAAAAATCTATTTGAGTTCTTGAATGTTGTTATTAATTGTCAGAAAAAAATTCAATAATATTTATCTCCTAATATTTCAAAATGCTCCACAAATTACATACATGTTCACATTTCTAGCAAGTTCACTTTTAAATTCACTCATAACAATCATCAGATCATGTCACCAAATTCTTCTGATGCTAAAGAAATATAATTAAATATATTGGGATTATGATTTGTTTTATTTTTTTATGAAAATCGATTTTCTTAGTCAAGTCGATGATGTTTTAACAAAGTATCAATAAATTTACTTTTGTAAGACTGCTTTGAAAATATATTGACAACCTTATATCATTTCCCTTCCCAAATGACGTTTTATGGTTTGATTTTTTATATACAACTGATAACAATTTATGAGACCTGCAATGAACAGTTTTCAGTCTGATCAAGAAATAAATGTCCTGTGCTCTTGAGTCAACCTCTAAAAATAACAATAGAATGTATAGACAATTGTTGAGAAAATTTGGAGTTCGCTCTTTTCCTTACTTCAAGACGTTCCCTCAATAATCCCAACGTTCTTTTCTCGCACGCATGAATTTCATAACCAAAACCCAATGAGGCTAAAGCAATTCTATGACAAAACAATGTTTAAACAAATGAGATCGCGGCAGTACATATTCAGCTTGCAGTTTGACACACTTGGTACATCGTTTTTCAGCTTTTTTAAACGACTAGAACATTAAATTATTACTTTTTAAATTCACTCACTCCTTAATCAGGCTTAGCTATTCAAAGCTCAAATCAGTACAGATAATTGAAACGGAACGTTATTAGGAAACACTAGAATTTGCGTAAAAATGTTACTTTGTTGATAAAGCTAAATTAAATAATGTTATAACATATGAATGCATTAAGTTATAAGATTTTAATAAAAAATTTTAAAAAACTTCATAAGCACCGAAACAGGACAGTTGAATCAAATCTGAACAAGAATGTTTTGTTTTTTTTCTGTATGAGTAAACATTCTTCTATTAAGAAACAGTAAGTACGAAGTTAAGAAACTCAAAGGGTAGTTAAAATATTCAAAAAGATGTTAAAATCAGAACTTATAAAAATAGTTACCATAAGTTTAATGATCTATATGGATAAATGCGAATTTCTTTGCGTATTTCCGCACCCACACTAACATAAAAACGGCCCAGAGTTTGATAAATCGTTAATATGCATGATCAACATGCAATGTTTATAATATTAACAAACAAATTCGAAAAATAAAACCTTTTAAAATGGGAAAGTACGAACAGATTATTTTTTGAAGACTATAATAAAAACAATGATATAAACGTATACATATGCGAATATATGATAGCGGGTTTTATTTTCAAATAACATAACTCAGATACAGTGTGGTGGGTATTTGTTGACAAAAGTGGAGGGCATTTGTAGATAAAAATGGAAAGGTTAGGGGTATGTGTATACAAAATAGGAAAGGGTGGGGGTATTTGTGAACAAAAGTGGAAATGGTGGAGGTATTTCTATATTAAAGGAGTTAGGGTAGAGGAATTGGCTAACAATTGGGAAAGGGTTGGGTATCGGCAAATAGTAAGAGAAAAGCTGGGGGTATTTGAAAACAAAAATGGAAAGGGTAGGGGTATTTGTATATAAAAGTGGAATGGGTGAGGGTATTTGTTACTAAAAGGGAAAGGGTAGGGGCTATTTATATACAAAAGTGTTAAAACGAAATCAATCACTGTCATTTTTTTTTTTTGTGGGAAGGAAACCCCAATTTGAAAAAATATCACAGTGAATCGCGAGTGCTACGATTAATATTTATATAAGACCTCCCCTATCTTTTTCGACTTTCCTTAATAAACACATAAAATTGTATTGTAATACAACCAATATGAGGACACAATAATGGCGTAATGATAATCATAGAAGAAAATGGATTCGGTGAGCCATATTCGAATTCATGACGAGGCTGTTTGAGTTTCACTTGGTGCTATTACCTTTGAGGAAGGCGCGAATCTATTTCTTCCTCAGCTATGGGTAAATAGGAGGGACGACAAAGGCTCTCAAAATTTGCTAGAGCAACGGGTCAAAGAAAGGCAAAATTCTTAATTCAGCATCAATAGATGGAGTCCCTAGGGGAGGATGAAGTTTTCATTCAGTGATATCAACTTATAAAGCACCTTGCCATTCCCTTGGACATCGCCGATTTCATGAAGAGGAGAGTCTTCTAAGTAAATTTTAGCTGGTCTTTGCTTAGATCCACGTACAGATCATGGATCTGTACGTGGATCTAAGCAAAGACCAGTGAAAGTTTATGTCGTGAGACTGACATTACATATACAAATATGGAACGAAATTGATTTTTAAGGCTTATTTTGGACTTTTACTGACCTTTGATTAAAAATGACTAACGATACTAAAACTTAAAGAGAACATACTTAGCAAGAATATTGCCTTTGTGTATGTCTATACGATGCGCAATATGCTTAATGTTTTTATCGGATTATTTTCAATTTATAAGTATCGAAGTTTACTTTTTGGGTCATTTTGTGCCGAAAACACACTTATAGTCATTAATTCTATACAGTAAAATCATTAAAAACAGGAAAATACTTCATAATCTGAAGCAGATCAAATTAGTCTTTAAATGGGATCCTAACGAGTGCTACAACTCTATGACAGAGTGGACCAGGAAGTAATAGAAACGAAAGAGTAACTCTACACTCCTGAAAATTTGAATTTGGATACAGCTTACTGTTAAACTCATCATACCCTTTTAAAGAGATGATCCTAACCTCTACAGGGTGAACAGTTAGCGTATTCTTTAGTCCGGTATCAGAGCACATTAGTCGTGAAAACTTGGTCAGTAATTGTGTTAGAATAAGATAAGCTTGTATCATAATATTTTCTCATGGCTAAGAAATGATCTCTTAAAATATCACATGATAAATTAAAAATAAAATCGTGGATGATACGAAATGATCTGTTGAAATATCACATGATAATCTTTTAAAATCGTGCATGATACGTACTGCCTTTTTTAAAAGCTAAAATTTCTCTTGTTTAACAAATAAGGATCTTTCTGAAGTTGTGACATGTGATTTAAGAAACCACCTTTAATATAAACTTTCGTATTAACTTTAAAGTTCTGGAAAAGTGGATGCCTTTAAGCAAAACTTTCATTAAATTGATTCCTATATTTTGCAATATCCGCAGAACAGGGATGAAAATATAGAAACTGTCCCAAAAATTATTTACCTTCTTTTTCTTATAAACCTTTTGAAAGGAATGGTCTTGTGAGAAAATGAAATAATTGATTTGTTAGTTGCAAAACCGTGTATTTGGGGCTGGCATAGCGTTCTAGATATCCAATATTACGGAAATTAAAAGTACAGAATAAACACCTTCAAGTCATTTCCAACTTGCAAAACGTCCTTGTCTCGAAGACTTTTCAGTTAGCTTTCTGTTAGCAAGAATTCAATTTAAATTACGAAGTTAAGCAACGTTGTACGTAGACATAAATAAAGGAACCAATTAGAGAAAAAATAAAAACCAAAATCAATTTAAATTCATTTTATAACTTTAGAAAATAATACACATCCTCTACATTTTCAGCTTACATAAAAGATCAGTTAATTAAGTAATGAGACTAACCGAGTAAAATTTTTATCAATTTCATAGAAAATCAGCTTATATCAATTTAAAATAAGTTTCCTTCGAAAGACACAAACCGAAGACGTTATTCTCACTCCTGGGCACAACGCTGGAAGTCTTCAACTGACACTGTTTTTCATTTTGTTCATCACGACACGCAACATTCCCAAATATCGTTCACGGAGCTGGATGTTGGTTTTAGGGAGCAGAAAAGAAGCAAGAATTGAAATCCGGGGGTTAAGGGAACTGTAGAGTCTCAATTTTGTCCCTTTTTTCAGTTATCTCGGCTATCCCAGACAACCTTGTACAATCTAAAACATAGGCCCATGTTAAAACATGATATTTATAAGCCCATGTTAACATTTTGCTGTCGCAATGTCTTAAAGTTTGATACAGAAAATGATAACGGAACGTCGCTTGATAGTCTTTTGTTCCATTTCATCACACACCTAACAAAACACAATTCTAATTATCCAAGATTAATCAGGTGACGTTGATTTCCGAGAGGAAAACTTCAAGTGCATGTTTTTATGAACGTTCAAGATCAATCCATCAGGTGATTTTAAATCAGAGTGGAAAACGGAAAATTTGAAAAATATTCCCATTATTTTACGCTCTTATATAGGTGAATTGAAACTTGACCCCAAACAGATATTAGCTTTGGTGTTTATGCATATATATATATATGTGTGTGTGTGTGTGTGTGTGTGTGTGTAAGAGAGAGAGAGAGAGAGAGAGAGAGAGAGAGAGAAAGAGGAGGGAAGCAAATGAATCGGACAGAATATACGTGGTGCATTCAATACTTTTCCAGACTTTTTTTGTACAGACATTTAGAATTGTCGTAGAATCTAAAAGAATTCAGTATGTTATTGCTATACATCGTATGAGATGACTGGCCAATTTTTATGATTTCAGGTTCAAAGGAACAGCTACAGCAGCAATTGGAATACACCCTACTAAAGACTGATTGCCACAGCTGGTGAATTTCAAAAATGCAATTTGGACGTGAAGAACGATATGCAATAAAATTTTGTTTTAAACTTGGAAAAATACCACAGAAACGTATGGAATGCTTCAGACTGCTTTTGGAGCATCTTGTAAGAATTGAGCATCAGCTTTTGAGTGGCATGATAAATTCAAGGAAGGTAGAGAGTCTGTGAGGGATGATGAGAGGTGTGGGAGGAGTAAGGAAGTCAATACACCAGAGTTGATTGGCCAAAGAGTTACGGTTAGGGTTAAGGTTACTATGTTGAGATTTTAAGGGAGTTCAGGAAGAGATTCCGTCGCAAGAGGCCAGCACTGTTCAAATCGGGTCAGTGGCATTTCCACCAGGACAATGCACCAGTCCTCAACTCCATCCTTGTCACAGACTATTTGACCAAGATGGGCATCAAGACAGTTCCTCACCCTCCCGATAGTCCAGACCTTGCTATCTGTGACTTTTGATTATTCCCTAAGCTCACAGGCTGTCGTTATGAGACAACTGAGGAGATGAAAGAGCCTGTGATGAAGGTCATTGACACGCTCACACAAGAGGACTTCCATGGGGCGTTCCAGACGTTGTTGTAATGGTACAACAGGTGCATTGCAGCCGGGGGAGATTACTTCGAAGGGGACTAGAGTTTCATGTATGTACTATCAATAAAAGTGCCCATGCTAAAAACGTCTGGAAACTTTTTTAATGATCCTCGGATGTAGAAAAAGGTAAACGGGCGAAAGATATATATTTGGTATAGTTGTTGATATATTTATCAAACATATCATCAACTACACTAAATATATATCTTTCGTTTGTTTACCTTTTTTCATATATATATATATATATATATATTATAAACGCGCAAGTGAATGTCGATTCTTAAATCGTAGAAGATTTTTCGTGAGTTATGTAGCAACATAAGAGCTTTGTTATCGGGTACGAGTGTCACTACGTGCAGTGTGCTGGTGTATTGGCTTGGAAATGCCCCCGATATCGGTGGGTATAGAGTAACGGAATTGTTGATGTCATCCGAAAAAACCGGCTAAGTTGTAAAGAAAACAGGATGTCTGATGGTCTGAGGTCTAGTGCCATCGATAATCACGGGATAGGGAAGACACAGAGACTCGAGACAGTCTGAGAATGAATGCAGACGAATGAGACGCGTTCATATAAACTCGGAGGTGAGTATGGCTTTCTGTTCGAGTTAAAACTAACTAATAATTATTTCCTCCTGATCTGACCACTGGCCTGTAAACACGCCGCTCGTATCCTAGAGCCGATCTCTAGAAATCATAAAAATCATAAGCAGTTGTCAAGAAGACGTGATGTCTTCTCTTTTTCTTGCAATGAAACAATCAGCCATAACTGGTCAATGATCAACCCCAGCGTTCGTATACCCCAATGCAATAACCGAAACGTTAAGTAAGTAAAACAGTTGCATAACGTTTCAGTAATATTTTGCCAGATGAGATTGTGTTGCGGTTCTTAAAACATTTTGATTATCAGGCAAATGACTGCGTCGCACTTCTTAAAGAATAGATCGGCAGTAAAAGACAACATTCTACCTTCATTAGATAATCAATTGATTATGATAATCTAATCAATCAGCCTGTGACATTACTAATATCCGTGTTGAATACAGTTAACAATCAACTAATGGCGATTGATTCGTTTGGCGTTACGATAAAAATAATTGCTTCTCATTTGCTTTATTTGATAAAGGTAGAATTCTTTCAGCACTTCAAAATTGGTTCTTCTAAATTAGGTCAGTTTGGTTAGTGTCTGTACCTATGTTAATGGCAGGTACTACTCGTTGAATGTCTATAAAATATAATATACGAGGGTGAGCTGAAAAGTCCGAATAATGATATCATATATGCTGATGATGTTGTTTGTATTAATGGGATACAATCACAGCAACACCGATGGAAGAAGCATGTGGACTGGAAAAAGAACCTTGTTGAACCTCCTTTAGTCACACACCATGAGAATAATTTGATCAACCTATGAACTTTTCGGCTGACTCTGGTACTCTAGGAGGCATATAATTTTCTTAACAAATAAAATACTAGCGTTATGCATTTATCTTTTTTTTTATTGATTTAACTTTTTGATCACTTCTCACTTGGTTTCAGTCTTCAACTTAACATTTCGATAAGAATATAAATAGTAATGATATTGAGATAAATGCAATATAGCCACATTAACCAGCTAAAATTTTAAGTTTAATTATCTTATTTAATAGATAATTTAAATACCTCTCTTTCAGAGTAATCTCCCCTTACTCATCTAAATTTAGTTTGGCATTGGGTTAGAAATATGGAGCAACCAGTGAGCATCAAACTCAATTATAATAGTCTCCTGGCTGAGTTCGCTATTACACAATGTGAGACGTCCTACCTTCTGTTAAGTATATAGAATTAAGAATCATACAGTTTATTGATATTAATCTGGTATATTTCTATGAAAGATCAACATAAACTATTTTTAACAAAAAAAAACAATTTTTGGCGTGAAAGTCACTGGAACCACATTCTCTACAAATATGTCTGCGTGAATGTTATAAAAGGATCAAGCACAACTAATCACTATTAACATTTTGCTTTTCAGTTAATAATGAAGTCATTTTCGCGTTACAAAAAGAAAAAAATCTTCCAGTTCTTAATCTTAATACGAAAAAATATTTTATAACTGGTTTAATGTTAACTTTTACTTATTCTTTTATATTGCGCTGAACGTGTTTCAAATGTTACTATAAATATTTCTTTTATATATTTTATTCCGCATCTTAAATTTATATACTTTTTTCATCATTAATGAAGGAGTATGGTTTGCATTGAAGTAACAACTTTGAAATTTGCATTGAAGTAACAACTTTGACATCGAAAAAAAGTATTAGTAGATTTTTTTTTATTTCCGTGGCTTTAATCTTGTGAAGAGCTGTGATAAACTTTCAGGTATGTTAAATATCTAATATGTTTTAAAAGTAGTTTTCGCTCTGAATGAGTGAAATTCCCTCTTCCTTGTAAGTGACTTGTAAAATAACCTCTATCTGAAAAATTTGCCTCCTCAAATTTCCGTCTGGGCCTCGAAACAGAAATTCTAAAACAGATAGATAGATAGATAGATAGATAGATAGATAGATAGATAGATAGATAGATATCTAATGTATTATTCTTAAAAAAGATAGGAGCAGATTATTCTTGCTTGGTATAGAAATTAATCAAAATTTGTTTCAGAATCGACATGAAAAATATCAATTATCTCGACAAAAATGAAGCAAGATTAAGATTATATCAAAATAAACTCTTTAGGAATTGTTCTATCTGTATTAGTTTCCGTCTTTGGATTCTGCGTTAATATCCCGAATTATTAGATTTTGGGAATATTTTCGAAACATCAGCTACAACATCTTAGAAGAGGAAAGAACTGAACCGAGAAAATGAAATAGCGAAAGTAAAGAAGAATAAACTTTTATTTCTACAAGTGAATTCTCCTTTACTTTTGCTAGTTCAAAGTTGAAAAATGCTTTAAAAAAGAGTAAAATAAGGATTCTATTTATCAATCCATTGAAAATTTTGCTGTTTATCCAATGACAGTGTTAACAAGAACCCCATTAAAATATTTAATTAAACATTTAACAGGAACGTACTTTATTCTCTAGATTAAAACATTTTAAGTGTATTGCTCTTATAAAAATCTCAGTATAATTTTCTGTTTTATTCAATTTACGATTAAATTCAAGCCTAATGAGAAATTTTAGGTTGGTCCTACAAAGTATGTTAAAATTTCTTAAGCTGTTTTTACAAAAAAAAAATGGAAAATGAATGACACATTTTCTACAACATAGTTCTTTTTGATATTTTGCTTACTTATTCAGAGATTTTTATCATTAAGGGTTTTCAGACTATTGTCTTCATCTTTATTGTTATTTCCACGATTCGCCTGCAGTCAGGATTGAACCTGCAACCTCCAGATGATTGTCTCCTTAGAAGCTTAGGGAACCAACGCCTGTAACGGTTACGCTATGTAGAGTGAATTTTTGGGACTTAATGTTCTTACTTGACTAGGATTACTACTATTATGTATGATTTTTTACCTGTGCTCATATTCAGATCTTTTTTTGGCAGGTTCAATCCTGACTGCAGGCGAGTAACAATACCGGAATACTTAACACTTGTACCCGATTATGGCAAACAGAATCAGAACAGGCGACCCCCGTGGATTCAATAAAGGACGCAATTCGAAATTCCGTGAAGGTTCCCGAGTTCGACAAACACCTGAAGAAGGCCGGAGGATATATCGGCCGAAACGTTTTGGAATTAACAATAAAGATGAAGACAATAGTTCGAAAACCCTTAATGATAAAAATCAACATGCTTCGTCTCAGAAATTTAGACAACTATTATTCAGGAGAGTTTTCTAGTGGTTAAAGCACCTTTCGAATACCTCTTCTGATATGGTGCGATGCTATGCCGTCATATTGTCCTCCACGATCTCAAATCTTACTCTTCAGGTGAATTTCCAGATTAGGAAAAAAGGAAATTTGCATAGATCCAAGTTTGATCAGTATGTAGATTGCCTTACAGGCACAATATCCTGTTTCAACAAAAAAACTACTGATCAAAATGTAACGAGATTGCGGATCAAAAAATTTCGAAAAATGATATTGATCGGTATAGACAGCTGTCTAGACGTGCTCTCCATTTTATAAGTTGCTTAACTGTGTACACGTCTTCTTTCAAATTCTAAATCATACGTTTTTAAAAATCAAATATTCACCCTCTCACTACTTTTTGATCACACACCGTAGATATTAACACTATATTGTCATGAATTTCCGGGGCAAAAGAAGATTTGCATTATCCTAAGTGAATAGTGCACATTGTCCGAATACAGAAACAGTGACGTTTTATTGTCATTCAATTATTGTCGCAAGAGTCTTTATATACTTCATTTGGCAACTTACATCACTGTCTCATCAAGTGTATCACAATCATGAAGTGGCAGGCATGAGGATTACAACGAATTTACTCAGCTTTGCTTAGCTTGACACACAGGGTCAACATTATTGTTTCTAATAACACCAGTTATTAAATGATCAACCATCGAAGTAGAGTCTTGATACTAATGATCTAACGGTGCTTTAAGCATGCTCTGACCATGAGTCACGGATACGAGATGTATAGGAATCAAATTAAATGTTATCTTTCTGAAATAAAGAGATGTGTCATATATTCATAAGCCTTACGGGCTGACAACTATATATTACGAAAATTCTCATTTCCTTTGCGCGCGCGCACACACACACACACACACACACACACACATATATATATATATATATATATATATATATATATATATATATATATATATATATATATATATTCGTGAATCAGTAAAATTCGCACATCATAGAGATGTTTTATTAGAACAAACTTTTTAATTTTTTCTTGGAGAATAAATCTTTTTACAAATTTTTCGTGACTAAAAGATAAGTTTGGGGCAATATTTGTTTACTCTGAACGCATTTTTTAAATTTTCGATATGGGTGAGATTACTGTGAAAAGCTTATAAAAAATCTTTAAATGTTTATTATATAGAAGCCTCAAAATTATCATGGTGCGTCGTTATAACAAGAATCCGACAAGGTCACAGGTCGTCGAATATAGTAGATTTCATATAATGACTGTGGCAATAAATGCATATACATAAATAAATACATACGCAGACACACACACATACACAATTATATATATATATATATATATATATATATATATATACATTCGTATGTATTTCCTTCGTTCCATTAGGAGACTCACTATTACATAGATGCATATGTAAAGAGTGTTTTATAAACAACGCTGACCAAAGGATACGAACGTAAAATGGATGCAGACCTAAATCTAACGCCAATTATAGCCACCATCGCTGAAATACATCATGTGTTAGATTCATTCAAGCAACCATTCCTTTGTGTTCTTTCTGCTATGCCATTTCCCAAAAAGAAGCGCATTCCATGTATAATTTATTTAGAGATTAATTTAATACACCTCCCCATGAATTGACAATATTGTGCTGAGTAGATAAATTTCGTAAGAGATGGAGTGAATGGCCCGGAAGCCATCTTTCCTAACTGTCGAAATTTTAGATGGTGAGTCCAAGCGTTCTAAAAAAGAATTATTTGCAATTTTCTATAATTCAAAATAGTTTAAATTTATGTTTATGTTTTTACACACACACACACACACACACACACACATATATATATATATATATATGTGTGTGTGTGTGTGTGTGTGTGTGTGTGTGTGTGTGTCATTAATAACTTCAATTTGTACCGACAAGCAAAGAGTCTATTCGTTTATACGTAAGAGTAACCAGTTGAAAAATTAGCTGGTTGAATTAGGTAGAATGTTATCATTTTGTCATATAATTCAAATTAACATCAATGAATTACGCTTCATTATTGACTGTCGTGTATACAGAAGTCATAAGTGAATTTCACGAAAATCTTATTCTCGTTTAGAGTCATCTTTATATCTAATTCAAATCTGACATCTTTGAATTAAGGCAAAAAGTTAGTTTTGAATAAAGCGAAAGACTGTATGAAGAGCAAAACGAACGGTCTAGTGGTGAGTACACATGACACAAAAGTCATCATCACATGAATTCCTTAATCACATTGCTGATGTTATTTTACAACAGCATATATATATATATATATATATATATATATATATATATATATATATATATAGTGTGTGTGTGTGTGTGTGTGTGTGTGTGTGTGTGTGTGTGTGTGTGTGTGTGTGTGTGTGTGTGTGTGTGTGTGTGTTACATTTTCATTAGTTCGAAATCAACTGATGTTTTCATGTCAGTATGGTTAAAACAACTATTTTGAAGAAAGAAATACTGTCATTTTACAGCAGAGATTTAACCAAAAAGTAAGCAAAATAACATTTCTCAAAGAAATATCGCTGTGTGCCGAGAAACATGAGGAAAAATGATGATTTTATGGTCATTCTTTTTACTGCCAGGAATATCCAACTTCGAACAAATCCTAACATAAACAAAATATCCTCCTCTTTTTTTCTGCGCGCTCTATTAAAGATTCACTGCGGTCTTATGCGAAGGTCGACAGGGAAACATTTGGATGTTATAAATCTGTCGCCACACTGTTGTTCAATGGCCAATGGTGAGATAGATGCGTTACCCTCAAGGTCGTTTGAACGTGTGGAAAGTGTTTGAAGTGTGACAGTCTACGTTGTTAGGGAACTATTCTGTTGCTTTGATGATGCAAGCAATTCCTACATGATGTACAACGTAAACTGACAAGCTATCATAGTTGATAAAGTATTCGTCATTGCTGTGAACAAAGAATAATGATTAAAAACATTGATTTGATATGGAGAAAAATTATCTGGTTTTCAGATTCATTCAGGTATTAAGAATATTTAATAAGAAAATGTAAATCTAATTAATGACTCCTCTCTCTCTCTCTCTCTCTCTCTATATATATATATATATATATATATATATATATATATATATATATATCTGCTGTGTTAAATCTTATTAGACAAAAATAGGTTGGTTGGTTGGTTTATTTTAAGGCAGGCCAACATGCTGAGATCAGTCTTTTTAAAACAATTACATGGTTTTAATTCATTATTCCTATTCAATAACCATTATTAATTTCGGGGGACACTTATGATTTCAAGTAATTCTTATTTTATTCTAAAGATTCTCCCATCTGATACATAGACGAATTCCCAACTAATATTAGTGCGTTGCTACTGGACATAAAGTTAGCAAATCCAAGTCCCGGCTGACAGAGCACCCATTATGGTTTAGTTCATAACAATATATAAAATATATTATTGCGAAAAATTATTTTTGCTTAAAACGACAACTTTAGTTTTGTAAGGAATTTTGTAAAACTTCACTAAAAATCTACATCATCTTCTGTATCTTATTTTAGCAATATTATGTATTACACAAAGTCCTGACAAGTGCTCTGTGAAACAATTGTTCGATTCTACATAGATCCAAAGATACCATAATGATGTTATTAAACATTCGGGATGCTTCCCTATCATGTGTGTCATGGAAACACTACCCGGCAAAAATTATGGAATCAGCACACTTAGAAGATGTTTACTTATGTTTTTCATTAATTTTCCCACTCAATATTAGTTTATTCAAGAATATTTTCTTCTGCATAGCTTGGAATTTTTTTTACTTATACTTCAAATAATTTAGTATACTTTATTCTAAGGTACTATTAATGAATCCAGAATATTCAGCTATCAAATAAAAATGGTTTGTGTCTTATTTGTTATTAGTTTATTTACTGCTTAATAAAAAAAAACTAAAGTGAATACCTTTAAATTGTTATAATTCCATATTTTTTGCCAGTAGTAGTAGACTGATTGAAGAGTAACTAAGGAGGTCGTCACAACAGTCTGTACCCACATCGTTGTCTAAAAGGGTCAGTTTTATTACCTGATAATTGAGGCGCCTCTCTCCCAATGAAACACCTATGGAGCCAATCTATTTTTAGCATTGCTCTCAAACGTAAATTCGTTCATGGGAGTGCCAGCACTTTAAAATTAAACGTTACCTGTGTTTTGCCATTAGTGGAAAAGATTAGAAAATAATGCAAAATTGCTAATAAAACTGTCTATATCTGTGCGAGCTGTAAACTATTAATAATTAGGATTTTCAAACACTGAATTTTAAAATATAACATTCCACCATATACATTTCGATATTAGAACAAGAAAATATATGATGAATTCCATTTTCTTGCTGCAATTAATTATATTGTTCATACGTCTCAAACAAAAGTTTTCATTATAATAATGTTCATAGAGTTTCGGCTGCTATTCCTTTAGACTTTATGCAGTTTTTTTTTCTTGTAGTTGATAGCAACCAAGATGAAGCCAATTGTCAAAGATATGTAAAAAGTGTAGATTATAAAATCTCTTTATCTCAAAACTTTTGATGGATACTCAAGGTACATATACTCACTTTTGACGGAAAAGCGGAAGTTAAATAACCCCAAACATAGCCATAAATTTTGTGCCATCAGCAACTTAAAAGCTAAAAGAAAATTCTGA
>OY757914.1:54050726-54230726 GCA_963585895.1 Sepioteuthis lessoniana
TACTTGATGCCTCCTTGCCTACCTTATAATGTGAGTGTTACACTCACATTATAAGGTAAGGATCAAGGGTAAAGTGGAGCAATCCAGGGAAAAAAGTAGTGCCCTCCCCTACGGCTTGGTGTAGTAGCTATCGAAAAGGGAGCCTTCCGGTCACCCTCGACTACAGTCTATAAAAGAAAGAAAGAAAGAAGAAAGATTCGCGGCGCATGGAGATACATAGATAAGGTTTCGTTCAAATCTGGAAATAGATTAATAACTGATAGATTCCATTTATTAATATGAGCATATACAGTTTGTCCAAAAATAATCTTGGTATTTAACAATGAAATAGTATGCTTGATGAAAGATACATCAATCTTCATAAAACAGACTTTATCTGCTTAGATTACATTCTTTATAAAGCCAGTTCGATCTGTTTACATTACATTTTCAATAAATAAAACAAATAATGCTTAAATTGCATTCTTCATAAAACATGCTGATATTACATTCTAAAAAGAGAAAAATATATTTTAAAGATCGAAAATGTTATTTAAGCTTGAATCTTTATTTGACTTTTGAAGCAGACGGTATTTTTATAAAATATCACACTCACTTATCCAAATATTTCAATTACAACTTTGTTGAATTTCCTATGGTAGTTTTGATTAATGTGCTTAAATTTCCCTTTTATTGATTAAGCAAGAGCATATAAGAGTTGGAAGAAAACTGCCATTGATAATGATCGAAATCATTTCAGTGATTTATCTGCTACCTAATATCACACGATAAAAATCATCTCATCTCTCGTCTTCATGTACACAAATAAGATGGATAGAATAAATTCAAATGATTATAATAGCTCTTCATTAAAGAGAACTGGAATGAGAAGAAGGCAAAGTAGAACCTATAAACTTAGAACATTCTATACAGACTTTTTCTGATATTAATCAGTAAACTAAGAACTAATCATTTCGTTCTGGAAATTGTAAATTGATGGGAGAAAATAATCGTAAGGGTTTTACCATAGAGAGAGAAAGACAGGGAGAGAAAGAGAGAGAGATGGAATTTTTTTTGTTTGTCGGCACTAACTCTCACTAGTTTTTTGGGGGTTTTTTTTCATTAATATCAGCAAGGAGATTATGATTCATTTTTAAAATGAATCATAGATTTGGCATATATTAATCAACGTATCTTCAGCCGTTTCTTCTTGATACCTTGAATTTTTCGCACGCTGACATCACCTTTTCAACGAATAAGTTAATATTTTATCTATTAAGAAAGACCATTTAACCGCCAAAAAGCATAAAATAACTTTTACCAGAGTAGAATCATTTCAATAACACTCAAACCACTGATTTATTAACTATCAATGAAGACTAGACATAATAGCGTCACAAGAAAAAATAACGAATATAAGAAACAACATTTGAAAAATATACAATCAAATCTCAGTAGACTACGAGTTAGGCTTGGAAAAGTCTGGCAGTCAATCGTCAATGCTTGACTGATTTCGTCTGTGTATTTTGGAACGGAGCCTGGAGGAGGAAGTAATTGCTTTCTCGTTTACTCACTATGTTACCATTAGACGGACATCATTATATGATTCTATTAGATGGCCATTGATCCAAAAAGAAATTGACCTTTCACCGTCATCACCGTTGTGACTATCAGTGCCGACTTTAAAACAGCATCATTACGATCTTTCCAACTGTCACCATCTATTCTTTCGTCAACCATTATGATTATCACTGTCTCCTGCCTGAGTAGCGGTGAGTGGTAACTCATTTCTGATTATATAGATCAATCCTCCTTGTTGATAAATGTCTAAGTTCGGATTGGATCACATCTTTATTGATTTGTTCGTTTGTTTGCTTTTTGTGGCAAAGATCAAAAATGAAAGAAATGATGAATGATAAAAAAAAAATCACGTAAACGTTCTTTCTTATTTCTCTTTTGAAAAAATAAAAACACTTTGAATAGCGACAGGTTCCTATTTCTTAGTTGCATGTAGCTTCTTTTTTTTTTTTTTTTTTGGTGATGGGGGCTATTTCAGTCCTGGGAATCGATGAACTTTAAACTAACATTATAACTGGCGCCACCATCACCTTCAGGTCAAACATCTGTCTAATCCAGTTTCGGATATCTATATAAGTAATCCAGAATAATTCATTTGTCTTCTAAAAAGGAATAACAAGTTTGATCTAAAGCTAGCAAATTTAGTATGAATACTTAAAAGGCACAGGTGCTTTTGATGTAATCGTTGTTACCGAAAGAATTGAACTCTGCGACCAAAGTTCAAAAACTTGGACGAGACTGTTTGGGTTACATTAATGCCTTTGGGAAAAGCATAAATCTATCTCTTCTACCTCCTATTAGAGTAGAACAGATTGATCCCTTTAGCCTACTTGTAGCAGCCAATTTAGGAAAACGATAACTTTGAATTCAAACAAACTGTACTCCACTTAAAAAGTTGTGTTGCATCCAGCTCGTAACAGAGGAGTTATGTATGTACAGATGGTCCTATGCTAGTCACGGTACCCAATCAAGACTAAAAAAAATTCTAATTGGTTGTCCGAAACAGTTAGGAGCTATGTTCTCATTGGTCAGCCAATCCTAATTCTGGATTATATCTTATAGGTATAGGGAAAACCCTTTTTAGTTTCCTTGACCACTGGGAACAGATTTAGAGCAATGAGGTTGAACTAAAAATTCTCAACCTCACCTGACTGGATGAGCCATCCCCAGTTCACCTTTATTTATGGTGGAGCAAAATTAAATCTCCCTTTTGATATTGACCATTAAGATAAGGGCTAGAAAATATGTTTTACAAAATTACCCGTTTCATCATTATGATCGATGGAGTTTGATGACAACAGAAAAATTAAATAAATTCCCTGACATTTAAAATCAAAAACAATTGTCTCGCACTTAACTGACCTTTAGGAACAATCAATCAACTTTTTAGGTCAATTTTAGCCTTGAACAAAAAATACTTATTTCAAAGATGTTTTTGTCTTTGAGATGCATACATTAATTTTCATACATTTCATAAATGTTGTTTTTTTCTACATATTAATTAAGTATTTAACCGCACATCGTGTCACATACATAGTGGACGCCGGGGAAGACTTCAACGTCAAATATTTTCTTCTTTATGCAAAATGTTGGATTCCCATGCACCAAAATCTAACTAGTCGTAAAGAATCTAAATTTAGAAATTTCAAAAGCAAAAAATGAATTGTCTTACAAAAATCATTATTTACAGTTAATCAATTATGCTTATCGATAGTTCTTCAATTTTGAGATATTAAATGATTACATAGCTTTATAATTTAATTTGGACAAGCAATCCGATCGATTTCCTTTTTTTAATAGAATATTCAACTTTGTAGGTTATATAATGCGAAAACCATCCTTCTAAAAGAACAGTTGTGGTACTACTTAACTCATAGCAGAGGTATTTGTCCGAAAGTGCACGTTATAGAACAACTACAGTTCGAACATACAAACTGCGATTCCGCAGTCAGCGATTTAACCAGTACACCATTATATCAGATTGTATATGCTGCTCACTGCGAATAACGTTGTCATGAAAAAAAATCTTTTGATAAAGTGTGAAACCAAACACTTTTTAATTTTTTCCAGATATAAAAAGGGGTACCCAACAATTTTGTATGACATGCGTAAATATTCTTCTCTGCTTGTACAGAATACCAAAAGCCATGATAATTTCTGTTATTTCTTCTGTAATGTTAAAAAAAAACCGTAGAAATGTAAAACTTACAATCCAGATAAAAGCACATTTCGGTCATTTATACAGTTACATTAAAAAATTATGCTTTTAGATAGTTACAATGCACTCACCCGTCACATTGCTTTAATCTTTTTTTCTCCTAACTATAAACAAGGTGGCAAATTATGCCAGAATATCGATATATAATTTTCAACTGTTGAATATAACTATTTAGAAAACAAAACTTGGAGCAAGTAACTTAAAATTCCGCTTATTTCGCGCGTGAATGTAAGTACTACATGCCAATAAATTATTTTATGTATTACTGTAGAAAAAACCTTTTCATGGTTGGACATAAAAGTGCAAAAAAGTCTCTATAAAAAAAACAAAGGACTTATTATTTTTCAGAGTTAATTTCTAGTCTTTATTCAGCCAAACAGAAACATAAAGAGAAGACATCAGTTTATCTGTGAGATTAGCCTTTATTCAACTAGCAACTAGCTTATTTTACGAAGGCTGGGTGAAAAGTTCAGAGGTTAAAAAGTTCATATAATGATGTCTTATTTGCTGATAATGACATTTTACAAATGGGTTCCAAGCACTACAACACTAATGGAAGAAGTGTGTGGATCTCAAAAGAGAGTAGGTTAAAAAATAAATCTCTTTTAGTCAGCATATGGACTTTTCAGCCGATCTTCGTATGACGAGAAAATGACATCAGAAAAATTATTAAAGAAACAACAGAACCAACAACAATGGCAACATTGTACAAATTTCAACTTCTACATTTGACTCTGAAAAATAATTAATTTTTGAGTTTTTTTTTTCTTTTTTAGACACATTTTTTGCATTTTTATGCTTTAGTTTAAGACGTTTCAGAAAAGCATTTTCTTTTTGTAAAGCAAAGTTGAATATTTTTAATATTTTTTAAAGAGACAAAAGATAAAAATTTAAACCGTAAACATAATCTGAAAAAAGTTTTCAAATATTTTTATAAAATTTCTGCTCGTGTGCCACTTTTGCGATGAAAAGAAAAATTGACGGTACAAAAATCTTGAAATCGATTGAGTGAACACTTTGTTTGAAACGAAAATGAAATTTGACTTGTTTTGATAATTGTTCTTTATTATTTATTTGGCATGAAAATTGTAAATTTTGTCTTTTTCCTTTCGTTTTTCTGCTATCTTTCAATATTTCATCTATGACATATTCTCCAAATTATTGAGATTTATGAGTTTAGTTCTTTGATATAAAGGTAACATTGATAACATTAATTCCTGTAATTTTAATCAGCAGACCTACCTGTGGATACGACTGAAGAGCAACATCATATTCTACACCCTACAATAAATAAAATCACTAGCTTGTTTGGTTGGTTGGTTATTTGAGTTTTATGACATATCAACCTTTGTAGGTTATTTAACGCCTAATCCATTTTTATGCATATAGTTTGTTGTGTTCTGGTTAGTGAACACAAGTAGTAGTAATAATAAGACAAACCACGATATGTGAGGAAAATAGTTATATTTACAGGAAAGTGTATTTACAAAAGAGAGACTGTTAGTAATAAAACATAGGATTAGTGATAGTGTAAGGATATACTTTAACAATAGGAACAGCTCTTCTGGTCTGACTCGTAGGCTTATTCGCAGACTGATCTCCGCTACTGCCATATATGGCAAATGGAACAGCTCATTATGCTGAAAAGCTAGATGATACCCAACATAGTTCTATTTTAAACAATTCAGTACACAGTTTAATTGTCAAAAACATTTCTATTTCAAGGTATTCAGTTATTTCAAACAGTTCTAATTCAGCCAACTCAGTTTAGTACGAGTATAGATTTTGTTTACATACAGGGAAATGTTAAAACAGTTCTTTATCAAACAATTCACTTGAGCATAATTAAGTACACAGTTTAATTGTCAAAAACATCTCTACTTCAAGCTATTCAGTTTAGTCAGTTCTAATTCAAACAATTCAGTTTAGCATAAGTATGAAGTTTAGTTCTAGTTAAACCATAGATATGGCCCTATCAAGTGCTACCACTCCGGGCCAGAGTGGACCGGAGAGCATAGGCAATGAAGTGGTGCTCCGCATTCTCCAAAGCTCCAGCATCACTGGAATCTCACCATCAGATTGGTTAGTGTCATATCAAGGACACTCGTTAAGGGGGTCTTACTTCACTGCAGAGGTGCAGTCGGTGTATTCTACAGCCCCAGCCGACTGAGCAATACACAGAGTTAATGTCGAAAGAGCTTTACTTCAGATGATTCAGTAGAGCATAAGAACACAGTTTAGAGGTCAAAACAGTTCTATTTCTAGCAATTCAATTCAGCAGAAATACGTAGTTTAAATGTCAAAACAGTTCTTTTTTAAACAATCCAATTTAGCATAAATACCCAGTTTAAATATCAAAACAAGTAAACTCAAACAACGGTTTAATTATATCTAACCCATAGAGAATACCCTTATCCGGTACCACCACTCCGGGTCATAGTGGACCTGGGAGCAATGACAATGAAGGGGTACTCCGCATTCCTCAAAGCTTCAGCATTACGGGAGCCTCGCCATCAGATTGTTTAAAATCCTATCCAGGACACTCGTTGGTGGGAGGATGTCTTCCTCCTCCGCAGAGAAGCAGCCATCTAGACAAAAAATCACTAGCAGAAAATATCCCATCAAAATCTCAACTGAAACTACAAAACTATACAAGGAAAAATAATATACCGATTTTTAAAATCATATTTTTTAGTTTTATTATTATATGAGAAATAATGTATTACATTCATGATGTTATAAGATTGAAATACCTACGGGATTTCAGAGAAATATTCACTGTATTTAGTCACAGGAATATGGATTGATTGATTGATTGAATAATTTAACAGCATATCAACCCATATAGGGTTATTTTAAGCTTTGAAAATAAAGACTAATTTTCAAGCGTTAAACCAAGGAAATTATATATGAAATAATCTGGACATGACTACAAATTATGTCAAAGCAAAGATAATACGTATGAGAATAGCAGTTGTATACAATATTGTGACAGAGATGAAACAGTTAATCACATAATAAGCAAAAGAAGCAAACTGGCATAAAAGGAATACAAGAAAAGATATGACAAGGAAGTAAAGGTGATAAACCACTAGGAACAATAAAATCCTGGAATATTTAGTTTAGACGACATTTTATAAAAGATATAAGGAGTGTACTAATTTATGGATTATACTGTAGTAGTACAGAAGTTGAATAATTAAAAAGTGACATCCTGAGAGAGCATAGGCCCCACAAAATTATCATTTAGTTACAAATTATAGTTGAAATAGTCTTATTCACTAAACTATTGTACCTATAATGCATTGCTCAAATAAAAGTTTCGCTGGTTTAAACTGTTACAATGCATACAAACAATGACATTTTTGTAATATATATATATATATAACAATGTTTGCTTCTCTGACATGTATTATATAAGAAATGCAGGTTTAGTCCTATTTCTTTACTTTAAGATGAAGCAATAATATACCATTCGCATAAAGATTGCCTAAAAAAGCAGAGCCTTTGTGAAAAGAAAAGGTGCAGTTATTTTTTTTTTATATAGAATTCAACAATCTCTATTTCTGTTGGGAATCGTGATCAAGAATTTTTATTCTTTCCAAACTTTATTGACGATGCCTGACTCGAATTGGAACCTCTGGACAGATACATTGTGTGCAATCGCCAAAACCAGCAAAAATTCGGTTCGATTCCTTTTTCTATTGTGTTAACAATAATGTGATCTTTTTATTTAACCAAGATATAGCTAAATGCACATTCTGCCAGAAACGATGCGTGTTTCCCTTCACTTATTTCGATTGAGATTTTGCTCGGTATTCAGCAATACCCCCCATATATATATATATATATATATATATATATATATATATATTCTGCCGTATATAAATACATTGCAATTATACCTCTGCTTTTGTATGAGTTTGATTTCAGATTTATATTCACATGAATAAATTTAGATATATATGGATCACTTATAAATATATCTCCACTTAGAATATTTAGGAAAACCGATTAAAAAGTAAACTTAACATCTATGACTAAAGCAAATACTCCAAACAGAAACGTATCTACAACTAGGGAATATATATATATATATATATATATATATATATATATAGCGTTAAATACTGAATACTAAAACTGATTTACAATAATGTATGCTTTAAAAACAAAGACGTCTCAAATGCTGCTGTCATATTGAATCAATTTCAGAAAACTGATAGCAATCAAAATGTATTTTTTTTAAAAAGAATCCGTTCTTCAATATTTTTCGGGAAATCGCTTTTAAACAATGTTTTAATATTTAATGCCATACGAATATCATTTTACCTGGATACCGAATACAATAAATATAAAAATACTGTAAGATTTCTTTAGATATATATTTATTTCTTTATACATATTCCCGCTCCCCTCCGAGGGTTGAGCACTGTGGCGAAGGAATTAATAGCTGCTACCCGAATTTAGTAGTCTGGTAATCCGATAGCGCAGAATGTAAACAAACGAAAGCTAATACGTATGCGTTATAAATCATCATGCGTTATACGTCCTGGGTGTCTAGCAACACTGAAACGTTGTGATACAACGAAACAGTATGTCTGCAGATGACAAATAATATATATATATATGTATATATATATATTTGGTGGGGGATATAGGAGATATACCTGTATTTCAATAACACTTCCGAATAAATTCATAAATTTATCCTCATAGAATATATTAATAAGGTGTTGTTTGTTTATTTAATAAATACATTTCTACGTTTAAAATTATTTTGGCTTCCTCGCTTTATTTTCCCAAACTATTATAAAGTTTATGCATATTTAACAGTGAAATAAAGATCTATTAAATTCATCATTTTCTGTTATTGCAGACTTTTGTTTTATTTTTAAAAATTATCGCTAATCCATATACCCTGATGATTCAGTTGGAACAAAATATTTGGCTTTTTGGTCGAGTGCAAAATTGTTAGAGAAACATCCAACCATAAATGAAAGCATTTACAGATACAAATTACCAAGATATCATTCACTTTTTAAGTTACAAGACTGTAAATTGTAACTCAATAAATCAAGCGCAGTTGAAATACTTAAATAACCTTAGACTTTATTCATGAACTTTATTTTGTATCTGGTCTGATTTTGATAACGATATAATCAGTTTTATATCTAAATCTCATATCGTAATAAGTTATTCTTAATTTGTGATGATATATAGATAATATTCTTATATTATTGTCTTTATCAACAGTAACATCATTGTTTGTGTTACCATCAACATTATATTTATCTTGGCTGGTGATAAAATAGAGCAAGAAAATTCATTCAATACATAAGGTATTTAAACAGATGCCATTGTTAACTTACTGTCAATTCATGCTTGATATACCAGTCAGCCGCCACCTCCCACGATAGATCAACGAAGTTAAACAGCAATAAGACAGTCCATTACTGATAAAAGTGACCCATTTGTAACAGCATTAAAAATAAAAAAAACCTGAGGTCAGAGAGCCAGACTAAGTAAAGTCTAGACACGATTAAAGTACAAAGTCTCTCTAGTTTACTGGCGTTAGGACGCAATAACACTGCTCAGTACTTTCTTTATTGTACTCCACGAAGTAAATATCTTACAATTCTTTATTTTTTTTAAAAATTACCAGAATTTTTTACTTTCCAGAAGAATATTATCATATCGAAATAGATATTATAATATTTTTACAAAACCGTACGCTACTAAATCTGTAAGCAAAAATAAAATTGCATTAAACGGTTTACTTTTTTTCTATTCTCCCATATTCATATTTTTGATACAACTTAAATGCCAGAGATTCTAATAATAAATAATATCTAGTTTACGTTCTGATTGCATGTTAGGAAAAATAACATCATGACATCTTTTATTTAGAAGAAAATTATCTTTTTATAAAAGAAAAATGTGGGGTGCACATTTTTATGGATGTCACTGAACATGAGGGACTCCTGTGTTGCAGTTGGTATTATAAGCTAAGACAGACCAGTATTCTAAAGTAAACAAAATTTAGTAAAAATTACATCTGTCATTGGTGATCAGCTGTGAATAAGCATTTAGCTTTACGTTATAATTGATAGTATAATTGAACTTCAATAAATATTAGGATATCCTCTGTCTTTAAACGTATTGTGAATGTTATATACTCTAGAATAAACCTTTAAAATAAAGTAAAAAATGAAGAGAAAACATGTCGAGATAATCATTCAAATACGGAAGATTGATGAGATTACAGACTACATTTAAATGAATCTATACAAACTTGAAAATCTAGGCATGAGTTATTTGGTTAAATAACTTCTCGTAATTTTATCGATTGATCAGCCTTTGTGATTTATGATGTAGGAATGTTTAAAAGTTGCTAAACCACTTATTTGTTATTAAAGATTCTGTGAAAGTATTCAATAGGAATAATTCTCTTATAGGACGTTTTTCTCAGAATGTTTTAGCAGCAGATATTTCCACTCCAGACACCTTGGTCGCAATTCCTTTTAAAAGACAAAAACGAGTTACAGGGTCTTAGTTCCAATACTATGTTAATATAATGCAATGTACAGTGGTAAATATATAATCTATTGATACGAGGATCATTAGATAAGTTTCCAGACATTTTTCGTATGGGCACTTTTATTGATAGTACACACATGAAACTCTAGTTCCCTTCGAAGTAATCTCCTCCGGCTGCAATGCACTTGTTATACCGTTACAACAACTTCTGGAAGGCCCCATGGAAGTCCTCTTGTGTGAGCGTGTCAATGACCGTCGTCACAGCCTCTTTCATCTCCTCAATTGTCTCTTAACAACAGCCTCTGAGCTTAGGGAATAACCAAAAGTCACAGGGAGCAAGGTCTTGACTATAGGGACGGTGAGGAACTGTATTCCTGCCCATCTAAGTCAGATAGTCTGTGACAAGGATGGAGTTGTGAACCGGTGCATTGTCCTGGTGGAAATGCCACTGACCCGATTTCAAGAGTGCTGGCCTCTTCCGACGGAATATCTTCCTGAACTCCCTTAAAACCTCAACATAGTAACCCTAACCCTAACCCTTTGGCCAATCAACTCTGATGTATTGATTCTCTTACGCCTTCCACACCTCTCATCATCCCTCACAGACTCCCTGCCTGCATTGAATCTCTTATGCCACTTAAAAACTGATGCTTGATTCATGCTCCAAAAGCAGTCTGAAGCATTGCATACGTTTCTGTGGCATTTTTTCCATGTTTCAAACAGAATTATATTGCAATATCGTTCTTCTGAAGTGTCCTCACGTCAAAATTGCATTTTGAAATTCACCAGCTGTGACAATCAGGCTTTAGTAGGATGTATTCCAATTGCTGGTGTTGCTGTTCATTTGAAGCTGAAATCATAAAAATTTGTCAGTCATCTCATAAGACGTATAGCAATAACATAGTGAATTTTCAAAAGTCTACGACAATTTTAAATGCCTGTAAAAAAGTTATGGACACTTAATGAATGCACTATATACAGAGAATAATTCTTATTGATTTCAAATTGTGTTTTACTTTTTATAGATTTTTTTCATTTTGAAAGAAAAGAAAAGTTAAAGATAATTATGTAATAGAGGAATATCTAACTATATAATTGTTTGTTGTTAATCGACTTTAGATTCAGAGTGTTCATAAAAATTGCATCCAGTAAATGACTAGTTCGCGTTTCAAAAAGAAGCATGACCGAAACTTTCAATTACTGTATTATAAAAATTTCAATCTTTTAATCAAAATTATTGATATTCAGGAAACTTTATTATTGTGTCAAATAGTTTCATATGCATCAATATGCCTTATAGAATATTTTAGACCTTTTTTTAAGGAAAGACTTAGAATGTATATGCAGGAAGGGGCGCACAACAATTTTATCAAGCGCAAAGTAAAAAGTTTTGGGTTGGAAGCCGACAGACGGTTTTTCAGTATCTAAGGATCGTTCGTAAGGACTGAATTTTTTTTAAGCAGTGAAATGGTTTAATATGATACAGAAACTTAAAATGGTCACTTTAGCAGCTTTGAATGAAATGTTTGATTCGTTTAGTCGTCTTTTAGCCCGAAGCGTCCCTCTTTAGGTTCTCAAATAATTAATAATAATGATAGCAATCCAATCTATTAAAATCTCTTCATGTATTGATTTTTATTAATAAAATGTGTCTTTAGAATCAAAAGAGCTTTCTTAAGAATTTCTTCTGTTAGTTTCTCTACGAGCATTAATCATTATTGTGCAAACATAATACCCGACAAAAAGGACGGGATTATTTACGAAAGGATCAGCAGTTTTGACATAACAAAGATGACTTTGAAATGCTCATTTGATTCATTTACTTCTTCCTAAAGAGAAATATTATAAACACGGACCACTATTTCAACAGAAATTCAGAAAATCCACCTGTTGTCTACTATCCTCTAAATCTAATCATTGTGTGACAATCTTGTTAAGATTAGGTTTTTAGTGGTGGCGACAAATCTAGTAATGTCAAAGTTACCATTTGTAGCAGATTGTGTTCTATTCAAGACGAAATTCAAGACAACATTTATAACTCTTCATCTTTTGTCTTATATCACTGGCGATATGTCAGTGATATATGATACAATATACAGTAGATGTCAAGAGGACGCAGTTTTCAGACAATTTCAAACGTCAACGAGGATATTCCTGAAGAGCCTTGCATATACGCTCCTGAAGAGCCTTGCATATACGCTAATGGCAACACAATTACTTCATTCGCTAGAGAGCTCAACCCTTTTTTATAGTCATCCACAGAAAGATCTGTTTCATTCTGTCAGAACTCATCAGTGTGGCTTAATGGTATCAGTGACCAGGGGTTTCATGCTTTATGCATTCGTCATACAGAGCCTGTCTGATGAATGCATATATATATATATATATATATATACCATGTAATATATATATATATATATATATATATATATGCTAATCTAATTATGTGTATATATATATATATATACATATTCCTATATATATATATATATATGGTGCGTTCATTCTCACATCACTAATGTTCTTGAGAAATATATTAATCCAATTAGTCTCTTTCTAGCTTAGGGTAAGTAGTAAAAGAAACTGTTATCTTGGGATGGTAACCGATTTTGGAGAAGGAAAACTTTATTAAAACTTGTTAAACTCTGCTCATAAACTGACAGTGAAGAGTTGTTATATATATAAAACAGAACCTGGCATTAAATAACCCACAAGGATTAATATCCTGTCACGTGATAGGTCACGGAGACGAAGAGGTAAGAATGATACTATCCTCCCGTGTTGCTATTACCATTATCTAGCAGTCAAAAAGTGACCGTTAGGAAGGAATGTGGGTCACAGAGGAGATAGACCAGATGTTCGCACTTAGTGACCTCAGGTCGCCGGACATCGGAAGGGGAAAGAGAGAGAAGCCAAATGATTGGCGGAGACCCCAAACGGAAGTGGGGTTCCCTTCCCCTCAGCGGAAGTAAAGGACAAAAAAGTCAGTTTTTGAGCAAGGCTCGTGGCAGACGGACCATAGCCATTTTACTCCGGGCTGAAGACAAAAAGATTAACTGAGACATGAGAGACCCGAGTCCCTCAAGCCAGTACTAAAAACAGAACAAAGTCTAGTAGCCCGTGAAAGAAGAAAATTCTCCAGTGGAACCCCGTCGAAAATAAGATAAGTAACTTTGGGGACATTTTTCCTTTACACCCAAATTTCGTTTACCACTCTCTCTCTCTCAATTTGAAGAAGGACAAAAGTCAGAAAAGACGTTTATATTCGTGGACTGTCCAATTATATGTTTTTGACACTCTGAACGTGTATATATAAGTAGTAAAGGATTTTATGTATTTTCATTTTACCATGTGGTCTATGTTGTTACTTCATGCTCTCTTTCCAGCTTCTATTCGCCTTATGTTATCTTGTTTAGAATTGTCCTATTAATTCCTAAAGTATCACACGGGAAACTAGAGTTGCCGACTACTACAATATTAATATTAATACAACTAAGACCTATAGGCCCGTATTCTTCTGTTATCTAAGGGAAAGAAGCTTAGCGGCCTGGTGGGTGTGTGATAGTGTGAAATTTGGAACCCCTTTGCCAGCGGTGGTCTTCACACGTGCGAAAATAAAGTCCCGTTTTGGGATTTTAGACAATTTGCCGTCACAATCCCATGAAACAACAACCAGACCATTAACCAACCAACCAATAACTAACACTGGGTTTTACTCAGATTTATTATTCGGTTTTTGGAGACAATATAAACAGCAATAGTTTTCTTATTTTCTACTCCACTTGATCATACAATGGTGTCAATATTTAATGCACTATTCCTATTCGTCCAAATCATTTGTTTTCTTGGTGAGGACCTGACAATGTCTCTTAAAAGAAAAGTGTGCAAATTTTAAACAGCCTGAAATGAAAGAATAATCTGAGCATGAAATTGTAAATCTATTGATGCAGAAAAAAATGAACACCTGCCAGTCCAGAATGTATCTTATTTCATCCGATCCATTAATCATTTAAATATATGGTTTCACAATACGAATCATTGACAGTTTATGTACGTCTTAGGCAAGAAAATAGGTGTTGCAGATTTGGAATTTTGAAGATTACTTGGCAGCATTTTATGAACTCAGTTCATGCTTAGAATTTGAACTTTAATTGTAGGAAATCCTCATTGCGTAATTCACGTTTTTATGTTCACTTTCAGACTAATATGCTTAGAAAAGATATGAACCACCTTATCAGCTCTAGCTATGGGTTAAATAATGCCACTACTGTTCTTCTACAAGAATGGTTTTCACATTAAATTACCCAAGAAGGTTGATATACCATAAAACAAACTAAACCCAACCAAACCAATATAAGTTGTATCTCAATTGCTCCAAGTCATAGAACTTACTGATCTCCGATATTACAGTTGCTACATACACACACACAAAGAAAGATAGAAAAAAAGAAAGAATGAAAGAAGTTGTCTGACATAGATAGATAGATAGATAGATAGATCAAATTAAGCTTTGCCCAAGTAATATTTGATAAAGAAGCTAAACATTCATTTATACTCGAATTTACTAAAACTATCGATTTGGATAAAACATCCTGTTACTTTTGGCATTATTTTTACTGCTGCTTCTTATATTACCTATTCCTCTATTTGATATATTTGCTAAGTTTAACACAATCGTCATTGTCTTGTCAGTTTTATGGGAAATATTACAATTTAAATAGCATTTTTCAGGACAAATCAATAAAAACTAAAAACTTCAATCTCAATGGTCATCTATGAAGATTTTATTGATTATATTTTAGTAATATTCAATGGGGCCCAATACTTCTCGCCTTGTGCCAAACTAAAATAAGCTTAGCAAATAAAATTTCAGTGAACTGAAATCCTTCCAAATCACTCGAGTAAATAAAAGAAAGAAAGAAAGAAAGAAAGAAAGAAAGAAAGAAAGAAAGAAAACGGAAAGAGAAAGTAAAAAGAGAAAAAAGTGTCAACAAAGACAGAAAAAAGAAAGTTTAGAAGACGGAAAGCAAAAAGCGAATCAATATATTGATGGAAATAGGAAGAACAGGTTGTGACGTAGATAAATGAAAAAGTTCAAATACAGAAAGTTGTAGCGAAAGAAGAAAAGTAAGAACAGAAGAGTGAGGGAGCAAAGTTGGAATTGATTTTTGTACACATTTGAATGGTTATACAAATATTATTTGAAAGTGAATAGTTTGTAGGTAATCTTATTTTTAAACGGATGAGAATTTCTTTGAACAGAAGTATTGCGATTGTTTGTACACGGTTAAATGGTCTCAAGTATTGCTCTTCAGCACTATTAATTCAATTCAACATTACGCATTCGTTTGCACACAGTTTAAACGTTTCAAATATTGCTACGTAATGCTAACAATTCAATTTAATATCTCTTATTTGCTTGCACACAGTTAAATGATCAACCACTTCTATTTGACACATGAATAGGAATCTATCGGGTACTACCACTCCAGGTCAGAGTGGACCAGGGAGCAATGGTAATGAGGAGTAGACCACATTCCCCAAAGCTCTAGGATTGGAGCTTTACCATCAGCTGGTTTCGTGTCATATCAGGACACTCGTTTGCTTACCTCTCAACGGAAATGCAGTCGGCGTATTCTACAGCCCCAGTTGACTGAGCTGATGTTTTTTGTGAGTGACTTACGTGATGATCAAGAAACTTTGAAACTCAAAGTTATGTGTTTGATTACTTCCTTTTTATCCGTTGATAATACTATGACTAGAGTGGCTTTGCAATGAGCATTAGTTTATTTCCTACTGTTAGTATTGCTGGTTTAATTTTAAACTGACATTAGAGTTTTTAGTTTATTAAACGAACTTTTTTCTTTAAGTAATATATATATGATTTTAAAAACTTTGCCAAAAATAGGCTAATTATCTGATTTTAGTATGTCAAGAGGTTGATGTTTATTCCTTGAAATGTTTGAAGCTCGTGCTCATCATTTTTGTACATATCTAAACACAACACGATTTTTAATGAACAAAAAAAGCAATCGGAAAAATATAAAAATGAAAAAATGCAATTCCTTTCATTTAAAGCAAAGAATCTTGTTTTTATGAAATATTTACTTTTCAAGGTTAAACGAAAAGCATCCATTTAATTAACTGGACGAAAATGAAATGTCCATTTTGGCATTCTATTTATATAGAAAATGGAATTCCTGCAAAAACTTTTAAAGTTTTGGGATTTCCAAAAGGTAATATTCTAAATAGATCCTCCAAGGTCCCTCTAGTAATAGCAGAAAATTTGTTTGATATAGTTTTAGCCATCTTTGAATTATGCGATGACAAAACATGCAGAAAGAAGAATTAAACTAATCATAAAAGTATATTTATATATTACTGAGTAGGACTCTAAGTCACGTACAGGCTAACATACCGGACTCTAGAGGTAGCGAGTTCGAACTCCAGTAGTACTATTAGGTTCACTTTCAGTCTAATACCTTCTGGAAAGGTGTAAACATCGCCCAAGCCATGGTTTAGATATAATCGATTAGATATAATCGCAAGTCATTCTACAAGGATGGCTTTTGTATTAAATTACCCACGTTCATTGTCATTTAGTTTCTTGTCCTCTGGTCCATTTGTTGAAGTTCTTCTCTTGTCTATTTTAAGAATGGTCCCAAGTATCATACAAGAGGGACATTATTATTATTATTATTATTATTATTATTATTATTATTATTAATACTGATAATAAGAATATGATGATGAAGAAGAAGAACGACAACAACAACAATGTGTTTGTGGCTTAACGATTATCATTACAGGAAAATTAATCAGAGAGTTTCATGAACTCTATAACTACTTTTCTCACCACTGGAGTTATTTAATAAAGTTATTTTATTTCTTCCTTCAGGTCTGAAGCTTAGAGGCAGAACCAAATCGGATAATTGCATTAGTTTGTTTAGGCTAGATTTTAGATATATTGATCAACTTATTATCTTGTTAACATTTTTTATTGTCATTTCTCTTGGGTAAATAAAAGATCTTGTGATTATCGGCCTTTGGGTATACGAAAACATCTGAGTTAATTTTGGATTTATAAAGTTATATTTTGTCGAGCATACCACGTACTTCAGTTTGTCGTATCAGAAGTGATCTAAGTAGTGAGCAGGATATGAGTCAGTTTTCATCTCTAAACATTTTTAAAATATTTTTCTTTTTTTCAGAAACGAACTTTTCAAATATTATTATTCTGATCTTAACAATCTTAAGCCATTGAGATTTTCTGTTCTTGAGTTGTGATGAGGAATACTTTTTCAATTTTAAATTTTTTAACCAGCGCGTCTTCATAGTTCTCTAAGATTCTTTTCAGTATTCTAACCAATCTCAATAACGATATGACCCGAACGGTCTTAATCCTTTCCCACGTTTCTTTTGCATTATTGAAGATGTTATTAGGGGTATTACCTCACTTTTTATCCAGGTTGAAATTACGAAATTTCGGATTAAATATGTTTGGAAGCAGCGTCTCATCAACCGAAAAAGACATCGACACGCGACTAACGAAAGCATGGACAACTATCGATAGGCTCCCGATCATATAGAAATCAGACCTGACCGAAAAAATGAAACGCAGTTTCTTCCAGGCAGCAGTTGTATCGATATTGCTATATGAATGCACTACTTGGATGTTAACTAAACGGCTGGAGAAGAAGCTAGACGGCAATTACACAAGAATGTTGAGAGCAATATTGAACAAGTCCTGGCAGCAACACCCCACAAGGCACCATCTGTACGGCCACTTGCCTCCCTTCACGAAAACTATACAAGTTAGACGAGCCAGACACGCAGGACACTGCTGGAGAAACAAGGACGAACCCATCAGTGATGTACTCCTATGGACCAACGCATATGGACAAGCAAAAGCAGCACGACTAGCTCCAACTTACATACAGCAGCAATGTGAGGATACGGGATGTAGCCCTGAAGACCTGCCAAAAGCGATGAATGATAGGGAGAAGTGGCGAGAGAGGGTCAAGGATATCCGTGCTAGGGGCACGACATGATGATGATGATGACCCTGGGTGTAGAAAAAGCGAAGTGAATAGAGAAAACACAATTGCAGAAAGACAGAGAAAGCCTGAATAAACGCATCAGTAGAAAAAGGCGACAACTAAATTCCACATTTTGGCCTTCAACCAGACAACCCTGAATATAGAAAGTGAAGAAAGCCTGTCATATTACAGAAATGAGAGAAATACTCATATAGCCAATATTGATATTTCCTTGCACCAAGCTGTAGACATTGAAAATAGGAAAGCCTAAACTTACATAAGGAATCGACTGACTTATAATTTGTTAAGCGGGTTTCTGACTTAATTTCTACCCAACCTCTGTAAAGGATGAAAGCTTGAACCATTGTCAAAAGATATTTTTTTTCTTTTCTTGCTAAATATTATTATCGTTACAAAGCCCGATTTGTTTTCTTTTTTAAACGTCGACTTTTTTTTATTTCTGAATGCGGTCTCTTTCGTTTACTCGCTGACCAGCGTCTCCGATTAGCAATTGACCTGTTGTCTGGATCTAGAAAACACAACGTGAGCAGTTAAGAAACCTATTGTATCATCCGAAGGTATATCCGACCCGCAGAACGATCAACGGATTGAAAACAGAATCATCCCCGTTTTTAGAGATGCTGGGTGTAAAGTCACAAGCAACTAACACACATAATAAAGATATATTTATTAGATTGATACATTTACTTTACGAATAGAATTATTCCCTGTCCAATTTGTAAATAAAGGATCAAACTGGGTGCGTTAGTTGCGTTGAACTTCTTTTGTTTTTAATCATTCAAATTCCTCTCATAAAGATCCTTAAATGCTAATTAGAACTCTTCATATTGTTCAAAATAAAATCATCAATATCATCCTTTCCACCAATTATAGCACAAAAACAATGGGTTCGCGGGTCATCTACTGCATAGTAAGAAAGAAACCTTGAAAGGAGCGTGGGCAAACGATAACAAAAAAGACTATAGAAATGAATGGTTTAAAGTGTGGTAGAGAAACAAGAGAAAAAGAGTTAACATGAAATAAATAGGAAGTAGAAAAAGTAAGAAAAAAGAAGTGATGAGCAGACAGAGAAATCATTACAATGAATCTTATTCATTCATAATTAATTGATATGTTTTTTTATTATAATTATTCTTGTCGATACTCACTAGTGTCAGATAAAACAGCTTTATCTAATAGGCTACCAACTGTGGTCAATCAACTTGATGCCCAACTTCACCAGGTAACCTATTAAAACGCACAGCTGGTTCCACTTAAACTTTTATATCACACTGTTCTGTGGCTGCTAATAAACTTGAAATCATTTATTAAAATATTTCATTCTAACCAAGGGTCCACTTACAAGAGCAGAAAAGATGCATTGGTTTTGTTTAAATAACTCGATGAAATAGTTTATTGACCTTGTAGTAATTTCTATAATGATTTTGCTACATCAACTAATAACATTTAAATTATGTGTTTATTTCTCATGAGTATTTGGTTGATGCAAATGTTTAACGGATTTTCGAGTGTCAAATTAATCAAAACTTTGTAAACGACTTTTGATTTATAGTCAAAGGTACAAGATGCTACTACTTTAGGAATTTATTAGAAGTTGAAAACCAAAATTAAAGTAAGGTTAGAATAATTTGAGAATTTCGTGTTAGATGACGAAATATTTAGAGAAAAAGAGGAAGAGAATGAGAAAAAAATGAAACAAAATAACTGAATGACCCTCCCACCCCCCAAGCGTTAGAAAACACGTGTTTATCAGTATAAAAAGAGGAAAGATTTAAGACCCCAGACGACACTAGAATGGATGGACTGTTTTAAAAAAATAAAAGCTGCTACCAAATGCAAGGCAAATCCATTCTACCTTTGTCAGGGATCAACCGGCGGTTATATATTTTTTGTGTTTTACTGTACTATCATTTTAAAATGCATGAAAGATTTTAATTCTTGTAAAATCACTGCTGTATATTATGTGCTTTAAATGTGAAGAGACAAATACTGTAATTCTAAGTAACTGTTAAACATTGTAAAAAGAGGAAAAGATACTACTACTTTTGGAATCTATTAGAATTTGAAAACCAAAGCTAGAGTTAAGTTAGGAATTTCGTGTTGGATAACGAAATATTTAGAGAAAGAGAGAGAGAGGGGGAGAACAGAATTACTTAATAACCCTCCCCACCGTAAAAATAGAATGTCTATAAGGCTGCAAAGAACCATAAATAAGGACTCGGATGAATTTTTTTTCTAAGTGATTGTGGACTTTTACTAAGTTAAAAATTAATACAGGCAGTGGGGGGGTCTCGAAAGCCATGGGAAGCAGCATGGTGAACGTAAATGCGAGTCGACAAACCCTGTGAAGGTTTTGGCCATGCATAACTAGGTTATAGACATACGAATCTTACGGGACAACGGCCAAGATAAAATAGTTCGATCGGGGAACTACTGCTGCTCATCTATAAAGGTGGATTCTATAGATGAGAATAAAACCACAGCCATCAAAATATTACCATGACTCACATTCAAACCACTTGTCCAAACTGAATCACTCTTTGCGCAGGTAAAAAATGGGTGCGTCCTGTTGAGGTTTTAGCGCTGGCCCCAGTGTTCGAAAAATCAGCTACAGTGCTCAAACTAAAACAAAAATTACTAAAATGCTAACGCACATTACAAATAGCGACATTCAACGTTAAAACTCAAATAGAATGGGCCAATTCGGCGATAGATCATAACATAGACATAATATGCATTCAAGAACACAGATACATTCATAGCGAAGATACTAAATATCACAATACCGGCAATGGATAGACGTTAGACTCTGTACCTGCACAGAAAATCTCTGTTAATGCTATGATAGAAGGTGTCGGTAAGCTTATAGGACCAAGGGCCCTGAAATCATTAAATAGCATCGAGAAAATACAACCGAGGATGATGGTAGCTATTTTTTAATGGCAATCCCAGCGCAACAATCATCCCCTGCTACAGCCCTATCAAAGTTAGTGAAGAAACTGACCTCATCGCCTTCTATAACGAGTTATCCTCCCTTGATCATAGCATCACCAAAAACAATGTTCTCGTCATCGGTGGAGACATGAATACCCAAACTGGTAAAAACGTAAACCACAAATTCAGCTTACACAACTCGTCAAACATAAATGGGGAACATCTAACAGATTTCTCACTAGAAAATAGATTAACATGCCACAATACTAAATTTTAAAAAAAGGGAAAACTATGAACCTACACCTACGCAAATAATACTAAAGCACGGATAGACTGCGTCTTTGTAAATAAGGAATAGAATAACAGCGTATTGAATTGCAAGGCATATTCCTCTTTCGAAGGTGTGTTCACTGAATTGTCACGGCAAAGATACGATTAAGCCTACGAAGGAATGCAGCCCGAACAACAACAACCGTACACAATGACTGGTCCCTGCTTAACTACAGGGATATTAACACTAAGAAACAAATTCGATGCACTACAGGAGATATCAGAAACATCTACTCAAAATGACAAATATGAGAATTTCGTCAATGACCGCTAAGAAGTGGCAGCAGAATACATACCAACTAAACAAAGAACTAAACCTAGAGTCCCATGGGAGACGTTGGCGGTTAGAAAAAAGCGGGCAGACGTGATAACCACTTTTAAATGCAATAGGAGAAACCAAACCAATATCAATGCCTTGAAACTTAAGAAGACAGAAAATGAATAAGCTAACATATACCTAAAAGAAGAAACAGAATACATACAAAATTAGATCAATAAGATTAGAGATTCGGTTAAAGATAGATAATCTATGATAGCTCGGGAGACGGTAAATGCAATGAGCAGAAAGAAGAAAACTGCGAAAGCTAAACTGAAAGCTACCAGCCAAGAAGAACGAAAACACCTGTGGAAACAGCATTTCAAGAAGTTACTCGGAAAACCCCACCGAAAGTTAGACATGAACCAACCACAAAATTATTAGTAATCAATTAGAAATCAAACTTGGACAGTTTAGGCAAGAAGAACTCGACTCAGTACAATGTAAAATCAAAAATAGGAAAGCAGCAGGGCTTGATGAAATACCCCCAGGAGTATGGAAGACAAAGGAATTCGACGGCATAAAGCTCCGTGTAATGCCATATATAACCAAAACACAATAGACAGATGGACAAACGGATGCTTCCTCGCCTTCGCTAAGAAGGGTGACGTCGAAATAGCCAAGAACTACCGAGATATAACTCTTACAAGATCTACAATGCTCTACTACGTAACCACATAGAACTCAAAATTGAGAAGATACTTAGGCAGAACCGAAATGGCTTTCAGAGAAATCGATCCACATCACAAATTTTGACTATCCAACGAATTCTACAAGGTGTACGCGCAAAAAAACTCTTGACGCAACAATATTATTCGTCGACTTCTCCAAGGCCTTTGATTCCATGCACAGAGGGAAGATGGAGCAAATACTATTCGCTTTCGGCCTATCAAACGAAACCGTCGCAGCCATAATGAGGCTATATAAAAACACGAAAGTAAAAGTCCGTTCCCCGGATGGGGACACAGACAACTTTGTAGCAGGTGAACTGCAAGGAGACACATTATCCTCATACCTCTTTATCATCTGCCTGGACTATGTTCTTAAAGAAAGATGAATGGCAAAGATAATGGTTTCAAGCTGGCAAAAGAAAGAAGGAGAAAATACCTACCCCGCTCAAACAATTACGAACGCGAACTACGCCGGTAACATAGCGCTTCTGGTAAATTCACCCGCTCAAGCCGAAACCCTAGTACATAGTCTGGAATGAGAACCTGCTGGCATAGGCGTCCATGTCAATGCATACAAGATGAAATACATGTGCTGTAATCAAAGCAGTTCTCTGAAACTAGTGGACAAGTTCACCTACCACAGAAGCAGTGTCTCATCAAACGAGACTGACATCAACACGAGACTAGAAAAAACATGGACAACTATCGGTCACATGGAAGTCAGACCTGACCGATAAGACAAAACAAAGTTTTTTTCCAAGCAGCGGTTGCGTCGATACTACTACATGAATGCACTACATGGACGCTAACAAAACGTATAGAGAAAAAGCTTGACGGCAATTACACAAGAATGCCGAGAGCAATATTGAACAAGTCCTAGAGGCCACACCCCTCAAAACAACAGCCACCTAACGGCCACCTAACACCCATCACGAAAACTATCCAAGTTAGACGAACCAGACAAGCAGGACACTGCCGGTGAAGTAAGGACGAGCTCATAAGCAACAAACTCCTGCGGACCCCTTCACATGGACGAGTAAAGGTAGGACCCCCAGCTAGAACGATTGACACGGATGGCGAGAGAGGGTCAGGGAGATCTGTGCAAGCAGCGTGACATGATGATGATGAGCACTCAAAGCGCTGATTCCAGTCAGATGATCCAAATGAAGCAGCCTACAACCTGCACATAGATTAAGGGAGCATGAAATTAGATATACTTTTTCACTAGCCATACAAATACTGCATATTTTATCAAGGATGTAGAGTCCCTAAAAGTAATCATAAAGGGAGATTTCTTAATGCCAGATGCTTGCAGAGTAAGGAATCTACACTAATAAGGGGTTCGAAACTCTGGATTTTATTTGAACTCGTACACTAATTAATGGAACCAGAAGTAAACAGAGAATTCCACCAGTTTAGATAGATAGATAGATAGATTGATTGATTTTATATGCGTATTTACAATACGAAATGAGTAAATCTTCCTGAGATTTGGAACAATCGATTTCTTTACTCCAGCAATGAACATTGTTTTTTTACCGATACTTACAATGTGTCGATGTATGTCTTGAAATTTGAATTTTTCTTAAAAATGACTTTGTAGTTGCTGTTTTTTTTTTTTTCTGTTGTTGGATAATTGAATAATTTATATGTTTTGTCAAATTCATCACAAAGAATATTTTCCTATAAACTTCCGAACTGAGAAAAGAAACGTTCAAGTAAAAAATCGATAGAATTCATCACTTGCATTGCCCAAGTTAGAACATGTTTTTAATACAAGTGGTAAAATCTTCCATGAAGAGAAATTTGACCGGGAAAATATTTATCATTTTTTAACTGAGGTGTATTACTAAGCATTTTTAATTCATAAATACTTATTGAAATGTTGATTTAGACATATATGTTTTATACACTATCATTATTATTAAGCAGAAAATTGGATAAGTAATCTTTTTTATAATCTAAGCTTGAGAATCGTAACGCAATTGTGGTTACAGTATTATAATTCCATAGAGTTTTGTAATGAATTATAGCTAATGATATCCGTTGTAGCTGAATAATGTTCCACTAATTAAATCTTTGTATCTTTGCTTTAGAAGGTTATATATATATATATATATATATATATATATATATATATATATATATATATATATATAATTAAAAGAATAACCTCCAACTTTCAGTAAAACCTAAAGAGGCAGTAAATTCTATAAGAAAGAAAAGTTTCCAAAGCACTATGCATCTATGGAACATGCAGGTGACAATTATACCAGTTGTAATTGATGCGTTTGGAACAGTAACTAAAGGATTACTAATGGGACTAGTGGACTTGGAAGTTGGCGGACGAGTGGAGACCATCCAAACGACAGCATTATTGAGAACGGCCAAAATACTAAGAAGACTCCTGGAGACTTGAGGAGACTTGCTGTCACTCAGATTCCAGTGAAAAACCATCGGCTAACACTGATATGAAAAGCTCTAATGAGTGAATAATAATAATTTCAGCGACAAACTTACGAAATCTCACTCGAGAAGACTTGGACATGGCTAAGAAAGGGAAACTTTAAGAGATAAACTCTCTTCGAATAACAACGGTATAAAGACTCTGTTAAAGCGAAGATAGATAAGATGCAACAAAATAACAAATGTAGGTTATGTGTTTATAGGAGCAAAACAATTGATTACATTATAAACGAATGCAACCAAACCGCACAAAAAGAATATCAAACTAGACACGATTGGGTGGGGAAGGTGATCCACAGGAAAAGATGCAAGAAATTGAAATTTGACTATACAACTAAATGGTATTTGCACAAATCAGAACCCGTCCTTGATATGAGACCCACAAATTTCTCTGCGATTTTGAGATATAAACAAATCACCTCATCTCGGCCAGAAAACCAGATCAAGCGATAATTAACAAAAAAAGAAGAAAAAAAAGAAACCTGCTGAATAGTGAACTTTGCTGTTCTAGCGGACTACACAGTGAAAATCAAAGAAAACGAAGAGACAAATACTTGGACCTTGGCAGAGAACTAAAAAAAGCATTGGACCATGAAAGTGACGGTGATACAAATATTCATTGGTATACTCGGAACGATCCCAAAAGACTTGGTAATGGGGCTAGAAGAGCTGGAAAACGTGTGACGAGCCGAAACCATCCAAACTACAGCATTATTAAGATCGGCCAGAATACTGAGAAGAGTCCTGGAGACTTGAGGAGACTTGCTATTAATCACTCCAGTGAAAGACCATCAACTATCACTGGCGTGAAAAACTCGCGATAATAATAATAATAATAATAATAATAATAATAATAATAATAATTATAATTATAATAATAATAATCAACATCTTACTCGGGAAAAGCTGAGAAAAGAAAACATTAAGAGAGAAATTTAATCTCTCCAAATACCAGCGCAAAACAACACCATAAGAACCAATCATATCAAAGCTGGAATAGATACTACACAACAAAATAGCAAATGTAGGTTATATGAGGAGAGATACGAAACCATAAGCGAATGCAGCAAATTAGCACAGACATAGTATAAAACTAGACATGATTGGGCGGGCAAGGTGATTCACTGGGAGGTGTGCAAGAAATTTAAATTTCACCATACGAACAAATAGTATATGCACAACCCAAAATCTGTCCTGGAGAATGACAAACATAAACTCCTATGGGATTTTGAGATATAAACGAATCACCAAATCTCGGCCAGACGACCAGACCTTATAATAATCAACAAAAAAAGAGAGCTTGCAAAATTGTCGACTTTGCTTTTCCGGATGACCACAGAATAAAATTAAAAGAAAGTGAAAAGACGAATAAGTACCTAGACCTTGCAAGAGAATTGGAAATACAGTGGAACATGAAAGTGACAATTATACCAATTGTGATTGGTGCATTTGGTACAGTCACCAAAGGATTATCAGATGGACTGGAGGATTTGGAAGTAAGAAGAAGAGTGAAGACCATCCAAACTACTACATTATTGAGAACGACCAGAATACTGAGAAGAGTCCTGGAGACTTGAGGAGATTTGCTGTCATTCAAACTCAATTGAAAAACAATCAGCAGTCGCTGATGTGGAAAATTCTCCAGGAGTAAATAATAATAGTAATAATAATAATAATAATAATAATAATAATAATAATAATAACGATCAGATAACACTGATGTGAAAAACTCTTTAGGAGTAAAAATAATAAGATTTATCAAACTAATGTCGTGAAACTCAAAATCATAAGTTATCAATCATTTCATAATTCATATATATATATATATATAGAGAGAGAGAGAGAGAGCAGAATACACACTCACATACATAAGTTATCTGGCCCAAAATTACGAAGTTTTCAGTTTCATGGCGGCATTTCACAATCAATTCCGATCTATTGCACAAGATTTAATCTTAATTAGCGAATCCAAGACAAGGAAAACATCAACAGAAAAATGTTAAAAAGAGCTATGTCTCTGAGATTTTTTGACTAACCACTTAAGCGAAACACTACGACCTACAAGTAACGTAAATGAAAAAAAAATCTCCAACAGAAGTTCTGGGGATTGTCTTCTCTTTTCTTTTTATAATACACATGAAACGTTTAGAAACCAAATGAGCCAACGTATTTCAGAATAGAATTATATCATTTTACACACACACACATACACACACACACACACACACACACATATATATATATATATATATATATATATGGGGGGGTATGTATGTGTGTGAGTGTGTATGTGTCAATGCTCTTTATGATAATGGCAATATCTTGTTTGTGAGATTGAACTTTATTGATTTTCGGTAAGTGCCAGTAGAATGGTGAGAAGATAGATAGATAGATAGATAGATAGATTGTCTATATGAGGATATTTATGTCAACATTCCAATACGGATTTGTGAATTCTGGTGTTTGTCTATTTCAATTTATCAGTATACACCCACCTGTGTGTAGTAAAAGTGTACATGTGCGTCTGTGTGTGTGTGTGTGTGTGTGTGTGTATGTGCTCTGTTCTTGTTAAAACAAGACTTAATTTGCAGCTGCCAATTTCCTATCAGATCAAAGAAGCAGGAAATTAGAAAACCTAATGCAATAGAAACAACTGACAATACGAGTTGACATTCCTTACTACAAACTATTTGCTTCATTAAGACGAAATCCTCATAATAATGGTCAAATTGATCGTTGACTTTCAGGAAAGTAAATTTATTAATGTTTGAATCTCTCCCTCCCTTCCTCTCTCTCTCTCTCTCTCTCTCTCTCTCTCTCTCTCTCTCTCTCTCTCTCTCTCTCTTACAATAGTATACAAGGGATCCAGTTCTGTTGTGTCCATACACTTGAAAATCACAAATGATGGTAAAAGTCGCTCAGAGATAAAAATTTGGACAATTTCCACACAAACACATATAAACAATGTTAAGACATTTTATCAGATTACAAAAATATTTTCAGAAAGAACATAGTGTTGTAATTTACTAAGTTTTTGCACACAGCTGCATGAATGGGACACCCAATAAGACTCGAACTCATTCGTGAAAGGTTGCTAGTCTAGCTTGCCAACCATTACACAACCGGAGGTGCCCCCGCCTCAAAGTAAGAAATTATAATTTTTAAAGAAACACTACTGCCTTAATATATTTTACACACATACCCACACACACATATATATATATATATATATATATAGATTGATAGAGAGCAAGAGAGAGAGAGAGAGAGAGAGAGAGAGAGATTATAAAAGGAATTGATTCCAGAATTCCAAACGACAAATGCGTACCACTGTTCTGAATATTTATATAAGATAGAAGACTTGTCGATGTATTTGGAATGATAATCGATATTTTCTCTCACAAGAAACCTCGATGGGATATGCAGGATTCTGCTCTAATCAAATTATAACAAGGAACTCAAAATTTCATGACTCATTCGCCAAATATATTCATGTGATGACACAGTGGCAAATCACTATTGATAGAGAGCGTGGAGATTTACTCTTATACTTTGCTCAGATATTCTATCGATTTCTAACTTTTTTCATCATTTGGGCAAATAACTTGACGCTATACTTAAGGATATAAAATGGTGCTATTAGGTTTTAAAATGTTTTTTGCAGTCTTTTTTGTTATGTAAAATATTTGTGAAACTGAAATGTTCATAACAGTCCAATGAAAGAAATTCACACGATACAAAATTATAAGCGTCCCAAAACAAATTTAATTTTTCTAACAACGTGTCAATGAAACGTCTCAATATGCAAACAACAGATAAATTCTACGACACGGACCTTGACCTTTTAGCGATGATGTTATGACAAGTTCTCGAGACAGAAAATTGTTACCCAAACATTATATACACCCACACACACACGCACACATACGCGTACACGCACTTTATCATCTCGTCATATTGAAATTAACATAACCGATTCAATGATTCCTTGTTGTGATCCTGTTCACTAACTTCCAAAGGAAATTTCATGGAAATTCTATTCTAGTTCACGTTCAGTGAAATAATGTGTAAGCAAGACAGTTAATTAATAAGTCTAGTATAATTGAATTAACGTTTCGTTGCAAGAAAGTTATGAATGCAACAAAGGATTATGTGACGTAAAATCAACTAAGTCTGATGGTATTATAAGATACGGCAGGAATATTATGGGTTAATAGTAATCATGTTTTAGCATCAAAACCATGTCTGACTCGATCTGTGTCTACCGCAGCAATTGTACATAATATTGTATATGTGTTTGGGACAGAGAGATGGGTATAGTTTGGAATGAAATACGACGGAACAAGAAAAAGACGGTTTTCGCTTGTGGTATTACGTAAAAAGAATGCAAATGAAATGACTAAAAACATTGTATTCATTTTGTATTAGTGATAAAAGTAATCAGTTACATATAGCGTACGAACGTTATTAAAAAAAAAACTTCATCAGTCAGTTTCATTCAATCTGTACAACGTATTCTCTAGTATTCAACGTTCTCCGAGTATTTATTTGAAGAGTAAGATTAAATGTATTGTAAAAACCATAACGTAAATTGATTTAATGGATATTTCTAGCTTTTCATGTTGGTAGGTTATTATATTAGTCCAGTGATTTAAAAGCTAGTTTCTAATAGTAAACGAGTTCAAACTCCAGCCGAGCTACAACGTCTGCTTTCCGAATACCCCTGGGAAAAGTACAGGATGCCGAAGCAAAATTGGAAATGTTCTTTTGTAATAATAAACGACTCTGTTATCATATTTACCAACCCCTCTGTTCGGGCAGGATATGATACGAGGTCAATTTTTAAGCAGAGTTTAAGAGGTTTGAATTCAAATTTTTCCTTCTCCTAGACTAGTTGCCTCACCAAGGCTGAAGAACTCAGTCTGCCCTACTATTCTCCCATAGCTGGAGGGAGAATAATTGGATTCATACCTTTCCCAAGGGTATTAGTGCTATGTGAAATGCAATCAGTCTCATCCAAGATTTGAACTCGTGTCGCCGTGTCCATTTCCTACGACGATAACCATTACACCACGGGCACCTCCATAAACGACTCAATTATAAAACAAGATTAATTCTAATTTTTCAAAAAAGATGAAAGACACAAAGTAAATTTACTCATTATGGCCACCATCTTTTTCAATTATTGTATCAACACACTTTCAAACAACTTGCATTCCTTCAAAATAAATTTTTCAGACATTTCATTTCATTCCTCCTCAGTAGCTGTCGTAAGCGAACCAATATTTTGAAGGGAAGTTGCATTTTTTTTCATTTTTAAAACGCCCCAAATAGCGTAATCAAGAGGGTCAATATCGGGGCTTAATTGCATGTTTAATTGCTGTCCTCAAATCGGGTCAGTGGCATTTCCAACAGGACAATACAGCAGTCCACAACTCCATTCTTGTCACAGACTATTTGACCAAGATGGGCATCAAGACAGTCTCCACCCTCCCTATAGTCCAGACCTTGCTCCCAGTGACTTTTGGTTATTCCCTAAGCTCAAGAAAAACTTAGAGGCTGTTGTTATGAGACAATTGAGGAGATGAAAGAGGCTGTGACGAAGGTCATTGACACACTCACACAAGAGGACTTCCATGGGGCCTTCCAGAAGTTGTTGCAAAGTACGACAAGTGCATTCCACCCGGAGGAGTTTACTTTGAAGGGGACTAGAGTTTCATGAGTGTACTATCAATAAAACTTATTGAAAACTAATTAAAGGCACCTCGTATGTATATATATATATATATATATGTTTATACTAAAAAAAACAAAATCAAAGAGAATGGCTTCGAACTGACGAAGAAAAGAAGCAGAAGATACCCCGCAACAACAATTACCGACGCCGACTACGCCGATGACATAGCGATACTGGCAAATACACCTGACCAAGCCGAAACTCTTCTGCATAGTTTGGAACGAGCAGCAGCAAGCATAGGCCTCTATGTTAATGCACACAAAACGGAATATATGTGCTATAACCAAACGGGGGACATCTCCACTCTAGAAGGAACCCCACTTAAACTAGTAGACAAATTCACGTACCTAGGAAGCAGCGTCAAATCAACCGAAAAGGACATCGAAATGAGGCTAACGAAAGCATGGACAGCTATCAATAGGCTATCGATTATATGGAAATCAGACCTAACCGATAAAATGAAACGCAGCTTCTTCCAGGCAGCGGTCACATCGATACTGCTATATGGATGCACTACATGGACGCTAACAAAACGGCTGGAGAAGAAACTGGATGGCAATTACACAAGAATGCTGCGTGCAATCCTGAACAAGTCCTGGCAGCAGCACCCCACAAGACACCAACTGTACGGCCACCTGCCCCCTATCACGAAAACTATTCAAGTTAGACGAACCAGACATGCAGGACACTGCTGGAGAAGCAGAGATGAACTCATAAGAGATGTACTCTTATGGATCCCCACACATGGCCGCGCAAAAGCAGGACGACCAGCTCGAACGTACATTCAGCAGCTATGTGAGGATACAGGCTGTTGTCCTGAAGACCTACCTAGGGCGATGAACGATTGGGAGGAGTGGCGAGAGAGGGTCAGGGATATCCGTGCTACCAGCGCGATATGATGATGATGTTTATACAAAGTAAATAAAGTAAAGTTGGCGACCGTAGTTGAGGGCGACCAGAAGGCTTCCTATTTAATAGCTACTACACAGAGGTTTAGGGGACAGCGCTACTCCTTTCTCTGGATTGCTCCACTTTACCCTTAATACGTACCTTATATTGCTGAGTGTTAAGCAAGGAGGGGTCAAGTAACATTTTTTAAGTCTTTGGTATAACTCAACCTGGGATTGAACGCCGGTCTCCTGGACCATTGGCGAACACTACCCACCCGACCAATGAGCCCGTGTAAAGCAAGGAGGTATCAAGTACCGTTTTAAGTCTTTGGTATGACTTGACCTGGGATTAAACCCCGGTCTCCCGAACCATTGGTGAACACTCAACCCACTCGGCCAATGACTAATATATATATATATATATATATATATATATATATATATATAGCTTTTGTCTTATTTACTTTTTTGCCATTTTTTTTTCGCCCTTTTTTGCTGTTTCTGCCCAAAAATGTATTATCTTTTGGCTTTTTTAAATTTCAACTCTCAAAACTTGAAGTATGGCTTAGTTGAGAGTTAAACTACTAACATCTATCATCCATCAGTGGTTGACAAGATTATTTATGGCTGGTCAATATATATGAAATCAGTGGTCAAACATTTGCACCATTCACGTGAACTACCCTTACATAAACGTGCCTGAATCTGAATATATATATACATATATATAGAAAGAAAGAAAGAAAGAAAGAAAGATGTGATTTTTTACATAAATGTAAATATGATTGATAATATTCATGTTGGTTTGGTTTGTTTGTTTTTTTGTTGGTTATTCAACGCCAAATCCATTTTTATGTAAATAATCTGTTCTATTGAAAACAGTTCAGTTTAGCGTAAGTACACAGTTTATTTGTCAAAAACATTTCAATTTCAAACTATTTAAGCAGTTATATGTAATAATTCAGTTAAGTGTAAATACAGTTTTAATGTCGAAAAACAGTTCTATTTGAAATAATTCAGTTAAGCATAAGCACGCAGTTTAAGTGTAAGTACGGTTTAATTGTCAAAAACGTTTCTATTTTAAGCTATTCAGTTTACTCAATTCATTTTAACATAAGTATGCTGTTTGTTCTATTTAACCCATAGATAAGGCCCAATCAGGTGCTACCACTCCGGGCCAGAGTGGACCTGGGAGCGATGGCATTGAAGGGGTACTCCGCATTCCCCAAAGCTCCAGCATTGCTGGAACGTCACTATCAGATTGTTTAGTGTCATATCAGGACACTCGTTGGTTGGGGGGTCTTACCCCTCTGCAGAGAAGCAGTCGGTTTATTCTACAGCCCCAGCCAACTGGGCAAGATTATAGCTATGAACGATATTTGCAAATACTAACGCAATTATCAAACTGAAGTATCTCTCTCTCTTTCTCACTCTCTTTCTTTCTCTCTCTCTCTCTCTCTCTCTCTCTCACACACACACACACACACACACACACTTACATACATACCCATGCTCACACGCACGCATGTATATTTGTGTGTATGATATATATATATATATATATATATATATATATATATATATATATATATTTATATATATACACACACACACACACAAATTACTTAATACAGACACTTTGAAATAAATCCAGTAAATACTTTATATATATATATATATATATATGGATGTGCAAGTCGAGTACTAATGAAAATGGTGAGTTGTGTTCAAACCCTGGACAAGACTATTTGCATTTAACTAAGCGCCAATTATCTAGAAAAAGGTATGAATTTAACAATTCTCCCTCTGGTTCTGGGGAAAGGTAGTTTGGGATCTTTAATCTTTGCATAGTAGCTGGTCTTGAAGGAAAACTGAATTTAAAGCTGTTAAACTCCATTTGAAAATTGACCTATGCTACATCCAGCTTATGGTAGAGGGACTGGGTAAATACACACACACACACACATATATATATATATATATTGTTATTGATATTAATGTGCACATTGGAAGGTTATTCATTTTAACACACTAGTCATGATCATTTTCCATGTTTAGGGAAAGAAAATGAACTCTGTGGAGACTTCAGATGTTCAAACTGATAACCTGCCCCTATACTGATGGTTTAAATATATTTCGACATTTATTTTAGAATATGTTCGCTGAATCGGGAGTAAAAGTACAACCATCACTGTACTTCTTCGAAACTCTTCGATATTCAACTTGTTTGTCTAACCCCAAAGTCAGGCTGTCCGTCTCTGGCTTTTACAACGATTTCTCTAGTTTGACACTTCTGCCGTACTCTTATATGTTCATATATATTCACAATAGCTGAGTGAAACGCATCTCCATTTGCCGACATAACAATATGCTATGATATATCTACAATTAACATTCATGGAAATTGAGAATCGAAATTCTTTTCAAATATAAATATCTCTGTTTACAGGAGCAGCTGTCACTTAATCTGATTGTAGCACAGCTCTTATTTCTGCGAAATCAACTGATGTCCCTATCACCTCGTACAGTATGTCCCTTAAAACTTCAACACACTACGTCTTTCAAGACATCTTAGCATTCTATTATCCTCGACGTACTTAAATAGCATAACTCTACGTCTCAAGGGCATAGCTCTTTATGTCGCTCAAGAGCTTACCACTACATCACACTCAAGACCTAAACAAAAAAGATTAATTTTTTTGTTGAGTCTTTTCTATTTTATATCTTCCGAATTCACTTGTCTTGCGCTGCTTTGAATTGATACACAACATTCATTTGTCATGTGACCTAATGTTCCACACCACCCTTCACACTCTGAATGGTGGATGTGCTAGATATATGTGGGTGCATAATTTACAAGTGACAAATCAGTGGTCACGATTACTGAAGTCATGCGTAGAGGCAGTCGTATGATTCTTAGAAAGATACGATTTCTAGTCATTTGGAAACGATATTCGATGCGTAAAGTCGACTAAGTCGAGACAAGTTAAACTGCCCATTCCCATTCAGAGTAACAGCTTATAGATGAAAGGGTGAGGCTCCTTTTCTCCATCGATTTGATAAGGACACATCAAGTCTTCCTTTTAAGACTGGTCTGTAGCAAAAAGAATTATATTCAGTGGTGCGTTTTGTTTCACCGCTAAATTAAGCAGAAAAATCTAAATTCAGTTGTGCGTTCGGTTCACTGATAAATCAAACAGAAAGATCTATTTTAGTTGTGCGTTCGGTTCACCGTTAAATCACCCCGTGATTTTAGATTTAAAAAATGCATTATTCGACGCAGGAGTTTCAAGGCTAAATAAAAGCCGAGGCAAAAACGCTCTCTCTCAGGATCTTTCGAAGAGGAAAGACGTACTTACTGTCCACTCCCTTCATAGCACCAGCATCATAACACCATGTGGAAAGCCATCAAATTTATGGACTTCTTGAGTCTATCTCTCTTAGACCAAGAGTACACTGTTGAATATGAATTAGATGTATTCAATTCGCTACACACAGGAACACCTTTATGTCGCCTTCAACTTTTGCTATGTCGACAGCGACGCAAAAAATCGCTCATACATCTAGCTATTTCATGTCTGGTCAACATTTTCTGGAGACATTCATGCTTCTCTCCTACATCAACCAGGATCACGCATTCATGGGTGACTACATCTTTCCTATCCTTAACCAGCAAACACGTCTTTTGCTACACCTATGGCGACCATATCTCACTCAGATTTTCAACAATGGCTTAACCGTAACGATGCACATTTCACTCAGGCATTTAGCTGCTAAAATTCCTTTTCATCTCAACACACTTTTCCTCTTTTCTCGACGGGGACCCAAACATGTAGACCTGTTCCAACATGATAACAATTCAATTTAGTCTACCTTCTCGGCGATGCTGTTTTCCCCTCATTCGGCTTGGGAGAGAGCAAAAACCAGAACCATGATCAAGTATTCTTGAAGAGAATCATTTATCTCTCCCTATCGATGTCAGAATATCTGGACCACTAGTCGCCTTCTGCACCAAATTCCCGTCGACTAGTCCATGCACTTATTTCGGCATATTACAGCGCGAAGACTCAGCAAGTTTTGTCAGCTTTCATTTCGGCATCGTATAGCCTGAAGATTCTTCATTCATCTTCAGTCGTTCCAGTAAGTTTTGCCAGCATTCAATTCGGCATATCACAGTTTGAAGATACTTGATCATCTTCAGTCATTCCAGTAAATTTCACCAGCATTCTTTCTGGTACAATTCAACTCGAAACCCCTTTAAACATCTCTAGTTGTTCCTGTAATCCTTGCCAGCACTGTTTCCTTTCAGCTTGAGGACCTACTTTTTCACCTCAAGCTGGATAATAAAACTAAGAAACTTGATTTTATCGTTATCGTTATCATTTCTATTTTCGTTAATATAACGTAAAGGTAATCAATTCTTCATTTGCATTACCCTTACATTATAGTTCCAAAGAAGAAAATGGAACATTGGGTAAGAAACGTGAGTTGTTTTTGTTACGAATGAGGTTGGCATTCTATTCCGTCATCGGAATCAAGTGACGACATTTTTTCAAAACAACCGAATACATAACAATGAAATACACGTTATTTTGATTGAAATTAATTTGGTTTTGTTTTCTAAAATCTCTATGGAGTTATTTTCTTCTCTTTTTAGCTTCTCCATTCAGAGATTTCGGATCCAATATTTACTGTCCTTTTGTTATTCTTTCCTGTATAGTCTACAAGTTCTTTGATAGACAAGTTGACATAATATAAATCATTTTGTGTTCGACCTTTTCACACCAAGCCCCAATTATACATCAAAGTATTTCCTATAATTATCTAAACTCGCTCTATAAAGGTTTTAGTTTACATCATTTACAATGAAAACAAACCAGATATCATCGTTGCTGTCGACAAATTATTTGAGTGGTAATCCATAATTATAGCTAAAATATCAGAATCATCGAAAGAATGCATTCATATCTGTTGAGGATGAATCTCGGTTGCGTTGTGGGTAATATGCATTGAGTTCGTGCTTGAGTTGCCCCATTACGTTCACTTTCCGACTAATACCTTTGGAAAAGGCATGAATCCTCTTATCCACCTAGTTATGGGATAAATATTATCACTAGTGTTCTTCTACAAATATATCTTTGGCATTAAATAACCTTAAATAAAGAAACTAACCTACCAAATCTCTAAAACATTTTGCCATATTTGAATCACATGGCGTTTTCAAGATTTTCAGATCGCATATGGTACTGTCAGATACGAAATTATGTCCGTATTCTTATCAAAAATACGCTGGATGCGATGGTCGGCTACAGGAGCTTCATTTTTGATAATTATGCCAAGATTACTATGTTAAAACCTTCTTGTTATCATTGAATTTATGTAAGTATAATTTCTGGAAAGTGAGGAATCAAATATTGTACTTTGATTATTTGAATAAATTTTATTTAAGCAATAAAATAGTATATATATATATATATATATATATATATATATATATATATATATATATATATATATGGGGGTATTCAAAATTGTATTTGTCATTCCAAGATATCCTGTGCCTTACAAAAAATACAAACTGTACTTTAGGTTGCCGACATTGTTGCTTTAAGTTATCTTATCATTCGATTAAAAGATAGATTCTAAATGAATATAATAGATACCAGAAGATTCGGTGAGTATATTAAAAGGGTAGATGAGAGTACTAATCCAGATATATTGGTGTATAATAATGATGATTAACCTCAGAAATCCACATAAAATGGATCTTAAGATATTTCAGTATAATCAGGCGTCTTACTGAGGAACAATGGTTTATAAGCTTATATTGCATGCTATTACGAATATTTTTTCGATTGATCCTCACAGGGTGCCATACGCTTGTTGGCTTGTACCGTATTAAGGCAATTTTTATAAATATGAATAAACCCTTATTCTTTTTATACCTATTTGTTTCACGCGCACGCAAGAACATGCTGATTAAAAAAACGCAGAGAGAACGAAGATCAACATATTTCTCAGTATTATTTGCATTTTTCTTTTTTTGTTTTATTCAAATGTTTTGATTGAAATTGACACAATATAAATATTGAGAGATGCATCTAAGATTGATCATTGATTTTGAATTCATCAATGATTAACCGTCTGCTAATCCAAAGCGGTTGTGACAATTTTTAAATCTTCCTTTGTTACATAAGTGTTTAAATCTGTTTTCTAAATCCATCATAGTTTAAATATTTCCATTAATATGCACTAAGTACTGTGATCATTTTGACCCATTGCTAAATGAAAGGCCTCGCTGCTTAATTTGGATTCCCATCAACATATTTATTATTTGTTGTCTCATGCACTTCTAAACAGTCCGAAATGAAAGTACGATTTGATTTTCATCAATATAATAGTTGGCTGAGCGTTGTCGAGGGCGACACAAATGCTCCCTTTCAATACCTACTACACAGAAATATCGGTGTAGTAGGTATTGTAAAGGAGATATCCTTTCCCTGGATTGTCTCACTTACCATTTTTCCGTACCTTATAATGCTGAATGTTAAGTAAGGAGGCAAAAAATACTATTTGTATATCTTTGGTATGACTCGCCCTAGGATTGAACCCAGGTCTCCCGAACCATTGGCAAACACTATAACCATTTGAAGTCGAAAATGTCAGGAATATTTTTTTTTTGCTTTACTCCTTTTATTCTGGAATAACAGCATTAATAATCCCAGCCATCGATTCACTGATCTTATTCGTATCAAAAAATCAGTCTCCATAAGATGATGGTAAACGAATTAAGCAGCTGCTCGAAGCCAATGCAAGAGAATGTTGATCGGGCATCAAACAGATAATTTGAAAAAGCTCATTCGATATCACTAAATTTGCTTTTAGGCAACACCTTAATGTCGATCAGGATGGTTTACCAGAATCCCTTGAGTAAGAGGAGAGAATTGAGAAGGAAAAGAGTTAGGTTGCTTGAAACATTTGACCTGTCAACGGGATAGGGGGGCTTACCTTCTGATAGTGAGCGGCTGCCAGGGGAAGTATTTCATCACGATATTTTAATCCAATCCGAGGGAGAATCGGTCAGATTTATCAGTATTTTCCTATTCCTCTTGATTAGATCAAGAAATGGAAGCCGTAGAAACAAACCAAAATTCCCAAACGGCTCCGGTGTTTTAGGAAATGACTTGGAAGGAAAAGTTTTGTTGAGGACGCATCAATAATACTTGTTGCAATTCTTCAGCATTTGTATTCGTGTAACTATGGGATCAACAGATTTATCATATACTTGTGAAAATGTGGCATACACAAAGTATATAAAGATAATGAATATTGATCTTGTGTTCCATTTTAGGCTACTCTGCGTCTCTTAAAGACCTAAGGGTTTTCATCAATATTCTTCATAATAAATTTTGAAAACCTATAAAGATAGTAAATTTTTTTAGAGGATATGACAATATCGTCTGACAAAATTCTCTATCTTTATGTCAAGCATAACGGAAAAAAAGATGCGTCAAACTTCCGGATATTAATAAGGAATGCGTGATTGAAAGGATACGTTCCAATTAGGCAACTTTGTAGTTTAGGTTAGAACGCAAGTAAAAAAATATCATATCATTTCTAGTTTACACTTGCTGTCAAAAATACTGTTTTTTTTTTAAACTCAAAGAATTTTTTCCCACTTTTTTATTTCTCTCTTTTGCGTTAGTTCCTGCCATTTTGTCTTTCTTGCCAGTCTTGTCTTATGTAACTCATTTATATCAAAAACATTACTTTACTTTGTATTTAGTAGTTTATGTTAAAACCTCTCTGAATATGAAGCTTAAATTGCCCAGTCAGTTAGGGCTGTAGAATAAATCGACTGCATCTCTGCAGAAGGGTGAGACCTCCCCCAACGAGTGTCATGATATGACAGTAAACAATCTGATGGTGAAGTTCCACTAATGCTGGAGATTTGGGTAATGCGGAGTACCCTTTCATTGCCATTGCTCTAAGTCTCACTCTGAACCGGAGTGGTAACACCTGATAGGGTCCTATCTATGGATCGAATTGAACTAAGCTGAATTACTTGAAATAGAACTATTTTGACGTGTAAACTGCATATTTATACTGATCTGAATTGTCTGAAATAGAACTGTTTTGACAATTAACTGTATATAAGCATGAACTATACTTATACTAAACTTAACTGCTTGAAATAGAACTGTTTTTAAATAGAACTAGACTGTGCACTTATGCTGGACTAGATTTTTCTAAATAGAACTGTTTTGGACAGAGAAACTCTGTAATTATGCTAAACTGAATTTTTTTAAATAAAACTGTTTCGACATTTAACTGATTGTAAACAAAAACTATACTTATATTAAACTGAATTGTTTAAATCTAATTCAACCTTAAATGACCTGAAAGAGGTTGACAAACCGTAAAACAAACCCACAACCAACCAACCAACCAACCAAACCCTCTTTCCATGTTTTCCTTTTATAATGTCTTTCTTTTATCCGGTCTTTTTCCTCCTCTACTTCCTCACTTTCCTTTCAATTTGCACCCCTTTCTGTCCATCTTGTATCTTCAAATCTGACTTTTATCATCAGATTTATTCGTTCGTTTAAGGACGTGATCCTTTCAAGTTCATATTGAATTTATTAGATAAAAAAAGAGTTTAGAAGTTTATTTTTTAAATATAGAATTATAATAAAACTATAATATCAAAAATGTATGCAAGAAAATAAACAATTTGAAAGAAAATAAATTCATGAATAGTTATTATGGTAATATAATAATTCTTTCAAGATTTTAATCAAAGATTAACAATACTACACAAGAGAAAAGAGTTCTCTTTTTTATTGTATTTACTTTATAAATAATAACCGTTGGTCTAAATCCTGTTAATTTTGAAACTGCCCATGAAGTTTTCTATATTGGGAAATTGGTTCCACTACTGATTAATATGAAATCCCATTCAAGTAATATGAAATCCCATTGTTGTAATATGAGGTAAGTTTATTTTCAGTAATGCCTCGTGTTAGTAATAACTAAGGTTTGTATTCATTTATGCCAATGAAAGCTTTGTAAATTCCTGAAAATATATACTTAATAGAATGCAAATGTTATCAAACTTCGAGTGGTATTTATATTTTGTCTTTATATTCGAATTTCAAACCAAAATGTACGGTCTTTTAATTTACTAAACCAACTTACTGTTTCTTCTTCTTTTTCAATTTTTTTTAATTGAATAAAATTTTACAAGGAAAAAAATTATATTCACAGGTTGAAATGTTTACCTGCAACGTTTTGCATTCATTTTGATTTTGGAGCATTTCAGTAAATAACAAATTACTAATTATATATATATATATATATATATATATATATATATATATATATATATATATATATATATATATGGGGGGTGATCAAAGTTTCACCTCTTCAAATTCACACTTTGTTGTTTTCCATAGGTTTCTTGCCTTTATAATATTTCCAGTGCACACGTTGTGTTACATTCAAGAATAAGCAAAAACAAAAAAACAATTTATTTTTATAAAACAATAATACATTTCTGATTTATACTTACGAAATTTTTCTTATTATTCATTAATTCATTTTCTCAAACTTTAATACATATAATTCTGGCAATTTAATGACAGAACAAACAGAATATTCTTGGTTGTGTTTTATATAGCATTCTCTTTAAGCAGTACGGGTTCAAGCTCAGCTCTGAGTTAAATTTTAGTCTGTTAGCTTCTTTAGGGTTAATGCACCCCTAGTTTTTTCAAAAATCCATAGGCTGTTATTCACTAATATTAAGTGCAAGATTCTCACCCTGTGAGAATCAAAGTCACTAAAAATGTTTTGCTCATCTTTTTTACTAATCATTATACCATGTGTCTAGGATGTTTTTGTAATAATTGATTGAAATAAATATTCAGGTTTTGTGCATTTAGAATAAAAGCTGTTTTATTCCTGCAAAATTTTGGAGTGAATGTCACAGAGATAAATATTTTCATGCACATATTTTCATAATATCAATTTTCTATACGTATAAAAGCATTTTATTTGCAATTAACGAAAAAAGATATGGGCGAACAAAATCATATCTCTATTGTAATTGTTATAAAGAGGTGTGTCATCAGGGCATTGCAAATAGAGGGGCATCCATTAAATCTACTGATGTGAGTTCAAATGAGGCGGGTATCGTTTGAAAAGTGTTAGCGTTGTGAGTAAAATTAGTTTACATTACATTTAAAGGAAGACCAAATCCGCCGTCGGTTATCAAGCTGGCCTCGCAGATCATTACTATCGAGTTGCGAGTTCGATTCTAAGTGGTTGACCTATAGAGAGGACATTGTGCCAAAAGTAAACAAAGATTTTAATTTAATATTTTTCCCTTTTATATTTTTTGCATGAGACAGAATAAAATATCAAATGTTATATTCTTATTGGACTTCGTTTTTTTTTTAAAGTAAATTATATCAATATTTCTATACCAACCACTCTGCTCTCATTAAAATGTATTTCATTTTATCATTTATTATTCAGATGTCAACATTTTTAAGAGGAGAAAAAATCTATAAAATCTTTATCAACCACGTTTTTAATTTCAGCATTTTCTTACTGGCGCAGCAATTTTTTTTTTTTTTTTTTTTGCCTTTCTTCCTATCTCTGTGAATACTACGCAGCAAATGGAAAAATAACAACTTGATATTTACATTCGTTTAGCTAAATCTATCTTACGACTGTGTTTTAAAGCATATCAAATCATGGTTCTTAACCGAAATACAAAAAAATGACTACCAATGTTACGTTCTCAAGTTTACTTCTTACTCTTTTGTTGTCTTGTTCTTGTTGTGTCTCATCGGTATTTTTATGCGCATACATTTCTTAATTTCTGGATGACAGCTTATTTACCCGTTGCGACTACGCTGAGCCAATGGAACCAAAGCACATGTGGAAATCCGTATGCTCTCTACGGGTTTCATTCGATGTCAAAAGATATGTTACTCTAAATTTTCTAGAATCATTTTATCACGTGACTTTCATCAAATGAAAGCCAAGCTCTCAAATTATCTCGCTGTCATCACATGTCAATTAAACTAGGTGACCCAACAGTTTTTGCGACCGTTTAAAACTATTCGACTCTACATGACAATAATAGATTTCACCAATCTATTAACATTCCTGCCACAATTATTTCCAAATAGGGTCACCTACCATCCATCTTGAAGACTATTCAAATTAGACAAATAAGACATGCAGGATACGGTTGGAGGAGAAAGGACGAACTCATAAGCGACTCATAAGTCTATAGGAGAACTCCTATAGACCTCTTCATACAGACGCACAAGTGTAGGACCACTAGCTTGAACTTATCTACAACACCCCTGTACGGACATAGGATGTAGCCTGGAAGACACACCGGAAGCGATGGATGATAGAGACTGATGGTGAGAGAGTTAGGGAACTCCGTGCAAACAGCACATCATGATGATAATGACATAACTGTCAAGCAATGAATTTCCTTTCTTACACTCTTATAAAATCAGAAGCTAGTACATATTCTTTTGCTTAATTATAAATTACCACATAAAATCCCCATCGATACTCCTTCACACTGGTCAGTCACGGAATGCATACAACACACGATTACAGATTTGACAAAAATCCTAAATCTTTGCAAACAAAAATTATCTGAACAATTTTTGTCCCATTATCATTGTTACAAACCCAAAGTGACTCCCGGTCACTCAACTACGATTTTTCGCCCGGCTTCTTGTTACACCTTATGACCTCGGTTCTAATCTTTCAGCTCGATATATCTCTAAGATTTTACTTGGAAAGAATAGCAACGTTCAAAAAAACGTATACATAAAAAAAACTGCCGTTAAATCAAATAATATCGGGTGCATTACTTCTGAATGTACAATTTTTTTCCAATCGTGCTATAATTTTCAATCTATTAGAATCTTCTACTGTTGTATTTTGGCCTTCGACCCGGCCAAAAATGCCATTCCAAGGTGATGCACCGGAAGGAAGTGACACATACTAATGGCAGTTATGAGAGGAAATCGCGTGGGCGGAAATTGGCTGATGAAATGGGACGAGCTAAAAAATCCCATGATACTCTCGTAGACTGACACACTGGAAGAGAGTGACCTCTGAACTGCATGACAGTTATTTCCGCTTGACGACGATCCAACATGCGATTTCAAAGATCGAGTAGGCGACTGAAAGGGCGTTGAACTATTATATAACTCAGTCAAGACAGAAGCCAAGACAGTTGAGTTAGAGATCGGACGGAGTTATAGACGACCAGGCCGAAGGGGCTCGGGGCCCCCGATTGAGTTGGGATCTAGAGAAGTTGCTGATAAGATGCAGTAAAGAAAGCCATCACCCAGCAGAGTGGGCCCCATGGCCTCCGGTTGCACATCAGGAGAACGAGAAAGACACAACGCTGACGGCCATAAGAGTGGGGTCAAAATATTTCAGTTCTGTTCGGTCTCCAACTCCCTCTCACACGCAAACCTTGAATAATCTTTTCGAACCCTTGCAATAAAGTGAGAGGTACATATTTTGTTAAAGAAGTCTCCCTGCGTCTGTCTTTATCATTGCGTCGTTGTGAATTATTCTACATATATATGTGCATGTATGTAGATGTGAATCTGCATATGACTATATTACACTACGCCCCAACTTAATTGACAGTTCAGTAGTCGCGGTAGATAAAGATTTTCTTTTTTTATTATTTTTGATTATTTTTATTTATTCTTGTTTATTTTTGTTTACCTTTTAACTGAAATAAGTCAGCAATTTCAACCAAACTGACTTTGATTAACAGCTTTCTCTCAAGAACCAACATTTTCAATTCTATTTGACTTTGATTATATTGTTCAAATTATAAGAAGTCTCTGACAATTTTTTTATTCCTGTATACAAATACAATCCTCACAGACCATTTTATTGTCATACATATTCCTAACTAAATTAAAATTATGACTGATCCGCCTTATTTGATATTCGATACAATTATAGTATTATAACATGAGCCTATCTGCCGCCGAAAGCTCCTTTTTGGTGATATATCTAAACTGAATTCAAGCAACAGGATTTCAAGTTTCGGGACTTTGGTTGTGGAAGAGATTTTGTTTGTGAAACTATTTTTAAGAATTAAAAATGAAATTTTAAATTAGAATTATAATTACTGAAAGGTAGGCTGACAAGTATGACACTAATCAAACATTTTTTCACTTCATTTGAGTTTTTCACATCAGCATTAGCTGATGGATTTTCACTGGAGTTTGAGTGAGAGCAAGTCCCGTCAAGTCTCCAGTGTTTTATGGTCATATGCATGTTCATGCAGAAATATACATATATATGCTGGATACATACCGACGCGATGATAACAGACGCAATGATAAACGACACTGGAAGGAAGACGCAGGAAGACTTCTTTAACAATATTTTACCTCTCACTTTATTGCAAGGATTCGAAAGGGTTGTTCAAGGGTTGCATGTGAGAGGGAGCTGGAGACCGAACATAAACTGTAATTTCTTGACCCCACTGTTATGACCGTCACGTTGTGTCTTTCTTATTCTCTAGGGCTGCCCAACCGGGGGCCTAGGGGCTCACTCTGCCGGATGCTGGCTTTCTTCATTGCATCTTATCAGCATCATCTCTGGACCCCAAACTCCATCGGGGTTTCCGAGGGCTCCCTCGGTCGGGTGTGGCCTTCCCTACCACAACTCGTCTCCAACAGTCTGGAATTCCACTGGCAACTGCTTCTTGGACTCGAACTCAACTGAGTTAAATAATAATTCAACGCCCACACGATCGCCCACTGGATCTTTGAAATCGAATGTTTAATCGTCATCAAGCGGAAATAACTGTCATGCAGTTCACAGGTCACTCTCTTCCGGTGCATCAGTCTGTAGTGGCACAGTGGGACCTTCACCTTGTCCCATATTATAAGCCTTAATCCGCCCACTCGATCTCTTTCGATTACTGGCCATTGGAATGTGTCACTTCCTTCCGGTGCATCACCTTGGAATAGCATTTTTTGGGGGCCGGGTCGAAGGTCAAAATATAACATCCAGGACCCTTCTCAGTATTCTGGCCATTCTCAGTAATGCTGTCATTTGAATAGACTCTACTCGTCCGCCAACTTCCAAGTCCTCCAGACGTTTTAATAATCCTTTAATTATTGTGCCAAAAGCACCAATCACAATTGGTGCAATCGTCACTTTCATGTTCCACAGCTTTTTCAATTCTTTAGCAAGGTCGAGGTACTTCTCTTTCTTTTCACATTCTTTCAGTTATATTTTGTGGTCAGCTGGGACAGCAAAGTCTACAATTTTGTTCTCATTTTTTTTTTCTTGTTGATTATTATAATGTCTGGTCTTCTGGCCGAGATTAGGTGATCCGTGTGTATGTCAAAGTCCCATAGGAGTTTATGTGTGTCATTTTTCTGGACAATTGCTGGGTCGTGCATATACCACTTGTTAGTGTGGTCAAATTCAAAGTTCTTGCACATTTCTCAGTGGATCACCTTGCCGACCTAGTCGTGTCTCGTCTTATATTCCTTCTGTGCTAATTTGCTGCATTAGCTTATTATGTGATTGATCGTTTCGTCTCTCTTATCGCATAGTCTACATTTGCTATTTTGTTGAGTCTTGTCTATTCTCACTTTGATATGATTGGTTCTTACGGCGTTTTCCTGTACTGCTATTAGGAAAGATTATTATTATTATTATTGTTGTTGTTGTTGCTGTTGCTGTTGTTGTTATACTCTTGTGAGTGTTTTTTAACACCTGCGTTAGCTGATTGTTTCACTGGGGGTTGAGAAACAACAAGTCTCCTCAAGTCTCCAGGATTCTTCTCAGTATTCTGGCTGATCTTATAATTCTGTAGCTTGGATGGTCTTTACTCGTTCTCTTATTTCCAAGTCCTCCAGTCCATGTACCAATCCTATGGTGACTGTACCAAGCGGACCAATTACAATTGGTATTACCGTCTCCTTCATGATCCATATTTTTTAGTTCTAACCCTAACCCTTGCTAGGTCAAGGTACATATCTCACTTTTCGATTTCTTTCAGTTGTATTTAGTGGTCAGCCGGAACAGCAAAGTCCATAATTCGGCATGTTCTCATTTTTTATTGACCATCACTAGGTTTTGTTATCTGGTCGAGATTAAATGATCCGTTTATATCTCAAAGTCCCAGAGAATTTATGCGTCTCATTCGCCAGGACGGGTTCCGGTTTGTACATATACCATTTGTTCGTATTGTGACAGCAAATTAAAATAAAAAGATCCCCGGATGAGCAACCATTTAAAAGCGTATGGGAACTGGTGCATTTAAATATTGTTATCACCAAACGGGGAGTTTATTTTTCGCACGTGTGAAGACAGTGGGGGGTCTGGAACTTAATCCCGCGTAGAATAAGTCCTTGTTCAGGGTCCTTTCTCGGGTATATATATGAACTGGCATATTATGTGGGGGTTAATTTAGGGCTAGACTGACCGCCGCTGGTTTCCAAATTTCACATTACACATACACCCACCAGGCCACTAGCTCTTCCACCCCTAGATTTATGGAAGATATGGACCTCTAGGTTTAGATGTAATAATATTAATTATAATTATAATATTTTTAAAGGAAAATATTGGACAACTTAGGCGAGAATAACATAAGGCGAAAGAAGCTGAAAAAAGAAACATGAAACAGACAACTTGAAGCAGCAGACGACACAATGAACAAACTTCAACACGTGGGGACATTAAAATATAACAATCTTTTTAATATGCACGCGGACACACATATTCGACGTGTCGGCTATATTATTAGCGGATAATACATGATTATAAATATCTTTCTTCGTTTTTTTCTTTCCTTTAGTCTTTCTTTAAATTGAGAGAGAGAGAGAGTATATAATTGGGTACAAGGAGAAACAGTCTTAAAGTTTACTTATCTTTTCGGCAGGGTCCTTCGGAAAGTATTTTCTCTTTTACGGGCTGACGGACTTTATGTTATATTTAGTTCTGGCTTGAAGGTATGGGTTCTCCCTCTTGTCCAAGATTCTTTCCGCTTTCTTTACCCGGAGTTTGGCGCGAGATTCGTCCCCATCTATTCACGACGACCTCTGTTCCAAAACTGATTTTCCTTACCCCTATTTCCGTTGACGGAAGAAGCTCCAACTTCCGCCTTAGGGTTCTAGCCAATCATTTAGCTTTTTCTTCCTTTTCCCTGGTCACTGAATGCAAACATCTGTTGGCTTTCACTCTGACCTACATTCTTTACTTTCTCCGACAGACCGTGAGGAATTGTCCTATATTACTATTTCTCTTTTTAGCGGTCAGTAGAAATACCTTACTTCTATTCTCTCAGTAGGAGACCTCATGACAGTATGATCAAATTTAAACTTCTTGCACAATTCTCAGTAGATCATCTTCCCCGTCCAGTTGTGTCAAGTCTTATACTTTCTTTCGCTAATTCACTGTTTTCGCTTATTATGTGATTGATCGTTTTGTCTCAGTCACCACATGAACTACATCTGCTATTTTGATGCATCTTATCAATTATTACTTTGGCGTAGTTATTCTTTATACGTCATTTTGTGATACTGTCAGTAAAGATTCAATTACTCTCTTAAGATTTCCTTTTTTAGCCATGTCTAAGTTTTCTCTTGTGAGATTTTATTTATTTGTCGCTTGAAATTTCCATAAAGTTGTTTTCCTTCCCATTTTTGTTTTCTGGTTATTTTTGTTCTGTTGATAATTGTGCTCTCTGTATTGTTTCTGGTGGCTGCAATCGGGCTCCTCTGCGCTTTTTTGGTAGTCTTTGAGTCGTTTATCGATACTTCGATGCTATCTTGAAGGCTGGCAATTCCTCTTTCTCTATTATTATTATTTTGCTTCTTTTCGAATTTTTCACACTCACGTTTGCTGATTTTTTTTTTACTGGAGTTCGCGTGACAGCTATTCTCCTCAAGTCTCCAGGACTCTTCTCTCTATTCTGGCTTATCTTAATAATGCTGTAGTTTGGGTGATCTCCTTTCGTCCTTTGATTTCGAAACCCTCCAGTCCCTGTACCAATCCTTTGGTAACTGTACCAAGAGCATCAATTACAATTGGTATTACCGTCGCTTTCTTGTGCCACAGTTTTTTTCAATTCCCAAGCATGGTCGAGGTATTTATCTTTCTTTTCGTATTCTTTCAATTTTATTCTGTGGTCAACCGGAAGAACAAAGTCCACAATACGGCAAGATCTATTTTTCTTGTTGATTATTACTAGGTATGGTACTATTTACCAACCCCTCCGCTCGGGCAGGATATGACACAAGGTCAATTTTTAAGCGGAGCTTAACCGGTTTGAATTCAGAGTTCTCCTTCTCCTAGACCAGTTGCCTAACCAAGGCTGAAGAACCTAGTCTGTCCTACTATTTACCCATAGCTGTAGGGAGAATAATTGGATTCATACCTTCCCCAAGGGTATTAGTGCTATGTGAAATGCAATCAGTCTCGTCCAGAATTTGAACTCGTGTCGCCGTGTTCATTTCCTACGAAGATAACGACTACACCACACGATTATTACTAGGTATGGTCGTCTGACCGAGATTAAGTAATCCGTTTGTATTTAAAATTCTAGAGGAGTTTGTGCGTCTCATTCTCCAGGACATATTCTGGGTTGCGCATATACCATTTGTTCGTGTGGCCAAATTGAAATTTCTGGCACGATTCCCAGTGAATCACCCTCCCCGCCCAGTCCTGCCTAGTCTTGTATTTTTTCTATGCTATCTTGTTGTATTCGCTTATTCAATGATTGATTGTTTCGTCTTTATCAACACAGAATCTACATCTGCTATTTTTTTGTGTCTAATCTATTCTTGCTTTGATATGATTGGTCCTTATAGTGCTGCTTTGTGCTATTAGAAGGGATTCCGTTTCTCTCTGGGTGCTTCCCTTTCTAAACTACGTCCACGTTTTCTCGTTTGAGATTACACTTGTTAGTCGCTTACAACTTCCAAAGAGTTGTTTTTCTTCCCATTTTTGTTTTCAGGTTATTTTTGTTCTGTTGTTCCCTGTGTTGCCAGTATTGTTTCTAGTGGCTGTAATCAGTCTTCCTCTGCACCTTTCTTTGTAGCCTTCGAGTTGTTGTATCAATGCTTGGAACGCTATCTTTAATGCTTGCAAGTTCTCTTCTTTTCTTGACACATAATCTGCCAATGTCACCTTTAGGAGGCAAGGTGTTATTCATAGTCATTAGTTTTTCATTTATATTAGTGCTTATCTCTAGTCCACTTCAAGAATTTTCCGAGTATCTTACGAGGGAGAGAGCCCCGGTATTCATTTCAGGAATATTTCAGGAGAAACAATATAGTAGGAACGTTCTTTATTAGGTTCCTGCTAAATTATTTCGTTTCGAGTAGCTTTCTCGTTCTCCTGAAATATTCTTTCTTAATTTTTTCTTTCATCTCCACTTGTTTGATGAAGTCAGTTTCCTACATTCCCAAGTATTTGGAAGTTTACTTTTCTCCGACGTTCATATTTTTTTTTGATTTAGTAGTTTCATTCTTTCTATCATGTGTCGTTTCCTGTTTTTTATTACCCGCATGGCACATTTTTCAATGCCAAATTCCATCCTTACTTCCTGACTGTATATTCTCACTGCCTGTATTAGGATGTCCAGGTTTTTTTTTGTTTTTGGCAAGCAGTTTCATGTCGTCCATGTACATTAGGTGGTTCATCTTCTCTCGCGATTTACTGAGTTTGTATCCAAGTGTATATTTCCTGATAATATGACTGAGTGGCATCATCGCTATTACATATAGTAATGGTGAATATATCCCTCTGGATCTTTACGTCCGCCAACCTTTTTCCTCTTGTTGTTAATTCCATTCTCCAGGTTTTCAAGGTTTTCTCGATAATCTTCATAATTTCGTCGGATATTTTGTACATTTTGAGACAGTGTAATATCCAGCTTTGGACGACAACATCGTAAGCGTTATTGTGGTCAATCCACGCCATAGCTAAATTTTTTCGTCTCATTTTGTTCTTGTTAAGGATGTGTTGATCATTATTATTATTGTTTTTATTATTATTCATTGCTAGTTTTTAACCCCATCGTTAGCTGATGGTCTCTCATTGGCGTCTGCAGGATAGCAAAATTCCAAGTCCCCAAGACTCTTCTCCGTATTCTGGCCGATCTTAACTGTCCAGTAGTTTTGATGGTCTCTGTTCGTCCTCCAATTTCCAACATTTCCAGCCCGTTTATCAAGCTTTTGGGGATAGATCCGAGTGCACCAGTTACAATTGGTATGACCATTGCCTTCATGTTCCATAGCTTTTTTACTCCTCAAAGTACTTATCTCTCTTTTTGTTTTCTTTGATTTTCATTCTTTCAAGGTCAGTTCTTCTGGCTGGAATTAGGTGATTTGTTTGTATCTCATAATCCTAGAGAATTTTATGCGTTTCATTCTCTGGATAGTTTCATCTCTGTCACCACATGACCTACACCTCTTATTCTATTGAGTCTAGGCTATTTTCGTTTTAACATAGTTGATCCTTACGACATTGTTTTGTGCTGCCATCGGAAGAGATTCAATACCTCGCAAAGTATCGCTTTCTTAGCAATGTTCAGTTCTTCTCGTGTGATATTTCGTTAGTTAGTCACTTGAAGTACCCATACAATTATTTTTCTTCTCATTCCTGTTTCCTAATTATAATTCTGTAGATCTTCGTGTTGCTTCAACTGTTTCTGGTTGCTGTAATAAGTCTTTCTTTGCTCTTTTTTATGTTATCTTCGAGTCGTCATTTGATACATCTACGTTATCTCCAATGCTGGCGAGTCCTCTTCCTCCTTCTTTTCTTGACACATATAGTCTACGTCATCCCTCAGATGTTAGACTTTATGCATCGTCATTGTCCTCTGGTCCATCTGTGGAAGTTCTTCCCTCGTCCGCTTCAAAAATGGTCCCGATGCTTATGAAAAATACGTTTCGATTAAACCGTGCTCAAAAACGTCTTTTCATTTAGAATATTTGAAACCATATTATTTTTGTACGTTTAAGTAATATATGAATCCACAATTAAACAAAACCCACATCGGAAATGATTTATTTATTAAAGAATGTTGGAAATCATTTAGTCAAAATTATCAAGAGTAAATTATTAAACTTCAAGAATTTTAATTTTGTTATGAAGACGAGTAAAAGGTTTTGCTATATCTTACGTACTACCATGTGATATATACTACTACGTAGTATATATCACATGAACAAAGAAGTTGAAACTGTGGTAGATACCTGTACTATCTTACGTACTATCATGTGATATATACTACGTAGTAGTATATATCACATGAACAAAGTAGTTGAAACTGTGGTAGATACCTGCTGCGGTTGGCAGTATTGTGGTTATTGGTGTGCTGACACATTGTAGATTTCTTCACTCCACGTATGATTTTAAAGCTGCACAGATGAACATGCAATGTCGTCTAATTCGGGAACTTTTGTTTTACAAGTCCAAACGCCATAGAAGCAACTTTGTTCTATAACCAGATAGTTCAAGAAATTTCACTGAGGTCTCAAGAACCTCAACGATCATGTCAGCCTAAAATCGTTGTATTTCGAAGACATAAAGGTAAATCCGGTGATGAACACTCGGAGAGTATCAAACAAGGTCAGCATCGTAAATCTGGTCACCTTCACAATTTCAGATGCCCAGTCGACTGGGACTAAAGAATACACTGACTGCTCCTCTACAGAGACGTAAGACTCCCCCAACGAGTGTCCTGGATATGGCACTAAACAATCTGATTGTGAGGATCTAGTAATGCTGGCGATTTAGAGAATGCAGCGTACCGCTTCATTGCCATCCCTCCCAGGTCCACTCTGGGCCAGAGTGATAGCACCTGATAGGGTCCCATCTATGAGTCAAATAGAACTAAACTGCTTACTTAAGCTAAACTGAATTGTTTGAAAGAGAAATGTTCTGATATTTAAACTGCATACTTATTCTCGATTGAATTGTTTGAAATGGAACTGTTTTTGTATGCTAAATTGAATTGTTTGAAATAGTACAGTTTTTGATATTTAAACTTCCTACTTAGGCTAAACTGAATTGTTTGATATAGAACTGTTTTCACATTTAACTGTGTATAAACAAAAAAATTATACCTATACTCAACTGAACCGCTTGAAATAGAAATGTTTTTGACAATTAATCTGTGTACTTATATTAAACTGAATTGTTTGAAAAATAGCTGTTTATTTATATAAAAATGGTTTTAGCATTAAATAACCTACAATATGCTATGCCATAAAACCAAACAAACAAACACGATTTCAGTAAAAAAAATCCAATGCTACCAAATTAAGCCACGTATACTTCTAAAATATTACAAAACCTTTGACTCACATTAGTTGTTTGTTATTCAAAAAGAATAACAAAGAAAATAATCAATATTATCCATTCTAAAAAAAATTATACATTAGCATTTAATGAAGGAGAAATCTACATGTAAACAGTTTATTGGTTTCCAAGACAGGTGAGGATCGGGACTTTCACATAGCGCAGATGTGTTGCATACTGACCCTTGACCGAGCTGTGAATTAGAGATGCACCGGTGTAAATAAGCAGAAGCAGTCGCGGAAGTAATGGGTGTTATGAAATGATATATGCAGATGCCCGTTGGAGGTAGCGAGGACCGAGTCAAAGCCAGCTTGCAGTCATTGAGAGCGCCCCGCTGGCGTCTGTGGCCCACACCGGTTGAACAACTCAGGGTGGGAAGCAAAAGAAGGGCTAAGTGGGATCTTGAAGATAACACAACGTGCTATGATCAAGACAAGAAGTTATGGGTCAATATAGCAATCTGTCTTAGTCAGTCCTTGTGTCTGTCCATCCCTCACACACCACAGAAGCTTTGACTCCAAGAAGAATAAAGTGAGTTATATTCTTATAAAGAAGTGTTATGGTCATTCTTCTTCCATCTATCTTCCCTCATTATGACTATATAACAGATGAACTAAGTTAATAACAGAGTAGCAACACACAGAGAATTTAAAACTTAGTTTTCCATTCTTACTTAGAATATTCGGACAACTAACCTCATCTTTACAGTTATAAACCAACAAGAACACATGGAGCAATCGATAAGGGGTTTGGTTGGAAGGTGTTACCGAGTGAAATCATCTTGAGGTTGCAGGTTCAATCTCAACAGCAGGTAAGATTAATAAAGAATGCATACTATAATTTAACACTTTTACCTGGTCATAGTTAACATAATTGGAACTGTCTACCCCTGTGGTTCAAATGAAAGGTTCAGTTCGAGAATCCATGTGGACTCCCGAGTTCGATATGAAACACTTGAAGAAGGAAGAAGGACATATCGGTCGTAACGTTGTGATTATAACAATAAAGATGAAGCCAATAGTCCGAATATTCTAAGTAATAATAATTATTAAGCTTCGTCTCACAAATTAGTTTTCTATGTCACAATGTTAACACTGAGCTACATGATGGTTCTTTCGACAAGAGATGGAAGCCTAATAAATGCATATTTATTTTTAGAAACGTTTCTAATTGCTTTAGTCAGTTCATGCAACTCAATAAACAAAAAAGAGATGTGAATCTGAGTTCTTTGCATAGTAAAAAGAAAATCGGCCGAATGGAAGGAAAGAAAAGCCGTACGAAAAATGAAACAAAAAAGATTTCGCTTTGTAAATTGAATTTTGAAAAGACAATAACGAGGCATAAATAATTACAACTTAACGGCTGTCTACGAAGTAATCAAATTTTACAAGAATCACATGAATCACAAAAATTGAGATAGAATTGCTTTTTTAATTTTACTTTACATTATGTATTTACGTCTCTCTCTCTCTCTCTCTCTCTCTCTCTCTCTCTCTCTCTCTCTCTCTCTCCCTCTCTCTCCTGTGAAACAAACCGCGATTTTACTACAAATACCTTAAAGTATAAAAGTAAAATTTACTCGGTTTGGTATTATTTATTTGCAACGGTATCAGAAAAGAGCGAGAATAGCTTTCTCTTCAAAAGTAAAACTCTATTAAGATATCCATTTCAATATATATACTACCATCCATCTAGAAACGATATAAATTTTCATTATATATGTGTAAGAATATAGGGTTTGTCATTGCATTTGCTGTTCGCTGAGTAGCAAATTAAAGTAGAGTAAACGCAAATAAACACCTACACAGACATACAAACAACGCAAACATATATATATATATGTATATATATATATATATATAAAGCGATAACTTGTTAAACATAAGATTCAGTAGATACATCATATATTCAAACACCTTGATGAAAGGTTTCATATTATAAGGAAACGCTTAACGTGGGCAAATCATTCAACAATGAATAATGTCATCGTCTGAAGACCCATTTTTCATATTCATACATTTTCATATTTTTTTATTTACTTCCGTTTTTCATATATATATATATATATATATATATATATATATGATAAATCGAAAGAAAAACTTCAATTTTCTGGTTTCATTATAAATTTATTTCCGTTCTATTTTATCACCCTCTTCAGATGTAAAAAAAATGTATTAACATTATATTTGATAATATATAATGAAATTTCGACTGTTAAAGCGGTCATTTTCTATTTGTTTTGTTTTTAATCAAAAACTTGAAAAGATTTTTAATTTCTTTTTAATTCTCTTCTCGCAAGAAGCAGTATAAACCTGCCCAAATTATATTCAAATACACAACCGTATTTTTTCTCTTAGTTTACGTCTGAAAAGGGTCATTTTATTGACTCGAAATACGTAAATTAATAATGAAACCACTAAACTGAATTTATTTTATTCCATTCTATAAAAAAAGTTTTCGCTCAGCACGATAGTTTCGGTGAATTTTTTCATCTGAAATTAATTATACAGTCGATACAAGGTGCAAACGATAAGTTTCCAGACTTTTTTCATATGGGCACTTTTATTGATAATACACACATGAAACTCCAGACCCCTTCGATGTAATCTCCTCCGGCTGCAATGCACTTGTTGTATCGTTCCAACAACTTCTAGAAGGCCCCATGGAAGTCCTCTTGTGTGACCATGTCAATGAACTTCGTCATAGCCTCTTTCATCTCCTCTAGGGAATAACCAAAAGTTACAGGGAGCAAGGTCTTGACTATAGGGACGGTGAGGAGCTGTCTTGATACCCATCTTGGTCAGATAGTCTGTGACAATGATGGACTTGTGGATTGGTGCATTGTCCTGGTGGAAATGCCACTGACCCGATTTCAAGAGTGCTGGCCTCTTCCGATGGTATCTTTTCCTGAACTCCCTTAAAACCTAAACATAGTAACCCGAACCCTAACCCTTTGGCCAATCAACTCTGATGTATTGACTTCCTTACTCCTCCCATACCTCTCATCATCCCTCACAGACTACCTGCCTTCTTTGAATCTCTTATGCCACTCAAAAACTGATGCTCGAATCATGCAAGATGATCCAAAGACAGCGTGAAGCCTTCCATACGTTTCCGTGGCATTTTTTCCATGTTTAAAACAGAATTTTATAGCATGTCCTTCTTCTAAAGTGTCAGATTGCATTTTTGAGATTCCCCAGCAGTGACAATCAGGCTTTAGTAAGGTGTATTCCAATTCCTGCTGTAACTGTTCCTTTGAACCTGAAATCATAAAAATTGGTCAGTCATCGCAGAAGATGGATAGCAATAACCTGCTGAATTTTCCAGAGTCTACAACAATTTTAAATGCCTACACAAAAAAAAACAGTCTCATTATATATATGACTGACCTTGTATCAATTATTCAAAAGGTGAAGTATATTTAAATATTTTTGGAGCCAAAGCTCCTAGGAATGTCAGTGAGTTATCATTCTTTGTGATTTTTCCTCCTCATACCTTGATTTATATCGAGTTACGAATGATAAATTTCATCGGTATATGTTGACATGACATTATCATCTTACTAAACAAATAAAAAAACAATTCGATACTAATCATTTATTCGACTACAGCATTTTCGATGAGAAATCGATGACAATTCAATGCACTTGTAATTGACTCGACTGATCAGCCAATTTTGAGAAAATCAATGGTTTCATATGATCTTTGACTAAAATATATTAGATTTTGATTTGAGGCTATTCATCGATTTATCAATTGTAATTATTTAGGAAAATGCAAGATCTCAAGTAGAAGCACTAAAAGAAAATGGAACGATCAACTGATTTATCAGGAAAGTTCTAGTTTAATTGCTTTTAGTGTGAAAGTTTAGAGTTGATTATAAATTGCCGATGACTTGTTAAATTCCGAATATCCATATACTTACAAATTTAGCAATATAAAAATGTTTAAATTTTTATTTTTTTATTTTAATGCTCCTTATCAAACATTCCGCAAATTTACATATGCTATATAAAAACACGAAAGTGAAAGTTCGCTCATCGGATGGAGACACAGACTTCTTTGACATTATTGCAGGTGTGCTACAAGAGGACATATTAGTTCCATATCAGTTTGTTATCTACCAAAACTACATGCTTCGAACGTCGGTAGATTTAATGAAAGAAAATGACTTTGCGCTGGCAAAGGCAAGAAGCAAAAGATCAGATTGTTTAGTGTCATATCTATGACACTCATTGGGGAGTCTTACCCCTCTGCAAAGATGCAGTCGGTGTATTCAACAGCCCCAGACGACTGGGCCATGCATCGGAAGATATTACCTTTCTACATTGCAGCAATTAGTGTGTATATTTGTTTGGTTTACAGCGTTTCAGAATTTATAATGTAAATCTAGTGAACTTTAATAACTCAAAAAATTCTGAATAAATATTTGTCAAATCGAAAATCACCTATTTCCATTCTAAGTAAAACATTGAACTTAATTTTTGTCATTTTTATTGGTTAATGTTTTTTATATATTTGGAATTTACAAAAATTGACTGAAGTCAGTCTGCAGATTAAACCAATATTCGCTTATGACCTCTGAAAGAAAAAAAAACTTTTTTTCTTTTTGACAATAATATATGTTGAAACGTTAATAATGAGAAGGATCTAACAACTGCTGAAAAATAGAAAATAACAAAATTATTGAGTAAGGCAATGCCAACTGCAGAAATCATCAAACGATAAAAAAAGCTGTCGAAAATATAACTAAGTTGCGAACTCGAAGGATCCGAAAATGTTTTAAGAATTTGCTTCTTTTACATGATCGCAAACTAAAGCTAGTAATAGTGAAACAAACACTTTTGATCTGCACTCAGATCACTGAAAAGGCTGAAATGGTGGGAATCAATAAGGACAAAAGGCATATAACACTTTGTGAAATGGAATGTATAAAACATCACAGTAGAAGTTTCCTCTCACTAAATCAAATATTTTGAAGCGTCAAAATTGGGCCGAGAAATACATGAGAATTTACTTTTCCAAAGTAATTTTTATGAATGAATCTCGAGTGAAATGTGATGCACCTGATTGATGAGCCAAAGGATGGTTTATATCTAATTCAGAGAAGCCCCTGACTAAAAGAAGGTAACAAAGAAGTGGCAGTGTGATTATATGGGCCGGAATTTTCGGTCAAACCATAATTGGGCCATTCATAGTCGGAGGAGTTTAACTGAACAGCCCTATCAACAGTGATTTCATGGACAAGATATTTTTTGCAATGCATAATTCCTAGACTTGTAATTTTAAAGTAAAGTGTGAATTAAGTCATGATAATGCTACTCATGTATTAAAGATTAACCGGAAATTCTTTGCGCATAAAAGATTTTCTGGGGAGAAGATTATGAGATGGCTACCATCTAGTACAGATCTTAATCCGATCGAAAATCTATTATCAATTGTGGAGATGAAAGAAGAAAAAATATAATATTAAATTAGACCTATTGGAAGCAATCAAAACTGCCATGTCGAAAATTGAACCCACTGAAGTAAAAAATTAACAAAATGAATTGATCAAAGATTATAATCAATTGGCAACATACAGAAAAATAATCTACACAAAAGTGCAAATAAAATGTAAATAATAATTGTGTCTATTGTATGTAAGAGTGGGACTAATTTCTCTGTCAATAACACAGATGCTGATCTCGAGATGGATTTTTAGCACCTGAATACACGGCGGAAGGGGAGTATATTTTGCAATGTCTAGTTTAAATGTAAGCTAGATATTTTCCTTTTTATATCTTTCAATAACCAGAAAATTGACGTCGTAAATAAAGTATTCTAGTTTCATCAAAATTCATGTCCTCGGTACAAAGTTTGCATTTCTTCGTTTTTTTCTACTTCTTATTAACCAAACAAAAATGACTATTTAGATAAAATTTGGGCGGTTGAAGTCACATTAATATATAGGAAACGTTATTCCAAGAAAATAAATCAATTTTGGCAAAATTATGTACAAATACGTAGACATACGTAAACACATATCCATACAGACACATACACACACATGCTATATCTATCTATATATATATATATACGTGTATATATATATCATATCTTATCAAAGGTAGCTCCAAAGTTAGATCTTTTCAGATTCAACCCGAGAAGCTATTCTGTCAAGTCTATTTCGAAGCAATAACAATTCTAGGGAAACAAATTATTTGTCCTTGACTTTGATTAAACTTAATTTCCTGACACAAAGCATCATGAATAATTACTTTAACTCACTAACTTCCATAACCTTGTTTTGTTTTCGTGTTATTTTCTTGTTATTTTAGGCCCATAAAAATCATTCCTAAATAAACAAACGAATTTTTTCTAAAAGCATGACGCAGACGACATTCCGGCTAAAATCTCATAATATTTTTAACTAAGTTTAAAATAAAAAAGTTTGTCAAAGAATATATCTTAATTTCAATCTAACAGTTACATTTTCGCTGTAAATATTTTGTTCATTTTATAATATGAGGGAAATTTAATAAAACAATATCGCGCCCAACAAAGTTGTGTATGTGTGTGCGTGTTTAAAAAAAATTAACATTGTTTAGGTTTATAACCTATAATTAAACTACACTTATAGAAAATAAAATTGCAACAATTTGAATGTGTTTAGGTTTACACAAGATTAACTTTACAAGTAATATAGGTGAATTACATTAGATTATTTTAGTATGTGTATCAGCGGTACTCAAACTTTGTATTAATACACTATATATCGTCTTTGGGCGTCAAAACAGGTTTGTTCTTTTATTCGCCTACGCTCGTATAAGTGACAAATACCATCTTGTGATGCATTATTCAGTGACGATGACTCTAAACATCAGAATATCTACTACCCCTTAGCAAAATTATCATTGTCCTTTTCGTCAGTGTATATCAACTATGCTATTTATAGATATTGTATATTTGTAAATTCATTCAAAAATATCCCCATGTATACTCATCATAAACCCTTTACACTTTTCATATAGACGTTGAAAAAGACGTTTTCAAATCTGCCTGAATAAACGAAATCAGGTTGCACACCTACGTATCAAATGTACGTCTATTTGTCTTTTAGAAGTATCCACTTTACTGAATATTAATGCAGGCGCCTGTCTACTGTTAGTCCAATACTCTCCAAATGGAGACTATGGGCTACAGTTGAGGTTTTGCTGATTGCTTGAACCGATGTGATATTTCACTTTGGTAGACTTGTACGTAATTATGTTTCTGTTTTATCGACCAGTTTTGACTACGCAACTAATCTGATTATTAGGCGGTTGTTTGATGAAGTTTGAGGGCGCTGCTTACAGCACACGGGAAAATCAATGGCTGAAACCTGATGTAATGTTCGAATTTACTCATATACTCTCTTTGTGGTAGCATTTTTAACAGTCTATTTGATCGCATGTATTTATTTATTATTCTTTTAAATAGCGTTTTCAGTCTGGTATGGATGCTATTCAATCTTTGAAAAATATAGCACTTCACATTCTCAATATTATTAGTTATGTACATTCAATAACTTATAATGATGTGTCCTGATTTTTATAAAAATGAATCAAAAAACAAGACTAATATTTATTTATAATTATTTACATTTTCATTTTCCTTAAGTGTTTTGATATTATGTCTTCATCAGGAAAACCTAATTATTATTTCGAACAAAAGATGCAAAGGAAAATAAATTCAACAGTCACGTCACTTCCCAGATCTGATCTTGTGTCAAACTAAACCCACCTTAATAAATGAAAACAACATGCATATCCATGTTTTAAATGAAGTTTGTATTTTTTCTTAAATTCACTTTTTTAACTGAGAACATCGTAACGTCAGCTTCTTCTAACCACATGATGCACTAGTCAGCATGCAAAAGAGACACTTAGGAAAGATGTCCCTGTACAATTTTTACTAATGTCCAGCAGGACACATAACGTAACTGTTATAGGCGTTGCTTCCCTAAGCTTCTAAGGAGACAATCATCTGGATGTTGCCGGTTCAATCCTGACTGCGAGTAACAATACAGGAATGCTTAACATGTGTACCACGTTATGGCTAACGGAATCAGAACGGGTGACCCCTGTGGATTCAATAAAAGATGTAGTTCGAAGTTCCGTGTAGGTTCAAGAGTTCGACAAACGCTTGATGAAGGCCGGAGGACATATCGGCTGAAACATTGAGGAAATAATAATGAAGATGAAAACAATAGTTCGAAAATCCTTAATGATAAAATTTTTTACTAAGTATATGCACAAACATCTGTTTTCATTATGCGGTATATTTCATTTTTTTCCATTCAGTTGAGTTATTTTTTCAGGATGATTGGGTTTGCAGTTTATAAACTAATAGATTATAAAAACTCAAGTATCCAAACATTAGAAACAGCTAAATAATTCCGTGTATCACTTCCGTTCACTATGGCAACATCGACTGCATGATGTGGTATCGAATAATAATAACAGCTACTTTGATATAATTATAAAAACAGATTTTTGCAAAGGGTCATAGATAATTAGAATTTATATAAAAATCATAAGCAAAGACAACATAGGCTTATATAGAGATATTGGCTTAATTATACCTCAGAATTATGACAGAATAAAGAAAATTAAAATAAGAAAATGATTCATAAAAATATTCACGGAAATAGACTTTAAAATAGACGTAACAATACAACTCAAAGTATATATTTAGACATTAATTTAAACCAATTTAATAATTAGATCAAACCTCATTGGAAAGGAAATGATTTATTATGATATATTAACGCTAAATATAATGAAGCAAATACTAAATTCAATAAACAAAACGTTATACGAAAAAAACCTTTAACACCATAAGAGAACCTTACCAAAAATCAGCAGATTAAACCATCAACAAGAATTCAAACCTTATGTGAAAAGAACATTTTTCTCCATACAACAATAAGATATTTGATAGAAATAGTTATTCTTCGAAAGAAAACCGGAAAACATATGTAAATAAAAACATAACATAATTATATTACTTTTACGAGGTACATACGATAAATTTCCAGAATTTTTTCGTATGAGCATTTAAAATTGTCGTAGACTCTTGAAAATTCAGCATGTTATTGCTACACATCTTATGAGATGACTGACCAATTTTTATGGTTCAGGTTTAAATGAACAACTAATTGGAAAAGACGCTACTAAAGCCTGATTGTCACAGCTGGTGAATTTCAAAAATGCAATCTGGACCTGAGGAAAAAAGACATGCAAAAAAATTCTGTTTTAAACTTGGAAAAAATGCCACAGAATCATATGGAATGCTTCAGACTGCATTTGGACCATCTTGCATGTATCCAGCATCAGTTCTTGAGTGGCATAAAAGATTCAAGGAAGGCACGAAGTCAGTGAGGTATGATGAGTAGTGTGGGAGGAGTAAGGAAGTCAATACACCAGAGTGGATTAGCCAAAGGGTTAGGGTTACTATGTTGAGGTTTTAAGGGAGTTCAGGAAGAGTCCAGCACTCTTCAAATCGAGTCAGTGGCATTTCTACCAGGACAATGCACCAGTCCACAACTCCATCCTTGTCACAGACTATTTGACCAAGATGGGTATCAAGACAGTTCCTCACCGTCCCTATAGTCCAGACCTTGATCTCTGTGACTTTTGTTTATTCCCTAAGCTCAGAAGCTGTCGTTATGTGACAATTGAGGTGATGAAAGAGGCTGTGACGAAAGTCAATGATACGTTCACACAAGAGGACTTCCATGGGGCCATCCAGAAGTTGTTGTAACGGTACAACTAGCACATTGCAGCCGGAAGAGATTACTTCAAAGAGGATTAGAGTTTCATGTGTGTACTATCAATAAAAGTGCCCACACGAAAAAAGTCTGGAAACTTATCGTATGCCCCTCGTAAATGCAATAAACCGAATAGTACACAAAATATACTTGTAGAAACCCCATGAATACTATATAGAAAATGCAATCAAGTGATTGGTATTTATTGAGCCACCAAGGTGAAAGATAAATTATGAAATTAAGTCGTAAATTTTCATTCAAAAATCAAAATTAGATCTAGCTATCATACATTATTGTTATCAGTGCAGTTTTAAAAGATATTTCTTTGTATATGTCTATCAGTAGTTTCTATGCTTTAATTATTTGCACTAAACTTGTGTAGCATCGTTCTTCTCATTTCGACAATATCATGGAAGTATCTGCGTATGTCTATATGATAGCATTCTACTCTATAGGCATAAGGGAATGTTGATTTCTATAAATAAATTCCCTAATGAATAGATTTTTTCAAGTGGCACCCACAGACTTCTGTACATGTCGAGCCCAACAACACACCCATATTTTTAAAAAGTGTGGCCATTAAATTCATTATCATCAACATCATCATGTCGCACTATCAGCACGGATATCCCTGACCCGCTCTCGCCATCCCTCCCTATCGTCCATCGCTTCTGGCAGGTCCTCGGGGCTACATCCCGTATCTACACAGAGCTGCTGTATGTAGGTTCGAGCTGGTCGCCCTGCCTTAGCTCGGCCATGTGAAGGGGTCCACAAGAGAACATCACTTATAAGCTCGTCCCTACTTCTCCAGCAGTGTCCCACATGTCTGGTTCGTCTAATTTTGATAGTTTTCGTGATGGGTGTTAGGTGGCTATAGAGCTGCTGCTTTGTGGGGTATTGCCTCCAGGACTTGTTCAGTATTGCTCGCAGCATTCTTGAGTAGTTGCTGTCAAGCTTTTTCTCCATACGTTTAGTTTACGTCCATGTAGTGCATGCATATAGCAGTATCGAGACGACCGCTTCTTAGAAAAAACTGTTTCATTTTATTGGTCAGGTCTGACTTCCATATGACTGATAGCCTATCGATAGCTGCCCATGCTTTTGCTAGTCGCGTTTTGATGTCTGTCTCGGTTGATAAGACACTATTTCCTAGGTTGGTGAACTTATCAACTAGTTTGAGAGGGCTATCGTTTAGGGTGGAGATGTCGCCTATTTGATTAAAGCACATATATACTGTTTTTTTGTGTATTGACATGGAGGCCAATGCCTGCAGCGGCTCGTTCCAAACTATGTAGCTGGGTTTTGTTTGTTTACCAGAAGCGCTGTCGTCGGCGTAGTCGGTAAATGTTTTTTCGGAGTACCTTCTGCTTCTTTCCAATTATGTCAATATCGGCCAAGCTTCAAGTAAATGCACAGCTGAGCAACTTATATGATAAAGGGATGATTTCTAGACGTCTAGATTAGTGAGTTTCAAATAGATCAACTAATTGTGTTGCTAATCTCACTTTATTCTTTCTTTTTTTGTAGGGGGACGATTATGAAAATGAAGCATTGAGAATTTTAGTAATATGTAAGATAGGTTGCTATAGTCTAGAAAATAAGACTTTATGTTTAATTGATATATTTGAACAAATTTTCTAAGTATTATTTTTTTCTATAGACAAAATGTTTGCACGCAAAAAAAATGAGGAATAATGAACTTCGAAATATTTTCCCATCGATCAATTAGAAAACATACATTTACGCAATTGTTTAATTCTATAATGTAATTCCAATAACAACCTGGAACGAAACAATTTTGACCACAAAAGGCCAAACCTGTTTCATTCTTGATTGTTACAATAATTGGATCTGTAAAACCAATTACCTTAAATTATTGTCAAAATCCACTTCATCATACTTGTAAAAGCATAAATGATAATATTGGTACGAAGAAAAATTCGATTATGAAAATGTTAACTTTAGCATCGTACATGACACTTTAGTGAAAGATTAACAGGAAAAGCTTTAAGATATTTCGTGTCAAATTGAGACAAATTTTCCATGATTATGGTTTTATCTATAAAATGAAGCATTACTTTTTTTTCTTCATGTTTGTGGTTTACATGCCCTGTCAATTTCTCTCATTATCTTAAAGTTCTAATGGATTGTTCCATTAAAAATGCGTTGAAAGATCTAAAAATTGAAAGTGCTGATTATATAGGTATATGAATACTCGATAACAGTTCAAATGCATAGGTTTTAACATGGCCTCATGAGTAGAGTGTTCACCAATGGTCCGGGAGACCGGTGTTCAATCCCACGTCGAGTCATACCAAAGACTCAAAAAATGGTACTTGATACCGCCTTGCTTAGCACTCAGCACTATAAGGTGAGGATCGAGGCTAAAGTGGTGCAATCCTGAGAATGGAGTAGCGCCCTCCTCTACATCTGAGTGTTGTAGTAATTTGAAAAGGGAGCCTTCGGGTCACCTTCGACTAAGGTCACCAACTTTGCATTTACTTACCTATATATTAATACCATTGTAACTACCTATTTGCCTTCGTCTTAAGGAATTGGCGTATGTCACACGAACGTTAATTTAAATCAAAGATAATGATTACTAAAAGATTATGCTACATGAAAGGAAAAACCTTTTGTACCCACGCATGTAAGCCTTTACTACATGGTTCAATAGGTGAGCCGAGTCACCAAATTAGTTCTTGATTGATCACTTCTTTCCTTAACAGGATCACTGTCATCCATTTTCCATCAGGAGTTTTTCTCTCGCTGAAATAGTATTAAAAGTATAACAAAAAATTAGTTCATTTTTTAATTCTATAAATTAAACTATGTTTAATTTTTTCTAAAAAAATCTATGCATCAAATTTTCACGATCAAACATTATATTTACGCAATTAAAGATGTCGGAATTGCGCAAAAGGGTCAAAATATCAAAACTTATTGAAAAGTTCTTGTTTAAATTCTAAAATCATATTCATATTTTTACATTTTTACATTGTGGTCAGGAAATATTTTTTGGCATATTCAGTTATTTTTACGAGTTTCATAAAATGAATGTTTCGTCATGATTCAAAATAATCACCAACTAATGTGCATAAATCTCATATCTAATGAAAGTATATGAATAATAATCGATTTACTAAATTGTCGCTGATATAGTGATCATGCAATAATGATCTAAGCCACGCCTACTTAAACATGTCAGATTTTTGAACGGTATAAGAAAATCCTCGTACAAATTATTGTTTAAAAAAATCATAATTCAGACGATATAATTTTCTTTCGGTAGAATATCAACAGGTAAACATATACATATACTGAGGTATATTCACTCAGTCTCTGCCATATATATATATATATATATATATATATGTAGACACATTCGAGGATATACACATACGGACATACACAGCACCATAGATGAACCTGACCCTCAGTGATCTTTCTATTTCAAAGACTTCTTTGAAAGAGGAATCATTATCAATTACACCGAACAACTTCTTCGCTACAAGAAACTTTCTTGAGAATCAAACACCAGTGCGTATGCTTTATATTTTAGCTTAAATATACGATGAAATATCTCGAATCTCTATATTCGTTGTATTATTTATTTTCAGTTTTATAGATCCAACTAATCTTCAGACCAACTTTGAGACAAGTATCTTCTCGGTCAAACATCAAATACTAAAACAACTTGTCCGGTCAGCAGACACTTGTCAGTGCACTCAAAGATCATAATTATGTAGAGATTTTCCGTTGGCATTTAAGTTACTACATTGTATATTGCTGATTGACGAGCAAGCAAAACTGGCTATAGTCCAGATGACTGATACGGAAACCATAACTGATCCAGCTTGCTTGAATAACCATTAACTTTACCAGCATATATTCAGTATTCATTTAGTGCGCTCTTTAGCAGAGTGAGAATATATCAGACAAAATTATGTATGCTTTTGTCGATTTTCTATTATTGCTAAATTAACGAAGACAAGTATGATAAAAATGTAAACAATTGTTTCAAGATGATTACGTCAATAGTAAAAGGCCTCTCAAGAAAAAGCTACGTTCTTACAAGGCTCTCTCAAAATAAGAGACTTAAAAAAGTCTTTAACAAGGAATATAAAGGGAAAATTGGGTCGTTTTAAGAGTAATTTATTTTCATCTAGTTTTTATCTGCAAAAACAATCTACTGATTTGTTAGAATTTTAATGAGATTATTTTTTATAGAAAATAAAGTAAATAGCATTAGACAGAAATATTTCCTTTTTATTATATTTCCCGCATTAACTTATCATTTTAACTACAATTTTAATGATTTTGATTATTATTCCGAAAAACCAGCAAAAAATTGCTTTCATTTTTCGGAGTGGATCTCTCTCTCTCTCTCTCTCTCTCTCTCTCTCTCTCTCTCTCTCTCTCTCTCTCTCTCCAAAGTTTGTCTTAAAACTCCAAACATCTAAACTAACCAACTCATACACCCGCTCAGTGACTCTTTTTTTTTAATTATTCATACACACTCACACTCTTTCTCTTATTTACTTTTCAAACACGTTGAGTTTGAGTGGCCCGATTTTTTCAATTCTTCATTGCATTTATATTCATTGCATTTGTATTTATTCATTTGCTTTGTATTTAATATGAACCAATCCATTATAACTTTCAGGATATGTACAACTGTACATAGAAATGATATAAGGTGATGTAATTCAGTCATTTTAGAGAATCATTTTCCGTCGTTCTCCTAAATACAGTGACACCTAAAAGTATTAGATGTAGGATTTTTAAAGTTATTTTTTATAATCTAATATTTTTATTATCGTTTGTATTATTTCTACTAACTTCAGAATTCATCTGAAGATCGTAAATACTTATATGTATAGTATCAGGGAAAAAGTATTTGTCGATACATAAATTTAATAAAAAATTCACTATATAAGTAGCACGTACAAGTTTTTGACACATTCCAAAACTAATAAAACAGATTAAAATTTGCAGTTTGGAATTGAATTCTACTCAATCTATTATTTTGCAAAATGTCCACAAAGAAGAAATAAAACAACCCTAAATCACTATATTTCAACCAGCCTGTTTAATTGTTGGGATTATATTTCGAGGGTTATGCGAAATGCATGTTTTGACTTTGCTCGCTTCCATCCCAGCAACATACCGACTAACAAAAGCAATATCACGTAGAAAGATTAACAATTTGAATTGTACTTTGAACAAACTTATGACTGGCAGTTGCAAAATTTTTCACCACAGCAAAGGCAAAGAAGTTCACTCGAGAAGTTTGTAGAGTGATACTTAAAGATTATAATCATCGGCACTCCACCATTTAGAACAGCATTTCAGACGCCGTATTTAAATTCTCTTCTCAAACCCAATCACGTGAAGCTACGTCAACTCTTTGCAAAGAAACATAACAAAGAACTTCCTTCACTGGTCGTGTTTTACGGCATATCAACCGGTGTTATCTGCTTAATTCCAAATCCTATTTACACGTATAAATTAAATATGCTTTATAAAAGAATAATTTGTAGGTAACATTATTTTTGAACGAGTCAAAGCTCATTTGTTTGCACACCGTTAAATGGTTTTAAGTACTGCTTATTAACACTGATAATTCAATTTAACATTATCCATTTATTTGCAAATAGTTAAATGGTTCAAAGTGTTACTATGTAATACTAATAATTTAGTTTAACATCATTCATTTGTTTTCACACGGATAAAAGATTTTAAGTATAAAAAGGGTGAAATATTTTAATTTTTCCCATAGATAGGACCTTAACAGGTACTATTACTTCGGGTTTGAATGGACATAAGAGAAATGGCAATGAAGAGGTGATACACATTGTCCAAACGTCCAGGATTAAGACCTCATCATCAGATTCTTTAGTGTCATATCAAGGACACCAGAGGCACTCGTTTGGAAGGCTTTTACCTTGCTGCAGAGTTTCATTCGGCGTATTTGAGAGCCTCAAGCAACTAGGCTGGTGATTTACTTTTTCTGACATAAACCACTAAGCTCTGATGCGACAAGAATTGAACCTTTCGGAGGAAGCACTTTGAGATATGTTTGGAGAAAAGGGGCACTTCGTATAACCCACAAAATATCCCAATCGTTAAACAGGTTTTGAAGGCATAATCAATTGTGACTGTTTTTCTTCTAAGGGTTCTCTATCATTGAAGAAACAATTAATAGTCCTATGTATCTCGAATTACTGGAGAAGAACTTGCTTCAATCTGTAAAGCATTTTTATGTATCGAGAAGTTGGATTTTTCAATATGATGATGATCCAAAGCATACATCAATTGTAACATTTTGACCCTCGACCGAGCCGTCAACCAAGAAATGCACCTGTGTAAATAAGCTAAACAGGTGCATCCGGTCAAAGATATCGGAATATCATCTAGACCTGTGGACGTGGTTGAATTCGGTGCAGATACGTACGCCCACAGGAAGCAGGTGGATGTCAAACAATCATATAACCAGGTGCCACAGTCGCAGTTGGAGATAGGATTCCCACGGAGTGAGAACCAGCTCCAGACAGAGGGCTTGGGCCCTCAGCGACCCACGGGTGAACAGCCCAGCCCAGATGAGGAAGAAGTGCTACTATGGTCGTGAGAAGAACTTTGAGTCAATATGTTGCAGTCTGTCCCCGTCTCCAACTCACCTCTTACACAGAACCAACATCAACCCTTTCGCAACCCTTTCGAGAATGAAGTGTGAGAGCTATATTTTTATAAAGAAGTGTGTTCGTTCGTTCATTCATTGAGGTTCGTATATTATGTAGACTATGTTTCCGCATATAGTTATATATGTATTCGTATAGTTGTATGTGACTATACAACACAATGACAACGACAGAATGGTTAAAGGTCAAGATAATCTGAGTTTTAGAGTAGCCAAGCCAGACCTAAATCCTATAGAAAATCAATTGAATGAGATCGTCTGAAGAATCACCAAAACCTGAGCAATTTTAACGTGATTTGCAAACAGCAGTGGAATGAAATTGAAGTAATTTCTGGAAGAAAATTTACTTCTAAACGTCTATAGCAAAAAAAGCCCCACATTATAAAATATTCAACGTTATTTACAGATCTGATTCAAAACTAGTGCATGCTATTTTTATGTTAAGTTTGAAACTAAATATAGGTGGAGGAAAAATGTTCTCTTTTTTCCTCATACATAGTATATTTTAAGTATCTACTATATTTAGCTGAAGATTGACGGTAATAGAAATGATAAAAATTATTTTTCTTTAAAAAGTTTTCACAATCCCATGTGTATTGTACTTTTGAGCGACCTTTGAATCACTAATATTTCAATTCTACGTTATCATTTATTTATACTTGTTGGAACCAATTTTTTGCCGATAAATTAGGTTTTCAAACTTGACTTCTACACGGGCATTTATCTTCTATTTTGTCATACGCTTCACTTCAACATTTAGCTGGAAATCAGTCAGTGAACATATTCAGAGGGAAAAGCTAAGATAAATTGGTAATGATTTAAGTTCATTTATGATGCGACTTCTAGTTTCTGCTAGAAGAATCAGACATTCTTCTTTTGTGGTCTGATGTCTGCAATTAATTTTCAATCATTTCATGGTTAGTTATCAAACGAGTTCCTCAATAAGCATCGTTCTGCTAATAAATTCTTCCGCGTCCATATAGATTTTAAATATCACCGTTGTTGATTATGATGATGAGGAGGAGGATCATAATTTCTTTTTTGAGAGTTTTTAACACCAGCATTAGCTGATGGTTTTTCAATAGAGTTTGAGTGACAGCAAGTCTCCTCAAGACTCCAGAACCTTTCTCAGTATTCTGGCCATTCTCAATAATGCTGTAGTTTGGGTGGTCTTCACTCGTCCGCCAACTTCCAAGTCATCCAGTCCCTTTAATATCCTATAGTTACTGTACCAATAGCACCAATCATAATTGGTATAATTGTCACCTTCATGTTCCATAGTTTTTTCAGTTCCCTTGCCAGGTCGAGGTACTTATCCTTCTTTTCATATTCTTCCAGTTATTAATTGTAGTTTTAGTTGTAGTAGTACTTCGTATTTATCCAACACTCCGCCAATGCGAGATATGACTCAATGTCACTTTTTAAGTGGAGTAAAAGCGGGGTTTGATTCAAATATTTGTTCTGGGTTAGTTGCTTAACCAAGGCTACAGAAACCAATCTACCATAGTATTTACCAGTTGCTTGGGGTGAAAGATGAGATGGATTCATACCTTTCCCAAATGTATTAGCGCTAAGCAAAATGCAAACAACCTCGTCCATGATTTGAACTTGGATCGCCGTATCTATTCCGGAAGCATTATACCAAAAGCACCTAGCAGTATAGCCTTCACCAAAATCTGAGTCGTAGCCAGCTTCCTCGGTTTTCTTTGGTATTACAGACGATCTCAAAGGTGTTGTGGCCAAGAGGACCCAAATTCTTCCTCAGTCTTCTTGTTCCCTCGGTTTCTTTTGCATGTTCTTCAGGATTCTTGCAAGGGATCCCATTATGATTGGTATCACGTCACTTTCATGCACCACAGTTTTGTTGTTGGCTTTTTTTTTTTTTTTTTATTTATTTTTTTTTTGTTCTCTTGCCATGTCCAGGTGTTTATCTAATTTATGCATTCCGATAATTTCACTGTGTGATCTGCAGCAATATCAAAATGAACTTCTTGACTAGTTCTTGTCTTCATGTTAAATGTGAAAAGGACTGGTCTTGTGGTTTGGATTAGAGGATCCACTTTTATCTCATGATCTCAGGAAACTTTGTCCTATTATTATTATTATTGCTATTATTATTATTCACTCATTAGAGCTTTTTACATCAGCATTAGCCGATGGTTTTTCACTGGAATCTGAGTGACAACAAGTCTCCTCAAGTCTCCAGGACTCTTCTCAGTATTCTGGCCGTTCTCAATAATGCTGTCGTTTGGATGGTCTCCACCCGTCCACCAACTTCCAAGTCCTCCAGTCCCTTTAGTAATCCTTTAGTTACTGTTCCAAACGCACTAACTACAATTGGTATAACTGTCACCTGCATGTTCCACAGTTTTTCTCAATTCCCTAGCAAGGTCGAGGTACTTATCCTTCTTTTCCCATTCTTTCAGTTTTATTCTGTAGTCAGCCGGGACAGCAAAGTCGACAATTTTGCAAGATCTCTTTTTTGTTGATTATTATAAGGTTTGGTCTTCTGGCCGAGATTTGGGGATCCGTGTGTATGTCGAAGTCCCATAGTAGTTTATGTGTGTCATTTTCAAGGACAGGTGCTGGGTTGTGCATATATCATTTGTTTGTATTGTCAAATTTAAATTTCTTGCACATCTCTCAGTGGATCTCTTTGCCAACCCAATCATGTCTAGTCTTTTATTCTTTCTGTACTAATTTGCTGCATTCGCTTATTATGTGATTGTGTTATATACTCATTTAAAGCATCACAACGACACAACATCAAAGACAGACGCATGAATAAACGACGCATGATAAAGATGCAGGAAGGAAGACGCAAGAAGGCTTCTTTAACAACTATTACCTCTCACTTTATTGCAAGGGTTCGAAAGGGTTGTTCAAGGTTTGCATGTGAGAGGATGCTGGAGACCGAACATAAACTTCATATTTTGACCCCACTGTTATGACCGTCACGTTGTGTCTTTCTTGTTCTCCTGATGTTGGGGTCAACTCCATCGGGGCTTTCCGATGGACCCCTCGGTCGGGTGTGGCTTTCCCTACCACATCTGGTCTCTAGCTCTCTGGAAGTCTGCTGGCAACTGCTTTGGCACCCAACTCAACTCAATTATATAATAATTCAACGCCCACACGATCGCCCACTGGATCTTTGAAATCGAATGTTTAATCGTCATCAAGCGGAAATAACTGTCATGCAGTTCAGAGGTTACTCTCTTCTGGTGCATCACTGTAGTGGCACAATGGGACCTTCACCTTGTCCCATATCATAAGCCTTAATCCGCCCACGCGATCTCTTTCGATTACTGGCCATTGGAATCCGTCACTTCCTTCCGGTGTATCACCTTGGAATAGCATTTTTGGGCCGGGTCGAAGGTCAAAATATAACAATTGATCGTTTCGTCTCTGTCACCACATAGCCTGCATTTACTATTTTGTTGAATCTTATCTATTCTCGCTCTGATATGATTGGTTCTTACGGCCTTTTCTTGTGCTGCTATTAGGAGAGATTCTGTTTCTCTCTTAAAGTTTCTTTTTCTTAGCCAGGTTTTGTCGTGTGAGATGTTGTTTATTAGTCGTTTAAACCATCCATAGAGTTGTTTTCCTTCCTACTTTTGTTTCCTATTTATTGTCATTCTCTTGTCCATCGTGTTATCAGTATCGTTTCTGGTGGCTGTAATGATTCCCCCTTATTATTATTGTTATTAATATTATAACATTCATTCCTTACAAATTTTTCACACCAGCGTTAGCTGATAAAATTTCACTGGGATTTAAGTTACAACAAGTCTCCTCAAGTCTCCAGGACTTTTATCAATATTCTGACTGATCTCAACAGTACTGTAATTTGGATGGTCTCCACTTATCCTCTGATTTCTCACTTTTCCAACCTCTTTACCAAGCCTTTTGGGATCATTCCAAGTGCACAAATTACAAATGGCATCGCTGTTACCTTCATATTCCACAGCTTTCTTCTCTCTTGCAAGGTTTAAGTAATTTTCTCCCTTTTCGTTTTCTTTGATTTTCACTCAGTGGTCTACAAGGACGGCAAGGCCCACAAATCGGAGTTTTCTCTTTTTTTTTTCCTTTTACTTTCTTTTTTTTTTTCTTTTTTTAAAATTATCTTTAGATCTGGTTTTCTGGCCTGGATTAAGTGAGCTATTTGTATCTCACAATCCTTGTGAATTTTGTGCGTTTCATTCTCTAGGGCGGACTCTAGTTGGTGCATATACCATTTGTTCGAATGGCCAAATTTAAATTTCTTGCACAATTCCCAATGAATCACCTTCTCCACTCAGCCGTGTCTAGTCTTGAACTCTTTTTTCACAATTTGCTGCATTCGCTTATTATCTGGTTAATCATTGTTTATTATTATTATTATTATTATTATTATTATTATTATTTACTCCTTGGGAGTTTTTCACATCAGTTTTATCTGATGGCCTTTCACTGGAATTTGAGTGACAGCATGTCTTCTACCGCCTCCAGGACTCATCTTCAGTATTCTGGCCGTTCTCAATAATGATGTAGTTTGGATGGTATCCACTCTTCCTCCTATTTCTAAATCCTCCAGTCCCTTTATTAATCCTATGGTGACTGTACCAAAAGCATCAATCACAATTGTTCCATAATTTTTTCAATTCCCTAGTAAGATCGTATTATTATCCTTCTTTTCATCTTTTTTTTTTTACTATTATAAGGTATGGTCTTCTGGCTGAGATTAGGTGATCCGTTTGTATGTCAAAGTCCCATAGGTGTTATGTGTGTCATTCATGCTGGATTGTGTATATACCATTTGCTCGTATGGTCAAATTTGAATTTCTTGCAGAATTTCCCAGTGGATTACTTTGCCCACCTAGTCGTGTCTAGTCTTATACTTCTTCTTCTTCTTCTTCTTCTTCTTCTTCTTCTTATTATTATTATTATTATTATTATTATTATTATTATTGTTGTTGTTGTTGTTGTTTTTGTTGTTGTTTTACTACGTTGAGAGTTTTTCACACCAGCGTTAGCTAATGGTCTTCCACTGGAGTTTGAGAGACAGCAAGTCTAATCAATCTCCAGCAGTATTATCAGTATTCTAGCCGATCTTAATAATGCTGTATTTTCGGTGGTCTACATTTGTGCTTTTATTTCCAGTTCTTGTAGCCCCTGTACCAATCCTTTGGTGACTGTACCGACCGCACCGATTGCCATTGGTATTACCGTCACGTTCATGTTTCATAGTTTTTTTTAATTCCCTAGCAAGGTCCAGATACTAATCTCCCTTTTCATTTTCTTTCAATTTTAACCAGTTCTGCCAAATGGCAAAGGCCACAATCTGGCAGGTTCTCTTTTTTATCACTAGATCTGGTCGTCTGACCGAGATTAGGTGATCCGTTTGTATCTCAAAATCTGAGAAAACTTTCTGTATCCCATTCTCCAAGACTGATTCTGGATAGTGCATATACCATTTGTTCGTATGATCAAATTCCCAGTAGATTATTATTATTATTATTATTATTATTATTATTATTATTATTATTATTATTATTTCACTCCTTACGAGTGTTTGATACGCTTTTAACTGGTGGTCTTTCACTGGAGTCCGAGTGATAACAAATCTTCATAGGTCTCCAGGACTCTTCTGAGTATTTTAACTGATCTTAATAATGCTGTGGTCAAGATGGTTTCGATTCTTCCAATGAGTTTCAGTTCCTCTAGTCTCAGGAGACTGTTCCAATCACACCAACAAGAATAACCGCCACCATCGTGTTCTACAGCTCTGGCAAGATCCAAGTATTAGTCTATCTTTCCACTTTTTTTTTCATGTGGTTCACTCAAACAGCAAAATTCACAAAATGACAAGTTCTTTTCACTTCTAGACAATTCTATTTAATCCCGTCTTACAATTCTGACGTGATTATCTCAATTTTCTTTTTTCAGTTTTTCTTTTATTTTTCTCCGTATAAGCGTTAAATGATAGCAAAAAAATAATGATAGCAAAAAATCGCCATTTTTAAATGAGTATTTACGACTTTTTTCTAAAGGAGATAATATTCTCTTATAACTTCTGTAGAACTCTGTGTATAACGAACAGTACAAATAGCACAGACAGAAAATACCCATGCTTTTTTTTTTCGCTTTTCTCAACATATTCCTTTTTCTTTGACCAAATTAATTTGTCTTCAGATTCGAAAATTAAATGTAATTTTCATGACTAAATTCTTTCGGCATCAAGAAGAAGAAGAAGAAGAAGAAGAACAACAACAACAACAACAACAAAAAGCTGTAATTAAAAAAGATGGATACTAAAACTTGGAAATTATCAATCTTTCATAGAATGCATCACCCAAGCATGAATACTTCTACACCAAAAAAAATGGTGCAATAGGCTTAGTCCAACAAGAATTGACATTCGAAACAACAACAATAGTATTTTAAAAAATAATTAGACACTAGAAAATATATGACGCTACAATTCGTAAACATCCACGATAAGAAAAAAGCATTCAATAAGTAAAGAAAGCGAAGAATTTGCTTAATAGGTCAACTTCATTCCGTAAGCCATAGACACAAAATAAAGCAATCGAGGCAGCAAAAATATAATGGAAGGTGCAAAGAAGAAGAGTGCAAAAGGAGACTTATTACAACGACCAGAAACAGCTCAGACCGCACAAAAATCAACTGAACAAAAATAACCATAAAACAAGAATGGGAAGAAAAGCAATTGTATGGACATTACAAGCGACAAACTAACAAAATCTCACAAGAAAAACTCAAGAGAGAAATTGAATCTCTTCTAAAAATAGCACAATACAATGCCATGAAGACTATGTCAAAGTAAAAATAGATAAGACGCGAAAAAAATGTAGGCTATGTGGTGATAGAGAAGAAACGATTAATCACATAATAAACAAATGCACAAATTAGCACTGAAAGAGTATAAGACTAGACTCGACTGGGTAGAGAAAATGATCTACTGGGAATTGTGCAAGAAGTTTAAATTTTGCCCTGCGGACAAATAGTATAGGCACAACACAGAAAATAAGACACAAAAAATTCTCTGGGATTTTGAGTTACAAGCAAATCACCTAATCTCGGTCAGATGACCAGACCGAGTGATAGTCAACAAAAAAACAAAGGAAATCTTCCGAAGAGTTGACTGTACCGTCCCGGCAGGCCACGTAGTAAAACTGAAAGAAAGCGAAGAGAAAGGTTAGTACTAAGACCGTGCCAGAGAAGTGAAAAAATCTATAGAACATGAAAGTGACGGTGATACCAATTGTAATTGTCGTGCTCGGCACAGTCACCAAAGTATTGATACAGGGACAGGAGGACATAGAAATAAGATGACGAGTGGAGTCCATCCAAATTACAGAATTGTTAAGATCGGCTAGAATACTGTGAATAGTTCAGGAGCCTTGAGAAGATTTGCTGCAACTTAAACTCCAGTGGAAAACCATCAACTAACGCAGGTGGGAAAAACTTTAAAAGAGTATAATAATAATTATCTAGGACAATTTGAAAGTTTGTAAATTTGTAGTCTCTTTAGTTTGAAATATTTCTGAACAAACTTATTACACCCTTTCCCCTTTACTAGATCAGTTATACATTGCAAACTTGTCTCGCTACTTTTCCCTGTTATTTCTCACCTCAGAAGGAAAAGTATCGTAATTCTTTTTTCTTCTCTTTTTTGAATCTTACCGAATGACTCTTTTTCAGTTATTCATACACTCACAATTTATATATTTAACTCACTTGTTTAAATGTGTTAGATGCTAGTGTCAGATTGTGTTTTTATTACTTATGCATTAGTTTATGACGCTCATTAATCTCGATGGAACAATGTCTGGTCTAATCAAATGATAACTCTAGGGCCGGGCATTTTTTCAGGGACAAAGCATCATTTCCTCTTACTCAAAACCCCCAAACAGTACGATGCCAGCATTTTTGTCTGATTATAGGAATGCTACATGAAAATGAAACGTCGTCGTATAATTTTTGTTGTATTCAAAACTTTCAAATCAATATAAATGAGCCGAAAAACAGTGATGTAGTTTTGAATTTGAAGTGATGACGTCAATATGATGAACATTAGACGAGCAAATTCGCGCGCTAATTCGGTGCACAAAAGCTGAAACGGTTTCTTACTAGGTTTGAAACAGCTTTTTGGTACAACCTTCGTGAAATTCAAACACAGCTAATATGTTACCAATTTAGCTTTGCTTAAATGTGAATTTTCTGAAACAAGGTTTGAATTAACAAAACTCTCGCTACAATGTAATATTTTCGCTGTGTCATTATAACAAACAAAAACAGAATATTAATAGGACAGACTGAATCATTTATCAATTTTAAGTTGCGAGAAACCCCAACAAAATTGTTAACGTGGGATCAGAGCGGAAATGTTTCGATCACATATCTTCTAAATGCTCCAAGCGAATCATCTTTAACCTTTGAAATTAATCCTCTTTCTTTAAAGAGATAAAACATTTAAGACATTTCAACACTAAACTGCTTCTATGTCAGGTTGTATTTAATGATATCTGAACTTAATGAACTTTCACATTAACATTGCAATTTATAGTACGAAGTAATATAGAAATTTCTCACTGCCCAACAAGTACTTTTTAACTTTTTACTAATTTTTTGGAAGAGCTAAAAAAAAAAACTTGAGAAATGATGAACCAAATGGATTGATCAACGGGTTGCCAACTGTCGCATCGCTTTAAACAAAAGGGAACCCAAGTTACCACCCATAAGCCACATCTAACCCATAACAAGATTTTATCCGGTCTGAAGGAATAATATTTTCACAAACCACAAGCAGACAGTTAACTCGGGCAGTTTCGTCTACTACACGAAACACGCTATGTCTAAATGTTATGAATACATTTATTTTTTCATAAATATAAAGAAGAATATAGGATGGATATAAAGATGATAATCTAACACAATTTTATAGATTATTGCAGCCTGAGTAATTTCCAAATTTAAATGATTTGCTGGTAGGGTTTGAGTCTTTGTGTCATTAGTAAATCATTGACATAATATATTTTTAAAATTCTTTTACAGAATAGACTTCAAATCTGTAATATTTATGATATAAAATTATCTGATGTGCACCAACATTCAGTTAAAATTGAATTATATTTTAAAATCAAAATGTCTAAAGATCTGGTCTCGATACTTTTTGATCATGCTTCATACATATATATGTTAATCTACGTATATACTAGACACTAAATCTGAGTATAAGAATGGAATATGTTATTTTTTTCTTTCTTTCTTTTTTCTCTTTATTCTTCTTCAACATGTTTCTTCACCTGTATATAAAAATCTACCTTTATTGAAAAAAAAAAATCAATGTGTGTGTGCATGATTGTGTGTGTGTGTGTGTGTGTGTGTGTGTGTGTGTGTGTGTGTGTGTGTGTGTGTGTGTGTGTGTGCTTTCCATATATATGTGTATTCATAACTTCATCAAAAACTCCAAATCAATTTTAACAGAGCTCTCAAGGGAGGTATTTGTCGGACGTGACCAAATCGGATAAAAGGCTAACTTTGAATATCTGGTGTGACAGGTAGAATCGTTTATGAGACTGGCAAACTGTCTTAAGCTGTTAATAGATAGATAGATAGATAGATAGATAGATAGATAGATAGATAGATAGCGAGTGAGTGAGTGAGAGAGAAATAGATAAACAGACTGAGCTAGATGATAGACGAAATAGATACGTAAAGATCCTCCCAATGTATATTCCAATTGTACTTTACTATTTTCATAGTTATATCATGTATTTAATGCGAATATGAATTCACGCTTATGGAGATCTCTTTAAAATATTGTTGAGATCAAAATCTTTTTTATCAAGTTAATTAAATTTATGAAAATACGTGAACAACACTTCCATAACGATAATGATCACATTTGATCACATGGATCTCATCACAACAAATTTCCTGAATGGTTTTGGCGTCATAGAAATTTCTGGATGAATTACCAATGATATCACTGAGAAAAAGATGTGGTAAGGTACGAGGTTTTCTTAGTTTAATTGTTAAGCAATTAAGTTAAACGAGATTAGGAACAAAAACATTTATGAAAAGGAGAATCGTTAATGACTCACATCTAACTGCTGCATAACTTTCACTCTGTTCGGAAATGACTTCGATAATGTTTTATACATTTCATACCTTGTGCAGAATAACGTGACTTTCACAGGTCATAGATCAAGTCCAGAAATATTAACTGAACTAGTTTGATTGAATAGGATATTCAACAAGAAGAAGCAGAAGACGAAAAATATCATCATCATCATCATCATCATCATAACCGTCATTATCATCATTAATATTATTATTATTATTTGAGTGTGTCTTTTCATTTGTTTCATCTCGTTATGTTTTCTCTGATAGATCAAAAAGGCAAAGACACTAAATAAAGAAACACATACACAGAAAGAAAAGAAAAAAGATCTAAATATCAATATCCGTACCGACAACAATGCATCAAATACAGTTTTCTTCCAACAAACATCTAATACATAACATAGCAAGCAATCAATATTTCTCTAAACACTCAAATCATTGCAATATACAAGATGATATTACTTGACTCTTTTACACGGATACTCACTGTATTTCGAGTGACAGCAAGTTTCCAGAGTTCTCCGTGACTTTTCCCATTATTTCAGTCACTCAGTAATGCCCTGGTCTTGACAATTTCAATCCTTTCACGAAGTTCCCACAGTCTTTATTTTTTACAAAATTCTTTTGGATTGTTCTAAGGGCAATAATTATGTTATAATCGTAAAGGACATGTTCTACTAAGGGGCAGATAAGAGTTTTCATTTTCCTTTGAATGCATTATGTTATATGCAGAGACAATAACGTTTGCTCGTTAACAAGTTATCGTCTACTTGTTAATAACAATTAGGTTTAGTCTTTTTGCTTGGATTAAGTAATCAGTTTTATCCAAAAGATCCCATTGACTTTTATCAGACATTTTTTACAACTGATTCTTGTTTGTGCATATACCATTCGCTCATATGATCAAATTTCGATCGTTTACTCAGTACCCGATAGATTATATTCTTCACCCAGTTGTGTCAGCTCTAATACAACTTCTATCCCAGATTGCTTATATCCATTTATGAGGTTGTTACATTCTCTCTCTCTCTCTCTCTCTCTCTCTCTCTCTCAACATAAAATAAACTTGTTATTCTTCTGTGTCTTACCTATTCTATCTTTTACGTAAACTTAGTTTAATTATTATTAATATCTTATTTTTTTGAGAGTTTTGCACACCATTGTTAGCTGGTTATTTTCCACTGATGTTTGAGTGACAGTACGTCTTCTTAAGTCTCCAGGATGCCTATCACTATTCTGGCTGATCTCAACAGATATCTCCACTTGTCCTCTTATTTCCAAGTCCTTCAGCTCCGGTACCAAACCCTTGGTGACTGTAGCCAGCACGCACATTAAAATTGATATCATCATCACCCTCATATTCCATAGTTTTTTCAGTTCTCTGACACGGTCCGGGTACTGATCTCTTTTTCAGTTTCTTTCAGTTTTACGCTGTGGTCAGCTGGAACAGCAAAGTCCACCATCCGGCAAGTTCTCACTTGATCTCGTCGTCCGGCCGAGATTCGGTTTTTCGTTTGTACCTCAAAATCCCAGAAAATTTTTTGCGCCTCATTTTCTTGGACGGATTCTGGATTGTGCATATACCATTTGTTCGTATGGTCAAATTTAAACTTCTTCCACAATTCCTAAGGGATCACCTTTCCCACTCAGCCGTGTCTAGTCTTGTTCTTTTTCTATGCTAATATGCTATATTTGTTTATGATGTGATTGATGGTTTCGTCTCCACCACCACAAAATCTAAATCTGCTATTTTATAGCATCTTGTCTATTCTTGCTTTGACATAGTTTTAATGGCGTTGTTTTGCCCTGCTATCAGAAGAGATTCAGTTTCTCTCTTAAGGTTTTTCTTTCTTAACCATGTCCAAGTTTTCTCGTTTGAGATTTTGCTAGTTTGTCGCTTGTAATATCCATACAGTTGTCTTCTTGTTTGAATTTATTGATTGAACATTTGTTTTTATTCCCATTCTTGTTTTCTGGTTATTTTATTCTGCAAATGCTTGTGTTTTCAGCATTGTTTCTGGTCCATTTGTTGAAGCTCTCCTTTCTTCCACTTAAAGAATGGTCCCAAGTATCTTACGAGGAGGAGAGCCCAGATGTTTATCCCTTTGATGAGATTTTTGCTATGTAGTTTGTTTTCGAGAAGTTTTGTCCTTCTGAGGAATTCTTTTTTGATTTTTCCATCATGTCCGCTTGTTTGATGTCTTTGTTGTATTCGAGTTTTTTTTTATACCGGCATTTGCTAGTGGTCTTTCATAGGAGTCTGAGTGACAGTAAGTCTTTGGGGAGCGTTCCAAGGACACCAAATGCAGTTGGTATTTCCGTTACAAATCTAAATATCTGTTTATTTTTTGATTTTCTTCATTTTCACTCAGTGGTCTGATTGAGAGGCAAAATCTATAAGATAAGTTCTGTTTTCTTGTTGATTTGCACTAGGTGTAAGATTCTAGCAGGGATCAATATTTTTTTATTCCTATTAAGTTTGATTTGTTGGTCAATTCTAATAGGATTAAGCCATTACTATCTCTATTGAAGTAGATATATTCTATAAATGCTCTTGAGTGATGCATTTTATGGCAAGTCATTAGTTTCCTAGCTTTATTATCCATCTTTTTTTTATTTCAGCTAACGTCCTGTTTATTATATTAAAATTGTAAGTCGTTACTGGTATTACAAACATGTTAATTGCAGTAACTTCATTTTTTGCATTCAGTTCTGTTCTTAATATGGTTCTTGTTCTTCTATAGAATTCTTGTCTCATTTTTTTCTTTATTATAGTATCGTTGATACCATTCACTTCACTAATACCAACATATTCATAGGTTTTATTGTGTTCTATGTTTTTAATTTCTGTGTTGACGTCTAGAGTTATGTTTTTAGACTTTAGTAACAAGCCTCTCTTGAATGTGACTTTCGCTCATATGCCCAGAACAAAATAATCCCTATGTCACACTAAATCTTTTCGCAGTGTTTACTAGATCTTCTAAATTGTTATCATTTTGGTACATAACTTTAAATCGTTCTTATTGAATATGTGGTTTATTTTTTAGTTGTAGTTTTTATCTATAGCCCGTGTTTTTTTTTAAGTTCTACGGAGTGAGACATTAGAGAAATATTTAAAAAAAACTAATTTGAAAATGAGTATCATTGGAAGATTGAATTTTTGATGATTAGATTATTAGTTTCAGGCGTTTCATTTTCATAGATTAATCTGAGTTTAGTATGCTACCTTTTCATGTAGAACTTTAGGAAAGTCATTATCATTATCTTCAGAATAGTTTGAACTTTTGAATATACTAATCAAAAGCATTAATGTTATTGATCCAAAACATATATTTTTTCTGTTTGGATTGGCAATTTCCCATGTTAAACTCATTCTTTGATAATATTTTGTTTTCTTTGGTCATTTTAATTTTATTTTCTGTGTAGTAGTTTTCTATTTGAAGTGGATGATTCAATAATTTATGGTATTCATTTTTTTTTTTTTGCTGGAGTTTTTATAAAATTATTGCTTAATCGTTTTAATATATTATCTGTTTCATTATGAATTACATTTGTCACGTGGTCTCCCACTGAGAGGAGAGAAATAAGAAGTTTCCCCTACCCCTCCGTGTTTGAATTAACAGACCTCAAAGATTGACCGTTAAAAGGAGGAATAAGGAATGTAGGTCAACTCCTCGGCCTGACCGTTAAAAGAGGAAATTAGAATGTAGGTCAAGCTATCTGTACTCCATAACCTCACCTGGGTGGATAAAGATAGTAGTCCAAACGAATTGCCTGACAGGGTGAAGGAAGGAGAAAGAGGCCGAATGATTGGGCAGAACCCTAAAAACGGAAGTGGCTTTTTTCGTCAGCGGAAATAGGAATAAAGGATTCAGTCTTAGGACAGCAGTTGGTGTGACAAGATGTGTTGACACTGTCGCCAAAACTCCGGGTGAAGAAGCGAAATGGAGCTCTTGGACAGGAGATAGTAGACGCCTTCAAGCCGAGCTCCATAGAATTTCGCTAGCCCGTTAAAGAAAATACTCTGCGAAGAAATCCGTCGAAAAGCTGAGTATACTGTAAAACCGTTTTCTCCCTCCACCCTTCCTAAGTATTGTCATTGTATGCTCTCTCTCTCTCTCTCTCTCTCTCTCTCTCTCTCTCTCTCTCTCTCTCTCTCTCTCTCTCTCTCTCTCTCTCTCTCTCTCTCTCTCTCTCTCTCAATTTAAAGAAAGAAGAAAGAAAAGAAAAAAGAAGAAAGACATTTGTATTTGGTATAGTCTGCTGGTAATATAGCCGGCAATTTAAATATATGTCTGGTCCGCACGCATTAAACACCTTGTTATGTTTTAAATGTCCCCTCGTGCTGAAACCTTTTGGTTGTGTTGTTTGCCTATCGAGTTGCCTTCTTTTTGCATGTTCCTTTTCAGCTTCATTCGCCTCTATTTATTCTCGCTAAATTTCTTATTCGCCTTATAAAACATTACACGGGAAATTGAAATTGTCGACTACGATAAATAATATTATTATATCTAAACATAGAGGCCCATATCTTCCACTATCCTAGGGGTAGGAAGACAAAGTGGTCTGGTGGGTGTGTGTAACGTAAAATTTGGAAACCCCTTGCCAGCAGCGGTCAGTCTAACCCCAAAGTAACCCCCACATTATCTGCCAGTTCCCATGTGCCCGAAAAAGGAATCTTAACTGGAACTTATTTTGCGAGGGATCAAGTGCCAGACTGCCCCGACTTCACACGTAGGGGGATAAATATTTTATGCCACGTCACACATTCATTTCAAGTCTTTCATTTCACTGGATATCAGTAACTGCCAGTTCTTTCATACTATCTTTTTCACTATCGGTTAAGCATTTGCTTTTAAAGTTATATCTGTACTTTTTGTCCTTTATCACCATATATTCTAATTCCTGTAAGGTGCATTTTTCCTGAGTGTTCATTAATTGCATAAGGAATATATATAATATTTTTTACAATTCTTTTTTTGATGATTTTTCTTTGTGTTTTTACACATTGGTTGATTGTACTGATCTTGGTAGATCAGAGTCGGGATCTTAATAAGAAGAGTCTTTGTTTTGCTGACACCATCTGATATTCTATTCATAAAAAGAGAATTTATATTATGTTATAAATTATATCATCAGTGAAGTACGACGTACCCACTAGATGTATCAAAGAAAAAAACACATAACAAAAAATTATCGTTATTATTATTATTTGCCATCTCAATACCGCATCACTTTTCTCATTATTCTTGCTTGTCTCAATAATACAACAGTTGGCTTTCCAATTCCTTCAGCCAAGAAATCATTTCCACTGCTTCAACTACTGGAATAACTTTCACCTTTAAATTCCATAATTCCTTCCGTTCTTTGGTGAAGTTTAGAAATCTAACCAAGATTTTCTGTTACTTCTTATTTTACTTATGTTTCAAATAGTTTTCTAACTCTTTTTTTCATTTAAAATATTTTTTCTTTCATCTTTTTCTGCTTTATTAAATCCTTGTCCAGTCTTAATATATAATTTCAAATTCTTCCTCTTCAGCGTCTTGATTCCCTTTTTTCCTTTGTCCCTTTTATTTCTTTATGTCTCAACAGCAATACACTCTGAATTTTTATGATGACGTGTTGACTAAAAATTTGTAGTTTTGTATTTAGATTCCCAATTTATCTTTGCTCTAAGCAAATATTCCCCTTTATTGATACTAATATTATTTGGATCTTCATATTATCGTCCCCAAGTGGTCATTACATTATTTATTATTCAAAGTAATTAGAGCCATTTTTTTATACTTCTGTTTATATACAGCTGGTGATTTGCCGCCAATAATCAAGCAGGCTGTCATAAAAACGCTCATGTTCCCAAACTCATCCCATACTATAAAGAAATTACAGCCTGATTTGAACATTATTATTCACATATTCGCAAAATACATCGATTTATTGAAGTTGTTGAAAGTAAGAGTTCCACTCCGTTGATTAAATATTAAAGATAATTTATGGAGCTGTCGAAAGCAGCGGACACAAAATGGTAATGCGAAATATTCTGTCGTGTTTGAGTCATGTTTCCTTTTGAACTGATGGCAATACATTAGAAAAATTAATCCAGAGAATATCATCCGTTGCAAATAATCCGAAAAATTGCAATTTCTAACCAGGTCATTTAATTTCTTAGTAAAATTTCTTAAGAAAAGCATTCAGAATTTGTTAAAAAGATTTTGATGTAGCTATTTTCGCCACAAAGATAGACAGTATTTTCCATTATTTTATTTTTGTTCAGGTTTTTCATGGTAAGAACTAATGGTTTTCACTGAAGTCTGAATGACAGTAAGTCTTCTCAACTTTCCAGGACTATTTTAAATACTCTCGCAGATTTCTTCAAATTATTTCCATTTTCCCCAGTCTCATTGTTTTTGTTCTTCAGAATTGTTCCAGAAATGCAAGTATAATGTCATCTTCATGTTCTATAAGTTTTTCAGCTCTCTGGCAACATCTAGAGATTGATCAAGATTTCTCGCTTTTCTTTATTTCCATTCTGTGGTCTGCTAGAACGGCAACGTCTACTACATGACAATACCTGTTCTATTAATGAATTAAAACTAGATCTGGTCTTCTTGCATGATTTGACTTTATTATTATTATTTTTAGTCATTAGAGTTTTTCACATCAGCTAACGCTGATGGTTTTTCACTGGAGTCTGAGTGACAGCAAATCTCCTCAAGTCTCCAGGAATCATATCAGGATACTGGCCGTTCTTAGAAATGCTGTCGTTTGGATAGTCTCTACCCGTCCGCCAATTTATAAGTCCTCCAGGCCTTTTAATAATCCGATAGTTATTGTGCCTAAAGCACCAATCACAATTGGCACAATCGTTACTTTCATGTTCCACAGCTTTTTCAATTCTCTTGCAAGGTCGAGGTACTTATCCTTCTTTTCATTTTCCATCAGATTTATTCTGTGGTCCGTCGGGACAGCAAAGTCGACAATTTTGCAAGTTCTCTTTTTTTGTTTTGTTTTTTTTTTTTGTTGATTATTATAAGATCTGGTCTTCTGGCCGGGATTAGGTGATCCGTTTGTATGTTAAAATTATTATTATTATTATTATTATTATTATTATTATTATTATTACCTTCTTACGAGTTTTTCTCACCAGCTTTAGCTAATGGTTTTCGTTGGACTCTGACAGACAACATGTCCTCTCAGGTCTCCTGGGCTCTTCCTCGCCGACCTGAACAATGCTACAGTTTAGTTGGTCTCCGCTTGTCCTCTGATTTCTAACTCTTCTAGTCCTTTTAACAAACATTTGTGGATCGTTCCAAGTTCACAAATTACAGTTGGTATCACCAGCACCTTGTTCAATAGTTTTTTTAGTTCTCTAGTAAGATCTAAGTATTTGTCTCTTTTTTCATTTACTTTGATTTTCACTCTGTAGTAGACCGGACGACAAAGTCCACTATTCGGCAGGTTTTTTACGACCACTAGGTCTAGTCTTCTAGCTGGGATTAGGTGATATGTTTGTATCTCAAAATTCTAGAGAGTACTGTGCTCAAAACGGATTCTGGGTTGTGCATATACCCTCTGAGAGTATGGTCAAATTTCAATTTCTTGCACAATTCACATGGGATTGCATTTTGCATCAAATCATGTCTCATCTTGAACTCTTTTTTTAAGTTAGTTTGCTGCATTCACTTATTATGTCATTGGTCATTTCGTCTCTATCATCACATTACCTACACGTTATTCTTTTGTGTCTTATCTATTTTCGCTTTAATATACTTGGTCAGTAAGGCGTTGTTTTGTGCTGCTTTTAGAACAGATTGTTTCCCTCTTAAAATTACCTTTCTGTAGCCATGTCCAAGTGTTTTTGTGTGAGATTTCGCTTGTTTGTCGCTTGAAATATCAAGAGTTGTTTTTCTTCCTATTTTTGTTTTCTAGTGGTTCTGTTGATTATTATGCTGTCTGTGCTCTTTCTAGCCGTTGTAATAAGTCTTCCTTTGCTTTTTTTTGTGTATTCTTTGAATTCTTGTATTAATGCATCGACGCTAACTTGAATGCTGGTAAGTCATCCTCCTCTTTCTTTTCTTGACAATGTCATCTATCAATGTCATCTATCGGATGTAAAGTTTTATATATAGTCATTATTTTTCTTGTCCTCTGGTCCATTTGTATGAGTTCATCCTTCACCAATTTTAAGAATGGTTTCGAGTATCGTACAAGGGGGAAGTTCAAGAGTTTATCACTTTCATGCGATTCCTGTTGCAAAGCTTGGTTTCAGGAAATTTTCTCATTCGTCTGAGATACACATTTTTTAATTTTTTTTCTTTCATCTCTAACTTTTTTATGGTGTCCACTTCCAAAATTTCGTAGTACTTGTCGGTTTCTTTTTCTCCGAACATGCTGATTCTTTCTTGATTTGGCAGTTCTTTTTCTTCCTTCATCTGTCTTTTCCCACTTTTTATTATAAACATGGCATATTTTTCAATGCCAACTTTCATTCCTATATCCTGACTATATATCCTTATTGTTTGTATTAGAGACTCCATTTCTTTTTAATTTTTTCGAAACAGTTTGATATCGTCAATGTGCATTAGGTAGTTGATCTTTTCTTGCGATTTAGCAAAGTTTGAGCCCCCTGTGTATTTCCTCAGTATGTAATTGAATGGCACCATCGCTATTACAAATAGTAATGGCGAACGCGCATCTCCTTGGAAAATTCCTCTCTGGATTTCTAGCTCAGTTAAAGTTTTTCCTCTCGTGATCAATTCCACTTTCCATTTTTTCATCGCTTCTGTGATGAACTTCATAACGTGGTCAGATATCTTGTACATTTTTAAACAGTTTATCATCCAGTTTAGCGGGACCATATCGTCGGCTTTTTTGTAGTCAATCAACGTCATGGCTTCATTTTCTGTCTCACTTTGCTCTCCTTGAGGATGTGTTGATTAATGTTCAGCAGATCATCTGTTACGTTTATTCCCTTGTGGCATCCTTTTGTCCTTCCGTAAACAGTCCGTTGCAAATTTACTAGTAATAGATCCCCGCCTTAATCTGTACTATTTGTATACGTTATCGATCTATAGGTGCTGGAACAGTTCCTTTTTGAGGGACTTTTTAGATCAGGGTGGTTTTTCCTTTGGTCATCCATATTATTATTATTATTATTATTATTATTATACACGTTGCGAGTTTTTCTCACCAGTGTTAGCTGATGGTGTTGCACTGGAGTCTGAGCTAATAGTGAGTTTTCTTTGGTCTCCAAGAATCTTCGTCGATCTCAATAATATTGTAGTTTGGATTCCTAACTCTTCCAGTCTCTTTTTTAAGTTTTTGAGGACCGTTTAAAGTGTGCCATTCACATATGGTACCACCGTCACCCTCACGTTCCACAGTTTTCGTAGCAAGGGCAAAGTACTTGTCTCTTTTTTCACTTTCTTTGATTTTTAGTCTGTGGTACACTTGAACGGCAGAATCCACTCAACGGCAATTTCTCTTTTTTGTTAATTATCACTAGGGGTGGTTTCCTGTCTCAGATTTGGTCATCCATTTGAATCTAAAAATCTCAGGAAATTCTTTAGGTCTCCTCTTAAAAGGATTCTAGTTTGTGAATATACCCTTTAGTAGAATGGTCAGATTTCTTTTCCTTGCACAATTTCCAGTGGATCACCTTCTCCATGTAATCATATCTAGTCTTATACTCCTTTTGTGCTAGTTTGCAATTATCGTTTATTATCCGATAATTCGTTTATTCTCCGTCACCACATAATCTACACTATCTATTCTGTTGTATGTTATCTGTTTTTGCTTAGATGTAATTGATCCATGTAGCGTCGTTTTATTTTGCCATTAAAAGAAATTCAGTTTAATTCTTAAGGTCTCCCTTTCTTAGCCATGTCAACATCTTCTCGTATGAGATTATGGCAATTTTTTTTTTACTTTCAATATCCATAGAACTGTTTTACTTCACATTTCTGTTTCCCTTTTTGGTTGTAGTTGTTCCATTTGGTTTAATGTAGTCAATACTGCTACTGGTCGCTGTAACGTGTCTTCCTTTGCGCATTTTAATGAAGTCCTTGTATTTTTACATACAAGGTATTTTCAACACTAGAAATTCCTCTTCCTCCTTCTTTTCTTGACAAATATAGTCTGTCTATGTCATCTCTTTGCATCGTTCTCAACTTGTGGTTTGGTTCATTGATCTACGTTCCTTCCTTGTCCATAGTAAGAATGATCTCGAGTACCTTACAAGAAGAATTTCAGAAGTGCTTAGCTCCTTGGTGAGATTTCTACTGAGAAGATTTCTTGTTCGTCTAAGGCTCTCTTTTATTAATGTTTTCTTTTCATCTCTGTTTATTCAATGCAGTCTGATTCCAATGTTCCTTAGATATTGTATTTTTCCTTTTTCTAACTGTTCTGGTTCTTTTGTTCATTTGGGAGTTCTATTCTTTCCGTTACTTATCTTTTTCCATTGATTTTACTCTTTTGAGTGTTTTTCCTACCAGCATTTGCGGATGGTTTTTCACTGAAGTTTGAGTATAAGCAAGGATCTTCAAGTCTCCAGGACTTTTTTCAGTTTTTTAGCCGATCTTAAAAATACAGTAGTCTGGATGGTCTCTACTTGTCCTCTAATTCCTTAGTCTACTACTCCCTTCACCCATCCTTTGGGTATTTTTCTAAGTGCACCAATTACAATTGATACCACTTTCATATTTCGTAGTTTTTTTTAGTTCTCTAACGAAGTCAACATACTTATTATTAATATTATCATTTACTCACTAGAGTTTTTCACATCAGTTTTAGCTGAGGGTCTTCCTCTGGGGTTTGAGTGACAGCAAGTTTCCTCAATTCTCCAGGACTCTTCTCAGTATTCTGGCCGTTCTCAAAAATGTTGTCGTTCGGATGGTCTCAACTCGTCCGCCTACTTCCAAGTCCTCCAGTCCCTTTAGTAATCCTTTAGTTAGTGTACCAAAAGCACCAATCACAATTGGTATAATTGTCACCTTCATGTTCCAATTTTTTTTCTATTCTCTAGCAAGATCTCTTTTTTTGTTGTTGCTGTTGATTATTATTAGGTCTGGTCTTCTGGCCGATTAGGTGATCCGTCTTTACGTCAAAGTCCCATAGGCGTTTATGTGTGTCATTTTCTAAGACAGGTGCTGGGTTGTGCGTACACCATTTGTTCATATGGTGAAATTTAAATTTCTTGAACATCTCTTTGTGGATCACCTTGCCGACCCAGTCGTGTCTAGTCTTATACTCCTTCTGTTCTAATTTGCTACATTCGCTTATTATATGATTGATGGTTTCATCTCTGTTACCGCATAGCCTTTGTTATTATTATTTACTCCTTGCTATTTTTCCATGTCACAGATTCGTATTTCTTCCTATTTCTCTTTTCTAGAATTTTCAAACATTTTTTCTGTTAGTTCTCATGTTGCCAATGCTAGCAGCTGTAATTAGTCTCCCTTTGTTCTTTTTAATGTAGTTCTCAAGTTCTTGTTTTGATATATTATGTGCCCACTTCGTCCTTCTTTTCTGACACATATAGTTGTTCTGTGTCATCCCTCGGATGTAAGGCTTTGTGCATAGTCATCAATTAACATCTCCTTTGGTCCATTTGTATGAACTCCTCCCTTGTCCATTTTAAGAATAGTACTCCGTACGAGCTTTTCCCGGTAGCTCTTACTGGTCTTTTTAACTTAAGTCTGAATGACCGTCTACTCCAGGTCTCCGGGTATCCTAGCCAATTTTAGTAGAGCTGTGGTCTAGGTGGTTCCATTTCTGCGATACTCTTTTCCCAGCACTTGAGGATTATTCCCAGGGCCCCGTCTATGTTCGATATTACTGTCAATTTCATGTTTCACAACTTTTTCAGTACTCTGGATACTTCCGGGTATTTGTTCAGCCTTTTTTCTTCTTTCACTTTCACTCTGTGGTTTATTAGAACAGCAAATCCACTATATGACAAGTTCATTTTATCTTATCAATTAAAACTAAGCTTGATCTTCTAGTCTGAATTGGGTGATTCGTTTGTATCTCCAAGTCCCGAAATATATTATGCGTTTAATTTTTAAGCAAAAATGCTGGTTTATACATATACCATTTGCTAGTATGATCAAATTTTAGTCTCTTACACAATTCGAAGTGGATCACCTTACCCATCCAGTCGCGCCTTTTCTTCAATTCCTTTTGCTGCATTCAAATATCATTATTTGTTTCATTTCTATCACCACACTCACAGTATTAGCTCGATGTTTTCAAATTTTTGATGAAGTATTTCACAAATAATTTCCTAGATTTTAACTAGTATTTTCTCATTTAAAGTTTCACAGACGGTTAGAGATTATGCCTGTTACATGGGAAAAGAACGTACACTACAACTGACAGTTCTTTTTTTATATCTGTGTTTTTGAATATTCCCAGAAGCCAATAGACTTTATTCACTGTAACAATATATGCACACACTAACACTGATTTTAGAAATTATGTAACCACCAGGTTTGAAAAATATGTAATTGTATTATCATTTTGCTTAAGTTAAAATGTCTACACTTATTAAGATTGCGTCAGGTTCTGATCGATTCTGACTTAACAATATCTGACCAGGCTATGTAATTGTATTGCATTAATAAGATTTGAATAATTTCTTGGTAAAAATCCAGTTGTCATTCATAAATATAACGCATGAATGGTTTATATTTGTATATACGTTCTATTCTTGCAAAACACCAGTGGACAAATCACTATTGAACGGTTGTTTTCAGTATTCATTCAAAGGGTAATTCTGATAAACATATCAGAGCTATGAGTTTCTTGAAAATATTGCAATGAATGACAAACTTTTTTAACAGTAAAAGAAAAAAAAACATATCACGCAAACTATGCTGTATACTGAATACCAGCGTTGTTAAAGTTTATTAATGCCTAACTTACATGTCCCTCTAAGTTTATATTATTCAAATAAAAGTACAGCATGCACAATATAACAAAGTACTCATAAAAAAATTAATGATAAAATAAACTATTCACTCAAATATAACCCTTTAATCAATTTTCATAGAAAAATTATATCTTTAAAAAACAATTGAAAATAAACTAGATATAAAAATTACAAGGATGAGTCCAAATGCTACATTATAACCTTGACAGACCGATTAGTTAGGGATTTTGTAAACAGGATATCGCACCTGTGTAAACAAGGAACAGCGTGAATTGAGAAGCGGAAAGAAAAATGCATGGGCGTTGTGAATATTATATAATGACTACAGATTCATAGTCGAAAGACAGATTCAAAGACATTTGGTCAGATTCGGAAAGTAGCCTGCGAGTAGACAGGATACACTGTCCTGAGCGCCATTCGAGGGCGCTGGCGGTCCCCGGTTGAGAACCGCTTCTGTATCAAACCTTCCGTCAAAGAAGTAAAGAAGTAAGGCTTTGAATGACTGTCCCCAACGCGTTGTCAATGATAGCAGTCGTCTGTCTCTAATTCTCTCTGTCTCTGTCTCTCACTGGTAGTCATTTCGACCCTTTCGTTACAACAAAGAAGAGAGATATATTTTTATAAACGAAAGCGTTATGGTCTCTTCATTATGATATAAAGCACAAAGTTTTGCAGTATTTTGCTACGTATTATTTTGTGGCGTGTATATCACATGACCGAAGCAATTCAAAGCGCGGTGGTAGTACTGTTATAGTTTATACGCTGACACATTGAGCATTAATTCATTCTGTGTGTGATTTGAAAGCCCCACAGATGAACATGCAATGTTGACAATTTCGGGAATTGTTGCTCAACAAGTTCGAATAGGTTTATAAAGCCCGAGTTTCACTCGGATTGTAACAACCTCGACAATCAAACAAATTCAAGTAAATCTCAAAACATGTATTCCCAGGGGCGTGCTCAAAACCATTGAGGCAAACCCAGTAAGTAGCATTCGGAGAGTATCAGGCGAGCAGAGCATTTCACAGTTTAGTTTAGTTTCTCACCTTCATAATCTTGGTAAAAGCATCCGGTACTAGCAAATTGTGACTCAACTTACTAAAATATGGAAAAAAACTTTTGACTCTCTTGTTATTTTTCACATTATATCGAAATGAATATATTGGCTTTTCAAATGAGCGTTTATATTTGTTAAAAAAAATCAATCGAGACAATTTCAATGACAAATATGTACGCATATGAATGTCTACGAAAATTCAACGAGTAAATAAATTCTTCTTTTTGATGTCAGAATACATGAAAATTGATTAAACTGTTCATTGTGAATTAGTTAGTTTATGTCATTAAATGTCAATTTTTCGATAAGTGTTCGGCTATTTCTTCTCTTATACATCTAATGCGTTTTATAGGCAGAGTTCTGATTACTGACACAAATAATTTTCAAACAGCTCATATGTTTGGTTCAGAAGAAAATTATTTTTCTACTAATCAAAATTGTTTCAGATGTACTTATTTATGAGCGTGTCCAGAAATGAATATATCAAGTTTTTTATGCAGATTTATTTTTACTTAGAGAGGTTTTGCTATTTTAGCTTTTGTTACCGTAGATTTGGGTCATAAATAATAGCTTATAATGTATATTTTCACAGAATAATATTCCATTTGAAAAAATAACATCTTGCTATCTTTGGTTTAAAAGAAAATATAAAGAAGAATTGTTAGAGGCTTGTTTGTGTGCTTGTTTATTTGTGGTTTTTGGCATATCAACATTTGTAGGTTATTTAATGCCAAATCCATTTTTATACAAAAAACAGTTCCATTTGAAACAAATCAGTTTGGCAAGAGTACACAGTTTAATTGTCAAAAACATTTCTATTTCAAGCTATTCAGTTTTGTCAAAAAGTTCTAATTGAAACAATTCTCTTTAGTATAAGTATAGTTTTTGTTTACACACAGTTAAATGTCAAAACAGTTCTATTTCAAACAACTCAGTTTAGCGTAAGTACAGTTTCAATGTCAAAAACAGTTCCATTTCAAACAATTCAATTTAGCATACAAAAACAGTTCCATTTTAAACAGTTTAGTTTAGCATAAGTACGCAGTTTAAATGAAGAGCGCAGTTTAAATTTCAAAACAGTTTATTTCAAACAATTTAGTAAATCATAAGCACACAGTTTAGTTCTATTTGACCCATAGATAGGACCCTATCAGATGCTACCACTCCAGACCATAGTGGACATGGGTGCGATGACACTGAATGGGTACTCCGCATTTCCCAAAGCTCCAGCATTACTGGAACCTTATCATCAGATTGTTTAGTGTCATATCCAGGCCACTTGTGGGAGGGGGGTCTTACCTTCTGCAGAGATGCATTCGGTGTATTCTACAACCCCGCCGACTGGGCCATGTTAGTGGTGTACTTATTTATTGGCAATTCTGTATATCAAAAATAATAAATCCGTTGGCTTTGTCTACAGTTTAAAAAACATGTTGTATAGTTTATTCTTTATGAATGTTTTAAAAGGTTTATTATTTGCATTTACCTCTGTAGTATATTTCTTTTTAATCGTAAATTCGCCTCATTTTGATTTTTTTTACCTCTTTGTATTCATCATCATCGTTTTAGGATGTGCTTGTGATAAAAATCGAACTCACTCATAAAAGTTACAGTCATCCTGCACAGCTCTTCGTAACCTTGCTAGCTGATATGATTTCTTTGCTCTTTCCGATAATATATTCAATGCACATTTTTTAGTAAAGTTCAAATCTGCAGTCATTATTGCTTCTAAAGTTAAGCACAATTCCCTCCTGTCTATGTTCGCTTAATTCCTGTGCTTTGTAGAAAGCCAACAGAAAAAAATCGTTATTTTGCCTCGGTATTCTCTATGTAGATGAATGCTAATATATGTTCAACAAATAATCTTTGACTTCGTACAGAATATCAAATATATTGAAAGATAAGGCAGTGTGTCGAAATCAAGAAATATAATAATCATATTTTAACCTTTTTCCTGGTTTTACGTGACCATTTACGACAACAAACTGTTATGTTGATATCTGAATAATAGTTTTCGTCGAATGAATGACAACCATAAAATGAGAACTGAACTTCTTTTACGTGAGTTTTAGATAATACCAATATTAAAACTCTCATCACTGCCAGTAAACTACAGAAGGATTTAATTTTACGGACAATAAGAATAAAAGCAAAAAAAAAAAAGATAGTAGTTATCAGATTACGCGAAGTTTCTAAGATAAAAACTATAATGATAACCGGACTTTATAAATTCTCAAAAGATAATCTAATGGAGTCGGAGTGTCTCCGCGTGGTGTTATGGTTAAAACGCTGGACTGCCTAAGCGAGTTCGAACTCCGGTCGCTCTATTAAGTTCACTTTTAGAAAAATACCCTTGGGAAAGGTATGAACCACCTTATCCCCCCAGTTAAAGATTAAATTACATCACTGCTGTTCTTCTCGGAGGATTGTTTTGGTATCAAATTACCCATGAAGGCTGGCATGCCATTAAACAAAAGAAACCAAACCCATAGAGTAAAATACTTTTGAACCTTGTAATGATAGAGGGGCCAGAATAAACTTAAAAGTAAGTTTTTATTCAACTATGGTTGGTACTTGTAGAGGGGATTTTTCGCACGCATCACCAAACGGGCGAAGCGGGACAAGGCCATTTCTAAGGTGGGTCAAAGCACAGGGCCGCAGCCCAGAGGCGCCCATCAATTCCAAAAATTCCTCAGGCCCCGTCGGCGTTTCTCTAAAGAGGAGCGCATCAGGCGCTAGATGATAAACCTAGCCCCTCCGGAGAGGGTTATAGCCTGGGGACGGTCCCCTGAAGCTCAAGGAAATCTCGCTCGCAGCCAGCCAACCTGAGGGATAAGCTTCCCAATCATCTATGCAATGTAGCATTGAACGAGCAACAAAATACAGCCGAGTTACTTGTAGAGTGAAAGGGGAGGGGATTTTTCGTATGCATCACCAAACGGGCGAGTTAAGCACAGGGTCTTTTTAAGGTGTTCCTGGCGGAAGGCCGTAACCCAGACACGCCCAGCATTCCCAAGAATTCCTCGGGCTCCATCAGTATTCCTCTAAAAGGAGCACCTCAGCGCTAGGCAATAAACCTAGCCCCTTTGGAGAGGGTACGAACGTGTGCGGCGCAAAGTTTTTTTTTTAAGTTGGTCCACGCACAGAGCCGTAGCCCAGACACGCTCGGCATTCCCCAAAAATTTCTCAGGCTCCGTCGGCATTTTCCTGAAGAGGGGTGTCTCAAGCGTCAGGCAATAAACCTAGCCCGCTCGGAAGGGGTTAGAGCATGGAGGACGGCACCTGAGGCAGTCACGCAGCATGAGTGCTAGGCTTCCTGAGCACTCAGGCTATGTAGCTTTGACCAACCTACAACCCACACCCGCGTGTGTTGGTACTTGCAGATGGGATTAGTTGTACGCTCCAGGAAACGGGCAAGTACCGCACAACACCTTTTAAAGGTGGGCCAGGGTGCAGGGCTGTAGACTAGGCACGTCGGCATTCCTCTAAAGAGGAGTTCCTCAAGCGCCAGGCGATAGACATAGACCCTCCAATGAGAGTTAGATGTTTAAGGACAGTCGCAACTATACAAAAAATATGCCTAATCCTCATCATCACCATCACCATCATCTCTCTCTCTCTCTCTCTCTCTCTCTCTCTCTCTCTCTCTCTCTCTCTGTCATCGCTCTTGTTAAGTCCAAGTGTCATCTTGTGTCAACACAGAGCTGGAATGAAGGTTTATGCTGATTGGCCAAAACTCGTATGTCCATGTGTAGGACTCCCCTTGGACAGGTCGTTCATGAGTTCACACTTACTTTTCCAACAGTGAATGTTTTGTTCATTTTTGATGGTTTGCGAAATGGTTGAAGGTAGGTGGCTATACAGCTGCAATTTTATAAGGTACTGCTTCCTGGATTTGAATTGGACTTTTATATTTTGAAGCAAACCAACCAAGGTAAAGAAATATACCACTGAACATAACTTTAAATTGTTTGTACAAATATCTATGAATAAAACACTATTTGGTTTTAAATTTCAGTAAATCCAAAAAGATGCAATAAGAGGGAAAAGACGATGATATTCCTCATTTTCCTCTTTTGTAACCAGGACATTTTTAGCTGTGCGTAAAATATTCTTTTTTAAATTTACTAAAATGTTCACTTCCCCCTCCTCTCATAAAAATAAGAACTTTCCTTTCATTCTCCATTTATAAAATAAACATACGAATAAATATTATCGTAGGCTTTTCAATCCAAGTATTTTCTTTTCCTTTTGGTTGCACATCACATCACAGCCAGAATCCTTACAAATTATATTAACTTCTAATAAAAAAAACTATCATCAAAGTCGGTGCTGTGTATATTTTGACAAGATGCATTATCATTCTCTCTCTCTATATATATACACTAATATACTATACAATACTATATATATATATATATATATATATATATATATATATATATATATATATATATACTAAAGTATATAAAATTACGAAAATGATTATATTAAAATGGTTTATATATATTTTATTAAAACATATATATATATATATATATATATATATATATATATTTCCTAGTAGGTTTTCGAAATATATATATATATATATATATATATATATATATATGTTTTAATAAAATATATATAAACCATTTTAATATAGTCATTCTCGTAATTTGATATACTTTAGTATATATATATATATATATATAATATATATATATATATATATATATATATATATATATATATAATATATTAGTGTATATACAGAGAGAGTGATAATGCATCTTGTCAAAATATGCACAGCACCGGTTTTAATGAGAGCTTTTTTTATTAGTTGGACATTAAACTAGGACCGTTCACTCAAGAAGAACTCGACTCGGTTCTCAGAAAAATTAAAAATAGGAAAGCTGCAGGGCTGGACGAGACTCCCCCTGAAGTAAGGAAGACCAGACAATTCGACGACATACTACTCCGACATTGTAACGCAGTATACAATCAAAATCCGATAGACAGATGGATGAAGGGATCCATACTCCCCTTCCCTAAAAAGGGTGACCTCGGATCAGCCAAGAACTACCGAGGAATAACACTTACATCTATAGCAGCCAAAATTTTCGATGCCCTACTACGAAACCGCATAGAACCCAAAATGGACAACATCCTTAGGAAAAACCAAAATGGCTTCCGAAGAAATAGATCCACAACCTCACAAATATTGACCATCCATAGAATCCTAGAAGGTGTACGGGCAAAAAACATACAAGCAACATGACTATTTGTCGACTTTACCAAGGCCTTTGATTCCATTCACAGAGGAAAGATGGAACAAATCCTACTTGCATACAGCATACCTAAAGAAACCGTAGCAGCAATAACGATTCTCTATAGAAACACCAAAGTGAAAGTACATTCACCAGATGGAGACACAGAATACTTCGACATTGTGGCAGGAGGCACGCTAGCTCCATACCTATTTATCATCTGTCTAGATTAGGTGCTTAGAACATCGATTGATAAAATCAGAGAAAACGGCTTCGAGCTAACAAAGAAAAGAAGCAGAAGGTACCCCGCAAAAACAATTACGGACGATGACTACGCCGATGACATAGCGATACTGGCAAATACACCCGACCAAGCCGAAACACCACTGCATAGTTTGGAACGGGCAGCCGCAGGCATAGGCCTCCATGTCAATGCACACAAAACGGAATATATGTGCTATAATCAAACAGGTGACATCTCCACACTAGACGGAACCCCTCTTAAACTAGTAGACAAATTCAATTACCTAGGAAGCAGCGCCTCATCAACTGAAAAGGACATCGACACGCGGCTAACGAAGGCTTGGACAGCTATCAATAGCCTATCGATCATATGGAAGTCGGACCTGACCGATAAAATGAAGCGCAGTTTCTTCCAGGCAGCTGTCGTGTCGATACTGCTGTATGGATGCACTACATGGACGCTAACAAAACGGCTGGAGAAGAAGCGAGACGGCAATTACACAAGAATGCTACGAGCAATATTGAACAAGTCCTGGCAGCAACACCCCACAAGACACCAACTATACGGCCACCTACCTCCCATCACGAAAACTATCCAAGTTAGACGAACCAGACATGCAGGACACTGCTGGAGAAGCAGGAACGAGCTCATAAATGATGTACTCCTATGGACCCCCACATATGGCCGGGCAAAAGCAGGACGATCAGCACGAACATACATTCAGCAGCTATTTGAGGATACGGGATGTAGCCCTGAAGACTTGCCAGAGGCGATGGATGATAGGGAAAAGTGGCGAGAGAGGGTCAGGGATATCCGTGCTTGTGGCATGACAAGATGATGATGATGATATATATATATATATATAGTGAAAGATAGGTGAGGAGAGTTGATGAGGAGAGAGAGATAATTTACCAGCCTATAGTAACATCTTAAAGAGATTTGAATAAAAGTTACATCGGTACTACGATGAGACAGTGGAAGCAAAGCTGTCACGCCCATAAAACGTACATTTCTAAGATGGCCTTCAGTGATAGCAATTTCTACGTTATCTAAATAAATTTGGGGGAATAGACTAAATCGACTGGACACCTGAGAGTTATATAAAATAAATGCATTTTAAGTTTGAAAAAAATAATCATCGCATTTTTTATTGAGGTAAATAAATTATCAAATAAAAAATCTGTGATGCTATGTAAGTGGCGATGGGAAACCAAATTCGTTGTCTACCATCAATTACCAACCACCTAGCAAATGTTATTGAGAGGGAACGTGTGTCTAAATGTGATCAAAACCTATGATGCGAGTGAATGAACATAGAAACTTTGTGTCTCGTGAGCGAAATATTTGTAAGTAACTGATAAGTGCTATATCGGTGTCAAATGTTAAATAGTGATTTTTTGTCGTTAAAATAAACCTTTTTACTTTGCAGTGGATCAATCTTCTGATATTGATCCATTTTGTTAAGTTCTACCAGGTAAATTCAACGATATATATATACCCTTAGGTAAGATATGACTTCCATTATGCCCCCAGCGATTGGCTCGATAGTACAACTGCTGACTTTCTATTGGGATGGCTTTGGAGCTAAATAAACCAACATCAATATACATATATATATAAATATATATATATATATATATATATATATATATATATATATATATATATATATATACTAAGCTTATATCTATCAGTGTTCATGGTACCAGAAAAAACAAAAAAAAACCCTGGCAGGAATAAGAGATAAAAGTACCTCGAATCACCGCCCAGGGGATAAAGAAAAAAATTATGGGTCAAAAAGAAAGAAAAGGCCGACCTCGTCCGACCCCTTGAAAAAAATCAAGGGATACGCAGTCAGTGGTCAAAAGAAAACCAAAACCCCTCCGTGAATCCTGCAATGCTACAATTACTAAAGTGCTCAACACAAGTGGAGCCAATTATAAAATTAACCTAAATCGCGAGTCGAAAATCTTCCGCTAAAGTTTCACCTTATCGGATCATCATTTTTCAAAGTAAGGTATTCATTTATTTATTTATTTGTTATGCAAATTCTAAGCTAGGTGGGATTTTTGGTGAATAAAAGAAGGCGATTTCTCCTTTAGAATTAGTCGAAGTTAGGCTTCCTGATGATCCGATAAGGTGAAACTTTAGTAGAAGATTTTCGACTCGTGATTTAGGTTAATTATATATATATATATATATATATATATATAATAAAATCAATAGGTTTGCAAATTATTTCATATTTGGTAATTAGGTTTTTATTATTTCATATACTTGTTTCAAACTTTTTTCATCCTCTTCTGGAGATTTAGATAGTTAAGTTCAGGCTATTCTGTTTGTATTTAAGATTGTTGTGATAGGTTGGTTGATTTTCTTTAATGCTGTGTTTGGGTCTGTGAATCTCCGATTGTATTTAATTATCCATAAAGACCTATGGTCAGTGTAAATGCTTTCTTATATATATATATATATATATATATATATATATATATATATATATATATATATAAGTATGGATTCTGTCATTTTGCGTGTGTACACATACGTATACTTATATATATTTTCAAAGGTACGGGTGAATTTTTTCCTCTTTTGTTCATTCTTTGCTTTTTTTCTTTCCTCTATCCTCTAGTCTATGTTTTTGTGATATATATATATATATATATATATATATATATATATATATATATATATATATATAAACAGTTTTGATTAAATAAAATAGAATGCTTATTATTTTGAAGTTTTGTATTTTTTTCTTTAGCGCATCCTAATGTTTCTTTTGATGTTACGATCTTGAAAGGAATTAATGATTTCTCCGAAAGAGACATTTATAGTAAGCTGAATACTTTCGGTTTATATCTGAACCCCTATCAAGGTAGAGTGTATACGTATTTGTATTTTATAATTAAATCTGTTTAATATTTAAACTAAACCGTTGTTCTATTTTTTGTTTTTATCGCCAACGTGAGGTTTGTTCATATCACCAAGTTGTTCATGGCAGTTTCTTTTGAATAATTCTATTACGTGAAGTAGACAAAATTTAGAATAAAATTTGTTCTATCAACCCTTAGAAAAAATTTTGGAATATAAATTGTTATATCTATCTATTCTAAACATTTTAAAATGTTATCATTAGTTTCAACGTTAATTCTATTAGTTGTGGGTTGTCAAAATTTTATAAACAGAATTTCAAGGATTTTTTATCTTTTTATATTATTTTCTGTATGAAAGTATTTTTGTATTATCAACTAAAATATTTCAATATGTTGTAATACGACAATTATGTTTTTTTAATGTTGATATATGGAGCAAGAATCTGATAGATGTAATGAGAGTCTTCTTGATCATTTTTTGTGGTGTGAATAAAGTATTTCGACGAGATAACGTTGTGCCTCCAAGAAACAAAAATAATTCTTACTTTGGCTCTACAACCACAATGTTATCTCGTCGTCTTACTTATCCCCTTTCTGAAAAAGATATATATTTGAGTGCGGGGATTAGACTTAGAATGAAATATAACCGTGACAAAAAGGATGACTTATGAAGAATTAGTGTGACATGTTATTTACTATTACTTAGTGGCAGAAGGAAATATTCATTAGACAGGACAAACAAAGAACAAATGCCGAATATTACAGTGTTACCACAGCAGCCTCTATTCCCCTCTTGTAGCTTTTTCCTCATACCAAACCTGATACATGGGATTAACCATCTGGATCTATTTTAGTTGAACACTTTTAAGACTTTCAATGAGTGAGAACACAGTCTTCGATGATGAATAGGTCTTCAAATGAGTTCAAATTTGTCATTAAGGCTTTCATCATTGAAGACGATAATTGACAATTGAATTTATAATTTAAAAAATACATGATCATTTTCATTATTTCGTAGAAATATACATGTGTGTTTGTTTTAGTTGATGTATATTGTATTATTTTCAACTGTAAATCAGAGCATACTTGATTTGTAGATGATCCGTTGTTTATAAAGTCTGTTTTATCAACTTTATAACAACGATGTTTTTGAAACAAGATCACGTGTCTCTTTTATCTGAGTTTTGTAAGAAATTTGGTCACAAGCATGGAGAAAAGTCAATATGACAATTTTCAAAAGGGAATTCTCACAATGGCTTCAGAGGCTCTGGAGCTGAAAATATTCACAAAGCTCATTAATTGAGAAAAATGTGAAAAATAAGCCAACATTTCGAGCTCTTGCAACAAACTTAGGAGTATATCCGATGGCTATTGTTGTTCATTTGGCTATGATAAACGAAAGAAAAGAAATTAAATTCATACATTCAGCATAAATTAAGAGAAAACTAAATCGTTTTGTGTTTCATCTTAGGTTACTCGATAAAATAAAACTCTATTTCTGAATTTTTTCATTAGGTAATATAAAATGGATGGTTTATCAATACTTCAAGTGAACGTATGTAAATATATATATATACATATATATACATTAATATTCTTAATTTTTTCATATATATATATATATAATATATATATATATATATAGGGTGGGTATGTTTGAATAGGCTAAATTTCAACAGTCTTCTTTCTACTTTACGTATGTATGTATCCCACGCCTATGCTACCGAAATGGCGCGACACAAAGTCAATTTTCTAAGTGGAGTACAGCTTGTTTGAATTCAGAATTTTTCTTCTCTTGGACTGGTTGCCGTACCAAGACTAAAGAGCCCAGTTTTTCAATTATGTACCCATAACTGGAGGTGGAAAAGAAATGGGTTCATACCTTTCCAAAGGATAAAAGTGTGATGTGTAATACAAACTGATCCATCCAGTATTTAAATCTGAATCGTATGTATGCATATATGTAATTGCAACCCAACGAAAATGATACACTATTACAGTATTTCTATCAGATCAATAAAATTAAAATGCTCTAAATAAATCAATCACTTGTCTGATTAGCAAAGAAATGATAATTTGCGTTGAATGTCATTTTTCTAATCATTAAAATTCTCGATATAACGGAGATAATCATGACATAGTTTATTAGCTTTCATTTCTTCCTAAATAGAAACATCAATACCATGGACCCATGTTACAATAGAATCAAATGGCCTCATGGGTTGCCTAATCTAGATTGAATATTTTTATTTAAGCTGTTTTACGTTTAGTTAAATTTGTTTTTTTAAGCATTTGAATATTTGCGTGACAAAGTTATCAAGATCCTTCTAACTAATTTGATATAAATCATATTTGGATGCATTTTCATGTTTATAAACTAAAATAGATGACTACACAAATATTTCTTGTAAGATCAAAAATAAATCAAATTATACAAGGTTTTAGAAAATAAAAGCTGATATATAAGTAAATCTCTTAATTTTATATTCATACAATATCGCCCATTGCATAGTACACCTCTGTCTTTTATTAAAGCTTATTTTCTTCTAAGATAAAAAAATGACAGAACCTTTATCTCTAATGCAATATTATACAATCAAAATGGATATTATTTGGTATTATTTATTACCGAAATTCCCATTGAATATTTAACCAATAATAAAAGTACAACACCTATGTAATGAAAAGTAAAATTGTATGAATATATAGAATGGTTTACTCAATTTTGTACTGCTACACGATGTAAAGTTTTGTAATCAATACGGTTTTCTTTTATAACATTGTTAAGCAAGTATCTAAGTCCTTAAAAACCACTTTGATTGTATCATGTTTCATTGGAAATAATAAAATCCGTGTGTGTTTAATTTAGAAGAATATTAACTTTTTATAGAAGAAATTTTTGAAGGTGTACTTATCAATGGCCAATAGTTTCTCTCTCTCTCTCTCTCTCTACCTCCCTCCCTCTCTCTCTCTCTCTCTCTCTCTCTCTCTCTCTCTCTGTATCTGTATCTGTGTGTGTGTCGTTGCGTAAACATATAGTTCTCTTGATAAAAATCAATATAAAGAAATGACATTTCCAAAGTTATTCCTCTTCACGAAAATAAATTCGAACAGCTTTCAGTTTTTATTGTTCCTTCATTTTTTACTTAATTGCAAACAAAATTCGATTAACCATCACCACTTCATGTTTGAGTGCAAATCAATATTTTCCCTCATTTGCTATCACTTCTATGAAAAAAAAGCAATTTTTATTTTTTAAGCATTATTGCTTTCTCTTGTAAAAATTTGGATCGTTTTATTTGAAATCTTAAAAGGAAAACTACCACCTTAATATTATTAAACTTCATTCCTCAATGATTACGAATACAAACACCGGGCTGAGGATGATTCTGCTTTAATATGTGCTCATATTAGGATAGAAATCAAGTTAATTAAATATCTGAATATTACAGACAACATTTCTTTTTTATAATCAATACGACACGCGTCCGTCTCATGAATTTAGTATTCGTGTCTTCCGCAAAAATTCGTCCAGTGGCCATTGTTTCAAACAGACCCGGTCATTTGAAAAAAGAAATGTCCTAACACAATCTCAGCATCCTCCATTTTTTTCACTATGTCTTGTGCCATACTAAGCTAAGATCAATGAATAGCTATAAAATATAGTCTCTATTTAATCCTGACAGTAGAATATTTTTTTATTTGAAAATGGTATTTTTGGTACCTACAAATATAATATCAGATTTGCTAATTTGTTCCCGTATTCACGAGTCTCGGTGAAACATTGAGAAATTTTTTTTTTCCTTTTGGTTTAGTTTTTGCTCCTAATTTGAATTTAGATTCAAGTTGCATTCTAATTACAGAGTGTAAATTGACTTCAGTAATCAATGAAACATTTACACCTGCTGCAAACGTTTTCCGGATAGAGTTTTTCCTAGTGCACCTGTGTCACTGGTCATATTTTTTTTTGCTTCTTGGTTTGTTTGTCTGTATGTTTGTTTGTTTCATTGACGCTTATTTTGAGCCTCAATGATTGCACATCGTAACTTGATACTCAATATTAAAAAAGTTTTGGAAGGAAAATGATTTATTGTTATTGAATTTCAATTTTGTTTCAGTTACTCTCCTTACTTTTTACTTCTGTTATCACGTGTTACACATGCACAAACTAACACTCTACATATATTCACAAGACGCCTGAAATGGTCTCTTCTTTTCTTCTTCCTTTTCTCTCTAATTTATTGACGATTCGAATATTTCTTATTGTATTCAGTTTATCCTTACCCATTACATAATCGAGATTATTTATTTGGAGTAACGAGTCGTCTTTTTTCGAAAGACTTTCATACTACGACTGCAATTACTTCTACAACTACTACTACAACTACTACTACTATTCCAACACCATCATTTTTCTTCTTTCATTTTTATTTTTTCTTTCATTTTCCTTTTTCTTTCATCTTTTTTTGTCTCTATCTTCAAGAGTGTTAAACATCTTTATTGCTTACGACCTGCCTTTTTCTGGTCGTTTTATTTCATTATTGCAATTACCTTTTCATTACTTAGTTTTCGCCCTGACTATTGTCCATTTTAAGCTTAAATCTTAATTCAAAAATGCTGTTTTTAACTTTACATGTAATTAAGTTATGTTTTCATTTAGAATTAGATAAATAGATGATGTACGCACGTACGCGTGCTCATTCACACGAATAATAATAAAAAATAATAATCAACAATAAAAAGAGAAATTGCGGAATTGTGGACTTTGTTCTCCCGGCTGACCACAGAGTAAAATTGAAAGAAATTGAAAAGAAGGATAAGTACCTGGACCCTGCCAGGGAACTGAAAAAACTGTGGAGCATGACAGTGACGTTTTAACCAGTTATAATTGTTGCTCTTGGTACAGTCACCGAAGGATTATTAAAGGGAATGGAAGGTTTGGAAATAACGGGACGAGTGGAGTTCATGCAAACTATTACACTATTGAAATCGGCCAGGATACTGAGAAGAGTCCTGGAGATTTGAGGAGACTTACTGTCGCTCAAATTTTAGTGAAAGACCATAGCTAACACTGCTGTGAAAAACTCCCAAGGAGTAAAACAATAATAATACATACATACATACGAGCTTCAACATTGTGCAAAGGCAAAAGTATCATTACCACTAATCCCTAGTGACCTACTGATACCTACCGACTTATTCGGTTTTCCATCACATCAAGGGAATGCCAAACAAAGTTGCAGCTTATTCGGATAATAATTTGTTGTATTAACGACTTTCCGGTGACGATTCGTTAATCAAATGATATTCTAAAATTAACTGAACATGGCTAAGAATAGAATTTCCGTGAAATTTATGCGTAAATTCAATGTACAAGATCTCAACAATGATTCTAAGTTATTTCAATTGTTTTGTAATATCGGTATGTGATTTGCGTTGTTTTCGACGCTGTGCCATCTTAATAAAGATGGCACAGCATTGTTTTCAGACATAATGATATTCTTACAACCCAATATCGTAAGTGAATATCTCATTTTTCGTGACATGGTAGATGTTGCATAATCTTTCCTTGTGCCACCAATACTATCCTAATATATATATATATATATATATATATATATATATATATATATATATATATATATATATATATATATATATCACAAAGGAAACACAAACAAAACTTCCGAATTATTGAAGTTCTCTTTATAAAGATTATCACACCTTCCATAAACAAGATCAATTTTGACAGTATCAGCTGTTTACTTAAATGCCTTTAACATTTTTCCGGCCTATTCTTCCTCTTGCCTACCGTAAAGTTCTTCTCTTTCGTAAATTACCTTCCAATATATATATATATATATATATATATATATATATATATATATATATATATATATATATATATATATATTAGAACCTTGTCATTTATATCTGTCAATTTTACTTTTCTATTTCCTTGGTAATTATTTTTCTCGATTTTTCCTCGTATTTTTGCATTATGCTGTTAATGGCGAAATAAAATAGTTATAGTTTAATAATTATCTTTTATACAGAATTCTTAATGTCTTGAAAAACAGCTGTTCTTATAGGAGCATCGACCTTAACGTTTCTGCCAAGATGGTTCATCAATTACAATAACATTACAATATTGATATCAGTGTAATGTCATTCATAATGGATCTGCTTCTTTTTTTTTTTTTTTTTTTTGTCCGCTTCATTTTATTAGTTAACTTACATAGCGTCCGACAGAATGATCTCTCAGGTTTTAAACCTAAATAAGAAAAAAAAGGCAATATAGATCCAATTGAAAATTTTGTTATTCTATTCGAAAAAACATATTTTTCAATTTTTTATAGTCATCAGTTTCTCATTTCATCATTTTCTTTTTATGATTATTTGAGCTATAAATTACTAAAGCCTCATCTTGAAGTTCAGCAGCGCTTGCCTCAAGTATTGGTAAATCTTTCAATTCATCTGTTGTGATTGGCCTACGCTTAAAGATTTGAACCTTTAGGTATCTCCAGAAGAAGTAATCACAAAGTGATAAATCTGGTGAGCATCCAGTGCGATGAGACATCCCGTAGAAAATTATTGATGTTCACTATTACACGTTATAATAGCAAGCGAAATGTCATGGCAACAGCGGCTCAAATAATACCTTCAAATAGCACACGTTAACTATTGCCTGTGCGGTCGCAATTTTAAATGCGGAACCAGTATGATTTCATGAAACACTTTTATAACTCATTTGATAGATTTTTCTTGACGGCATATAAATAAGGTCTTACTCTATTTAGATTCTATCTTTATTGATATATATACAAATTTGATCGACACAGAATGAGATGCTGCCACAAAATACCAATACCTAAAATGCAAGGTATAACAAAAGTGCGGGAGTCCGCGTGGCGTAGTGGTTAACGTACCTTACTGAGATATCACAGGTATTAACTCATTTATTCCCCACAGGCATAGGTTAAATAGTCCCTTCACTCAGATGGCTTTAGCCAAAAATAACCCACGAAGATTGATATGCCATTAAACAAAGAAGCCAAACAAAACAACAAAAGCTCTTTCCTTGTTCAATTAAAAATGCCAAATATTTGATTTATGACAGTAATTTTATATTTGTTATAATTTATGCGTAGGAAATCCCTGATTTAAAACATCTTTTGTCTTATGGCAATAAAAACAGAAAATCCAAAGGGGAGATCCTAAGCCGGTAACATTGACCTCCTTTAAGCTACTTTCACAGCCGAGATGGTGCCAAACTCAATTCCTTGCATTCCCATGGATAGTCGGTATTATCGAGCGGTGAGGTAGGGGGTTTGCTATATGGGTGACAGAAAGCTTTCATACACTATCGCCAAGATTTGCGTCCTTGAAAGGTCTCGCCAATTTCAACACCGGGTGAGAGCACAACACAAAAGACATTTGTTTTTGCTTGAATAGAACTTTGCTTTCAGACATCCGGTTTAATTATACACCAGAAGTGACGTAAATCAATTCAACCTGGTTCCCCAAAACAAAGTTAACGCCCGATCACAGCGGACAGTAAAGAAACTCATACTGACAGTCATTGGGGACATGAAAGGAACCATCACTATTGATTTGCTGGAAAAAAAAAGGTGCAACATTAAACAGTGCTTCCTATTGCCAACTCCCTGGGAAAATTTTACTTTATTTATGACCCTCCTACATATATATATATATATACACGAGGATCATTAAATAAGTTTCCAGACTTTTTTCGTATGAGCACTTTTATTGATAGTACACACATAAAACTCAAGTCCCCTTCGAAGTAATCTCCGACTGCAATTCACTTGTTGTACCGTTACAACAACTTCTGGAAGGCCCCATGGAAGTCCTCTTGTCTAAGCGTGTCAATGACCGTCGTCACAGCCACTTTAATCTCCTCAATTGTCTCACAACGACAGCCTCTGAGCTTAGGGAATAACCAAGTCACAGGGAGCAACGTCTGGACGATAGGGAGGCTTAGGAACTGTATTGATGCCCATCTTGGTCAAATAGTCTGTGACAAGGATGGAGTTGTGGACTGGTGTTTTGTCCTGGTGTAAATGCCACTGACCCGATTTCAAGAGTGCTGGCCTCTTCCGACGGAATCTTCTCCTGAATCCCTTAAAACCTCAACATAGTAACCCTAACCCTAACACTTTAGCCAATCATCTCTGGTGTATTGACTTCCTTACTCCTCCCACACTTCTCATCATCCCTCATAGACTCCCTGCCTTTCTTGAATCTCTTATGCCACTCAAAAACCGATGCTCGATTCGTGCAAGATGGTCGAAAAGCAGTCTGAAGCATTCCATACGTTTCTGTGGCATTTTTTCCTAGTTTAAAACAGAATTTTATTGCATATCGTTCTTCTAAAGTGTCCTCACGTCCAGATTGCATTTTTGAAATTCACCAGCTGTGACAATCAGGTTTTGGTAGGGTGTATTCCAATTGCTGCTGTAGCTGTTCATTTCAACCTGAAATCCTAAAAATTGGTCAGTCATCTCATAAGATGTATAGCAATAACATAGTGAATTTTCAAGAGTCTACGACAATTTTAAATGTCTGTACAAAAAAGTCTGGAAACTTATTGAATGCACCTCGTATATATATATATATATATATATATATATGGTGGGTGGGTGCACGTGTGTGTGTGTGTGTGTGTGTGTGTGTGTGTGTGTGTGTGTGTGTGTGTGTGTGTGTGTGTGTGACTTCTATTCATATACAACTATTTACTTGTGTTCGATGTAAAGATTTCGAATAAAAATGCAGGTCACATTTAGAAGCAACTTTATCTTCATGTATAAAAAATGATAAATTCTTACCCTGTCCTGATAAAAAAAAAACAACAACAAACACAGAATTTGGATCCTTACTATATAGATTACTTATATTCAAATATAATTCAACTTTAGTTGGAACAGAATAGTGAGGCTGTGTACGCGAGAAAAAAATAGGGAATACGAGTCGAGTTGTTGCGTCAGAAATGGATCTATGGCTTTTTAAAATCTCTGATAAAAACTGGCTTAGCATTATACATTGTATGAATCACTAATAATCGAAGAGTAAATTCTCTTTTTTCCTAAAATTTCGAAACAAATATATTGTGTATATTTTAATATCATTTTGGTTCCTTTCCCAAAGGTTGAAAGATAAATAAACCAACCAGAAAACCAGCAAAATGTTTAGAGTTTTATGATCTTAACATTTGCCGAAATAAGGAATAAATATACTAATGATTTTTTGCTACAAACAGTGGTACTTACATTTCATTATAGATCATTTTGTACTCGACGAAATCCATTTTTTGAATTTACTAAAAATGCAGATAGATAGATGGATAGAAGGAAGGAAGGAATGAAGGAAGGATTGAAATAATAAAATCCATCTTTTTCATAAGACAAGGAAACAATTCCTTATAAAATATGCATTCCTGTCTTCATTATACTAAATGATGGAAGTATTGCTTTAAAAAAAAGTGGTTTTGTAGTATGCAATAAAACTGAAATCCTCAAATCAATACCTAATGTAAATAATCTATAGTTTGTAGATCAAAGAAGAGGATGTTATCTTAGCAGAGGAATTTGTAAAGCTGAGATTAGACTAACTTTAAATACTAACTTTACTAACTTTGAATAGCACACACACACACACACACACACACACTTATGTATGTGAGTGCCCATTTAAAAAGTTAGACATCGTTTGCATAGACAAGAACTCCCGTTAATCGACAAAGTTATTATCAATGTGATCCACATTTAGACCAGCGATACAAGGAATATTTTTTGCTTTTATAAAAAATACGACGAAATGAATTATACAAAAATACAATGAAATACCTAATAAATTAAGACTTTGTTATGTTTAACAATTTAAAAACTCCGACAATATTTCTTCAGCAGCCTCGTCTGTCAACAATTATTTCGAGAATATTTTCCTTCCTAATAACGTTTTCTTATATTGAAGGTATGAATGAATTTGTTTTTTTAAACACTGGTAGATAGCTAGCAAGAAAGAAGAATGAATACCTTCCCTCTGCGTTAGCCTTGTAGAATGAAGATCCCTTTTCTGCGGAATGGTACATGTAGAAATAAGTAAAGTTAGCGACCATAGTCGAGGGTGACCCGAAGGCTCCCTTTTCGATAGCTACTACACCAAGGTGTAGGGGAGGGCGCTACTCCATTCCCAGGATTGCTCCACTTTACCCTTGAACCGTACCTTATAATGCTGAGTGTTAAGCAAGGTGGTATCAAGTTCCATTTTTAAAGTCTTTGGTATGACTCGACCTGGGATTGAACCCAGGTCTCCCGGGCCATTGGCGAACACTCTAACCGCTGGGCCAATGTAGAAATAAATAACTAAAAATGTTCACTGTGAAAAGATACGGAAAAGACAAATTTGATAAATGAAAGATCCTATTATTTAAAAGGTTTTAGGAAACATTCTTTGTTCTGAAGAATGTTGTTTGTAATCATTAATTCACTTTCGTGTTTCTCTTGTAAAACAGAAAATTAACTAGAATTCCTGAAATTTCTTTTAAAAGAAGGTCCGTAATTTCAAATTCTTAGTTTGGTGTGAGTCAGAAACACCATGTCATAAGGGAAATCTGCGTGAAAAAAATCTTTTTTGGGATCTTTAGTTGCTTAAAAAAAGGAGACTTACTTAGTTATTTTCAATTGTGTCTTATTCTGAATTAGTAATGATTTTCTGAAAGACACTTTATATATATAGATTCGCTAATTCAAACATTTTTGTCTAGATTTTTAGACCTACATAGGCAATAATGCAATCTCCAGCTCAAAACGTTAACTCTAAAATTAATTAGCAATGTTTTTTTAATTAAAAGTGCAACGTAAATAATTTTTAGGGAGGCAATATATTAATTGTTTTCTTTTAAAATTTTGGAAATTTGGAACATGTACAATTAGTAACGTCTTTCAGTAACATGTTCCTCCACTGATTATTGTTTATGGATGGAGACCTCCTCTTAATATCAAATTTACTTTTCTTATGAATAATCCTTTTTTTTTATATCTGGAAGTTTCATTGCATTCATCAGTCTTGTGAATCAATGGATTTGTGTCTGGATCTCGGCACCGAAATGGAATGCCAGCAGTTGTTCATGCTGCTGGTCACCTTTCTTCACGACACCGATGCTACTCATATTAATGGCAAGGTGCTTTGCTACAAAAGTTACCAGAACAAGGATGAACACAACGTCTGACCTCTTCACCTGATTTTCGTCACTACAACGCGGTAAGTTTCTTTGTCACGCTGATAGGAGGTTTGAAGTTAAAGTTGCCCTTCTCCTCGGCATATTTCAAAGTTAGATAGTCCAGTCGACCCAATTGTTTACTCACAGCTGGAAAGGTGGAAGTCATTTTTTCATCACTTTCCCGAACAGCCTTGTCAAGAATTAGACGTTGGCTCATCGAGTTCATTTTCTACTATAATAACAATCTCATTTCCTACGTTATAATTATGCATATAGAATTTAGTAGCTCTACACCAATCGGTTAACAGTTTATGGGGGGTAGACATATATATTCTTAAGATTATATGGAAAGATTTCATTCATTTTGATTAGTCTTTACAGTATATATTAGCATTAATTGTATCATATATTGTTGCTAGCTTGCTTTTATCAAACCAAAATCAATTACTTTTTCATAAGTTTTTTTTTCTTCGAAGTAAAACTATACTACAACCGTGCTTTTCACAAAGTACAGCCGGAGTATCATTGGGAAATTTATATTTAATATTTAATATTTGCGTTACAAAAGATCAATCTGAGTTTATTTTCCGGTTTTCTAAGAATTAGTTTTTCTTTACATTGAAGGTATTTATAAATGTTTTCTTGTTTACAGAGCCCATTTCACTATCTAATGAATCAGTAATATTTCATGTGTGTATCCTTTGTTTGATCGACTTTAAAGTTATCGCTGTCTGTGCATAATTAATAGGCTGAGTTCAGCTTACCAAGACAATTACTTTGTTTTATTGCATCTCTCGTATAATTCGTTTGGTTGTATTGTTCATTTTAAGTTCTATCCATATATTTGGTGTTTTTAAAACTTACCAAACTATTATTCCCAATCTTCATCTCTTCCTTTCTCGAAGATATCAGCAAGGACTTTTTCAATAGTTATTCTTTTTTTTATGTTTTTGTTAACACGCTTTAATCCTTTTTACTTCTTTTTCTTTTTTCCCTTTTCTGTTTTGATTTTGCTGCTTTGCTCTCAACCTGTTATCCATAAGTCACTCTATTTCCCCTATTGCCAAATAAGACCTATGTAGGCCGGTGACCCGAAGAGTATAAATTAGCGCGCCAGGTTTACTGCTAGTCGCTTTTCATTATTTTTATGTGAACAGTCGAGTCTGTCTGTCTGTGTATGCTTGCAAGTTACCTCTGAAACGAAAAGCCACGGTGTCCCACTTGGATCGACCTTGGCTACTTTGAGTTTAGTGCAATATTTTACAGTTGTTCGGATATTTTACGAGGTTGTCATTGCCAATAAATAGATATATAAGTGGATAGATGGATATTTCCTATAACCTATTAGGTCGACAGGGTGTCATCCAGAGTATTTCCATTTGTGGCATCTGTCAGAGGAGTGGGAGTTACTTAACAGTGAACACCTACTCTCCAAATAATATGTGACAGGTTGCACTTGGTTACATACAGGACCGGATTAAAACAACTCCATGCCTGTACCATACCCACTAAAATTGTGTCCCTCGTTCCTCTTATGATTACAGGCGTAAAAGTACTCGTTTTAATTTAGTAACACAATAGTTTGATATAGTTAAAATATAAAATTTCTTGATAGTCTTTATATTTTAAATAAAAGGTAAATACTACTACTACTACTACTAATAATAATAATAATAATAATAATAATAATAATAATAATAGAGAGGAAGAGGACTTGCCAGCATTGAAGACAGCGTTGAAGCATCGATACAACGACTCGAAGACTACATACAAAAACTCGATGGAGGACTCGTTACAGCCATCAGAAACGATACTGATAACACGATGAACAACAGAATGACAATAACTAGGAAACAAAAATGGGAAGGAAAGTAACTCTATGGGCGTTTTAAACGACTAATAAACAACATTTCACACGACAAAACATGGACTGAGAAGAGTCCTGGAGACTTGAGGAAACTTGCTGTCACTCAAACTCCAGTGAAAGACCATTAGCTAAAGCTGATTTGGAAAACTCTAATGAGTAAATAATTGAATCTCCTCTTATAGTAGCACAGAATAATACCATAAAGACCAACTATGTTAAATGCGAAAATAGATAAAACGAAACGGAATAGCAAGTCTCGGTTATGTGGTGATAGTAATAAAACGATTAATCAAATAACAAGCGAATGCAAGCAAACTAGCGTAAAATAAGAGCAAGGAAAGACACGATTGGATAAGAAAGGTGATCAACTGGGGATTGTGCAAGAAATTTAACTCGGAGCATAAAACCAAACGGAATATCCTCAAAGCCGAATCCATCCTTTAGAATAAGATGCATAAAATTCTCTGAAATTTTGAAATCCAAACAGATCACCAAATCCTGATCAGAAAACCAGACCTTGTGATATATTTTTAAAAAGAAAACCTGTCAAATAGTAAACGAGATGACGGTAATACCAATTGTAATTAGTGCACTTGAAAGATCCCCAAAGGTTAGGTAAGGGTGGCTGGTAGAGTTTGTAATTCGAGGATGAGCCGAGATCATCCAAACTGCAACATCGTTAAGATCAACCAGAATAATAAGAAGAGGCCTGTTAATTTAAAAAGATCCGCTGTCTCTCAGACTCTAGTGAAAGCTCACCAGCTTACCCTGGTGTAAAAAACTCGCTAGGAATAATAATAATAATAATAATAATAATAATAATAATAATAATAATACGACGACCAAGAAGGCAAACCTGAATAGCCTGACGCAAGATAACAAAGCAGATAAACAAACACCACCATACAAGAACGTTAGAGGTGACAGCCATCCGCTAAAAAAGAAAAAAACGGTAACGTAAATGAAATTTTATTCTTTTTTAGATGTCTCTGACAAAATTATCGAAGTGGATTGCAAGTGTTTGTATTTTTCCATATAAATTCTGTATAATATTTATGTCTGAGTAGAAATAATATAGAAATTGGGACGAGTGGCCGAAAAGGAAGTGGTGGTTGCTCAAATTGTGGTGGGAGGTAATGAGTCGAAAGTAAAGAATAAAAAGTAAACAAATGAATAAGTCGAGATAGTATTGATTATCAAGTGACGAATTTTTTCAATCAAAATCACTAAAGTGTAACTGGGTGATCAAAATTATATGAAACTCCTAAAAGCAGAAGAAACTGCAAAATAACTGTATGAAACCTAATAACTCAGGTTTTAAAAAACAAAATATCAGTAATACAATAAAGTTTTTTAAAAGTACACTGAGGACTTTTTCTGTGTTAAAACTTTGTATATTTACGAGGGAAGGTTGCTTAGTTCTCAAAGTAGTACTTAGTCGCATCTACGACTGGTTTGCAGACAATAAACAACCACTGTGTCTGGTATAGATAAACTATACTACCAATGATAAAAATGACAAATCGAAAGATAAATCAATATGAAACCTAGACTACAGGTCTGGGTGTCATGAACCGCCCTGCGACAACTATAGACCCATAACGTGCCCACTTATGATGTGAAAAATACTAACGGCACAAATCAGGAAGGACACTTAATATTCGCTCATAAACCGTGGACTGCTCCCTGAAGAACAGAAAGGATACCACAAGGGAACAAGAGGAACAGGAGAGCTACTATACATTGATAAACATCCTGAAGGAGAGCAAAACAAAACGAAAATAAGTAGATATGGCGTGGATTGACTGCAAAAAGACATACGATTTGGTTTCACAAAATAGGATTACAGACAGTCTCAAAATGTACAAGATACCTGACAAAGGGATATAGCTTATCAAGAAAACCACGCAAAACTGAAGAGAGGAATTGACAGCAGTTGAGAAATGCATAAGGGAATGCAAACTTCATAAACAGCAAGAAAAATCAACCATAAACATGGATGACATGAAACTGTTTTCAAAAATGAAAAAGAATTGGAAAACCTAATACAGGCAATGAGGATATACAGTGACGACAAAGGGACGGAATTTGGCATAGAAGAATATGACTTGCTAATAATGATAAGCGGAAAACGGCAACTGACGGAAGGAATACAACTAAACCATCAAGAAAAGACGAGAACGCTCAGACCACAGGAAACGTAGAAATAATTGGGAATATTGAAAATGGACACCATCAAACATGCTATGAAAGAAAGATTTTAAAAAAGTAACTCGAGAGAACAATAAAAACTATTCGGAACCAAGCTACATTGCAGAAATCCCATCAAAGAGATAAATACTTGAACTACCCGCCATTGTAAAATGGTATATATGTGATAATAAGATGTGAAAAATAGTATAAACACAAGCCAGAACCTATAAGAGAAGCCCAGAGCGCTACTATTCTCGGTGACTTTGCCATCAAAACTGATAGAAAAATAAAGTGCAATGGACCATATATAGTAGTTAAGGACTATACATGAAAAGCAAGCTTTTAATTTACGCTTCAGTGCCAACAGATATTTGCATATAAGTCGAAGAATATAATGAAATAAATGAATAAATGACCTCGAAGCAAAAACTGAAAAAATGTGTCTCCTTAAAACTACCACTGTACCAGTGATAGTAAAAAGCCTGGGTACGATCAAGAAAGCGACCTATAAACGCTTGACCAGCATATATGAAATACAAAAAAAATTGCCTTTCGCGGAACTGCTCATTTTCTTAGGCAAGTATTATACAATATGACCGAGAAATAACACGCAAAAAAGGCAGCAAAAATACAAATACATAGAATACATATAGTCATTATATTCCCTCACTTTAGATCTGAGATAAAGAGACGGTGAACGATTGTAAGAAAGCTAAAGCAAAGCTGAAATTTAAATTAACTATCAATGATTTGTTGACTTTCTGTTTTTTATCAAATGAATTAATTTGAAGGTGAAGTGCTGTAATCTTTATTTGAATTTCGAATCCTACGGCCAAAATTTAAAAAAGAAAGAAAGGTGGGGAAATGCCACCCCAAAATAACAAAAATGAACTAACCCGATCTCTAACAGTAAATGTATGGCAAAGCAATTCGTCTGACCAAAAATATAAATAAAATGAATTACTCTACATATTAGCATAAAGATGGCAGAAGGGGCACCTCTGGTGGTGTAACGGTTAGCAAGCTAGACTAGCAGACCTACACGAGTGAGTTCGAGTCTCATTTGGCGCCCCATTCATTCGGCCTTGTGCCACATCAAAGCAAAGCGCTTTGTAAATTACATAAAGATGGCAGAAGACGTGTAAACACTAAGTCTGATAAATTTAAACTTTGCTCTCACTAATTTGTTCATTTTATCTCTGTGTTTATTATCAAATGAATTAATATGTGTAAATTTTAAGGTAGAGTGCTGTAATCTTCATTTGAATTTAGAATTTCACGACAAAAAACTGAAAAAAAGGGAAAAAATTGAGGTTAAAAGTTTTATCTGTAAAATGTATTAGAAGTGGAATAGCTGTAAAAATCATTAATATCGAGCCAAAGAATTTAAGAATAAAGGTTAAAGTTGACTTTATCTATATCAAAACTTAATCATCTTGAAGGTGTAAGTATCCACTTTTTAGGTTTTTTTTAAATTTTGTAGCCCGCTGAAGTATATTCTTCCTCTGTAGAATACCAGGCCACATCAGCAAAAGAACATATATAAAAACCAACTCCTGGGTCTGGTTTAGGCTCATTCTATAACCCATGAAAAATGTCTAGTAGAGGTTCAAATTAACAATGGGCTCAGATAAGAGATCTGTGTCATAATCGGCAGATACTACCGGATAGCGAACATGAGGGAGGTGATCAACCTCAGGTGAAAGTTGGATGTTCTAATTTCAGGTAGAGAAACGACCAAAGCAACAGCTAAATCGATTGACATCAATGCAACAAATGATATAGACAAGACAACAGAAATGTACTTTGTTGTTATTTTAAGAGCAATCCGGTAAAAAGAAGGTATAGAAAAAGAATGAAAAAAATTTAGACAGAATCCTCTAGATTTAATACAAGCCCAAGACTTGCCGATCAAGCTAGAATGGTATTAAAGAAAAGTTGGATTTCTATCCTTGAGACTCTGATACAAACATTTAGAATATACAACCAGGATATAGGAATGGAATTTGACATAGAAAAATGCGCTATGCTTATAATGAAAAGGGAAAAAAAGAATGACGGAAGGAATAGAACTGCCAAATCAAGAAAGAATCAGAACACCTGGAAAAAGAAAATTACAAGTACTTGGGAATATTGGAAGTGGACACTGTCAAACAAGCAAAGATGAAGGAAAAAATAAGAAAAGAGTACCTCTGACGAACGAGAAACCTTCTCGAAACCAAGCACTCATCAAAGAGATAAACAACTGGGAAGTCCCTCTTGTAAGATACTCGGGACCATTGTTAAAATGGACAAGGGAGGATCTCAGACTAACGGACCTAAAGACAAAAAATTATTAACAGTGTACAAGGCAACAAATCCGAGAAATGACAAAGACATATTATATGTATCAAGAAAAGAAGAAGACTCGGAAGCATTGAGATGAGCTAAGTTGTATCACTAAAAGAGCAAAATAAGAGTTATCACAGATGTATTCACAAAATAAGACCAGACAGTAAAACAACAAAAACAAATAGGAAGAAAAACAAATATGTGGATATTTCAAGCGAAAAATTCACAGAAATACAGACGGGAAAACCTGGACATGGCAACGAAAGCGAAACCTCAAGTGAAAAACTGAATCTCTTCTCATAGCTGTTTAAAACAACTCCATAAGAACCGATTATATTAAAGCCCAAATTGATTATACACAACAGAATAGCAAATGTATATTATGTGAAACGGTTAATAATATAATAAGCGGATGGAGCAAACTAGCACAAAAAGAAGTCAAAGAACAGGCATGACTGGGTGGGATAGGTGATCCGCTTGGAACCGTGCAAGAGATTGAAATTTAACCATACTGCCAGATAGTATATGAACAGCCCAGAATCAATCCGAGAGAAGGAAGCCCATAAAATTCTCTGTGATTTTGAGATACAGACTGATCACATAATCCTAGCGCGGAAGACCAGAACTTGTGTTAATTATTTAAAAAAAAGAGAATTTGCCGTCTTCTAGATATTGACATTCCGACGGATCACAGAGCCAAAATAAAAGAAAGCGAAAACAGGGACAAATACTTGGATGTTACCATAAAACTGAAAAGGCTGTTGAGCATGAGGGTAAAATATATACCAATTGTAGTTAGTGCGCTCAGAACGGTACCCAGTAGCCTGAAGAAGATACTGGAAGAATTGTCAGTCACTAGGATAAACCATCCGCACTACAATATTCCTAAGATCGGTTAGAATACCGAGAAAAGTCCTGGAGATCTGAGGAGACTTGCTGTCCCTCATATTCCAGTGAAAGCCTACCAATTAATGCTAGAGTGAAAAAATCCCCTGGAATGAAATAATAAAAATGATTCTTTTCCCCAGAAGTAGTTAGTCTTAGTACAATATTTTGAATTCATTCTATGCTTGTAAACTTTAGTTATTCAAAATTTTCAGCTCCAGACAAACTAAGTTCTAGCATTTTCTCTACTTATTCCAATGAATTCAAATGAAAGATAAATTTATAAGAGAAACTTTCCAACAATATACTTAATATTGCTTTGCCGATTTGAATGTGGAATTAAGTTGGGCTTTGATTCTTACAACCTAACCACGTTCCGAGAATCCTATTAAAGGGATTTTATAGATAAAAGAAATTAGCACCTGAAAACCTGTTGAATATCTGAGAAATACTGGCAAGATTTAAAAGATGGAGATAGTTTGTATACAAATGAAATTTAAGTAAAACAATAAAAGAAAAAGACGAGACGAAATATAGAAAAGCAGTCCAAAAAATAAAGACAATTTAAAAGTAAAAATAAAAATAAAAGAAACCACAAGATAAGAAAGAATGATTTTCAGAGAACAAGACAAGCAAACAAATATCATACAGATAATTTATTGATTTTTTTTAGTTAACCAACAAGCAAAACAGTAACATAACAAAAAATAAGCTCGTGAAAAAATGAAACAATATTTTTAGTTAAATAAAAGATAAGCAATAATGAGTATTTTTATTCAATAATTTTTTGTCAAGATTTTTAAATTCTTCGGATTATTCTACATGGTTTTGGAGCTTATCGTAATGTTCTTCCAGATATAGCAAAGATGATAAGGGAATTAGAATATAAGGAAAATGATGAAAGAAAATTACTTTTTAAAAGATTAATATTTCTTAAATAAATAATTTGACCATTTTTTAATCAATTTTTATAGATTGCTGTTTCATGCACTCTTATACAGATTGTTATTATATTTGAGAGGTGTACACCGTTTGCGTCTCTTTTCATATCATCAGTTCTTCAAATATCTTTCAATGTAGTAAGAAGTCTTCCAACTCCCAGGAAACACCGTAACAACTTTCCTAACCCCAGTGAACATGTTGACCTTCGTTGTCGGTCAACAATGGGATCTCTCGCGTTAAGATCGAGAAACGGTCACATAGAGGGTTGGGCATTTTAAAAAGTGTCAGCAGTCAATTAGTAGTCGACAGAAGACAAGTAAATACCTTAAATTTCGGAGCTTAGGAAATCCTCCCCGTCCCCATTGAAGTTGGGCTACGTTTTATGGAAGAAGAGGATTTTTTTCATCGAATCAAGAACACTTCACTTGTTGGTAATTTCAGACCGGTTTCGATAAAGGCTGAAATACACTACTAAAGAGAGTGGTATCTTTTCTTTGGGATGTGTGCCGAAAATTTTTCTTTTTAATGAACTTTTCTTCGTCTCTTCATCTCTTTGTCTCCGGCAACTTGCACAGAGACCAAAAATCTTTCTTCAAAACTTATCTCACTCTGTGAGTGTGTGTGTTATTTAAGGAAGTAGCTTCTGAGAAGAAAACGACAATTGTTGTGAAAACTTGAAATTTTAGTTGTATTACTTTGCAATTTTACTAAAGCTATGAATTCGTTTAAAAGATGAACAGTTTAGTTTTACTCAATTTTAAATCATGGAAAAAAGAATTTTCAAAAAGCTCTGTTGTCTTCTCCGTATTTCAAGGCTAAATTTCTTACAGTTTTCCCAAGTAATAATGCAATTAGTTTGTATTGTGAAATTGCTCTCAGCTCGAAGTCTTGGGCTAACATTGTACAATAACATAGTGCTCTGTCTGAAATCTGGGGCTTATGAGTTACCTTAAAACAGTGCTCTGCCCGAAACCTTAGGTTTACGTGAAATCCTAAAATAGTGCTCAGTCTCAAATCTTGGTCTTACATTTAACCTTAACATAGAGCTCTGCCCGAAATCTTGGGTTTACGTCGTACCCTAGCATAGTGCTCGGTCCTAAATTTTAGGTTTACGTAGTACCCTAAAATAGTGCTCAACCCGACATCTTGAGCTTACGTTTTAGTGTAGAAAAGTGCTCAGCCAAAAATATCAGGTTCATGATGCATAATAAAATTGAGCTTGCAGGTTCAAACAACTAACCATGTGATTATTCTGAAGCAAACCTGCATCCAAGAAATCTTGTCTTTTACTCTTAAATTAAAAATTGATTATACTGATACTCAATGCGTGTCTGTGTGTGTGTGTGTGTGTGTGTGTGTAACAGACAAACAGACAGTATGCCTCTGTCAATGCGTTTGTGTGTATCATTCTTGTACTTTCGGTAAAAATCCAAGAAATATAAACGCATGTTTTATCAATTATTTATTTCTAACTTTTGTAATTTCCTTCTTTCAATTCGACTACCGAAGTACTGAACAAGTTAATCAGGTTTGAACTAACCGATTGTGTACGGAAAATTTCGATAGAAGTTAATGCGCCACTTTATAATCATCGGAACTTGTGCGATTTGCCAATTGATATAGACTAATGATTACAAGTGGTGTGCTTTGCTGCAATTTTTGTTGGGTGAGGAGTCGAGGGTACCGAATCTCTTATTTCTCGTAATGTAAACAGGAAGTGGCGAGAAGTTTGAGGATTGTCGCGTTGTAACTAACTATTAAAATCCTGCTGCGATCGCTAAATACCTCGGGCGACAGCTACTCTCTAACTCTGATCTGTTTTGTACTAAATGTTTGATGTCTATGCCAACACCTCTCTCTCTCTCTCTCTCTCTCTCTCTCGTTATATATATATATATATATATATATATATATTGGTCAATCACATTCACTTGAACACGAATACACAAAAATACGTGTTTACGCGCGTACACACGAAAGAAGATTATGAAGCCAGTAGTCCGGCACTTGCTTATCTGAATGTCGACATGAAATTTTCACAAAATAATATTTTAGGGGAAATTTTGACAAAGAAGAAGATAGACTTCACTAAAAAAAAAAACTCGTATAAAATGTTGGACTTCTTTTCATTGAGCAACCGACTTATATATATATATATAGAGAGAGAGGTTTATGGTTCTAATTAGCTCACTTGGTGGGTTAATGGAAAACCAAATTTGACAGTATTGTGAAATAGTGCTCAATATCAATGATAGAGCATTAACATATATATATATATATATATATATATATTTATCATATTGATGTGTATTTCCGCTTTGGGGCCTTCTTCGAGCCCTTCTAATTCTTTTGTCATATTGTTTACCATTCGGCTTTTTCGTTATGTATTCTTGGTTACCAAATTTTAGTCCAAAATCGTTCGGTTTCTCTTGCATCCAGTTAGTGGTAGGTTTTCGTGTCACCTCCTTCCACTTGGTAGAATTTTCTTTTGTTGTTTTGGAATGCCCTGTTTTGTCTGTATTGTTTTACCCTTTGTCGATATCTCTTTAATATTCCTTCTTTCGCCAATACTTTCTGGTTTATTTACTCAAGTTGTATTGTTATTTTTTCTTGTGTTTCCTTTTTTTGTTGTTGTTGTTGTTGTTGTTATTTCTACATATTCCAGCGTCTTTCCTTTGTTTTATCACTTTGGCCTATTTTCATAGATAGATTTTTATCTGCATTTCTAGTCGAATTTCCCTGTCTGGTTTTGATTTTTTGTTCGAGCTTTAGATTAGTCCCTTTAATTCGGTTATATTATTCCTTGATATATAAAGTAGTACTTGATTTATTTTTTTCCGTTTCCGTCTTGACTGTTCCCCACTCTGTGTTTCTTAGTAATGATAAGGTAGTCTTTTCCCTGTTCATATTTCTCTTCAAATTTTCAAGATTTACCTTTTTTTCTTGCATTAGTGCTTTCCCTGGGTTGTTTGGATGTGTGTTTTTTGGTTGCGTGGTGTTTCTATTTTCCGAAATTGGGGATTCATTTCGGTTAGGCTGTTTTGTTTGTTATTACTTGGTATGTCTGATATTGTATTACTGTCTGGTCCGTTATTTATTTTCTGGTGTATATCTCGTATTTCAAGGTCAAAAAACTAACCTTAATTTATTATTGTTCTGACTTGGTCGGCAAATCTTTGGCTTGTTGTCTGAAAACTAGTACATTCTTGCAAGATCTCTATCATTCTTTTCCCTACATCCTCTTTGTGTAGGGTTGCTCCTATATTATTATTATCAGTATTCTGGCCGTTTTCGATAATGCTGTCGTTTGGATGGTCTCCAATCGTCCGCCAAATTCTAAGTCCTCCAGGCCCATTAGTAATCCTTTAGTTACTGTGCCAAAAGCACCAATCACAATTGGCACAATCGTCACCCTCATGTTCCACAGCTCTTTCAATTCTCTAGCAAGGTCGAGGTACTTATCCTTCTTTTCACATTCTTTCAGCTTTATTGTGCGGTCAACCGGGACAACAAAGTCGACAATTTTGCTTGTTCTCTTTTTTTTTTCTTTTTTTTTTTTTTTTTTTTTTTTGGTTGATTATTATAAGGTCTTGTCTTCTGGCCGAGATTAGGTGATCCGTATGTTTTTCATGTCATATTATTATTATTATTATTATTGCAAAAGGTACACCAAATCTATCATCTTTATCACCTCCCCATAAATACCATACCACATAAAAATAAAAATAAAAAAAGTAACGTGAAGATGCTTTAATTTCAATCATCATCATCGCTCAAAAAAAATTTCCGCACAACGGACATTTCATATTCACAGCAAAATAAACCTTTAGCTACCATAAAGTTAGAAAGAAAAATAAATTCTGATTGCAACAATCCATTCACCCTCAATTACTCTTCCCTTTTCACACTCACTTCGTTCGTTTCACACCCCTCCCAAATAACAGACAGCGGAAATATGTGTAAATATGTAAAAATGCATGCCAGTACATAGGTCAACATAAGTATATATGTACGCGCGAGAAACAGCATATACATAAACATACGAACACTCAATAATACACAAACTTAGGCACACATACACACAAATAACCCTCACTTTTCAAACAAAAATTGACCATAGTAATCGTTTTTTGTTTTGTTTTTGTTTTTGTTTTTTTTGTTTTTGTTTTTGTTTTTTTGTTTTTTTAATCTTCACTCTTTCCGATGAATGCAAAATGCATGAAACCCAGGATCACACACACACACACACACACACACACACACACATATATATATATATATATATATATATATATATATATATATATATATATATATATATATATATATATATATATAAAGTTTGTTAAGCATTTGATAGCTATCTCCATTATATCGAAAATCTAAATGATTATTATATGACCTTCAGTGCAAATACAAGATTATCATTCAAAAGAAAATGGAACTAGAAATTACATTATTCTTTGAGTTTGAGTAATTCACTGTATTGCTCTAATAGACATTTTGCTATGTTGTCATTTTTGCTTGGTTACGCGTACATACATACATAGAAAAATTACAATTTTAGGCATAGATTGATTGATAGATAAATAGATAAATAGATTTGTAGAGCATCTACGTTCTACTATGTCGATATCCAGCCGCCTGACAATGTATTATGAATGTTTTGACAGCAATACATCAAAAGATGTTGAAAAGTAGATTTTTGATAACTAAAACAATTAAATATTTATAGATGAAAATATCCCAATAATGATGTTCTTCAAATGTAATAAGCTTCTTTTTTTTTTCTTTTCTCGCTCTACTTCTTTTTTCTTTGATGATGTAAATTTTCTTGTTTGCTTTTTTTTATCATTTACTTTCTTATATATTTTTTACTTTCGATTCTTTTATCAGGTTTCTCTCTATTTTTTAAGTCTTTTTCTTATTGTGCTGATTTACAATCATAATTCAATGATTTATTTACGCGCTAATGCATACTTTTGAACATTCTTACGAATTGATACGGGTTCCTCTTGATCAGATTCTCATCGTGAATCGGGCTGATGAAAAGTAGACTACGTTGAAAATGTTTTCCTGACAACGACATTATCATTGCTGATCAAAATAACTGGGTTGCATCTGCTGGTGAAGATTTTTCATAGAGACAGAAAGCAGGCAAAAATGCAGAACCAGACGTGATTAATATATGAAAAAATAGTTTTACGTAGATAAAAACTTGTTCTATCCATCCCCTTGTTATTGTTTTCTCTGTGCATGTTGCTATTTTCCTGGAAATAAATGAGAAGCTTTAATCTCGTAGCCCAACTAAATATGTCGGTTCCAATATCTAATCGACGTATATCGAAGTCAACTCGGAGAAAAAAAAAAAGGAATTAAATAAAATTCTGGGTCCAAATTATTTTCTTCCATCGAATTTTCACTGATAAAATTATGAAAATATGTTTTAAAGTATAACATTTTCATTAAATCAAATATCTTTAGATCAGATATTTTCAGTCAAATATTATAAAAATATTACAAAATGTTTTCAGCATAAATATATTTAGTTTTTAAGAAAATGGATTGAGCGAGCCCAATTCTGAACAATGCGTTTCACTTGGCGCTAATGCTCTTCTCCCATCAGCCATGGTTAACTAATTGTTTTTGATAGGAAAACCGGTCTCGAAGAAGTAAAGACTCTTAAACTAGAACCTGAAGAATGAGTTTTCGATAATCTGTAATATATTATTGCATCATTTTTTGCTATCAGCGCATCCAAAAAGTGTCTGACTTACCTATAAACACAATCACCTGTAAAGTACATTTGCTTAGCTTCGGCTTAGTTAATAGATATTACTAACACCGGTGAACAGATATTATGGATGTTTACAGTTGTATCAATGCTTTAATTTGAATTTATACATTTATTATACGACTCTTGTATCCGCTGGGTTTCCAATGTAACAGGGATTTATGATGATATTGATAGATCTCTTTAGGTAGGAGTGAAATATTTTAATTTCATAGTTGTCCCCTTTATAATAGAAATTTGAATGATTGAAAAATGACGTTCAACGCGATGAAAATCCGAGAAAAATTAACATTTATATGCAAATTAAACTGCTGATGGCTTAATTGTTTAATGTAAAGGATTTAAACTATATATCACTAATAAGGTTATCGCTATGATGTACCTTGGTTTATATATATATATATATATATATATATATATATATATATATATATATATATATAGTCATCATTGGAATGGTTGTTATATATGGGCTAGATTTATTTTTTGAACATTCAATGTTTTAATGCTTCTTAATGCATCCTTATGCAATTGGGTTGAGTCCATGTGTGAATCTGAGCGTATGTGTAGTTCAGTTTTATTTCCTTCTTAAATGGCAAATTAACCTTCGTGGAGGCCGAAGCCATCCTTGCAGACGAACAGCAATAATGCTATTAAAACCTGGGAGACTTAGGGGATTTATTACTTTTCCCAAGAGTATTAGTCCGAACTAGTTAAAACTGGATTTCGAACTCACTTACATCAAGGCAACAGTTCAACACTTTAGCCATTTCACCACGAGTAATCTCCCTCTATTTTATGTGGTAATGCTTTCAAGATTGTATTGTGATTTAAATGCAGTGATTTTCTACTCACTCATCATCAAACCTTTATTTAGGTAAAAAAAAAAAAAAAGAAAATGAATTAAAACATAAAAATATCCCCTTCCTTTTCCCACTCATGGACAATTAACTACGAAATGCACCAGAGATTGACAAGTATCAAGGTAACCAGCATTATTTCAACCCTTACTACCAGTCAATCGTTTCCATCAAACCCATGAAACAAATCATTAATTTCACCCTTTGCCAAACGATCCTTACATCTAAAGGCTCCAAAGTTGAGCAAACGAGAATAGTTACGTCTGCGTGGAACGTCTGTCAATAAAATAAAGTGATCATGTAAGAGAAAGAGTTATGAACGGGAGAGGAAAGACTACAGGCGTGAAAGTGAATGACTCTTAAACTATTAAAGAGAAAAAAAAGGAGAAGTAGCTGAAGAAGAAATAGAGAAGTCGGGGGAAAAATGGAATGGATAAGAGCCGTTTTGTGTCTTTACTCATATATAAGACGCCAGATAATCAGTAAAGGAGGAAAGTAGAAAATACAATAAAAAACATGTGTAAACTTTCGTCTCATGCATACAAACATATACATGCAAATACGAGCAGACACACCTACCCACATTTTTACTCATATGAATATTCCCTTCTCTAAGCTTATATATACGTGTGTGTGTGTGTGTGTGTGTGTGTGCGTGCGTGCGTGCGCGTATCTTAGATGAGTGCATCTATCTCTTATATACAGAAATATCTATTTTATATATATATATATATATATATATATGGTGGAGGTTGACGCATGTATTACAAAGAAATACTAAAAGATTTATTGCGAAGATTGGTTGGGTTTGTTTTGTTTTGTTTTTTTATTGTTGTTTAATGGCATATCAATCTTCGTGGGTTATTTAATGCCATATTCATAGTTTTCCCTAAGGTATTATTCTGAGAGTGAATGTAATAGTGCAACTTGAGTTCGAACTCGCTTCCATCGAAGCTGCAATACAGCTCTTTAGTTATTACGCTTCTATAAGAGAAGAGGAAAAATGTTAAATAAAAAGCATGGACAACGTTGGAAAAAGAATAGAAACGGAAGGAAAAGATATTGCTGTGGTAATTTACGAAGCTTTTTATTCCGATGGGGCACAAGGCCGAATGAGTGAATTACCCAAGGAGACACGAACTCATTCGTGTCGGTTTGCTAGTCGAGCTTGCAAATCATTACACCACCAGGGGTACCTAAAATAGACATTACGGCAGCCATTTAATAAATTTAGCTTAATTTAGCAGAAAGCCAAAATTAGGGTCCCTGTTAGGGTCATATTAATTGGTCAAATTGATTTGTTTGTGAAAATGTTTACAATAATTTTGAACAACAATAACACTTCAGCTCTTACAACCTGTTTAAAATGATTATGAAAATACATTGTTGTGACGTATATAATTAAAGTAAAAATCGCAAAATCGAATTTGGAATAATATAGCCCAGGTGCTTAGATGCCGTAAAACCAACCCACCAATTTTTTTTTATAGATATTGTAAAGATTTTTAAAACCGAAACATGGGAATAAATTAGATTTTTGTCAATTAAGGTGTAAATTTTATAACAAATCATCGATCATTCCGAGGAAAGAACATTGAGAGATATTTTTATGTACGAACAGAAAAAGGATAATAAAAGTAGGTGGAGCATAAACAGAGAAAATGGTTTAAGAAAATTTCAAACTTAACCATAAAATGGAAAGCGGTTTCTAAGACAGTGAAGAGGAAAAGGAAGAATCATACCCCACCAAGAAAACCTTTTCAAGGGGCTTATTCTTAGCCCCGCTGACAGAGATAAATTTATAGAAACTGTGCCTCTCATTTAATGTACAATTAAAAAAAATATATCGAAATGATTACGGAAAAATTATTATTCAAGAAAAATCTTTAAATGAAAAGAAATAAAGAGGACGAAATCAAAGGACGGCTATGTTTTGTTTCGGGTTTCTTTTTTATCTTTTCTTTTGTTGATTTTTTTAAATTAATTTTCCGTGTTCCCGAAATTTCTTACAGGTATATGGCAATAAAAACTATAGGCATCAACTTTCTTACTCCATCAGCAACCAGATGCGTCTGAATGAGTGCAGTCCTTCGGCACCAAATTGTCAAAATGAAGACTGATGATGTTTCTCTCTTATTTTAAATAGCACAGTATTTTTGTATGTACGTATTCACCTATGTACGCAGCAATTCGACCATAAAAAAGAGAGAAAATAAAATAACAAGGTGTATGTATGTATGTATGTATGCGTTTCTGTATGTGTACAAAAACCGATGTGTATATCTGGTTACGGATAAAAACAAACGGTTCAAACGCACAAGCGTATGTTGTTCTGTAAAAGAACTTATCCTTGTAAATGCCTTAAATGCAACGACTTCTTGATTTGCCCAGTTAGGGTTCAATAAAGGTCACATGGATATTTTTCACCTGTTATAACCTGGTGCAATCTGAATTCATTCTCGTTGTCTGAACATTTCAAAGGTACAAAAGTTTCTTCACTTGCTTTCTCTTCTGTAATTACTTGCTTCTGTAGCGCATAATAACTTACTAATCAATTTTTCGTGCCTCTACTTGCACGAGAGCCGGACTCATTGTGTATTATGACGTTGCCATGGGAAACTGCCGAGTATCAAAAGACTTGATTTTCTTTTCTTTTGATGCATGCGTGTTGTAATTCATAGCGAACTTGTCGACTAAAATTGTCATCAGTCTTGCACGATGAATTTTTCTTTTCGACTTTTTCTTGTTTCATTTTTAAGAGAATTTTTTTCCAATAGTTGAATAATATAAATGTATTGATATTTATTAATACTTCAGTAACCAACACAAAAAAATTAGCTTTACAGTCAAGTAACGCTGAAAGCACCAGATCACCCAAGTTAAGCAGGTTCAATCAGTATAATCTGTATTTAGATGAGTGACCACTTCATGACAGTATCATCAGCAACACACACACACACACACACATATATATATGTGCATGTGTGTGCGCGCGTCAATACAGACACCCTTCTCTTCTAAAAGTATATAATATGACCACCTAACTTAATCTACTATTCATTAGTCTGGGCATAGGTGATATATCAATCATTCATTTTCTTTTGTTTGTTCAATTATGTACTAGGTTCCGGTAACATTCAGGTTTTACACATACCAAATCTCTCAACTTTCGAATTTTTCACAACAACCATACAGTCTCGTTAACAGCTTCCAATCCACTTCAGATGCCTAAACATTTGGAGCTCTAAAACACACGCACTTTTATAGTGTACTTCTACTAGAGTAATGCCTTCTTTCAAATGATGTTTAATGGTTATACAAATTCTGCTTCCAATATGTCTCCTAGCATCCATATATTCAACAGCAGGCTCACTCCTATTTTTTATAGTTGCATAATATATATTTTTGTGAAGCATATAATCTCTAAAGGACAATCATTTTTACATCTACAGTTGCAGAGGGTGTCTGAATCAATACCAAAAAAAAAAATTATCATTTGATGATTACATTTTTGCATTAGCCTACAAACGTAGATCGGTCAAGTAATCTAATTTCACTGCAGAACAACGAAAAATTCAGTTGTTATAGTAACACGAAGCATTTTAAAAATTCAAACATATCGTTATGTTTTCACAGTCAATAACAAGGTTGATTACATCACTACATCTCACCCTCTCCCTCTCCGTCTGTCTGTCTGTCTGTCTGTCTGTCTGTCTGTCTCTCTCTCTCTCTCTCTCTCTCTCTCTCTCTCTCTCTCTCTCTCATCCTTTTTCTCTTGCTAGTTTACCTTTTTTATTCTTTTTTTCTTTTCTCACTAAAACTTTTACAGTTTTCCTACCAAAAATTCAAATTATACCGCCAAAATTCTATTACTCATATCATCTAAAGTTCTTCATCTAGTAATTCAACGACAGACGGACGTATTCGTAACCAGGCTACATAACTAAACTTTTTATTAATCAACCAATCAGGGATAATCTTTGACCAATTTCAAACAACACACTCTGGAACCACTTTTGCTCAAAATCAATTTTTTATGTATGTGATTTGTTTTACACAGAAAACCTCTCTATTCACCATACTTGATGCATAAGACCAAATACCATCCACCAATTAAACAACAGACTTTCTCACTTATACACACCACTACGAAACTAACTGGAATATTTTTATTTCAATACAAATATCTCATCCTTATGAAATCGCCATTTGGTCGGGAAATATCTTTTTAGAGATTAATTCTGCTACACCCTCAGCTGCATTCTAGTCTTTGAATAGAATGCACTAAAACAAAATTAAGGTGTGACTTGTGCCTGTTTCCGTCGCCAGGACTATTTTTGATCTTTCTGGTGCGTACGCATATGGGATCCCTCATTAAATTGATCACGTGTTGTAGTCTGTAACCGAGAGGAAGCGGTTAAGTAGAGATATTTATATATCAGGTTTCTCCTTTTGCTCATATGAAAGAAAAAATCTCATATCAGCCCATATAATTATACTAATCGGAATTCTGCATCATTAGCTTCTGACGTCACTGCTCTTTCAGCGTCTTAAAGGATTACAAAAGATCTGAATATTATGCTTTCATCAAAGTAAAAATTGGACATCTTTCTCATTTTTGATGAATCAACAAGAGACGCAACATCTCAAGTGAGTAGAATTTCTGGATCGACAATTGTCTTTTTCATAATCCCTGGATCACCAGACAGTCGCGACGGCGTCGACATTTTCTATGAAAAATCTTTCCGAGACTAATTCATAGAAAAAGAAATTATCTTTACATCTCTATGACCCTTTTCTATCAGTTCTTCCGATGCATTTTATCATTTCTTCAGATAATATTTCTTTCTTCTACTGTCCCGAATGGCCCATGACAATCATATTCAGTTTTGCGTCGTTCTATTTTCATTTCTGTATTCTAAATAGTAACAGCATACTTTTCTTTTTTACTTTATTCTTGTAATTTTACATCAATTATCATAGTAAAATGAAAATTATTAATTAGAAAATGTTTCTTTACTTAGCACTGTCGTCAGTTCTATTACCATTACAATTTTTGTGGTTGTTGTTTTTCTTGTTATCATGAGGAATCTTCGACTTTTTCTCTTTATACATACAAAATATCTGATGTAGAACTAATAAACCAAGTATATAAACTTTCTTAAAAATAACGAATTATTTGTCTAACTAAAATAATTATTCACAATTCAGTAAACGTTACTTCTTCAGTTGATGTTTCTAGCATGATTACATTGAATAATCGTTTAGTTAAGACGGTAAATCTGGACAAAAAGAAATATGTTTTAATCAACAAATTTATCGAGTGTCACCCACTTAAAAGAAAAAAATCATGATAAACCACCCTAAATGTTACGGAACAATATTAACTTCATAAGATAATATGAAAATAAAATTAGTGAATCCCATTTTTTATGTGGGTTTATCTTTTAAAGTAATAATAAGTCAGTGTAGACGTTCATAATAAAATAGACGTTGTTTAGGAAAATGAAATCATTTGAAGGGATTTTTTAAATTCCGTCTATTTGTCATGCGCTGTTTGCAACCAAAATCAGGACTTCTTACCCTGCATAGACCGATAACTCAGCAAGCAAACATTTAACTTGCAAGAATTCGATTGTAGTTCTGTTTGTGCTTACTTTATAGGAAGAGATGTTTAAAGATAAAACGTCGTGTGTGTGTGTGTGTGTGTGTGTGTGTGTGTGTGTGTGTGTGTGTGTGTGTGTGTGTGTGTGTGTGTGTGTGTGTGTGTGTGTGTGATTCTGGAAATTTTATTTTAAACTAAGCTTCAAAACTGCAAAAGTTACTCGCAGAACTCGCTAAAAGGAATGAAATATTATCTTGCAGTACTGCTTAAAATAAATCAAAGCATTTTCGGTTGTTTAAAAGGACTCCTGATGCTTATGATTTCGAAGCATAATTTCACTTGAACACTTAGTTGACTAAACAAAGAAAATGCTTTTAATGCTCCCGAATAAAAGGTAAACAAAATTACACAGAATACAAAATTACACAGTCAGCGAAGATTGCTATTGTAATGTTCTCTTGGTGTTCTATTCGTGTGACCTTGTGTCCAATTTTAACTATGCTTAATTTTAGAACACCTTGCATGGTATAATGTCTATCGAACTTGATTGGCAGATAATTAATTGTAAGTGAGTTCGATTCTCACTGAATGTCTCATACTTTTGGTCTTGGGCTAACTTAAGTCAATGACAAGGTCGTAGCTTTCATTTGGGATTTTGCTGAATATATTTTGCTAAAAGGAATAAGTAAATTCTCCACTCTAACTAGTTTTGTGTCATTCGGTTAAGTTTAGTAAACAATAATCTATATTATAATGAATCGATTTTTGTGTGCATAAGTAAATGGCACAATGTAGCGCGACTTTTGCTTGTGCAAAAGTATTAAAATCTTTTCGAAGAATAAAACATTTTCTAATGAATTTTGCAGTAATAATAAAATTGTGGTATTGGCTTTAACGCTTAACCCGATCATTACGATTTCTTAAGAGAAAAAACCAATTATAGAATACTTTCCCTTGTATGAATGATAATATAACTTCTTTGAATAAAATGTAGTCAACATAGAGCTCATTAACCCCGAAAGAAGGCTTTGAAGCGATTAATAATAGCAATACTTTCTCATTGGAACAAACAAAACTAATACAGCTTTAAATGAATGTTAAGAATAATTTTACAAAATAATAACTCTTTGCCTAAAATTGACATCATATAGCATTGAAAGAAATTCTAAAAATACTAACATTAAGCAATACTCAAGATTTAAATAACAATAATTAATCATTGTAAAATTCAGTCTAGGAGAACAACAACTTTTGAATTTAAAACCAGGAGCCCCCAAAATCATTGTCGGTTAGTTATGGAAGAGAGACAGATCAATACAAAGTGTGGTGCAGCTATGCAAGGATAGATACCAACTGTCACAATTATATTACTTATGTAGCTGTTGATCTTCTTTGACTATCATTGACACTTGAATCCAAATGTACAACCCATTATAGTACATATGGGGTTTGCATATTTCCTCCCGCACATTAACCACTTCTTTATAGGCTTTCCCGTTTTCCTTTGAGAAAATGAGAACGTCATCATTGACATGGATTGGGTAGCGAATTATAGTTCTAAAAAGTAAGTCTATATGAGTTTTTGTTTTCGTTAGGGGGGTCGAGAATTCTACCCCCAGCAAGTTTCAATTTTCCCTTCTCCCGTTTATTCTTACTACTCAGATTAATAGGCTTTATTTTCCTTATCCAAAATCATTGCTTCGTGCTTCTTTGTCTTTCTATTATCTTTTTTCTGCTGTTTTATTAATTTATTTACTTATTTGTTTATTTATCTATTTATTAGACTGTTTCTATAAAGAACAAAATATCTCCACTTTTCTAATAGTTGCACCTAAAAAAATTAAGATACTTTTTAGACGTTGGAAACTTTTGCACATCTCCTTCAATCTCGAAGAGGAGATGGGCAACGCCAAGGTATCATAATCCAACTGATAAGACATGAAAAAGTGTCTAAGCAACTTGTTGGTATAAGCCCCAAACAGAATAGCGTAGAAAGCGTCCTCGGCTATTTCTACCCTTCTTGACGACAGATAAAGGTCAAGAGACTGACGTGAAATGGACTGAATATTTCATTGCTTTCTACGGATCAATTTATTCTTGCTTCCCTTACTGTCTTGGAATGATTGAAATAAAACACCTGCCAGACATTGTTTTCGAAGCCTGTTACATTAACCAGATTTTTGGACATATCTGCATTACTCAGCTTCAATAGTAGTATCTTGGTAGTTTGCCTATAAACCAAGGGTTAATATGTCTGTGACATTATTTTAGAAATAGTTTGTCTCATTCAGTTTATAAAACATTTTTGCCTTCAGGACTCTTTTTTAACATCTTGCCATATATGATCTTGACGTAAGATATACATATAATTACTTTTTCCTTCAACACATGATGCAAATGCGGGTATTTCTAATTAGTCGATGCTATAAATGCAATATAGATGAATAGCTCAATTGAACTTTTATTTACTGCAGACTGAATGTATTATTTGTATCTTTTAAATTTTCAGGCCAATAATATGTGGTAGTTTCCGCGGAAGATCTAATTACAGCAAGTCTTCTAGACGTTACATCACTATCCGGAGTATTCTTACAAGTAAAACTTATTTTGGTCTACAGGTTTCCAACTATTTAGGATATCTGCTGTTCCTAGTCACCCGTATCAGTTTTGTGCTAGGTCATAGTTCAAATTTACAGAACGATGCTTAGTCTGACATATGGCTTTCAGATTGTTTACATTATTAAGTGGTCACCCATCTTAGATTGATCACGCTCATCGTTCGTTAAGTCGGATCGGGTGGACAGTTAATGCGTCCCCGGTCATTTTTTTTTTAATTCTATGATGTTTATAATGATAATGAACTTCTCGCTTACAATTGCAGAATATATTGATACAAGATTTAAGATTGATCACGCTCATCGTTCGTTAACACGGAATGCGTCCTCGGCTCTTTCTACCCTTCTTGACGCATAATTTTCTGAAAATTTAAACTTTATGATTTATGACAGGTAGAGTGACCAAATTTCATTAAGTTGAGATAAACAGTGTGCACACGTTGGTAACGTGTACACTTTCTTCCGGTTTGGGGTGAATGGGTTATGGGCCCCAGGTCAATTTTTTTAATTCTATGATGCTTATAGTGATAATGAACTTCTCTCTTACAACTGTAGAATATGTGGATAAAGGATTTAAGAAATATCGAAGCTGATCCATTACTCAAATAATGGAGCTACAGCAGTGTTTTCTTAATGGGATCCATATATCGTTAGGAATTATTGGAGTAGTTACGTAAGCGTATAACCAGTGGGCGGTAATAGTATTTCTAGTTTTTTGGACGGGCATTCGCACAAAAAAGTTGGATACAACTGGCTTACATTTTAAAGTCCTTTAGGATTTGTTCTTTTCTTTTCTATTCTCTATTAGCTTATCTTCTTTGCGTTTATGCAATTTATTCCATTGGTCAAACTCAACCCAGCTGTACAGTTCCAAGTAAATTATCAGTCGCATCTATCGGGCTGACCAAAAGATTATTTCTATTTTTGTAATTAAATGACATTAGAAGCGTTTACTTTTAAAGAATTTCTTCTAAAAGATTGTTTTTGATTATATTATGACATCGTGCATCCTTTTAATTGTCAAAATTGTGTTGTCTTTTTTTTATTGTAACATTAAAGGTGAAAGAAAATAAACAAAAGACGTGCTTTTTGCTATCTCTTATCAAAATAAATGTTCGTCATCTCATTTAAAAATAAGTCTACATCTATTAGTTATATATTCATTTTTCATTGTTTTGTTAAGTCAGTCGAAATCAGACGAGAGATCAAAATTAGAAAAATAACATTGGAACAAAGAGGTCCTCTCAGTAATTTGAAAGCCTTTAATAGAGAGGACGTTACTGGGTACAAGATTTATGCAAAAACTTTCTGAGTAAAAAATAAATAATTCAATGTTACCTTTGGTATTTAATTAAAACCAAACTTTAACCACGTTAAAGTCCCACGAGAATGCTATAAATTTGAATTACACCAATCTATAAGTAATATTTATCATCATTTTTATATATTTAAACATGATATTTCAAATGGAACGAGAATTCGAAATTTACCATAAGCCTACCCTATATTAGTCCCTGTCTCAATCGTCCCTCACTGTCGTAGATTGACGACCTGCTCTTTAAAAAAGCAGCAAAAAAGTAAAAATGAAAAAAAGATATAAGCCAAAATTAACAGCAATTGTTGACAATGCTTTAACAAAAATAAAAATAAACTCGGCTAACCGTGACCTCATTGGTTTCCCATTATAACAGTGATGATAGTGATGATTCTTCTTTGGAAATGTTGAAAAATTCTAATTAGCTTTTTATAGTTATCCCCGCCATATCAACTAACTGTAGAGCAGCTAGTGCGTTTAATTAGGGTTCCTCAAAGTAAAGAGTATGTTACCGTAAATTGACGGCTCTATTTTGATAAAATCAAATTAAATTTAAGATTAAAAAAAAACATGGGTAAAAAATAGATAAGAGTTGGCTATGTTTCATCTAAAAAATAAAGATAAATAAAAGACGGTATTTCAACTTAGGATGTATCTTTAAAATAATGCCTGGTTTTAATAATAGGCAGACATTTTTTTTCTAAAGTTCTATTGTGATGTGGTCCGAGGCTAATCACGGTGCCCAATGTGGTATGACTATTAGTCACAGAACTTGTTGTGGCTGTTGTGTTCGTGACTACTACATTTCCTTCCGACTGTTTGCTTTGTCAAGTCCTTCCGTCCTTACACTGTGTTTGATAGATCCACGAAGGGGGTTTGACTCAATTCAGCCGGATCTTCTTCTGACAGTCAGGTGATACGAGAGGCTAGATTGTCTAGCAACTCAAAGAACTGACAAAACCCATTGTTAACAAATAACAAAGATTTTTTTTTTTTATTGAAACACTTTTATGAGACAATAAATAACAAGCAAATGTTTGCTTTCCTGGCAAAAAGAAGAAGAAAGAATATCGAGAGAGGAAGAGTGACGATGAGGTGCCGTTAGTATGACACTAATGTCTCTAAAGTCTGGGACTTTGAATTTTTATAAAGTCTGCAGGTTGTTCGGAATGCCTTGGGTCTAGAATGGAAGGGATCTTTCTTTGGCAGTTTTGAGTTTCTTTTTGGTCTCCTTCCTCGTCCTCTCTGATGATTCGTTTTACCATCTTGTTTTTTTATAGATCAAAATCTGGACTAAAAAGTTTTCTGATAGGTTGTTCAATAAGAGACAATTAAAAGTCACATTCCCATTGGTTAGCCAATCCTAGTTCAGGATTATATCTTGCAGGTATCGGGAAAACCCTTTTTAGAGGCTTTGACCCATGGGAATAGGTTTAGAGCAATGGGTTTGAACTAAAAAATTTTCAGCCTCACCTGACTGGATGAGCCATCCCCAGCTCACCTTTATTTAAGGTGGAGCAAAATTAAATCACTCTTTTGACATTGACCTTTAAGATAAAGACTAGAAAAATATGTTTTAAGAAATGACCCGTTTAATCATTATGATCGATGGAGTTAGATGACAACCGAAAAATTAAATAAATTCGCTGACCTTTAAAATCAAAAACAATTATCTCGCACTTTATTGACATTTAGGAACGATCAACCAGCTTTTTAGGTCAATTTAAGCTTTAACCAAAAAGATACTTATTTTAAGGATGTTTTTGTTTTTGATATGAGTATATATCAATTTTCATATATTTCATGAATCTTAATTTTTACATATTAATAAAGTATTTAACCGCATGTCGTGTCAGTGAAATATTTTTCACTCAAATCAAATACTGAAAATCTGTCAGTTTGACATACTGTTTAGAATTATTTCAATAACCAAGGCCTATAGTCGATGAGTTTTTTCCGCGTTTTCAAGAAAAAAAAAACGATTCTGCTCGGCTTGAAGTTTTATGTAAAAAAGCAAGATTTTTCCACTGGTTTTATCTGAATAAGATAAGCTGACTCATTACATAACAGTTCGCCAATCAATGCGAAAATTACTGTCCACAAAGTCAATTCTTACGCCTATCCCCACTACAAACGCGTAACTAGCAACATTGAAGACTCTCGAGACTTGTTAAGAATTTTAAATCAAAATGTACAATCATCTAATTACTGGCCGCCTTAGGTGCTCATTAAACTCTATGTCGAGTGACATTCTATTTTGAAAATTTCAAATTATTTGCAAATAAATAAATAAGGTACAGTACTCTGTTATGAGCATTTAATTGTTATCTTTCTTGAAAAGGTATGATGATCAGGATTAAAATTAATGCCGAAACTACATTAAAATTAGTTGGCAGCAAATTATGTTGAAAATTATTTTAGTTTAAAAGTTCAGATGGCGAATCTGGACACAAAAAGCCAGCATTCAGCTGCCATTGCCAAAGAACAAATAGTCTTCATCACAGCTATAGTACTGAAAACCGTCTTTACTCGTATCACGTTCTCAAAATTTCACTCATGTGATTAAGAAAACGTACGCAGGAAACACACACACACAGACAGACAGACAGACACAGAGAGAGAGGCGCACTTGACCGTAAAAATTGATGCATTTTTATTGTTTTGTTTCTCTAGCCATCTGTAATAATCATATTTTTTCATCGTCTTTTCTTTTTCGAGGTCGACTGACTCGTCTTATTTTTTTCCAGAGGACCCTATTAGTTGTAAAATAAAAATGATTTTCTCTCTCTCTCTCTCTCTCTGTGTATATATATATATATATATATATATATATCATTCTCTCTCTCTCTCTCTCTCCATATATATATATATATATATGTGTGTGTGTGTGTGTGTGTGTGTGTGTGTGTGTGTGTGTGTGTGTGTGTGTGTGTGTGTGTGTGTCGTGGGTTAGGTGGTCATGCCCACAATGGGGTGTTGAAAAGTTCAGTCTTACCAAGAAGAGGATAACACGAAGACATAAAACGTACGAGCTATTCCTTATATTCATCGTGCAGTTCAACATACTTAACACATCATAGCTTGAAATTACTTTAACCTTTCCAAGAAAAAAATTTTAGAAGCTTTACTGGTCGAGCCAATAAAGCTTCAGCATCTGCTTGCATATATATATATATATATATATATATATATATATACGAGGTGCATACGATAAGTTTCCAGACTTTTTTCATAGGGGCACTCTTCTTGATAGTACACATATGAAACTCTAGTCCCCTTCGAAGTAATCTCCTCCGGCTGCAATGTTCTTGTTGTATCGTTCCAACAATTTTTGGAAGGCCCCATGGAAGTCCTCTTGTGTGAGCGTGTCAATGGCCTTCGTCATAGCCTCTTTCATCTCCTCAATTGTCTCATAACGACAGCCTCTGAGCTTAAGGAAAAACCAAAAGTCACAGGGAGCAAGGTCTGGACTGTAGGGAGGCTGAGGAACTGTCTTGATGTCAATCTTGGTCAAATAGTCTGTGACAAGGATGGTGTTGTGGACTGGTGTATTGTCCCGGTGAAAATGCCACTGACCCGATTGAAGAGTGCTGGCCTCTTCTGACGGAATCTCTTCCTGAACTCCCTTAAAACCTCAACATAGTAACCCTAAGCCTAACCCTAACCCTTTGGCCAATCAACTCTGGTCTAGTGGCTTCCTTATTTCTCCCACACGTCTCATCATCCCTTACAGACTCCCTGCCTTCCTTGAATTTCTTATGCCACTCAAAAACTGATGCTTGATTCATGCAAGATGGTCGAAAAGCAGTCTGAAGCATTCTATACGTTTCTGTGGCATCATTTTTTCCAAGTGTTGCGTAGCCATATATACGAATATGGCCATGTGTGAAATGGACATCGAATGTTTATTACGATAGAACATAGGAATCTCGGAATTCGAAAACACGTAACGACTTCTTGTTCAGGTACGAAACCTTTTTATTAACTTTGAGTTAAAGGTTTCTACGTAAGGAGGAGAGACACAATCTTTTATGCTGTCTTATTCATTTGGCCCCCAACTCAAGCGGCCCCCATAGGGCGCACGTTCGCCTCGCGCCAGCGAGCTCCAAAAGTCGATCCTTCTCGTTTGGCGCCTCGTACCCGACTCTTTTCTCTCTTCAAATTCTCACACAAACCTCTGCGCGCTTCCGGTGCGTGACTTCACCCGCACCCTGTCACCTCGGTTCGTTTCGGACTATTATGGCATCTGAGGGACACCTCCATCCACCCGCGCGCACCCGCATTAACACCTGCCTCAATGTTGCCTCTAACCCATGTGCTGAGCCGAAAGGTACTCAGCCTAACTAAACTCAAAGGCATGAACCGAAATCCCTCGGCTATTTCATAACACAAGTTTAAAACACAATTTTATTGCATATCGTTCTTCTAAAGTGTCATATTGCATTTTTAAAATTCACCAGCTGTGACAATCAGGCTTTAGTAGGGTGTATTTCAATTGCTGTTGTAGCTGTTCATTTGAACCTGAAATCATAAAAATTGGTCAGTCATCTCATAAGATGTATAGCAATAACATACTGAATTTTCAAGAGTCTACGACAATTTTAAATGCCCATACGAAAAAAGTCTGGAAACTTACCGTATGCACCTCATATATATATATATATATATATATATATATACGACCATGGCCAAAATTATGGAGCACCTATAAAAATTGAGATAATAGTTTAAACCTACATATTTAAAGGCTAAGAATCGTACAGTGAACAATTGAGAGCAAATGTAAAATATTTAACAATAGATTGTAGTATTTTTTTTTGCTTTAAACCTTCTCTCAAGACTTTTAGCTGAGTTTCGTACTAAATTTCTTCCAATATTCAAAATGATTTATTGTCATACTAAAGGTTGTTTTGTAATTTTTGGGTAATATTTGATTCGTACCGGTGCTTGATAGTATATTTAATTGAAAATGCCTCCAAAGAAGCAGCTTTCAGAGATTAAAAGGGCACAAATTGTTGCTTTATCTGGTGAAGGATATTCTCCGGTAGAAATTGCCAGGAAGATGGAATGTTCAAGGAAGGGGGTTCAAACAACGATTAAAAGGTAAAAGGAAACAAAGTCTTTCAAAAACAGAAAAGGACAAGGCCGTAAAATGTCTACAACCGCCAGGGAAGACAGACCTTTGAAAAGATAGGAGGAAAAGTTCTTCAGAGATTGCTGCTGAACTTAGAGAGGGTGCAAACAAAAATATATTAGCTCGAACAATGAAAAGAAGTTTATTAGAAGTGGGATTAAAAGGATGCAAAGCTAGGAAGAAGCCATACTTGCCTCATTCCAACAGGAAAAACGACCGAAATTTGCAAAGAACCATGAAAATTGGACACATGATGATTGGGGCAAAATTGTTTAGCCCGACGAAAGTAACTTTGAGGTAAGTTAACAGCTTCTATTTCCAAAACTTTGCATGTAATAATTGAAATTTTTATGTGAATACACACCCAAAACATTTATTCAAAAATTGTAACAAATTCTTTTTTTTTTTTTTTCATCAGATTTTTGGCACCCCCGGAGCGGTTTATGTTCGCCGTAGGGAAGGAGAGGCATTTTATCCAGATTGTGTGGTTCCAACTGTAAAATTTGGAGGGGGAAGCGTAATGGTTTGGGGATGCATGGCTTCTTCAGGCATTGGAATGTTGTACACATGTGAGAGCAGAATGAACTCTACAAATTATACTAACATGCTGGACTAGGTTTACCGAACCTCTTTGACTAAAATATTTAATAATAACATTCCAAGTGATGTAATCTTCCAACAAGACAATGCTCCATGTCATACGTCAAAAGTTTCAATAGGTTGGTTTGAGAAAAAAGGGATTACAGTGATAAAGTGGCTCCCTTAATCCCCAGACCTAAATCCCATTGAAATTTGTGGTCCCATTTAGAGAAAAGTGTGAGAATGCACAAATGTTCATCAAAAAAGAATTAGAGACCAAACTTCATAAAGAGCGGCAGAAAATAGATCCCACCACCTGCAACAACTTAGTCAATAATATGGAAAAACGAATAAAAGCTGTTATAACACAAAAGGAGGACATACCAAATATTGATTGTTCTTATTAATGTTTACTCCACTATTCTTAACCTTTAAATATGTAAGTTTGAATCATAATTTCGATTTTTCATTGGTGCTCCATAATTTTGGCCAAGGCTATATATATATATATATATATATATATATATATATACTATTCGGTCCAGTTAAATCGAAGTCGGGAATAATTCCGTTAGGACAAAAAATCATTCAACTTCGAACATTTAAATTTTCCTGGTAAAGATCTCAATGTAACTGACATCATAGAGCAATAATTTCTTTAAGAAAAACAAAATCCAGTCACATTAGGATTATAGATTTATTTCCATATATATATCAGGAGGGGCGAAAACAGTTTATTGTAATATCCTTTCATGAAGAGTGTTATATTTCAGCTTGTGTATGCATTTAAATATTAGTTTGTTTTTTAGTTCAATGTCCGTATTTTAAAGTATCTATGACTTATTTGTTTTGTTTTTGTTTTTTTGTTTTGTTTTTTACCTTTTACAGATGAAATGAAATATGGCTGCCTCTGGATGTTAGTCACTTTTTGAATAAACAATTTAACGAAGCTCAAATTAGCTATAATAGAAGAGATATTTAGGGAAAATGAAACGTGGTTTTACTTGGTTCATTTTAGATTTACTTTATGAACAGTTTTTAGTCGAAATTTAACAATATTAATTATAAATTACTTTGAAAACGCACACTCACACACACGTGTGTGTGTGTTTTGAAATCTTAAAACGTAGAGAAAAACGAGGAAAACGAGGAAAGAGCTTGTAAATGAAATTCATTTTTATCGACAATATTATCGATGATTTTGAGGACTTTTAAGATTTTTAAAGGTTTACGAGGCAACAATTTGTGGTATTGAACACTGTAAAGAAAATCACTATTTTTTTTAATTTGACGTATCAATATCAATTATCTATCTACCTATCGTGAGAGAGAAAGAGAGGGAAAGTGAGAGTGAGAGTTTGGTTTAGTTTCTTTGTTTAATGGCATATCAACTTTCGTAGGTGATTTAATGCTAAATACATTCTTGTAGAAGAACAGAAAAGAGAGAGAGAGAAAGAGAGAGAGATTTCTTGATTGTATGGTTGTATAGTACATGTTTATACCGTTACATAAATTTTTAAATAGCAAGGTCCACGAAGAGGTTTGTATTTTTTTTAATTTATTTATTTTGTTCTTACATAGGTGTTATATATATGTATGTTTCCAGCTTGTTGTTTCGTCAGAGAACATGTGTCACACAAGGCCTTTTAAATGGGGTACTCAATGAGACTTGAACTCACTTTTGATTCCAGTATAAATATAGGGTTGAATCATAAATGATTTTGGTTTGAGTAAAATATAATTTATTCATGAATAATTTAACAACGAATTAATTTCAATCAATTGTATATTTGTTCGTCTTACTAAAGAAAACCCCAAAATTGCCCCCCCAAGAAAAGAAAGAAAAAAATATATATATATATATCCAAAACACCTCAAATGTAGTCTAACACGTGCTAAAGACGAAAGCCATAAAAGAGTTGACTCCTCCTCTCTTTCTCTCTCTGTCTGTCCACCCCACTAGATGACCATGATATAGGAGTGGAACCTTTAATATAAATACTATTAAAAATTAGTAATAATTCAATCTTTCATTTGTTGAAATAGTATGCATACGTTGGAAGTGATTCCGTTTCCAGAAGTTTTTTTCACAGAGGTCAGTAAATTTATTCTACTAAACTGTTCATTTAAAATGCACATTTGATTTAAAATAGTAATGTCTTAAATCTCAGCTGTATTCTGTGTTGTTTAAATGAAGAATGAAGACTTATGCGACTTAATTTTCAGGAAAAACTTTACTTTTGGAAGACGAACTTCTAAATTTGCTAACGAAAACCCCAAAATTACCCCCCCCAGGAAAATAAATAAATAAATAAAATAAAATAAATAAATAAATAAAATAAAATAAAATGACGTATAACGACGCTGGTCAAATGCGTTAGTATACAGGGCAAACAGAAATAGAACTTTCTTAAGCTTAGAAGTCTTATTGCACACTCTCAGTTAAAAATTTAAAAAAAAAAAAAAGCAACCGAAGTCAAAAATCGAATTCTACCAATAAAGTAAAAACCTGTCAGGGCCGGAATCGGATGATAGGCTGAAATATACCCCAAAATGTCTTTGAATTTTAATAAGAAAGCAGTCTTGGACTTTAACTAAGTTAAAACTTAAGGTTAAAAAAAAAAAAAAAGGTTTTTTTTTTTTTTCATTTTTCTTTTTTTGTTTTTTCTAACACATACACATGGGAAGCAGCGTGATGTACGTGTGAGTCCTGCGGCTTAACGCTCAGGATTGTCAGTTCGATCGGGGAACTACTGCTGCTCATCTATAAGAGTGGCTTCTATAGAAGAGAATAAAAACAGCCATCGAAAGATAACCATGACTCGTACTCAAACCAGATACATAAACCGCATCGCTCTTCGCGCGGGTAAAAAAGGGGCGCGTCCTGCTGAGGTTGGAGCCCTGGCCTCAGTGTTCGAAAAATCAGCTACAGAGCTCAAACTCAAACAAAAACTACTAAAATGCAAACAAACAATACAGATAGCGACATTTAACGTGAGAACCCTAAATAGAATAGGTCAACTATCAGAGCTAACTGCATCAGCCGTAGAACATAAGATAGACATAATTTGCATACAAGAGCACCGATACACGCACACCGAAGATATCAAGTATCACGAAACTGGTAATGGATGGATGCTGGTGACTGTATCCGCATGGAAAAACTCTATCAATGCATCGGTAGGAGGGGTGGGAAAGCTTCTAGGACCAAGAGCGTTAAAAACACTGAACAGCATTGAGAGAATACAACCTAGGATGATGGCCGCAACGTTTAATGGCAACCACAAAGCAACAATTATCTCCTGCTACAGCCCTACCAATGTTAGCGAAGAAAACGAAATAGTCACCTTCTACGAAGATCTATCCTCCCTAGTACGTACCATTCCGAAACACAACCTGCTAGTCATTGGCGGAGATATGAATGCACAAATCGGGAAAAACAGACACAACAAATACAGCCTACACAACGCATCAAACAGGAATGGACAACATCTAATAGATTTCATGATAGAAAATAGATTAACATGCCTCAATACAAACTTTCAAAAAAGGGAGGGGAAATTATGGACCTACACATACGCGAATAAGAGTAAAGCACAGATAGACTACGTCCTTATAAACGGGAAATGGAAAAACAGTGCGATGAATTGCGAGGCATACTCCTCTTTCGAGGGTGTGTCCTCCGATCATCGAATAGTTACGGCCAAAGTACGTCTAAGCCTACGAAAAAACGCCACACGTAAAGCGACAACCAAGCACTATGACTGGGCCCTACTCAACAACAGAGATATTAGAGATAAATATGCATTAGAATTAAGAAACAGATTCGAAGCACTACAAGAGAAGGCAGAAAAAGGTACCCCAAATGACGAATATGAAAATTTTGTAGAAGCACACCTTGAGGCGGCAGCAAAGTGTATTCCAACAAAACCTAGAACTAAATATAGAGCCCCTTGGGAAACGCCAGCGGTTAGAGAAAAACGTACACTTGTGAAAACTGCCTCCAAAAGCTATCAAAAGAACCCAACAAACACAAATGCACGAAAACTAGAAAAGGCTCAACATCAATTAACAGGAATATATCTAAAAGAACAGGCAGAATACATACAAAATCAGATAGATAAGATTAGAGACTCGGTGGAAGATAGACAATCCAGGATAGCCTGGCAAACAATAAACGAAGTAAGTAGAAGGAAGAGCACAGCCAAAGCAAAATTGAAAGCTGCAAGCCAACAAGAAAGAGTAAAACTGTGGGAACAGCATTTCAAAAATCTACTAGGAAACCCACCGGAAATAACGGATGAACCGATCACCAGAATTATTAGTAAGCAATTAGACGTTAAACTGGGTCCTTTCACCAAAGAAGAACTCGACTCAGTTCTCAGAAGAATTAAAAATAGGAAAGCAGCAGGGCTAGACGAGATCCCCCCAGAAGTGTGGAAGACGAGACAATTCGACGATATACTGCTCCGGCAATGCAACGCAGTATATAGTCAAAATAGGATAGAAAGATGGACGAAGGGATGCATCCTTCCATTCCCTAAAAAAGGCGCCCTCGGACTAGCCAAGAACTACCGAGGGATAACACTTACATCCATAGCAGCCAAAATCTACAATGCCCTACTACGAAACCGCATAGAACCCAAAATAGACAACATCCTTAGGAAAAACCAAAACGACTTCCGGAGAAATAGATCCACAACCTCACAAATACTGACCATCCGTAGAATCCTTGAAGGCGTTCGGGCAAAAAACTTACAGGCGACATTACTATTTGTCGACTTTACCAAGGCCTTCGATTCCATACACAGAGGGAAGATGGAGCAAATCCTACTAGCATACGGCCTACCAAAAGAAACAGTAGCAGCGATAATGATTCTCTAGAGAAACACCAAAGTGAAAGTACGTTCACCAGATGGAGACACGGAATACTTCGACATTGTTGCAGGAGTACTACAAGGAGACACACTAGCCCCGTACCTCTTTATCATATGTCTAGACTATGTGCTTAGGACTTCGATCGACAAAATCAGAGAAAATGGCTTCGAGCTGACTAAGAGAAGAAGCAAAAGGTACCCCGCAAAAACAATCACGGACGCCGACTACGCTGATGACTTGGCGTTACTAGCGAATACGCCTAATCAAGCAGAGACACTACTGCATAGTCTGGAACGAGCCGCAGCTGGCATTGGCCTCCATGTCAATGCAAACAAAACTGAATATGTGTGTTACAACCAAACGGGCAACATTGCCACACTAGACGGAGCCTCTCTGAAACTAGTAGACAAATTCACCTACCTAGGAAGTAGCGTCTCATCAACCAAAAAAGACATCGACACACGACTGACGAAGGCATGGACAGCTATCGATAGGCTCTCGATCATATGGAAGTCGGACCTAACTGATAAAATGAAACGCAGTTTCTTCCAGGCAGCGGTTGAGTCGATACTGCTATATGGATGCACCACATGGACCCTAACGAAGCGGCTGGAGAGGGAACTAGACGGAAATTACACAAGAATGTTGAGAGCAGTATTAAACAAGTCCTGGCGACAACACCCCACGAGACTCCAACTATACGGACACTTGCCCCCCATCACGAAAACTATACAAGTCAGACGAACCAGACACGCGGGACACTGCTGGAGAAGCAAGGACGAGCTCATAAGCGATGTACTCCTGTGGACCCCCACATATGGATGTGCAAAAGTAGGACGACCAGCACGAACTTACATACAGCAACTATGTGAGGACACAGGATGTAACCCTGAAGACCTGCCGGAGGCGATGAATGATAGGGAGAAATGGCGAGAGAGGGTCAGGGATATCTGCGCTGGCGGCGTGACATGATGATGATGATGATGTATATTTGTCATTATTTTGAATCACCTCTTGCCATTTATCAGGTAGCTTGTTGATTCCTCTTAAGTAAAATTCAGCTGTTTTCGAGCTGAAGAATTTTTTCACAAACTTTTTCACCTCATCTTCTCGAGAAAATTTTTGTCATTCAAAGCATTTTGTTGAGAAGGAAAAACTGGAAATCTCTCGGTGCAAAATCTGATGAATATGGTGAATAGGGTAGAACAGATTAGCCTAAATCCAATACTTTCCTTGCCAGATTCTTCCTAAATTTGGCCTTACGTTATCATGAACAGGCAGAACTTTTATCCTATTGATGAGGGTGGTGTGTTTTTTTAGAAGATTTTCTTGCACTCTGTGAAACCGTGTGGAGAACAATTGTGTGTCTGACTGCTGTTTGAAAACTCAAAATGAATAATGCCACGATAATCCAACTATACACACAGCATAACATTGCTTCCATGAGGCTCCACCTTTGGGGTTGGCTGTAGAGATTCATCCTTATCAATCAATTACCTTTGGTGTTAAACGCTGTTATATAAACCCATTTTCATTATCTATAATGGTATTCATGAGAAACAGGTCATTTCTCTGCCTTGAAAGATTTGTTACTATGGATATGCGATCTTCCTTATTCTTCTCGCTAAATGTATGAGGAATCCAAACACCAAGCTAATTCACTTTTCCTATCTCTTTCAAGAGGCGACAGATTGTGCATTGGGATATAATGAGATCAGGTGCTAACTCTCGAGTACTTTTGCGTGAATTACATTCCCCCAATTCTCGGAAAGCGTTTTGATCGAAGTTTGGTTGGCTTCCTTGTCTATGTTCATCCTTCAATGGCCTATTTCCAGGACTAAACTTTGAAAACCAATTTTGAACTTGGTGGTCAGTAACAACACCTTGGCCATTAACACTACAAATTTTATTAGCCGTTTCTGAAGTGTTTTTGTTATTCTTAAGCTCCCACAACATTACATATTGAATATGGACTTTCAGTTTCTTCATTGTAGGGGCGTGAAATCACAAAAAAAAAAACTGCTGAAATAAGAATAACCAATGAAGCAACTCTTTAATCAGGTAATTTTCGGTTGCAGTTAAAACATTGGGAGCTTGATATGTGTACTTACAGTTTGCGTTTAAAAATCGGAATTTATTTATGGTTCAACCCAATATATGCATATATATGTACTTGTTTGCATAAGTGTGTGCATGCATATATATATATATATATATATATATATATATATGTATATATATATATATATATATATATGTGTGTGTGTGTGTGTGTGTGTGTATAAACATAAAATGAAAACCTATTTAATAATCACGCCTACTTTCAGTTCACATTTTTGGGCTTTTGTTTTCATTTTGTTTTTGTTCCTATTCGTCTCATGATATCCATTTTGAGGTACTTTTAGAATCTCCCATAAGAAAAAAAATACTTCTCTCGTTTTTCTTATCTCAAATAATCATGAACAAAATGGTTGTCTACTTTCTAAAGTCAATGAACTTTTTTTTTCTATTTTTCTTAGTTCATAGAGCAACCGAGTTGGTTTAACACTTAACATCACAGAAAATGGAATCAGAATATCTAATTTAATAGTGCATTTCATCTATCTCATTTTTACTTTGATTTACTGCGATTTAGATAGATAGATAGATAGATAGATAGATAGATAGATAGATAGATTTGAAATCCTGTTAGCGTTGCGTTCATTATCCCTATTGCACGTAGGAAAGGCATTAAGCTGTCCTTCTCAAAAGATCACATTAAGGATTCTTTTACAGTGTAATTAAATCCATACTGTCTTTTTCGAAATTCCAGTTAAGTATGATGTAATTCATCGTTGAGTACAGAACCAGTTTGATCCTGGGTTTGAACGCCTGCAAAAATTGTGATTGACAGTTTTGAGTCAGCATATGAAATAAATAAAATGGGATTTGTTTAAAATCTAAATGCTGGTTGGTTAATGGGTGATCACATGTTTTAAAAAGCTGTTCTCAACGATTTAGTTACTTTTTATATTTTTGAGAGATGCTGTTGAACCAAAGAAAAAGACAGACGTGTTTTGAAGGTTTTAACATATTCGAGCCTCTTTGAGCGGTTCCAGAAAATAAATATCTTCCCAATAAAATAAGAATTGAGAACTACACAAAAGGCCAGAATAACCTAATTAAAATAATGTTTTAATAGATATCGGAATCTTAAATAAATCTGTCTTTATCAACTTTTTTTTCAAGTGACAACCTTTTAATATTACATAGGTTTTCCCAAATAAATCTCATAACGCTAAGAAACGCTATAAAGATTCAGTATGAGGGGATCATTTGATTTTTATAACTTATTTTACCTACTTTAATCTTCTGTTTAAGTCTTCTACAGTTCTTTTAATTTAACTGCTTACCCTTGTGGGAATGCCAAAAGTATTTCCATAACTAAGCTGACAAGGTTGAAAAGTATAATCATCAACATTTTCATGCCAGAATATTAGTTTCCTAGCGGCCTGCTACAGCAAAATTTTTATACCTGTTGTGTAGGAAACCTTCCACCTCTCTTGAAAGTGAACTCCTCTGCTCGTGGAGTTGATGAATGAAGGCTTTAAGTAGAAGCCTATCAATTGATCTAATCTTACTACTCACGCGACTTGGGCACCTCTGGTGGTGCAACGGTTAGCAAGCTAGACTAGCAAACCTACACGACTAAGTTCGAGTCTCATTGGGCGCCCAATTCATTCGGCCTTGTGCCACATCGAAGCAAAGAGCTTTGTAAATTACTACTACTCACGCGACTTGGGCACCTCTGGTGGTGCAACGGTTAGCAAGCTAGACTAGCAAACCTACACGACTAAGTTCGAGTCTCATTGGGCGCCCAATTCATTCGGCCTTGTGCCACATCGAAGCAAAGAGCTTTGTAAATTACTACTACTCACGCGACTTTTGTGCTTTTTTATTACCAGCCTAATTAACCCTTTTTATTGTTACATGTTATTTCGTGTTTGTCTATACATGTGACACTATGAGTTGGATATATGCATATATATGTATACACACGTGTGTGTGTGCACCCATACCAGTGTGCGTGTGTGTGTATGTATATATGTATATGTGTGTGTGCGCCCACGCCCACACGCACCTGCATGCATGCACGCGCACGCACACATATACACACATATATATGTGGCGAGATGAGTTAGATTCGGCCTGGGTATCGAATTTCAAATGTTAGGAAAACCCATTAACTAGATTAAGGAAATCTAGATAAGAAAATGTTTATACATATAGTTGCGGACGTGTTAAGTACTTGTCAGAACTTAAAAGGGTCTGAATTTAATGTCCCTGTATCGGAGACGGCCAGTCTAGGAACTAATTTTATGTCCAGTTTTTTTAAGAGAGAATTGGCTCCCCAAAAAGTTATGGGTTTATTCGTGGGTGTTCCATTAGCCGGAAATAATAATGAGACATTCTGTATATATACAGGTGCATTTTGGGTCCGAGAGTCAGACTTAGTTTGGGTTCGAAGGGAGTTGATTAGACAAAGAAATAACGAACAGCGACATTACCAGCCGGACCCAGTTAGTTAAGATAAGCTTTTGCCAGCCGAAACTCAAACTAGAATTAATCATCCACTAAGTGTTACACGCTTCTCAACATCCCTTGACGTTTTAACCACAAGTTGTTGTTTTGTCTTGTTCTTTTCTCTGTGAACCTGCTTCTCGCTTCGATCCGGCCCACATAAGTATTCAGACGAGGACTCAATAACTTAGGCAAACTGCAGAAGCGGGTATTATCACATACAAACCCCAAATTAACATCATAACAGTAGCGACGTCGGAGTTTAATCATCACGCGAAGTGGAAAATTTTTCAACTTTACAAGTCAAGTGGACCGTGTTAAAATTTTTTCTTTCTAAAAAAGAAAAAATATACACGCTTGGTTTTGGATTTACGTCGAACTTTTCTTTTTTTTTTTTCACGGAGGAGTTGAATTTACGCTGAACATTCTTTCATAAAGAAATTGGATTCAACATTCTAAAAAGAAATAAGACTTTTCGCATTGTTTAAGAAAGGGTAGTTTTTGTTGTAAAAAATACGTTTTTTTTTTCTCTTTTTGACAAACAGTTTTCGTAGAAAAAAAGTGTTTTTGTAATCTATTACGTGTGAAATATTTTTGGCATAATGGAAGAATTAATTGCATTAACGGAAACTTTAGTGCAAAGTCAATTAAAACAACAAAAGCAACTTGAACAACAACAAAAGCAACAAGAATTGTTTCAAGAACAACTCTTGGAATTACGCGCTCAGCAACACAATGACACAAAGGCGTTATATGAAGCGATTTTACTGAAAAACAATCCAGTAAAATCGTCATTCCCGGCCGAAGGTATTGCGAATTCGATTACCAAGTTCAAGTTTAACCCAGACGAGGGGGTAACATTAGCTGCGTATTTCAGAAGATTTGAAACAATATTTGAAAAAAATGCGAAGGCTGGACTGCCGACAAGAAAGTAAGTTTACTCTTACAAACGTTAGGTACAGACGAAAATAATATGTATACGAATTTTGTCCTCCCAAGAAGAACTGGTGACATTTCTTTCGAAGAAACTGTTAATATTTTATCTAATATTTTTGGCGAGCGAGTTAGTCTGTTTCTTACTCGTTTCTTGAGTTTAAATATGGTAAAATGTGAAGATGAGGATTTTGTTACTTATGCTGGAAATGTAAACAGAATGTGTGAACGTTTTATGTTACATGATCTTTTAATTGATCGATTTAAATGTCTGGTATTCGTTCAACGCTTGATTTCTAGCAAAGATAAGGACATAAGATCCCGAATATTAACAAAACTCGAACAAGGTTCCGAGGTCACTTTACAGAAGGTGACAGAAGAGTGCCAAAAAATGGTAAACTTAAAACATGACAACACGCAAATTGAAGACAAAGACATTTCCCGTATCCATGCTATTCAACCAATGACGGGAAGAGCTAAGAAAAATGTTAAAACACCAACGTGTTCTGGATGCGGTGGTAGTCATGTTAAAAGTGAGTGGTTGTTTTTTTGTTTGTTTGTTTGTTTGTTTGTTTGTTTTTTCGCGACAAAAATTGCTTTTTGTGTGGCAATAAAGGCCATATAAGTGCTCATTGCAAAAGCAAAAGGAATAAATTTAAGTCTAACAAGGATAAAGTGAATATTGTGTCATCACGTCAGGAGACTGAGGAGGGGCAAAAAAGAAAATTCGTAAAGGCAAAAATTAGTGGAAAAATGTTAAATTACAGCTCGATACTGGAAGTGATATTCCTATTATTAATACAGAAACATGGATCAAAATAAGCAGACCTTTGCTTAAAAAGACTGAAAAAGTGGCTCGTGGGATTTCAGGAAGAAAATTGCATTTTCAAGGTGAATTTTCTTGTAATATTTCATTTGTTGGTAAGACACTAAAATCTAAAGTGTATGTACTACAAAATGCTTCAAATTTATTTGGAACAGATTGGATTGTGCTTTTTAATTCATGGGAACTCCCTATAAATTCTTTTTGAAACAAAATTAATGTTTCTTCTCCTTTTGAAAATCGGATTACAGAAAATATGATAAAAGATCTGAAAATAAAATTTCCACAGGTATTTCCAGAAGGTCTGGGTATTTGCAAAAAGACGGAGGCAAAATTTGAAGTGAAGGAAAATGCGAAACCTATTTTTAAGCGTAAAAGAAATGTGTCATTTGGTGCGTTGGAACAAATTGATAAAGAATTGGAACGGCTCGAAAATTTAACAGTTATTTCACGCATTGAATTTTCAGAGTGGGCCTGTCCTATGGTGTATGTTAACAAAAAGAACAATAAAATTCGGATGTGTGCCGATTTTTCGACAGGTCTAAATGATTGCTTAAGGGATCTCACATATCCTTTACCATCACCGGAAGACATATTTGCAATTCTAAATGGAGGAAAAATATTCTCTAAATTAGATTTATCAGATGCCTATCTCCAAATGAAAGTCGAGGAAGAATGTTCAAAATTGTTGACTATAAATACACACAAGGGTTTATATAAATTTTACCGGCTTCCTTTTGGTCTAAAAGTATCCCCTAATATTTTTCAGCAAATTATGGTCACTATGCTGGCAGGTTTGGACTTTGCCACTGCATATCTCGACGATATTTTGATAAAGAGTAAGGATCGAAAGACACATTTTGAACATAGTATTGAATTTTTTGAAAGAATTGAAGAATATGGATTCGAACTTGGAGCTGAAAAATGTGAATTTTTCATGAGTGAAATTAAGTATTGGGGCAGATAATCGATTCTGATGGAAGAAGACCAGGCCCTGTGAGGGCAGAAGCGATAAAAAAAAAACATGCCAACCTCCAAAAACGTAGTAACGCTACAAGCGTTCCTAGGACTGGCAAACTACTATGGTATATATATCCCTAAAATGCACAAATTTAGGGCGCCATTAAATAAACTGCTTAAAAACGGAGCAAAGTGGGTGTGTCAGAAGGCGTTTGACAAAATAAAGAATATTTTGACGTCAGAATTATCACTAACACATTATGACCCTAAACAGGAAATTATAATGGCAGCGGACGCAAGCGAGTACGGAATAGGTGCGGTAATTCTTCATAAATTCAAAGACGGTAATATGAAGCCAGTGGCACATGCATGAAGGACATTATTACCTGCAGAAAAGAAGTACTCTCAAATTCAGAAAGAAAGCTTAGCTATCATCTATGCTTGTAAAAAATTCCATAAGTATATACATGGGAGAAGGTTTATATTGCAGACTGACCATCGCCCATTGCTATCAATATAGGGTTCGAAAAAGGGTATCCCTACGCATACGGCAAACAGGTTGCAACGATGGGGAACCATTTTGTTGAACTATAATTACAAAATGAAATTTTTATCATCAAAAAAATTAAGCCATGCGGATGGTTTATCTAGACTGATCCCAACGTCTTCGGAACCGCAAGAAGATATAGTGATAGCATCGTTATAAGCAGAAAATGAATTGGTTGCAGAAATGTCTAACACAGTCAAAGATTTACCAGTCACATTAGATGAAATAAAATTAAAAGCAAAAAACGACATTTTTATCAGAAAAATGAAAGAAGTTGTATCTTCGATAAAGTATAGAACTCCTTCACCAGCATATTCAATATGTGATGAAGTGCTGAAAGAGTCGTGATACCGGTGGTGTTACAAAAACGAATTTTGAAGGAATTTCATCATGGGCATCCTGGTATTGGACGTATGAAAGACCAGATGAGGAGTTACACTTATTGGCCAAATATGGACAAAGATATTGAACAGGTGGTTAAAATTCGTAAAGGGTGTCAACTGGCAGCGAAAGCACCGCCAGTAAAATTCACATCATGGCCAAAAACAGATGTTCCATGGACCAGGCTCCACATAGATTATGCTGAATGAATGGTAACTATTACTTGATAGTAGTGGATAGCTTTTCCAAATTGCCTGAAATCTTTAAGTGCAAAAGACCAGTTTCCACGGTAACAAAATATTTTCTTACAGAACTTTTTGCGCGTTTTGGAGTACCAGAGATGATTGTTAGTGACAATGGGGCCCAATTCACAGGAAGTGAATTTAAGACATTTTGTAAAACTCTGGGAATTGATTACATCACAACCTCACTGTGCCATCCAAAGTCAAATGGGCTGACTGAAAGGTTTATCGACACTTTCAAAAGAGCCCTTAAAACAAATGGTACTGGTACAGATGATGGTAATATCCAGCAATCTTTTAGCATATATAGAATAACACCAAATCCAAACGGAATATCAGGGATATCTCCAGCTGAACTGATTTTCTCTAGGAAAATCAGATCTTTGTTCAATAGGCTGCTGCCAAAAAAGAAAAGGAGTTATCAGAACAGAACGAAACAGATAAATATGAAATATTTCAGGCCGGGAGATGAAGTTTTTCTCAAAAGTTAGAAAAATGGGAAAGAATTTTGGCCAGATGGATTTATAACCCAAAGAGTGGGTAAAATGTTATACATGGTAAAAAGTAAAAAACTTAATACATAAAAGACATTTGAACCAATTGAAGAGAAGATTTATTGAGGAAATAAGTAAAGATAATGAAGAGCCAGTGGAGGTATTGTATGATTTATTCGATATACCAACTCCACCATTGCCTTAAACGGTTGTCCAAAAAAGAACAAGTAAAAGAAAACGAACTAGGGTGGAACGTTTAAGTCCAGATCCCAAAAGAAAAAGATATCAATTCCGGAGGAATTAATCTCGAGGGGGGGTGAGGTGTAGGAAATCTTCCATCCCTCTTGAAAGTGAACTCTTTTGCTCGTAGAATTGATGAAAGAAGGCTTTAAGTAGAAGCCTATCAATTAATATAGGGCAGTACGCTGAGCTAGTCTTACTACTCACGCGACTTTTGTACCTTTTTATTACCAGCCTATTAAACCCTTTTTATTGTTACATGTTATTTAGTGTTTGTCTTTACAAACCTCAAATTAGCATCATAACAATACCAATGAATAAAATTGAATTTACTCGGTACAGTTTGTTAAAAGATTAAAGAGAGCGCCATGTGGGGAAAAAGTACATTTGTTTAACAATCAATTTGCATTTTAAGATTACATAGAAGACATTTTTGAAGTATCAATCAACAAGACCAGCTTGCTAGCTCTTACACAACATCATGGTGCTCTATTGCAGTTAGATTACTAAACTACGTTTATTCTAGCTCGAGGTCTGTAGTATGGTGTACACAGTAAGAATCCAACTCATTAACCAGCCACCCTATTATAAGATAAAGAAATAAGAAAACTATTTTTGTTGATCATCGGAGAGAAAAACATTTTTATACAGTATGAAAAGAAGACTGAACAAATATGCTAGTGTCTCTAGTTTAATCACTTATATCTGCTTATAATATAAGTCTTTGAATTATTTGCTTATAATATTGGTCTTTGCATTTTTTTCTTATAATATCGGTCTTTGCATTATCATTCCATTCTTTATTAATATTGATCGGTCTCTTTTTTAACATTGAGCATTCACATAATAATTTCAAACCAAAAAATTGTGGTAAGCACATTCTATGGCTAAAAGGAATGTCGAAAAGGAAAAAAAAATCTTTAAATCGAAAAAAAAAAATTGCTAATGCTCTTTGGGATACACAAATCAGATTTTTCGGTTCTGTTTTCATAAAAATGTTGCCAGCCAATTCTTAATTCATTGATGCTTACGTGTCAGAGATAATGGAGAAAAATGTCATTAACAGGATTCCAATGTGCATTTAATCAGTGGCTCCCGTGACAATCAGTTGGTACTAGATTACCGCTTTCCTTCACGATCGAGTTGCTATCATAACTCTTGCATTTTACCGACACTGTATAGGCGTCGGTTGATTCTGATGTGTAAACAGATCAACCACAACAACGTTCTTAAATGTGGACTCTTGTTGTTTATTTCCCCCTTGGAAATCCTGATCCCTTACTATTTGGGGTTTGGTACTTTGTCATCTTTCTCTGGCTCTCCAGCCTTCTTCAACTCTCCTGCTTTTTTCTAAGCATGAACTTGACCCACAACTCCTCGTTTGTGGTTCTAGCTTTACTAGAAAAGTGGAGGACAGGAAAAATTGGCGGGAGACTACAATTTTTAGAAAGCCTACTCCTCCACCATCACCCCCCACACACATGATATCGCCCATAATTTTTCAAAAAAAGTGGATAGTCTTCTAAATCAAAGCTTATTTCTAATGGAAAAGTAAACAATCAAAGTGGATATAATTAGATACTATTTATTACTAGCACTAAAACTATGTAATCAAACATATGCAGAAGTGAAAATTAATTAAAGTCGTCATATACGTTGGTTTCAAAGTCACATGCTGTCAAATTTGGACATAAATAATCCATAAAAATATATGCTTTTCCCGTAGAAACAATAAAATCCAAATAAATTTGACATAGTAGAAAATAAAGATTAAAGAAAAATGATAGGGATGAACTTATATATATATATATATGTGTGTGTGTGTGCGTGTGTGTGTGTTTAGGTTTTTCTTGATTCAAACAAATTCATCTCTATGTCATTTTAAGAATCGTATGTGAAATCTGAAATGATTTGGTTTGATTTAATAGCTTAGATTAAGATACGCAGTATCGTGCGTGTAGCCTAACAACAATTTACAAGGGTGGATACTTACAGAAAGATGATGATAATTGATCCTCTTTGGGTCGAGAGAAGTAAACACACAAACAACTCTTTTCTTATTTTCACCGATCCGCTGGATGGATTGATGAGAAAATTTGAGATTTGAATGTGACGACAAAATCTAATGATAAACATTCCGTGTGTTGAATGCTCTTTATTTCTCAATCTTTTGTGTTCATTTCTTTTAACTTCCCTTCATCGTTTTCGGTCGGACTACAAAGCAAATTTTCAGGTTCCTCTTTCTTTCTTTCTTTCTTTCTTTCACTACATATGTATGTATGTATGTATGTATGAATGTCAGTGCCAGTGTTGATATTCATGTTCTCTCAGGACAAAGAGCTGTGAAATTCTTCCAAACATAAATACAGAATCACTAGTCAACAAGCGAACCTGGTATAAACAAAATCCGGTCGATACCAGTATCATTAACAAACCAAGCCAGCAACACACTTTAGACACAATTTCGCATGCACATTGGATCACCCTGGTCTCCACAAGAAAAAAATTTTGAAAATTTGATGTTGTTTAATATTCATGTTATAGTGCACCTTCAAAATTTTGAGAAATATCTAAAAACAATAGATCATGACAAATGCCAAATTGTTGATGATCATTTCAAATATCTGACGCTTGTAATGAGTAGGATTTAACATTCAACGCATAATGTCTCACATATTTACTTTCTCGTAACTTTTTTTTTTTACCAACAGAGGATTGATGGCCAATTCCGTTGATATGTTAGAAAGAAGAATTACTATCACCCGTGCCTTGGAACATAAATTTAATGCAGAGTTTTATCAAATTTTCTTTAATTCATTTTAATATTGATCGATTTGAACAGACTGAGATAGATAGATAGATAGATAGCAGCATTTGTAGGGCCCGAACTAACAGTTACTGGATTGTAAGATTCTTTTTCAAACATGTATTTTCGAAGTAATTTTGTGTAAACATCGAAAGGAATTCGGCAATTTACAATCGCTGCAAATGGATGTATTGAAATGATCCATTTTATCAATCTCCTTGAAATCTCACGAAACGTTATAAATTACTTCCTTCCATATACTTCAATGCAGACACTGGAGTCCGCTTCCACTTTTCTGGGTCAGAAAGGTAATCCCGTTAAATGATAAGCCGTAGAGAAGGTGAACATTTGTAGTATAATCGAGTATGATTCGCTGGATGAGCCCTCACAATAAAGTCGTGATCTAAGAGTGAAGCAAATGACCTCTGTGTACATCTGTCCACTCAGTGGACGCATATTTATGCAAATATGATCAAATTAATATGAGTCATAATAGATGATATACGAAAGTAATGTTACAATGTTTTCGTTGTGCAACGTTCACACACAGACCCCCCCACACACACACACACACACATATATATATATATATATATATATATATATCATGTCACACTGCAAGCACATATTACCTTGAGACTCTGTCTCTCCATCCGTCCCTATCATCCATCGTTCCCGGTCTTCTTAACCGTATCCTGTGTCCGCGCAGAGCTTTTGTAGGTAAGTTCTAGCTGGTCGAGCAACACTGGCACGTCCATGTATAGGGTCCCATGAAAGAACACGTATGATTTCGTTCTTACTCCTCCAGCAGTGTTCCACATATCTTGTTCATCTTAATTGGATGGTTTTAGAGATAGGCGGTAAGTGCCCGTACTGCTGTTATTTCGTGAAGTGTTGCTTCAGGGACTGGTTCAATATAACTCGTAGCATTTTTGTGCAGTTCCCGTCTAGCTTTTTCTCAATGCGTTTTGTTAGCATCCATGTGGTGCATCCATAGAGAAGTATTGACACAACTGCTGCTAGGATGAAATTGATTTTATTTTAGATCAGACTTCCATATGATCGATAGCCTATCAATAGCAACCCATGCCTTAGATGAATATTGACATCTTTTTCAATAGATGAGACGCAGCTGCCGAAGTACGTGAACTTGTCAACTAACTTCAGAGGACCGCCTTTTAGAGTAGAGATGGCCCCTTCTCAATCAAAACACATATAATCCGTTTTGTTTGCATTCTCATAGAGGCCAATGCCTTCTTGCAAATATACCTACCCAAGTCGAATCTCTGCTGCATAGCCTGGAGTATGCAGCAGGAGGCATTGACTTCTTCGTGAATATATATATATATATATATATATACATGATGATTTAAAAAATGTTAATATCCTGATGGAAGTACTTTCATGATATAATCTCAAATAGTCTTCACATGAGCATTATCCCCGTCAAGACATTCGTAAAATCTCACACGAGGATTTTAAAAAAGTAATATTTCTATGGAAGTATCTTTCTTAGAAAATCAGAACTGATATTGTACAAAAGCGCCCGGGGAAAATTGCAATAATGTGTTGACATTGATAATTTTTTTTAGCAAAAACATTGAAATAATTAAGGAACTCCCACAGAAATTTTACATTTTTGAAACACTATATATATTATAACAGTGTTGGTTGTCACTAAATCCCTTAGAAAGAGATAAAGAATATTTCCCGACTATAATGTAGTAACATAAGATACACTGACGACTAACATCCGGTAAGAACAACGCGCTGAGCATGTACCTTCACATACACTATATACCACTCACACATACACACACAATAATACGCAACTATAACACAAACAAACACACACACATATGCACACACGCACACATACGCACTCACACTTACAATCACACGTAAAGATTCCTGCATAATCCCGACGGTTTTTGATTGAATTTTTCGATTTTCGATTCATTTCATTTTGTTAACTGCCTGATGATTGTTGTTTTGTAAAAACTTCCTGAAACCCACGAATAACAGACTAAGTTCCATGGCATTAAATATATAAATCTAATATATCTATATATCTATATACATAACTCCACCTTTTGAAGGAAAAATGCTACATTAAGTTTTTCTACTTAAAAAATGTATGTGTGTTGTTGGTGTGGACACACACACACACACACACACACACATATATATATATGTGTGTGTGTGTGTGTGTGTGTGTGTGTTGGAGGTATCTATATGTCCATGTAGAGGTAACGAAGTGTACTGATAAACTTGAAATCTGGTGAAAAGTTTAAAAAAATGATAAAATTCGAATCTGATGAAAATGATGTTTAGATGATAATCTTTTTTTAGATGGAAGAGATTTTTTAAATGACAACCATTAATTGGCATTTGTGGTGTCGTGGTCTGTCTGATAAGCGTCGAGTCATTTTTAAAAAAACTTTGGGTGATCTGTAACTTGATATGAGAAGAGTTGCGGTTCTATATACGTATCGGATTTTGAAAATTGGCAAACGCTATTCAGCTCTGGTAGGAGACTAATTGGACATGAAAGATAGCGATTAGCAGTTTTAGAGACTGTTGCTGTGGCAGGCTAGAGTTCGCCCTGCACACCAAAAGGGGAGGAGCAGAGTTATCTAAAAGTCCCGAAGCAACACACACCCATCCATAGGTGAGCTGGCTCAGTCCCACGTAATCTTGTTGTAATTTACGAAGCTCTTTGCTTCGATGTGGCACAAGGCCGATTGAATTGGGCACCCAATGAGACTCGAATTCACTCTTGCAGGTTTGCTAGTCAACCCACGTAATCTTGTTTGTATTTGCTTATTACTTTGTCTTTGTGACACCACCGTCCTTTGGGTCGCGACCAATGTGGTATGCATTTGCAGGATGCAACCACGTTGTGTCTAACATCGCGGCACAAGCAGATATACAAAAATACAAGAAAGTAAGCACAACGAATAAATGCACACGTGGCAGGTGATGCGGCTACGTCACTGTGGGGCAAATACGCACGTGGCAGGCGATGCGGCTACGTCACGATGTGGCAAATGAAAGATGAAACCGGTAAATATCCTATTATAAAATGGCATCTTTTGGAAAAAGCTAGAACGTATTGAGGAGGTTATGACAATTGCAGATTATATCGAGAAGAAAAAATATGTATTCTGAAATATACAGTTAATTGCTTTAAAAAATGATTTGATTTCAAAATGTAGACATATGAACATTTTTTCTATTTAACGTCACCAGTCACCTGACTGGACTAAATGTTTATTTTCCCAGCATTACTTTTTTATTTTTAACTTTTCAGATCGTAAAAGACCATAAATGATAACTACACTTTGTGTGTGTTTGGTGGGGGGTAACATACACAAACATCATGCCAGGTGACAAAAATCTCATAATTTGAATTATGTTTACCTGGGCCACATTTTCTCTTTTTGCCGTTTGATGATTGCATCTATCGGACTCAACGAGAGTCCGTTAGATGCAATCTAAAACTATTCAGACATAGTAGCAATGAGCACTTTTTATGTAACTTTTCCTACTCGAATTTTTATCTTCAATTTCTTTTCATTCATTTTATCCCTTGTTATGGTAAGCCGAGTCAAGTTGAATTCAATCAACACGCGTCGTATTATCATTATTTACCAGTATTCTTACCTGTTTCTACCCGCAGATAAACAAATAACTCACATTGTTTAAGTTCATCAATGGTTCACTTGAAGAAGGGTCCCGAATATATAACTAGGGCACAGCCCAAATATTTATTCCTTTGATGAAGTTTCTGCTGCAGAGTTTTGTCTCGGGTAGTTTCTTAGTTCTCCTGAGATATTCTTTTCGAATCTTGTCTTTCATTTCCACTTGTTTGGTGGTGTCAGCCTCCAAGATACCCAAATATTTGTAGGTTTCATTTTCTCTGAGCGTTCTAATTTTGTCGTGATTTGGTAGTTCCATTCCGTCAGTCATATGTCGTTTGTCACTTTTCATGAAGAGCATGGCACATTTTTCTCTGCCAAATTCCATTTCTACGTCCTGACTGTATATTCTAACGGCCTGTATGAGAGTTTCCGGTTCTTTTTCATTTTTTTTTTTTTTGCAAATAGTTTAATGTCATCCATGTACATTAGGTGATTGACCTTCTCTTGCGATCTGATGAGTTTGTATCCGGCTGTGCATTTTCTAAGTAGGTGGTTAAGTGACATCATGGCAATTGTGAGTAGTAAGGGTGATTGAGCATCTCCTAGGAAAATCCCTCTTTGGATCTTTGTTTCAACTAAGCTTCTTCCTCCTGCTGTCATCTCCACCCTCCAGGTTTGCATGGTCTTTTCGATGATTTTTATGACTTCATGTGATACTTTGTACATTTTGAGACATTGTATTATTCAGCTTTGTGGAACCATATCATAAGCCTTATTATTATTATTATTATTATTATTATTATTATTATTATTATTATTATGTAAGATATTATTCAATCAAGTAAACCCGGAGTTGGGAACAGTTACAAGCAGGAACAATAAAATATTCAAAAATAGAATATTAAATTTAAGTAATCCTGATCAAGAGCTCAATGTAAATAAAATTCACAGAGCAAATAACTTCCTCTTCAAAAAAAAAAAGCAACAACAATCAGTCACATTAAGATTATAAATTGATTTCCATCCTATTAAAAGCATTGGTATAAAGCAACGGTCTAAAAAAATTAACCGGACTTCTTCAGATCAAACAAGAATATGAACTAAAATAATTTTTTCACATTTACAACCAGATGAGAAAAAAAAACTTATTCCTCCAATATAAAAGTAAGCCTTTAACTTCAAGTGACAATAAGTATCAACCCATTATGACATGTAAAAGAACATCCGGTTTCATCATACTTCAAATTTAACGGAGAAAAAATCTACTGTTACAATAATACATGTGTAAACATTCACACACACACACACACACACACACATACATATATATATATATATATGTAAATTATGATTCAGACATATCTAATTTTAGTACATCAACCTTTATCTTTAAAATGAAAGAAAAAAATCAAAAACCAATGTTTTATATATATATATATATATTCAAGCAAGTTTTGTTAAAGACGATGGAACACTGTTTAATATTTTTGATTTTATTTTTTCAAGATTCCTTGTTATTTTTCAAGTGTCGGGATATGGCAAAGGAATCGTCCCATATCTTCAACCCAAGGGCTTTCAACCATACTTTTGGTCGTCATCAGGGGTATCCCGACACTAGAAAAATAACAAGGAGTTTTGAAAAAATGAAATTAAAAATGATAAACGAACAGTGTTCCATCGTCTTTAACAAAACTTGCTTGAATAATAACTTGCTGTCAAAATGTAAACACTTCAAAAAAAGAATATATGTGTGTGTGTGTGTGTGCGCGCGCGCGCGCGTGCGCGCACGCACGCATCTTAGAAGAATGAAAACTATACATATGCAAAAGTATTTCAAGTTCTAATATATGCGCAGGCATACACATACCATTAAGAGAAGGGGAGTCTCCGCGGTGTAGTGAGTAACGTGCTATCATAGTAAGCGTGTTCGAACTCCAGTCAGGCTATCATGTTCCCTTTCAAATTAATATCCATGGGGAAAATCTGATCCCCCTTATTGCCCGAAGCTATGGGTTAAATAGTGCCATAACTGCTTTTCTACTAGGATGGCTTTGGCATTGAATTACATACAAAGGTTAATATACAAAGAAAGCAAACTAAACCAAACTATTAATAGAATATATAAATAGACAATTGCATATGTTGGATTTCTATAATCTCATATAAGAAGCCCACACGTATTTTTATGTAAATAATTTATTTACTTATTAACAATAATTTTTTTTATACCTACATCTTAACCAGTATTGATTCACTGATTTTAGTGCGACTTACACACACTGCAGCCTTTTTTTTTTCCAGTTCAATTTCTCTCATTCTTTATGCAATTTTCTTATGTTTACTGTTTGTCTTCATTAAAGTTTAGATTGGAAAGTATTTATCATCCCAATTTTAAATGTTCTGTTTCATTTAATATACAAACTGAAATAAAGTTATAATAACAAGATTTAATATAAAGTTTATCAATCTTGTAAGGAAATGTTTGAATCAGACGACCAGCCTTAGTTGATGGATTATTCACAACGTATTTGAAGAATGCGTTGATTGAGAAATTTCAAAGATTTTATTAAACGCGAATCAATATACCATTTAATGAAGATTAAGTTTTTGATAATCAGTTAAAATTTCTTATCTATTTTTAAATTACTTCGTAAATAATTACATATGGATGAAAAAATTGGAATCCGCTATCTTAATGATATGATCTGGGCTCAGCTTTTTCTTTTCTTTTTTCCTTGGAATTTTGATTGTGAAAAGTAGTTTTATTATTTCATTTACCTTTTTCTTATTAAAATGCCTAATTATTTTACTTTTCCTTTTTGATCTATTTCTCGAAAATGTTTGAAGAATGTTAAAATATCTATTGTAAGCATGATAGATGGATAGATAGATAGATAGATAGATAGATGGCTCAGGAAGAAAATTTTTTGAATTATTTACAAATTAATGAAAAGGTTATCCTCACCGTATATATATATATTTTTTTTTTTTTTTTTTCGTTTTGATTGTATAATGTTGCTCTAAATAGAATCCAGGCATCTTTGACTCAGAAATAAATTAATTTTTACACAAAATTATTAAGGCTATATTTATTCATGGGTGATACTCTATGTACGTGTGTGTGTGTGAGAGAGAGAGAGAGAGAGAGAGAGAGATGATATTTTGAATGCACATATGCGTTACTTCGTTTGCTTGCCTATGGCTACCTCTTTTAAGAAAACGCCACTTAAACATAGTTTTACTCATCTTTATTGGTACTCATCATTAGTGGTACTTTTGAGTGTTTGTTTCCCCGGCACGGTATATGTTTACCTTCCCACCAAGTTGAAACAAACCCAATGTCATTTTATCATAGGATCAACGCTCAAATTGTGACTCATGTTTAGTGGTTGTAAAAAAACTGCTTCGTACCGTCGGCATTCGTCTTTGAGGGCGCCTCAGACACCAAGCAATTAACTTCGCCGTTATAACTTTTGCACATCGGGTCAGATGTTGCCAGGAGGAAGGCCCCCTGGAACCAAGTAAATAACCTTTCCTCACCTAACCAACACAAACGTCAGGTTTATATGTACGGTATGTTCAGAAATAAATAGAAATGAACCAAATTAATATAATCAGGAATTTTTTTAAGATTTCGAGAAAAAAACCTAGAATATAACTTGAGAAAAAAAATCCAGGTATCTTTTCTTAATATTTAGCTGCATATCCTTTTGCAATGATGATTTCCCCTAAATATTTCTTATTCGTAATTAGATGCTTTTTGCATCTGACAGTTACTTCCACTATTTGTAATTTGTCCGATATATTGAATAGTCTTCTTTTCTCCAATGGCATATTTCGGTTATCTCCAAAGATGTTCAGTGGGACTGAAATCAAGGTTCATAGATGAATTTTTTCTTTCAGCAATTTTTCTAATGCATATGGGCTAAGGATCTTGATTAAGTTGCAGAACCTAATTTTCTTATCTTGAGTAGCTCTAGAAATCCCTTGGTAATCTTCTGATTCCATAATTCATTCGATACTGCCCAGGCTTAGGTTACCAGAGGTGACAAAGCAGCTCTAAAATTTCACAGATCCTCTAAAGTGCTGAACTATAAGTGAGGTGTACTTTTCCTTAAAAAAATTCCTTTCGTCGTCTATAAAGAAATCGCCTCAGTATACTCAGAAAAATATTTATTATCTGGTTTTGTCCATTCACAGAACATTTACCCAAAAAGATTTTGTTTGTTTTTTCAGGGTTTTTTTTCCAGGTGGGTTTACGAATTTAAAACTTGACTTTTGATTGTTCCAGGTTAGCTATAAGTTCTTTTGACGTTTTCATGTTATTTTTCCAGTTCCCAGAAATCTTGTGCCACAAAAACTTGTCTCATCAATTTTACTTTTCTTACATCAAGGAAGGGTCATTAAATAACATCGTTAATAAACTTCTTAATAACGTGTCACTGTTTGAAAGTTAATATAAGGTTCTTTCAAGATGATCTTTTACCCTTTAGTGGTGTTGTGTTTTGTGATGATACTTCTTATGTTCTCATGAAGGGAACAAGTGATAACAAGGAACTACTCTAAGCATTAAAATCATTACTCATTGACTAATTCAATCACAGGTGAATGCAGTTTCAAATTTATCACTGGGGAGTCAAATGTAATAATTCTTTTGAAACTGAGTTAAGAGGCATCGTTCTAATCTTTTAGTATTGATAGGTTTTTCCTTCTCTTCTTTAAAACTTTTATTTTTTCATTGGTTATTGTTCTCTACCAAATTTTTGTGTCTACCGACTAAAAATGCTTTTACAAAATACACGAATGTTGATATGCTATTAAAAAAAACAGAAACCATTTAACAAAATTCTTTTTAAAGTAATATGCTACACTATGAAGTTAAATGTCACTGGAGTCAGTAATGATAACCAGAATTGTATAAGGTTTTCAGATAAGACTGTCACTTGCAGACATTTTTGTTTCCTTGCAGACTGTTTTTAATGAAGATATGCAACTTGCACTCAGCGTCGAAATATTTTCTGGACATTGTTCAAATTGAAAAAAGATGACTTTCTCGAAACCAAGAGTTGAAAACTGAAAAATTAAACAGCACATTCCTCCTAAAGATGTTGATGAGCTATTTAAAAAGCTGCTACTAGTTTGGTACGAGGTCAGAAATAAGATGCATCTTGTGAAAATCAAATGAAGGTGAGTTCATTGCAATCTATTACACAACACAAAGCACCCAAAATGAGAATGATGTAATCGACTAAATTAACTGTATATAATGCATGAAAAGTTGAGTAAGCAGGGATGATGATGATAATGATGATGATTGTATGAGTTGTCGAATGATAATTTTAAAACAAACGATTTTAATTCAAGCAATTAGAATCCAATTAACTTCAAAGCAAAACAGAAATTAGTAAAATAGCAATAAAACAAAACTAAGAACAATGAGAAGAGTTATTATTTTGTTTGTAAATTTCATTGCCTTCTTGCTACCGTTGTGATCTTTGAGAATTTTTAAAGCCCATCGGGAATTTTACGAGGCTAAAACTGAATTTCTTTTTAACCAGCTTGTGTCTTCTCTTCGTTCATCTTGTAACACTGCAATTCGGGAATCTTAAAAGTCGCCATTTTTTCCCTTTCTTACATGAAGTAATTGGCCGCCATCTTTTCTAGCTAAATGAAAAGCAGATCAAGGAAATAAAGGAAATAAACAAAACAATTACAAACAAAGAGAAATAGTATAAAAAGAGAGGGTGTAGTGAGTAAAAGAAACTGAAAAAGAAAAATGACAACAAAGAAAATAGGTAAACAAAGGAAAGTTCAAATCTGTCATAGATAGATAGATAGATTGGGTGAGAAAAACTGAATAAAACAAAGGAAAGAAAAAGCGCAGATAAAGGTAAAAAAAAAAAAACTTTAAAATTCGATGCTATATGTTGTATGGAGATATTTCCAGAGAATCAAGCAGTCATATTAAAAGAAAGAGAAAATTTTCTAAAAAGTAAATAAAACTTAATTTTTTTTCTCTTCACTCACGGAATAATTGGCGGCTGTTATATTCCGGGCGCCAACCTGTTGCACTAAACGTCTTTGCTGAAGACACATCAGCTTCTTGAAAACATTGTTGGACAGTGGCAGACTTATCCATATATTTATTCACACTGGCAGACTGTAATAATATACATTGTAGAACGTGATTAAAAAAAACAACAACCTTTAAATGAGAAAAAAGCTAAAATTGCTCAATAAAAATGATAGCCTCTTTTTGTACAAAACTTTATTTTCTATAAATATTACCCCTCTGAATCGATATAGTTATACATCGAAACAAATCAAAAAGCTTTATCCCAAAAAATTATTAACTCACCCTATCACTATTTCTTTTATGTGAACTTGATTTAAGACTTAGATAGTCATGTCCTATTTATAGAAGTCTAAATTATTTGCAAATAAATAGGAGAAAGGACACAATAATTAGCGTCAAATTGAAGATGATGCGAGTAAGTGCGACTTCACACCCAGCACTAATATTATAAAGTTTCATATGGAATTAAGGGAATCTCCGTGGCATTGTGACCGGACTGTGACCACGTAATGAGTTCTAACTCCTGTTGCGCAATTACATTTACTTTCGAACTAATATTCTAGGAAATGTTATGAACCCCCTCGTCCTCCAGATTTGGGTTAAATAGTATCACTAATGCTCTTCTATAATGATTACTTTGGTATTAAATGACCCTGAAAGGTTGATATGCCATTAAAAAAAACAAAATAAATTAGATTGAAAATCATTTCATTTTTTAAGAAAACAATGCACAGTAATGCTGTCGCACAGTTAAAAACCTCGCTCTAATTAATAATTTTTCATCGTGCTACTGTAATATACATACAAAGAATAGGTTATTATAATATACATAAGTTTTTTCATCCTATTGGAACATTGATATTATAAAAAACTTGGTTAAATTTATGTCTTTCTTGTTTAAACACACCCACACACGCATAGGGTCATTTACCATTTCAAAAAATTAAACAGTTTTTGAAGAGGAATGGTGTAAAGATTTTTTAAATTTATATGCATTTTGGAAATTACTTTTACAAAATTAACCTACTCAAATGGGATGAGAAACAACTGTATGGATATTTCAAGTAACAAACTGACGATATTTCCAACGAGAAAACCTGGTCAAGATTATGGAAAGGGAGTCTTAAGAGAAAAACTGAATTTCCTCTAATAGTAGCGCAAAACAACGCCATAAGGACCATGTTAAACCAAAGATATGTGGTGATAGAGGTAAAACAGCTAATCACATAATACGAATGGGTAAGAAATGTGACCCACTGGTAATTGTGGTACAAATTGAAATTTGACTATACAACCAAATGGTATACAAACAAATCAGAATCCGTCCTGGAGAATGAGACGCATCAAACTCTCTGTTATTTTGAGATACAAATAGATTACTTAATCCCGGCCAGAAGACCCGACCAAGTGGTGATTAACAAAAAACAGAAAACCTGCCGTCTTGTGGATTCTGCCATCTCGGCGGACCACAGCGAGAAAATTAAAGAAAACGAAAAAAAGAGATAAATACTTGCCAGAGAACTTAAAACACTAGGAACATGAGAGTAACGGTGATTGCCGAACTTGGAACGCTCTCCAAAGACTTGGGAAGGGGGTATGGAAGAGTTGGAAATCGGAGAAAGACGGGAAACCATCCAAATTACTGCATTGTTAAGACTAACCAGAATACTGAGAAGAGTCCTGGATACATGAGGAGACTTGCTGTCGCCGAGACTCCAGTGAAAGACCATCAGCTAATGCTAGTGTGAAACACTCGTAAGAAATGATAATAACAATAATAATAATAAACTGTTCGCCAAAAACGAAAAAGAATTGGAAACCCTAATACAGGCAGTGAGAATATACAGTCAGGACGTAGGGATGGAATTTAGCATAGCAAAATGCGCCATGCTCACTAGGAAAAGCGGGAAACGACACATGACGGAATGAATGGAACAACCAAATTAAGAAAAATCGGAAAAGTTTTTATGCGTTAGGGACTTTTATAAAAATAGTAAAACAATCAAGAATAATATTTTTTTATAATTACGTTCAATTTTTTTACTATAATCAGGAAAATGTTATAATATTCAAAAAACATTTTAGACAATTATTAAAGAAACAACTGATCTAACACAAAAGCCACAATGTAAAATGTAGCCATCAATAGTGCATCTTCATTCCTAATGTCATAGAAAATTAACTAACAATTTAAAAAATCAAATCTGACGAAAGTACATGCACAAAAATATCCTCAAATTCTGTTCAGCAAATGAATACTGAATTCACCCCCACCCCAAAGAAATAGCCCCACCCATTCCAAGTAGAAGTTCGTGGGGGAATTAGCAAATTAAAATACGAATAGAGTATCATGCAGACTACTTAGAGACTATTATCTTGCCGTAATCCATTACCCCTTCTTTACTCATTGATTACTTATCACACATTGAGTACTTATCACAAAATCCATATTAAACTTGGTTCACCGAACCTATTTACGTGAATCCTAAATATACAAATCTATCAGATAGCGAGGCTCCAGTCTTGGAGCTTTAAGGAGTTCTTCTTCATAACCATTAGTCCCAGGTCTGCTCTGACCTTGATTGGTAGTACCTGTTAGGGTCCCATGTGTCACATGATAGCTCACGGAGACGAAGAGGTAAGAATGATACTATCCTCCCGTGTTGCTATTACCACTATCTAGCAGTCAAAAAGTGACCGTTAGGAGAGAATGTGGGTCACAGAGGAGATAGACCAGATGATCGCACTTAGTGACCTCAGGTCACCGGACATCGGAAGGGGAAAGAGAGAGAAGCCAAATGATTGGCGGGGACCCCAAACGGAAGTGGGGTTCCCTTCCCCTCAGCGGAAGTAAAGGACAAAAAAGTCAGTTTTTGAGCAAGGCTCGTGGCAGACGGACCATAGCCATTTTACTCCGGGCTGAAGACAAAAAGATTAACTGAGACATGAGAGACCCGAGTCCCTCAAGCCAGTACTAAAAAAACAGAACCAAGTCTAGTAGCCCGTGAAAGAAGAAAATTCTCCAGTGGAACCCCGTCGAAAATAAGATAAGTAACTTTGGGGACATTTTTCCTTTACACCCAAATTTCGTTTACCACTCTCTCTCTCTCTCTCTCTCTCTCTCTCTCTCTCTCTCAATTTGAAGAAGGACAAAAATCAGAAAAGACGTTTATATTCGTGGACTGTCCAATTATATGTTTTTGACACTCTGAATGTGTATATATAAGTAGTAAAGGATTTTATGTATTTTCATTTTACCATGTGGTCTATGTTGTTACTTCATGCTTTCTTTCCAGGTTCTATTCGTCTTATGTTATCTTGCTTAGAACTGTCCTATTAATTCCTAAAGTATCACACGGGAAACCGGAGTTGCCGACTACTACCATATTAATATTATTACGACTAAGACCTATAGGCCCGTATTCTTCTGTTATCTAAGGGAAAGAAGTTTAGCGGCCTGGTGGGTGTGTGTTAGTGTGAAATTTGGAACCCCTTTGCCAGCGGCGGTCAGTCTGGTCCTAAATTATTCCCTCACGTAATATGCCAGTTCTTATCTGCCTGAGAAAAGAACTCTGAACAGGACTTATTCTGTAGGGGATCAAGTGCCAACCTGCCCCGTCTTCACACGTGCGAAAATAAAGTCCCGTTTGGGGATTTTAGTCGATTTCGCGTCACACATGTATGAGTAAAATGGAATTATCAAATCATTTACTATACCGGAAGCCATCTAACTGTGTGAAACAAATGATTAAAGTTTGATTGAATTACACAGCAATATTTGAAATAAGTTAACAGTGTGCAAACGAATAATATTGAATAGAATTATCTGTGTTTGATGGCAATACTTGAAATTATCTAGCGTCGTTGATATGACATTAACCTGCATCTGGTAGTGAGGCTCCAGTTTATAGCCTGGAGAAAGTGGAGAACACTTTCATAACCATTACTCCAAGTTCCTCTCTGACCCACAGTGGTAGTATTTGTCAGGATTGAATAGAGCTGTTCAATCTTTTACTAGGGATTATTATTAACATTGAGTAGAATTATTACCTTTAAATAGGAATACTTGAAACAATTAAACGGCGAACAAACAGATTATTATTAAATAGAATTATTAGTGTTAAATAACAATACTTGAAAGTTTTTATCTGTGGACAAACAATAAATAGCAACACTTGAAATCATTTAACTGAGTGCGAACAAATTAGCTCTGTATCGTTTTGAAAATGATCTAAGCAATATATATATATATATATATATATATAAGACAGTATTTGATCAAGTAAATCCGGAGTTGGGAACAATTTCAAGCAGGACAATTAAAATATCCAAAAATAGAATATTAAATTTAAATAATGCAAATAAAATCCACAGTGCAATTTTTTTTTAATAAGAAGAATCGGCCACATTAAGAATATAAATCTATTTCCATCCTGTTAAAAACTATTGATATAAATCAAGCTCTAAAAAAATTAACACGACTTCTTCCGATCGAACAAGAAAATGGATTGATATACCTCTTTCAAATTTACAACCAGATTTTAAAAATTTTTGATAAATTCTATCTATCTATCTATCTATCTTTAAGAAAAAAACCAAAGACCGGTTAATTCAGGATTATAAATTTATTTCCATCCCGTATTTTCAGTTTCTGGTGTGAACCAAAAACATGAAGAAAGAATTAATACAGGACTTCTTCAGACCCAATGGATAATAAATTAAAATTAAAATTGAAATTAAACCAGAATGAACATGTGGGATGTAGGGGGGATTTAGGAGTTACCTCCTCGTTTTATTGAATTTCCGTTTTATTTTAATTTTTCAAATTTCTTCTGTCAGTTATAATTACGGTAATTTAACTTTTTTATTTATTTGTTTAGTTTATTTTCTTTTCATGTTAAGTTCGATAATTAACTTTTAAGAGAAATATTAATGCTTATATCAATTTCGATACCATTTAATTAACTACCTATTTTTTTAGTGTATATGTTGGATACGTTTTTTTTGCTGGTTTCACTATTTATTTCTATGTTTTTACATTTTTATAGTTTAAATTTAGTCTTATGTCTACATCTAGCTATCAATTCGCTTCTCTTATTTAATAACTTATCAGGCCATTTATAATTTAAAATATAAATTTTCTCTTCTAGGCATAAATTGCATCTACCGTTAAAACTATTTGGAGCATTTGATTTTTTCAAAATCGACCATTCAATCTCAGGGGTTAAACCTTTGTTTTTTAAAAACCAGAAATGTTTTGATAGTGCCGTATGGTTTTTTAGATGTTCGTGGGAGAAGGTAAATTTATGATTGAAAAATTTCTACTTCCATTTATCTATATATATATATATATACATAAGAATGATGCGAGTTATATTAAACTAGTACAGGAGGCAACACCCAACAACGCAGCAGCTGTACGGACACCTACCACCCATCACGAAAACTATCCAAATTAGATGAACCAGACATGCAGGACACTGCTTGAGAAGTAAGGACGAACTCATAAGCGATATTTCTCAGTGGACCCCTTCACACGGACGAGCAAAGGCAGGACAACCAGCTTGAACCTATATACAGCAATTCTGTGCCGATACAGGATGTAGCCCGGAAGTGGGATGGAGGATAAAGATGGGTGATGAGAGAGGGATAGGGAGATCTGTGCTGGCAGCACGACATGATATATATATATATATATATATATATATATATATATATATATATATATACAGAATGTGTCATATGATTATCTACCAAGTTTATATGCCATAAAACACAACCAACCAACCGAACAAACAACCAAAGTTAGTGCACTAAGAACACTAACATAAAAAGAATTTTTTGCATTAAGTCAACGATAAATCACTAAATTATTTTTAAGTAATCTTGAACTGAAACAGAACTGGAATAAAACCTTGAATAAAAAAATTTGCAAATGCAATGAAACGCTGTTACTTGAAGTTGCATGTAGTTATAGACATTACAATCATCAGACAGCCAAAATGAGCATCAGACAATATATATATATATATATATATATATATATATATATATATAGAGAGAGAGAGAGAGAGAGAGAGAGAACATGGCTAGATTTTTAAAAAGCGGTTGATCGTCGAAAAGAATTAGTTTGCAGCGATAGTTTCATTTTTCTATTGGTTTTATAGAAGGAAATTAATATATATATATATATATATATGTGTGTGTGTGTGTGTGTGTGTGTGTGTGGCATTCATGGTACTAAAAAAACCTTTGTATCGTGGTTGGGACTAAAGCAACGTATGTAACGTAATTAACGTGGTCTCAGGCTCAAATTAGCTTTGTCATGGGTCACGATATAAATAGCATAACTATGGCAAGAAATGACTTGTGTTGGGTAGATGGTGGCGGCAAATGAATACCTGTTGCGTTGTCATCTGAATGAAGATCTGAGGTGTAGTCAGCAGCTCCCAATGTACGTTTATCGGTGAGGGTTAAACGTTGGCTGGAGAGTGAAACAGAACCTGACTCTTAATTTTAAGACCTTCCACTGTTTTTCCTATATGTTTGAGTTGTTGAGGCCGTTCTATTCAAGTCTGATTTCCATCTGTCTTTTCGGTGACAAAGTTGTCGAAGCAGTTCGGTCTTCGTCTTCCTAAAAATCAAGTAGGCACACGATGCCATTGGCGGGAAAAAGTACGTTGAAACTGATAGGATCGCAAGGAATTTTAATTCACTGCCTAGTTTATTGCTTGTCTGTTGATAGTCAGTCAAATGCAATTGACCGTAAGGTCTAAGCAAAAGGAACAGTGGTTAACAGTCAGAATTTTATCGAATTTGTACGACCCTGAAACTAAATAGAGATTCTTTCGACTGGGAGATCTATCACTCTCTAATAATATTAAGGCTTAGTCCTATATTTATAAGAAAAATTCCTATAAGTAATTAACCCGAGATTTGTTTTTGTTTTTTTTTTTTTGTTTTTTTTTAAATTATCCCTTTGCCTGCCGGTCCTACCGGCTCGTTTCCAGATCTTAAATACAATGCGTGTTTGAGGTGATCGGGCCATTTATTTATTTATTTATTTATCCATCAATTGATTCGTTTTAGTTTTGGTTTTATCACGTGTACTAATTTTTATCACTATTTTTCCAAAAATGAATTTTGTTCCATCTTCACATTCCTAAATAAAATCATATTTTCGTTTAGTAGTCCTAAAAACTAATATTAAGTAATCTTAAGCCATGCAATATGTAACCACCACTATAACATAATGTAACTCATGTACTACTCTCTGAAACTGTACGTGTTCATTTGATGGAGGTGCGTATTTCTATAACCATCTCCCCATCAAAACTTTTTTCCAAAAATATCAAGTGTTACTTAGAAAAAAATCAATAAATCAATGAATAAAAGTTTCAAGACCAATGTACAAGAGAAATTACAAATAAAAAAATGTACAAGAGAAATCATAAATTAAAATATTTACAAGAAAAATCAAAGATCAAAAAATTTACAAGAAAAATCACAAATCAAAAAAATATACAAGAGAAATCATAAAGTAAAAATGTACAAAAAAAATCACAATCCAAAATAACATGCGAGAGAAATCTCAAAGTAAAAAAATTACTTCTAAAAAAGTTAACCTAAAATAATGAACACACCTACAAAGGAAAAGAAAAGAATAAAAACGGTGCCAAATCCAAGGGACATAACTAAAGAAATGACATCCTGTTTTATGCATTGCCTAATGAAGTTAAGATAATGAACCAAGAGTAGATTGCTAATTGGATAAAATTCCTTAAAAACAGCCAAGAATTGTAATAATTAACTTGCTGTTAAGTGAAAAGAATTCAATACTAAAATATAACGGTAATATTTATAGCTATTATTGGCAATATTTTTAATATATGCTTCGGTTATTTCCCTTACATTTATTTACGCTTGTATATTCAATATTTTATATATATATATATAGATAGATAGATAGAGAGAGAGAGAGAGAGAGAATTGACATATATATATAGTAGTGTGTTCGCTAATGGTCCAAGAGACCGAGTTTCAATCCGAGTTCGAGTCATTCCAAAGACTCAAAAAATGGTACTTAATGCCGCCTTGCTTAGCACTCAGCACTATAAGGTGAGGATCAAGGTAAAGTGGAGCAATCCTGGGGATTGGAGTAACGCCCTCCCCAACACATAGGTGTTGTATTGAAAAAGGAGCCTTCGGGTTACTCTTGACTAAAGTCGCCAACTTTTACTATATATATATATATATATATATATATATATATATATATATATAATTGCCTACCTTGTAGTCAATTTTAAGAATTTATGTGAATAATGATTTCCAGTTAACTCAGCAAAAAGTGTATCTAGGTATATAATGAACAGGATTAGATAAATAATCGAAAACTGCATTATACAGAAATGTGAGGCAAGGGAAATAAATATTGCAATTACAGAGTTTGTTCCCTTACTCAATACAATTGATTTTTATGTTCATTATTTTTTTTTAAGGAAATGTCCAAAATTAATTTATCTTTCTCAAAAGTGACCATATTATTTTTATGCTGAAACTATGTAAATACAATAAGATCGTGTTCACTGCTTTTTATCAGACATTTATCTATTTTATCTTTATTAACTTATTTTAATTTTATCTTTGACATCAATTTTCTAATCTTATTCCAACATTTATCAAACTTGTATGGGTAAAATGACTTTGAAATGTTTCTTCCAGGTTTATTTGTTTGTTTGTTTAATTTTTACTTTTATTTATTTATGTATTTACTATTTTGTTTACAATATTTTTTTCTCCAAGTGATTTCATTATAAATAAAATATCACATATAAAATATCCTATATGAAGAAAGAAGACAATATGTAAAATTTAATTGATATGTTTCACTATGAGGACAGCTTCCTCGAAATGAATATCTTTTATTTCACCAAAGCAATCACATATATGACCACAGATATGATGGTGAGAAGATACAGTTAAAAAAATATGTAAATTAACAAGAACCATACAAAGTCTCACACAAAATAGACAAATATTTCAGAATTCCAAAAAGTATTAAAAGAGAAAATGTCTTCATTGACGGATTTAAATGAACTTTCTTAGAACAGTAAAATTAACATATGCATTCTCATGATTTACAACATACTCGGCCATTTTGCAATACACCAACATCAAATAATATAACACAAACTAATGATTCATCCATGTTTCATGTTTCCCCAAAATCTTAAAAAACGTATTTGTTATTAGTTAATTGATTTGATTTTAGTTGATGATTTTTTTAAGAAAGGTATTATCATGCCCCCTAATACTTTTTTAGGCTCCATGTATTGAGATCAAGAGGATCAAAAAATAGTAAAATAGTTGATAACCAATCGAACTCATGACCCCACAAAACCAAAAACTTTAATTTCAAGCTTACACAACCTTTTAAGAAACACAACTCAAATTCACAGGAAAGTGCAATGTTTGTGTTTGAAATGCAAAGACTTTCTCTCCAATATCTTCTCATACTAACAGCAAAATGAATGTTGATTAACACTTACTAATATCAGTTTCAATCTATATATCATGTAAATAAATTACCTATTACCCATATACATGTTTTGGCAATGAATTCCTTATGTCTGATTGTCTCAGTGACAAAAATTGTCATCAGCAGTCAATAAACAAGAACATCAGGTTCCCTTTTGCATATCCGTTTCCCTATTTGCTGACACATAGACCAAACTCCAACTGTTGTAGCAGCAGTATCAAATGTTACCCACTTTCATCTCCACAACATATCCTGAGATCATTTGAGGACTTGCCAGAGATTGGATATCTCAGTCAGAGAAAGGAAATGTATGAATGGGAAAGGTCATTATCAAAGTAAAATTATGTGCACAAAAGAAGATGTGGTCTAGTTCATCTAAATAAGAACATAAAACTGCAG